>JBAJHW010000015.1:967605-1567605 GCA_037013535.1 Intellagama lesueurii | reverse complement strand
CAGAGAAAGAGGGAGAAAGAGGGAGAATGACAGTTCCAAGATAATCCTGGGAGCTTCAGCGCTCAGTTGGGGGTACCTGGTCCCGATCCATTAGGCTTCCTATCACACTGCACGGCAGGGCATTGAGCCTTCTGCCTTGTGCAGCTGCCGAACGATGCCGGAGCGCTCTCCGATGGCTTTTCACCCATCAAAATCAAGAAAAATTCAGAGTTTCCAATGCAGACATCACGGACCGCCCTGTCCTACCTCTTTTTCCAGAAGTCTCACGAATTCTTAAACAGCCCTTCTCGGTTTCCTGATGTGGCTTTTTGTACCGGATGCCAAGAACACCCAGCCTTTTGAAAGCTCAGGAGTGGGCGGGAGAGAACGCGTATAAAGCAGATTTTTATAACTGAGCTTGTTCTTCTGCTAGGACTGGGAATTGGGAAAAGAGGCCTACGGGTGCTCAACCTTCGCTTGCCGGGGAAACAGCCAGATCAACATGGAATAAAGGACATTCAGCTGGGGATGATTTAAGTCTTTAAGGCCACAGAGCCACAAAACCGTGGGACACTCGGCTTCCCTAAAGCTGACCTCCCTCCCAGGGTTGCTGTGATGATAAAATAGGGTGGGAAACACCCACGGGCCTCACCTGGCATTCACAGAAGGAAAAAAAAAAAAGGGTTATAAATAGAATGAATAAATAAGCATACGATCCCCGTTCACTGCTTTGGAGACACCAGCTGAGCATGGAAAGTTTGGACTTAACTTGTCACGAGGAATTACTTGAAATAAATCTCTATTCTCCCTTTCATTTTTTATTTTATTTTTTGGCATAACTCAGTTATATCACCCAGGGTTAACATTAACGACATATCATGCTGCTCCACAGACAGCAGAACGGTTTTAAGTTACTTTTCCCATGACGAGGGTAACTTTACTACTAAGGTGGGTTTTGAACTACAAACTTAATAGCCAGGAGCATTCCGAGAGCCTTCTTTAAACCCAGTAACTACATTAGTTACTTCTGAATTAACAAGAGAACAAAGTGTTCCCTTTCATAAGAATTCTTTGCAGACATGAAAGAATCGTTTGGGTTTCAGAACCATAACTGGCTGCGTTTTAAATGTAATTTTCCAAGCTCTGTGTCCATTCACCTGCAGGGTCTTTCTGTCACAGTGAGCCACAACCGAAAGCCCGCTATTCCTAGACTGAGCAAAATTGGGGGGGGGGGTGTCCTTCAACAGAACAGGGTTGAAATAGCCATGACTTCCCTACTGGGCTCTGTAGGAAGAATTTTTAAAAAATAAAAAAAAATTTAAATAAAATAACACCAGGCACATGGGGTTCATACAGACAGCCGAAAGGCATTCTGGCAGTCCGTTTGAAACCACAAAGATTTGTCGGCCTGACGCATCCTCGTGTTGTGTGACTCATCTGGATTTCCTGCAACTCGGCACAGCGAGGGTCGGGGACGATATCTGCTTAAAACAGAAAGCCTCAGCCCAGATAAAATTCACGGGGAGCATGGCCGGAACACCTTAAAGCAAAAAAACCCCAAAACAACCTTTTTGCAGTGCCTTGCTTCTTCCCCCCGCCCACTTGGAGGGCCCTCCTTCCCAACCAGGTTTTGCAAACAAGATATATCAGCTAGTCCTCAGTGAGAAACCAGAAAACATCACAACGGTCATGACCAGGATTGCAAACCCAGAAATAAGAGCTAGGTGGTCACAAACCCGGAATTATCTAGTAATCCATCTGAATCCCCACCTGCTCCAAGCCTGCAGAGGGGCATTCACATAAGGGTCACCCAGTGCTTAAAATAATTACTTTTATAGACTGCGTTTCGCCAAACTGTACTGGCGTGCAAGCCTATGCCCTGGTTAGTTATGTGTGCCACCTAGTGACAGAAAGTGGTATTACAGGGAGCAAGCACACAGGCACATTTAAAATAATAAAAATTAATAGACGCAATTGAAAGGAGAAATAAGCCACAGTTCATCTCTGTACTTGTATCAGTCTTAAGCCTCACCGTTTTATAATCTTGGAACTCTAGAAGAACAGACATTAACTTGTTTTTTAAACTATTATCACAGAAGTTTCACTCATAATTCATATTCACTGCAGTCACGGAGGAGTTTCCTTCTATTTATCTTTCCTACCTAATTGCTGCTGACATCAAGTGAATTCAAGAAAGCCTAAAGGCAAACAGGGCACCCCCCCCCCCCCAAAAAAGGCGTTGTGAGCAAAATTTAGCTGAGATCAAAACCGCTCAGTTTCTCACGGCAGCTGCCCGCAGACCACCATCTCCACCCTGCCAATGCCCACGTTTTAAAATGCTAAGCAACGAAGACGCGATGAGCCGCCCAGAAAATAATCAATAAGCCATCAGCGCTGGCAAGACTCTGCAGGAAATGAGTTTGCTTACCACCACATGTGGGGGAGAGGGAGAGGCTGAGAGGGACAGACACGGAGGGAAGCCCTGCTTTTGCGGGATTTCAAAATGCAAAGCTGCAACCCTTACGGCGGTGCATCTGTACTCAGCTGTATGCGAGCAGGGAACCGCACAGACATAATGGCAGGCTGCTCAAGGGCGGTGGGTGAAAACTAGAAAACAGAACCGACACCAAAAATTCAGAACCATTTGGAAACACAGGGACTGGGAAAAATTCCTTTCTTCTTTTTTTGGACTACAAAACCCAGAATGCGCCAGCCAGCATGCCCACCTGCACAGATACACGTATGAAGACATATGAACCATATATAGCAGCCAGCCGGCAGGCCTTGAGCTGCTGAACTACAACATCCATCCTCCGGCACCAGCACATCTGGAAGACAGACCGGTTGTGGAAGGCCACCCTCAGAGATTGGAAGTAACTCAGCAGAGATAATGTGTTATTTAGCTGGTTAAGCCAGCGTAATAGTGCAGAACGGTCCAACCTGTCAGGGAACACCAAACAAAGCTGATAGTCCAGCTTCATCTGTTTACTTGCTGTGGTTTTGTGCCTCCAAGTTGCGGTCGACTCTTGCTGACCCTACAAAAGAGTGACCTCCAGGTTTTGTTGTTAAAAGTCCAGCTCAGTTCATGTCCATGTAAAGCAGTGGCTTCTTTTATGGAGTCCATCTATCTCACGTTTGATCTTCCTCTCTTCCTACTGCCTGCCACTTTTCCCAGCGTGTCCACCTGCCTACCAACGTAAGAGATCTCCACTTCCTCCCACAGCGGGACTCAGGGTGACTCACAAAAAGCTCTAAAACAGATGCAAGTCGTTAAGAGAAGGTAAAATGGTTTAATTTCTTCATGACTGTGTAGGGAGGTGGTCTGGGAAGGTTGCTATTCCTTCTGGCACCCTCAATTATGTAACAGCACCCAAACAGGTTTTTTTCCCCGGACAGACAGTCATCCTGGGTCATTTGTCCCCAGTGGCTAGTAACATAGTGGTCAAGTTGGGCGAGCTTGGGGGCAAATCCTGCCCTCAGCACCTGCGGTGGACTGCATCCGGTCTGGACAGAGGGAAAAATGGAAAGCAGAGATGTCCGGTTACCCGCTTCTAGTTTTTTTTTTCCTGCAGTTTTGCAGCCACAACGATTCCTGCCTGGCCTAACCTACCTCACAAGGCTGTTGTGAAAACCTGGAGCAGAGTCGTGCCGGTGGGAAGCCTTCTGGAGGAACGATTTCAGCTAGAAAACAAGTCACTGCAAGATCCTGTGATGACCAAAGAGGGCCTTTATCCTTTTGGTCTCAGGAGTGTCTGCTTTTAGCCATGCCTCTCATTGCACCTTGGAAAGGCCACGGTCAAGCAAGGGCTGTCTTGCTGAGGGATATAGAGAAATAAGGCCCTAGTCCTCATGATCTGATTTAAATAGGCTTACGGGATGTCAAAGGATTTATCTGCCTGGCCCAGGGTGATCACCTGTACAAGTCAACAGGTGATAACCACCATCTGATGTCACCCGGTCCCCCCCTTTTTAAAAAACCTGGAGATTGAACCTAGGATTTTTGGAATGCCATAGAGACAGTCTATCATAGAGCTAAAGCCCCCCCCCCCCTCCATTACTGCTTTTTTTGTTGTGATGTGCCATCAAGTCGCCTCTGACTCATGGCAACCCTAAAGAATGAGGGATCTCCAAAATGTCCGGTCCTCAACTCTTGCGAACTCAAAGCTGTGGCTTTCTTTATGGAGTCAATCCACCTCACATTTGGTCTTCCTCTCTTCCTGCTGCCTTCAACCTTTCCTGGTATTCCTGCCTTTACACCAGATCAAAGACTGTCTATTCAGACTACACTTCTCCAACCTTTATGAATCTCTTTTTCCAGGCAACACCAGGGGGGAAAAAAACTGAGATCTTGCTTGCATGGGTGGGATCAGTCATCATTAAACAAATCCCAAGGCTGAAACAAACAAAATTCAAACCTCCCTTTTCAGGGGCACTCTATCTCCAAATATTAGACGCTATAGATCTTATTAACAGGGAGCTGCCACTGCCTTTGTGTTCCTGCTCTGCAGAAGGACGTGGGCTGTTGTGTTGGAAGGAAAACACTGCATTAGATGTACCTCCGGTTCTAATCCAGCAAACCTCGTATGATGGGCACAAAGAGAGGGAGAATAAAATTTCAGTCCTTTTCTGTCGCTAAGGAAACCCTGCAGTGAGTCAATCTGAGTGTGTGTGTGTGTGTGTGTTTGTGGGCAAGGGGGAATCCACAGCACACCCGTTAATTCAGCGAACAACAACCTGCCTCAAAGGAGCTATCCGATCCAGGTGGGAAACACACATTGGCATGCAAGGACACTGGAGGAGGGAGCAAAAGGGTTTTTGCACGGAGACCCACGAGTGATGTTTTTTTTTACCATCCCGCAGAAGGACGGAGGAATGACTTGGGTGGCTGGGCAGGAAGCGGGGAGAGATATAAGGAAAGCTCAGCCATCCCTACTGCAGTTTTTTGCTTTTTGGCAAAAGCTTGTGGGAGGGGGGGAGCAGAGCAGATCTGTTCCATCTTCCCCTCCAGCCAACCGTCACAACCTACATGCACACAGACACGCACAAATCCTGCACCAGGACCCAGGACCCATTTTTAAGCCTCCCTGGTAGTCTGGACCCCCCCCCCCCCCCAGCATCCTAAAAGAGGGAGAAAGGTCTTCCTTATTTGCTCTCCATCCTCTTTTCCAAGAATTACATTTTCATTTCATTTGAGGGGCGGCGGGGGGGGGGAGGAGAGAGAGAGAGATTTAAGAAGCACTCACTGGCCGGGCTGCCCTGCGCTCTGCATCCACCCAAGCTCCGTCTTCCTGTCACCCTCCAGCGGCATCTGCGAGCCAGGCAGAGAAGGCAACGCTGATGGGGCTTCTCCTTTTCAGAAGGAAAACCACATTGCAGAACCACAGAGAGAGAGAGAGAGAGAAAGAGCAACCGGCTGCTTGAGAAATGATTCACATGCGGAAGCAGGAGGAGAGAGAGAGCTCTCTTATCCCTCTCTCTCTCTCTCCCTCTCCCCTCCACCCTGCTTTGGGCATATCCAGCGTACATTCGCATGCACACACAACAGGCATGAGGTTGTTGCTAGCTGGCTGTGGGGGAAAGGGGTCCAACCAATCAGGGAGCCTCTACCTGGGCCGGGGAAATTGGGAAGGGGGCGAATTCTGCAAAGCAGGGGAAGCATCATCCTTCTCCTTCTCCACTGGAGAAGGGGGGTGGGGGTGGATGACAGTGTCATCAGCACCCATGGGCAGATGATGGAGGAAGAGAGCCCCGCTCACAACTCTGGAGAGCGGTTGCCGGTGGGTGCAAACGCTGCTGAGCCGGAGGGAGCAACAGGCTCTTCTGGAGTAAAACTGCTGGCCTACGTTCCTACTGACAGCCACATTTTTTATTTCGGGCTCATGAGGACTAGGAACCTGATTGCCATCGTTCAGCAGCTGAACGTCAGGTTTGGATGCAGAAGGACCCAGGTTGTTGTAATAGTAACGATGATGATGGGATCTCCGCTGTTATTCGGCTGGAACACCCAGGAGTTCTAGACAGGGTGAATAATGGTCAGGGATGATGAGAGCTAGAGGGCTCTTAATTTGAAGGGCATTCCCACCCACCCACTTCCGTGAGTTAAAGGGGACTTAACTAGCCCCACACAGCTTGGTGCCGAGAGATGCCACCGGATCCTATTCCCAATTTTCAGGCAGCCTGCTAAGTATTTTGGATTAAATTACCCAATAATATAGACTGCTCCTGCATGGAGAGGCTCTAATTAGCTGCCGTGCCTAAGCAAAATGTTACTACCCTCAATTATACTTTCTCCACTCAGGTCTTACCTTAAAAAGGAAACTGCTCAACCCTGTGCACAGGTGAGTAACACAAGCAAGGGAAAAAAACACATTTCCTTCTGTCTGTCCTTCCTTACCGTACAGTGAGAACAGCTTGTTTCAAATTTTGTCAGACAATCTTGAGATCTAGCATTACAAAAGAGAAGCCGAGGCAGGGGAGACTCAATTCACACCCACACCCACATCACACTGCCTGTAGTTTTATCCGCGTCGACAACCTTGCCCAGTTCATCAGACCTTGAAAGAAAAAAAAATAAGCTAAAAAGAGCCAAACCCAACAGGACAGCCTCTCATCAAGAGCTGGGAAGTAACCATTCATATCTGAACGACTTCACGTTCTCAGATAACAGCCGTGTAATGAAATGACATTTCAAAAGTCATATAAATAAGCAGAGACAAAGCTACTTTCTTCTTATTCTTAAAGCAACAAGGAGAACAAGAAATTCAACAAATGGCTTTTCCAGGACCGCACCAAGCACTGAGTTACTTGTCCAATGCTGGAATGCATAACAGGAACGCATTACTTTTTAAAAGTAACTCTCCTGGCTGCGTCCTTCCCTTGGCTTCTCTCAGAGCCCTGAAAACAGGAGATTCTGTCTGGTTTGCCAGGCAAGGAGCCGAACTGTCTGTCGGTCTCTCTTTCTTGCTCAAATTATAATGTTCTCCAGACCTGCGCTCCTGGATCCAGCTCTAACATCAGGCAGCCGGGTGCAATTATGTGGCGGATGGCTATAAACAACCCGGAGGGGTCCCTCCCTTCTCGCTCATCCCGAATGACTCCCGGGATTGCTGGCCATAAAGCGCTGACCCTCCACCCATGGTCTTTTGCGCCAAAATCCAAAGCCCTTTCTACCGAAACCTAGCATCTCTTTCTTCCTCCCTTCCTCTCTCTTGCATGGGCCAAAGCTTTGAACCTGAAGTGGCCCACAGCTGTTCCAAGACTCCAGGCCCAAATCTGTGGTGTAGTGGAGCAGATCTTAAAGGTGTCATTCAGAGCCATTAGCTTTACAAAAGACTTTCCTCTGATGCAAACCACTAGAATTGGTTTGTTCATATAGATGAACACAGCACCTTGCATTTTTTAATTCTCCTTGGCGGGAGCCTGGATGATGCTCACACATCAGAGCACACCCCTGAAGCACTGTCCAAAAAAACCCCGAACAAGGAATGTATGATTTTGGGATGAAGTGGCAGGTGAAGAGAAACGCGTAAGCCAGATAAACCTATCCCATAGCTGCTCACAGGGAAAAGGAAAGGAAATCGGAATACAAATATATAGAAACCGCGATGCTTAGAATGTCATATTGCACCTGGCATTAAATTCCCCTTCAACTGCAGCTCCATCTTTTTAAAAAGACACCTCAGGTTTCTAGTCCTTATGGAGGCAGAGATGCCCTCGAAAGCAAAAGAGAGTGGAATTCTTAGCAATACCCCAGAAACCATGCCACACACTGGATGGCAAATTTAAAAAAAAAATGTCCTCAACACTTCCCAGATAAAAAGTCAGGAGGAGAAAATAAGATTAATAATAATTCCATCATCTCAAGCAAAAGAATGCCAAGTAGGTTTGGTTTTTTTTGGGTGGGAGGGGATGTATTTTTGGATGCAAAATGGTTTTCCACACAACATTTTTTAATACTTTCCAAATAGGAAGAGAATACTTGGCTGGAGAGCAGGGAGGGACAGAGAAGAATAATAATAATAAGAGTTGTTTCTGAGAAAGAAATGGATGTGAAACCAGAACCGTTGCTGAAGACGGTTCCTCTTTATTTTTTTCCTCCTGTGTGAGCACGTGGCTTAACTTGTTGACTTAGCACAGCGGCGTAGTTGGAAGCTCTAAGCTCAGAGCGCCAAAGGATGGAAATGAGCTTTCTGCATCTGTCAGAAACCCTGAAGAGAACCAGATCCAGACTGAGAGAAGCATAAGGAAGGGCACCTTAGGGCCAAACTTGCTGAGACGGCAGCTTTGCAATTGAAAGCAAGGCTCCCTTACAAAGCAAAACAGCGTTTAATAATCCTGCAGCAAGAGTTTGCAAAAAGTAAATTAGCTTGCTTCTGTCTGGGGGTCGGTCAACTGGAGATAAACAACAGGTTTGTTTGCTTGTTTGTCTGCTTGTTTTATAGGCCACCTTTTTGCCAGAGGACCCAAGGCGGCTCACAATATTAAAAGAATTAGAATTAAAAACATAAGTTAAACACTAAACAACAATTAAACTTCATGGAAACCCAGCAGCTTTGAATAACTTAGTCCATGGAGGGTGAAGGTTTTGTCAGTGCCTAACTGGGAGCTGCTCTCTCATCAAGTTCAACATGCACTTTCCCACAGATCACGAAGGTCCCAGCGTCTTGATTCAACAAATGGGAAAAACCAAGACGCAAGTCATAAAAACACCACACCACCAGGTCCCTACCCAGAGACACGGCCCGGCTCCTGGGAAGCGAAACTAAGCTGTGGGTTCAGGCATCTGCCGAGGACGAGAACTGGCCTGCCCAGTTCCTCAAATACTTTAATCACCACGTCCAACTGAACAGACTTGAAAAGAAAAAGGGAAACCACAACGGTTACGTTTGGCTCAAGACGGGGCTGTAATTACGCTGGGGGGCTCAGACGAGGACGAGACGCAGGCCACGTTCCTGTTTTAGCTGAGGGGAGGCAAAGCTCCTTTGGCTGCCGAGAACAACCAGTGTGAGGAAAGTTGCTTTTTTGGACCACGTAATCTGGATGGGGGATTTTGGGACCTGTAGTCCACACACACACACAAAAATAAACATTTCCAGGCTGTGGGAACCCTGGCATCTACCTACTGAAATATATTCCACGCCTTTGAGGAAGGAAGCTGCCAAGTATGAAACCTCGTCGGATAATAAATCTGTTTATCTTTTAAATGCTATACAAGACTTCTCTCTGAGAGTAGGTTGCTCGTTTTAAAACAAGATTTTCTTTGGTCTCTCCTCCGTCCCCCACCCTTCGGCTGCACCAGACAGACGGCTGGGAAAGTGGCGTTGGGCCGGCGGTGCTCGATCAATCAGGCTGGCCTACCTCACAGGGCGGTTGTGAAGCTAAAACGAAGGGTGGAGAAGGAGGAGCTTTGCAGCAGGATATAAATGTAAGAGCTCAATAAGAAATAAATAGCCAGGAAAGGCAGGGACCAACCTGAGAATGTCTCGTCTAAGCCTGCAGGCTGCTTGATGTTTGCATCACGCTTTCTCCTGCCTTCTGGTAACTACTCCGACCCCCAATATGCCACACACACACACCCCGAGGGCCTGAACGCACTACGGTGTTGATACTGCAGTGGCTAAACATCCGACAGAAACGCATGGCCTCAAAGTGGAGGAAGGAAAAATGAAAACCAGGAGGAAGGATTGTCCGTTTGGCCGGATTTACCAGGGCCTCTACCCTCCGGGTGGAGGATTTGATGGTGCTCAGTTGTGTGAGCCCGGCTAAAATAAAAACAGCTGAGTTTTCAAATCGTTCTCCCCCCCCCCCCCCCCCACGTACAACTTCTCCCCGGCTGAACTGCTGATGCCTCTAGATTTTGGAAACTCCGCTGCAGCCGGCATGCCTGGTGCGTGGAGGGAACAAGGAGGGCACCAAACAGGGCAAAATCACAAGGGAAATTTAATATATATATACTCACGAGAGGGAGTATATATATATATATCCGTTCTGTGCACTACCCCATCAGGGTAGTGCACAGAACGGATGGGGCTGTTGCATCTCTCGTGAGTCAGATCGTGGGTCCTTCTAGATTATTATTGTTGGGGTTCCTGCAAAGAAGGGTCTTTCCTCCCGCCAACCTCAATTGCTACCTGATCTCCACTCCCCTTTAAAAAACAATTGGAGATGCAACCTGGAAGCTTTATTCTTAAACGTCAATCGCTATCAGAAGCTCACGCTGCAGGTTTTTAAAAATCATCATTTTATAGCAATACCTGCAAGATACAGAGAATCACTATCCTTCTTCTTTGCTCCAGCTTCCCAGAGCCAGCCTGAACGATGCATCTTCTACCTGTAGCTTTCTGCGCACGCACGCACACGCTTACACAAAAATTTACACACAGATTATCCCTGCCTCGGCAACCCGCAGATGCCCCGCCACCCAGGGAAGGACCGTGTTCTTTCTGCTAACCAACGCACTTCCAGGAGTTGCCATGGCAATTGGTTATTTAAAGGGCAGAAAATGCAAGTTATCCTTTGGTGGAAGGTGGATGGGAAGGCGTTTGGGCTGGCGACCACAAAACGGATTTAATGCCCAAGTGGCAGCTGGTGAACCAATGGAATGTTGTTAGTTGCTTAATTGTGTGTGTTTTGTTTTTTTTTCTCACCTGCTCGGATTGAGAAGAGCACCTGCAGGTTGCAGAACAGAGGCTTCCAAGAAAGAGCAGCACACCTGGGCAAACAATGCAGTACGTTTTTGTCCTCCTCCTCCTCCTCCCTCCCCACCACTTTTTCCTTTCGTGCTGCGTCTTTCTGGATGATCAGCCTGAGGCAGGAATCCTCTTGAGTGCATGTAAGCCACTATGAAAGCCTTTTTGGGTGAATTATGCAATTTAAAAAATAAATAAATCAATAACTAAAATAATAAAAAAATTTACTAATTTTTGCCTTCCTGCCCTCATAAACGTGTTCTGTAAGTATAATTAATTTCCCCCATTTGTTTATATTTGTGGACAATTTCTTACTTATCCAATCATACAGACAACTATTTCATCCAAAAAATACCTGCTGTGTTTTCACTATTCTAATGTTATCCCCAAATTCTAGCAGTTTATAAATGTCAGTAACAATATTATTATTTATATAAATATTATTAAGGCAGGATTCTCTGGAAAATACAATAATGCCGGGGAAGGTGAAAGGTGGCAGGAAAAGAGGAAGACCAAATACAAGATGGACGGACTCTCTAAAGGAAGCCACAGGCTTGAATTTGCAAGAGCTAAGTGGGTCAGTTGAGGACAGGATCTTTTGGAGATTGCTCCTTCATAGGGTTGCCGTAAGTCAGAGGTGACTTGAAGGCACACAATCACAACCACCACCAAATAACCCAGGCCTAATAAAACGGGGTTATTTTGCAAATTTATCTTCTAACTTCACACTACCATGCCCCTGCAAATGGAGCTTGATCCACCGTTTCCCATTTCTTTCTATATTTCCTGTCTTATTTTTAGTCTGTTGGTAACATCGGGAAAACTTTATCATCCTTTGTAACTAAGAAAAGAAACATGTAATTGACATAATGATATATCTTTTTACCCTTGCCTCAGCTCCCTCATTTGTCCTGTGTTGTTTTCTTGGGTCTCGTTCTAGATTCCAAACCACTGGGTGTAAGAACCTGTTACAGTATATGCATTCTTTTCATAGCGCCATGTTGCACAAACAGTAAAACTACAAACAACAGCACCCTTCCCCAATCTTTCTCATAGGTGTACGCTTACAAGAGAATAACTTGATTTATTACATTTGCACCTCACTCAAGGTGACTTACACCCACCTGCATCTTGGTCAGGGCCAAAGTTTGGGAATTAAACAAAAGTCACCCAGTAACTTTTGCGTCTGAGTGGGGACAAACTCTAACCACTGGCTTCTTATCCATTCACTTCATAGGTAACCCTGAAATGTTGGATAACACTTTGGTTTGCCATCTTTCACTGTGGCCTTTGTTTGGTCCTTTGATGGTATCTTACTGTTTTTCGCTTCAAACATTATCTTTATTGATGGAAACGGCCTTGGGTCCTTCTAAAGGAGAAAGATGAGGTTAAAAACCTTTTTATTTATTTATTTAAAATATTGTTACCACACCTTTCTCTTTAAAAGGACCCAAGGCAGCTTACAACTACTAAAAGAACATTTAAAAGCTAAAAACAGTAAGAATACAAATATTTAATTATTATTATTATTATTATTATTATTATTATTATTATTATTATTATTTATTTATTTCATTTATAAACGTTTTCATTTAAAACGAATTAAACAAGTATTATATCAAAAGCAGCTGATAAAATCAAAACTAAAAACACATGTACAGAAAACAGAGCAGAACAACCGGTTTAAAACCCCAAACAAACAAACATTCGATGCACCGAAAGGAGTGGAGGATGATAAGCCCCCCAAAATATATATGAAACAATAAAACTGCTAGCTTTTTATGAAGCCCACAAGAGTCTCTGCCTTTTTTTCCCAGTGGCAACCAATAGAACACAGCTTCCCCTTTAGAAATTGCATTATTATTGCTAATAATATTAATATTTTTAATAACTGTGGGAGTATTAACACACATATATCCCTATTAAAGCCCTCCTTTCAAAGGGTCCCTTTTGCCCTCTGGGGACAAACCTCCCCCCTCCCCCCCAAAGTGGCCCCTCCCCTCCGTAGGCCTACCTGGCCGGGCCTGTCTCACCTGAGGCCTCCTTACCTGTCCTTGCTCGAGATGCTCCGCTTGTCAACCTCCTTCCTCCCAGCTGGTCCAGCAGGGGGCCACCGTGGGCAGGTCAAGGACTTCCCGGCCGCCCGAAAAAAACTACCATCCCCACCAAGCTCGAAAGCAAAACCTTCCTTTATAAACTCGGCGTGGCATGCCGGGAGTTGTAGTATCTCTAGGGGACGACAGAGCTGATTGGGCGGGAAGCCCGCATGCGCACTGCGGCGCGGGCTCTCGAGCTCTCGTTTCTTGTTCAAAAGGGCCGCCTTTGCAGCCGGACTCCGTTTCCCATGAGCCTCCGCGCCGCGGCTCCCATGGGGAGAACCCGGACGCTGCGCGCAAGGCACGCTGGGGGTCGCAGTTTCTCTTTTCTGAGGGGGCCTTAGAAAGAGAATCATGGCGGCGGCCTCTTCCTCAGGCCCGACGGGGCCCCAAGAAGGCGGGAAGGGCCCCGAAGCGGCCCCGGCGCTGCAGTACAGCCTCCTGCTCGCCTACTTGGTGGGCGAGAAGCGGGGGCCGAGGCCGGCGCAGGCCTTCGACCCGGCCGCCCTCGGAGGCTTCCCGACGCCGCCCAAGAGCCCCGAGCAGAAGATGGTGGAGCGGGCCATGGAGAGCTGCGCCTTCAAGGCGGCCCTCGCCTGCGTCGGGGGTGGGTCCCTCGGTCGGCCGGCGGGAGGGAGGCCGGAAAGGCGCCTCAGCCGGCCTACTTGGCAGGGCTGTCGTGAGGGAGAAAGAGGCGGGGAGGGCTCTTAAAGTGACCTCGGGGGCCCGAGGCCTACCTGGCAGGGCTGTCGTGAGGGAGAAAGAAGCGGGGAGGGCTCTTAAAGTGACCTCAGGGGCCCGAGGCCTACCTGGCAGGGCTGTCGTGAGGGAGAAAGAAGCGGGGAGGGCTCTTAAAGTGACCTCAGGGGCCCGAGGCCTACCTGGCAGGGCTGTCGTGAGGCCGGTTTCAGTGGGTGGAGCGCCCCTCAGGCTCCCTCCGCTCGGCCTGCCTCGCAGGGTCGTTGTGGCTCAGGACGCGGGGGGGGGGAGACTTAAAGGGTCCGACGATGCCCCTCCTCCCTCGCCCCCTTCGCGGTCCTCCCTCGCAGGGTGGTTGTGAGAATGGGTGGCGTGGGATCAATTAACCCTTTACGGACTCTTTTCTCATCTTTGCTGGGGGGGAGCTCAAATGAGGACCATCTGAGGTTTCCTTCTGGTCCTCTGCCCCCGCCCCTTTATATTTTTGCACATCATATTTTAGGCGGGATCCCTCTTTCTACCAATATAGCAATAAATCTCATTTTCAGCCTTGGGGTGGGGTGGTAGAGGTTGCGTTGGCCGACCTTTGCGAGTAGCCATGTTAATAAAAAAAAAAAAAATAGAGAGCGTGGCGAGCCAGTCGGTAGTTTTTCATGGTGCTTTAGCCAATTAACCTCTAAACGGGGTTAAGGAGTCTCCCGTCCTTTTGATCTTGCTTTTGGGATGAACCCCGTGCAGCGTTTTAGGGTTTTGAGAAATGAAATCAGGAAACTTTTGAGGGATTAAAAGCCGTGAAGAAACTTGTATCCCAATTCAATCCACTCACGGGTCTTTTTTCCCCTTCTCCCCCCAACAGGTTTTGTGCTGGGCGGCGCCTTCGGCGTGTTCACGGCCGGCATCGATACGAACGTGGGCTTCGACCCGAAGGATCCGTACCGCACGCCGACGGCCAGGGAGGTCCTGAAGGACATGGGCCAGCGCGGGATGTCCTACGCCAAGAATTTTGCCATCGTGGGCGCCATGTTCTCTTGTACCGAATGCCTGGTGGAGTCGGTGAGTCGCTTTCTGACCTGGATCCGCTGGTCTTTTCTGTTCCTTTTCTGTTTCTGCCCAAAAACCAGGTGGGCAAGGGTGACCGGAACGGGACGGCTTCCCCCGTCATCCTGCCTCTTTTCAGTGGACCCGGCGGCCATGGCCTGGAGCCCCCGCTTTCAGAGGACGTGGTCTCGTGTGTATACGTGGCTAAAGGTCAGCAAAGCCCCGTCGTTTACTGGTGGACTACCCCATAGCACGGATTGATCTGTGAGCACTCCTGCACCAAGTACAGCAATAAGAGTAGAATAGAAGGCCCTAAAAGCTCTCTAAACATGCATTTGTTTCCCAGCTTGAAATGCATAAGACTGTGAATAAAGGACACCATTTGGGGCATAAGATGCTGTGTGTAGAGTTCACACGCTTGGCACTGACTGTGTGTGTTTCTCCCTTCCGTAGTACCGAGGCAAATCGGACTGGAAGAACAGCGTTATGAGTGGGTGCATTACTGGAGGAGCCATAGGCTTCAGGGGTGAGTAGGCTTTTAGGGTGACTCGGCTGATTAAATTTTTTAAATCGCACTTTTGAAGTGAAAGCAAAGCTTTTCGTGTTGCTGTCCTACACCTTTTCATGGCACTGAGTTGGGCAGGTGACACAGTGCAGCTGTCTCCACCCTCGGCCCCTTTTCCGTCTCGAGGGCTACTCCCAAGCTCTGTGGTTGCTTATGAAGGCAAACGCATCTCTCCTCTTCTCTGATAATCGGGAGAAAAATATGTTAAACTGGCTTAAGTCTCCGTTTTGCTGTTCGCTACCCTAAGTACTCATTGGTAGAAAGGCAGGATGTGAACTAAAGAAACATCAGCCTTTTGATTTTCAAACTTCAGTGTTCTCATTTTAAGCTGGCTGGGGGATTCTAGCAGTGGGTAGTCCAGAGAAGCAACTTTTCCAAACTCTGGCTAAAAGTCTCAGACCCAGAGTGGAGAAGGGTCTTTCTCGTCAGCTTTTGTCTGCTTTGTTTTTTTATCAGGAGAGGCTGGGGTCTGAGCTTGTGCATGCTAAGTGGGGGCCCTTGTTTGCTTTTCAGAGCAACCTCTGTGTATTTGAGAAGGGGGCAGGCCCAGTTTTCAAGGTGCCGTTGGGCCCCTCAGTTGGTCAGTGCGGACGGAGGTGGCCCTGTAGGAGATACGCAAAACTCAGCTGGACCCTGAGTTCCAGCAGCATGGGTAAAGGAGACAGGAAACTTCCTCTAGGAGGAGCACAGAACTGCTGCCTTTTAGTTAGGAAAAGTAACCCGAAGTTCTTTTAGAAACGAGAGTGGTTTGGGGCCAGGAGGGATGCAGATCAGCTAAAACCTGTGTGCTGCTAATCTCTCCTAAGAGCATTAAACCTTGCTCTGGACAGCTTCCTGCTAAGCTCGTTACGCCAGCCCTGATTGGTTTAAACATCTTTGGGAGGAAACACAGCTGTCATCTCCGGATCTCGCCCCTTGCTTTCCACCGAGCGTTGCTGCCTCCAAAACTACAAAGGGGCCGTGAGTCACTTAGGGACCACGCGCGATTCTGACGAGTGAAAATCTCTAGAGCAGACCGAGCCGTGTGGGTGATCTGTGCTTTTGGGGCCAACCGTCCAGACACACTGAAAGGCCTCATTGCTTTCGCCTCTTCCTTTGCAGCTGGCCTCAAAGCAGGCGTCCTTGGGTGTGGAGGCTTTGCAGCTTTCTCTGCGGTGATTGACTATTATTTACGGTAGCCGCCGGTGGAGCCGACAAGGAAGGTCCTCCTGGTGTGAACTCTGCAGAACAGCAGGTACCCGCGTGTTCTCTTTTCCTGGGCTGCTACCCATTAGGGAAACGGAGAAAGTTTGGGGTGCTCTCTTGTAGAAGAACATGAGTACACACCCAGTACCTAGATGGCGAGTCTTCTAAGCCAAGCCCTGGCCCAACATCGGAGGGAACCAGCAAAGAGCCGCGCTGGACCCTCCTGGCTCTGGCTAAGGGCGCAGTTTGCTGTGGTGACCGTGGCTGCTCTTAACGTTAGGGCAGCACCTCCCATCGCGCAAGAACTCCCTGTATTGTCGCTGCAGTTTTGAATATGAGTGGAATGGAAAGATTGAGTTACGATTCGAGTCAGCATATCAAAGACTTTGATGCCAATAAAGCAGGAACTGCTTTCAGAGACAGAACAAGTATTCCATGGCTAGTTGTGTTTTGGGGGTGAATTCCAGAGGTGGGCCCTCTTGCAACTCCCAGAGCGCCCTCCCGGCCGCCTCAAAAGTGTGGTCTTGAAACACATTCATGAGCCAAACGGTTACAAAAAGCCAAGAGGGAGCTGTCGGGTTCCCTCCGTCGGGGCAAACGGCCAATGAAAGTAAAAGTAACGTTCTGCCGGGTTAAGGTAACTGTCCTTTCAAGCCCTTAAGTCCTCTTCTATCAGGAGAATCTGTAAGAGAGCCTGGGGACATTCTTGCTGCTTAGCATCCAGCTTGACCTGTTGTTGTGTGTTCCTCAAGTGCCTTGAGGGGCACAGAGTAGACCTTGCTGGCAGGAATAGGTTCTTCACTAGTGCCAGAGGCAACGTGGGCACTTGAGCTGGATGCCACACACACACACACACACACACACACACACACACACACACACACACACACACCTGTTGGTCAAAGAATGAGCGTGCAGGCAGCTAACGAACACTTTGCAGAAGCGGCCATTAAAACGGGGGATTGTCACTGAAGCGGGAGCTCTGCTGCTGACGACTCGCTGGTGTCAAGCAAAAGGAGGACAACCAAAACGTACCAGATGGGGTCGCAGGGAAGGTAGGGCCGGGTTTGGGAAATGGTTGCTCCTCCAGCTCTTTTGGAGTACACTTCCCATGATCCCTTGCAGTTGGACGTAGTGATGGGAAGGTAGAAAGCCAGAGGCTCAGGTTCGTCCACGTAGCCCAGGCTGCTGCTTCCCCCAGCGGCTTTCTCCTGGGGGAGAGAGAAGGGCCTTTTCCCATCAGCGGCTACTCCTGGGTCCTTTGAGGAAACGGGGGACCCTTTGCAGGCCTAGCGAGGGTCCCCCTCACTCCCAGCACCACCAGGGAAAGATGCTGCGACCCTTTCGCTCTTCCTTCACTCTTCTGCTCTTAAGCAAATTGCGGGCTTAGAAAAACAACCCACGGAGACCTCAGGCAGGTTCACTCAGCAGGGTCACCCCAGCAAGAGAACAAAAAGCACACCAGGCACCCACCCTGGAGTCCCCATGGTAACAGCACTGGTTGCCTAGGAGAACTGTGGTGGTTTCCAAGTTGAATAATGACGGTTTCACACCCTGTGTCCCTCCTTCCCAATCTTGGGAAGCGGGGGGGGGGGGGTGCACAGGAGGTGAAGTCTTTTGTTGAACAGTAACATAATTGTAATGAGCCCATGTACCCCCTCACTGGCTTTTGCGCGCACCCTACAGCATGAGGCCAACAGAAGCCTTTTAAAGCAAGAAGGCTCAGCGGAAGCACACCCTTTTCTGCCACTGCCCCGTCTCTGAAAGGCTAAACGCAGTAACCCTGCCAGGTGCTGCCCTCGGAGGCTGGGCCATCCAGGCCGGATGCCGTCTCTGCGACTAGGAAGGGACCCTGCGCCATGGTCGACGGACACTTCCCCTCGCCTGGGGCCGCCAGGCCTGACGGGCAGCAGCTGCCTCGGGTTTTCAATGCAGGTTTCCCCAGCTGTACCTGGAGGTGCCGGTGAGCGAGTCCAGGATGCCCTGCGTGGCGAGCAGGCGCTTTCCCTCACTGCTCAGCCCGCCTCTTAGAGCACTGCATGGCGCCTGAGCTCACCCATTGCCTTCAAACCACCTCTCTAACCTTCTGGTCTGGACATAAAAGAGGCCACTCTTGCAATAGTTTCTGCAAATGTTTTGGGCTTTGCATTTTATTAACCTTTTTTTTTTTAAAGATCTCTTCATGTGGTGTACATCCACTTGAAATTTGTCATCTACAGGGAGAAAAGCCTGCAACGGAACACAATATATATATATTGATATATATATATCTCCTTAAACAAGTCAAAATTAAATCAAGGGTTTCTAATCCACCTGTAGCTCAAGGAGGCCCAGTCTCCCCTGCCCCACTTTTTTTTTTATTTTTAAAAAGGTCAAATAAAAAGAGTAAGTGCGGTTTTGGGCTGGGGGGGGGGGGGAGCCGTCTACGTTGCTGTCAGAGTTAAGACACTCAGAACTGGGTTACGGACTCTGCCGTGACAACTCCACCAGCAACGGAGCCACGTGTACAGGTAGGTGTCGAAACGCAAAGAACTGGTGTGCCATCGGGTCCAAGGCACATCTCTGGCCAGCTACGCAATCCAGCACCCAGGCAGGGAAGATCATTCTGGTCCCTGAACAGCATTGCGTCGCCTTTCCTTTGCCCGGCAGATGCAGGATTGACGTCCCTTAATCTCCAGGGATGGAGCGGAGATGCCCTTCCTTGGGTGGGCTGGCCTGCTGGCTGAAGTCTTGGCTGGGCTTCTGGATAGCACCGGCAGGTGGGGGACAGCTGTGGAGAAGAAGCCCCCTCCCCAAAGAATAGAAACTGCTAGCCACTACAGACTCCCCCAGCCCAGAGGGAGGCCGAGCTTGGATCTTGTCAGCAAATTGCTCTTAAGGGAATGAAGACGGAGGAGGTGCTCTGGGCACCGGGAGGAGGGGGCGTGAGGCGTGTGAGCTGCTGGGCCTGCCCGCAAAGCAGATGCCGCCCCTCTCCTGACAGCCCTTTGGAGGAGTCGGTTCCCTGGGCCGGCTGCAGACAGAAGATGCGCCCCAAGCCGGAGCCTCTTGAGGGCGGGAGGCGGTCCCTGTCCATTTTACCTGAGCCTTCCTAGTCAAACCCTGTAAAAGCAGTGCTGGTGGAGACCCAGAGAAGCTGCCCTTTCCCCACCCGTGGATGGCAGAAGGGAGCCCGGCGCCCAGAGACCGTGAGCCTCTGTCAAAGGGGGCTGAGCAAGAGCCGTCGCTCCCTCGGCAGGGCAGGGCTGGCGAGGACGACCTGGAAGGGGCCTCAGGGCAGGGGCCTCCTCTGGGTCTGCCTCCCTAAGGCGGCCAGCCTCTCCCCCCCCCCCCCCCCCAAACACACCTCATGCATGCATTCTCTCGTCCAGGGGACTCTTTTGTCTTTTGGGAGCTTTCCGTTGCCATCCTCTCTGTTCTCTTGTAGAAGGGGTGAAGAAGACTGAACTTGTCGGAAGAGAAGTGAAACATAAATAAACCAGAAGGGATAACAACTGCACGCGGGGTGGGGTGGGGGGGATTCCTTGTCTCTCACTCTCTCTCTCTCTCTCTCTCTCACACACACACACACACCCCTACCTAAGACTAGCAAACACATTTGCTGTCATCAAAGTACCTTGAAAATCTCCTTACTGTATGAAGGGGAGGGGAGGGGCAGGACGGCACGGGGCTCCCCTTCCCAATCTGTACAGCGACCAAGCCAAGGGACAGACGGGGCTGCCCGGGTTCTCCGCGTACAGAGAAATCTCCGAGACAAGAATTTTTCCAAAGAAAAAGCCAGACCCCCCCCGCCCCCCCCCCCCCCAATAGCTTCCAGTCTTTCCAAGGGGCTTCGGAGAGGCAGGCGGGACCAGAGTTCGGGCGTGGGCTCCACCCTCTCTCTCTGCACAGCCGGACGAGGCAAAGTGGGAGGAATTTGGGGGTAGAAAAACGGAAGGTGGAGGAAGAGCTCCTGGTTTCTTCTCAGCAACCAATGCGAGACTATCAAAGCGGGCCCCGTACATGCAGGCCACGAGTGCGAGTTGCAAAGAGGGAACAGGGCATCCTTGCTGGCTGGCTGGCTGGTGGGGGAGGAGGGGCTTGGCCGCAAGAGAAGCCCAGGAGACTCGGAAGGGGGCGACCTCTGGGAAACAAACACACGGCCTGCCAAGGCTCTGGGGGTCCCCGATCCTCCTCGATGCCTCCCTTGCTTTTTCTGCTCTCCAGCCGACGTGATGTAGAAATGGCTCCCAGACACGGGGGGGGGGGGGGGGGACAGGACCAATGATGAGAGACAAGGGCGACGGTGCAGAGGGAAAAAAGAGTGCTGGGCTGATGGGAGGTTGTACAAAATGGTCCAACAGGCACCCGCCGTGCGTGTCCAGACGCAGCACCATGTCCTCCTCGGGTGGAATGTCCTGGGTGTGAGTCTGCACCGCGTGCCTCTGTTCAGGAAACACAGCCTGCTGTTCCAGCCGCAGAGCGCCAGGGAGAGCTACACGTCCGTGGAGAAGTAGAGCGCGTTGCGCTTGAGCTCGGCGAAAGTGATGGGCGCGTGCTGCAGGTAGTACAGGAGCACTTGGACCTAGAAAAAGCCACCGAGACGGTCGGCTCAAACTGGGGAGTCCCACATGGACGGCCACCCGGCAGGAGGCAAGCCCGCGCTTCGCACACAGGCCGCTCCTTCGCACTGGGCGTTCCTTCTCCGTGGTCCTCAAACCATCCCTTGTCAGAAGGTTTGCCCTGCAGAGGGCCCTCGCTCCCGCGGGCACCTTGGCCGGCTCCTCCCCGCGCGCCAGCCGCCTCTCCTCCGCCCCCTACCTGTGCCATGACGTCGTGGGACCAGATGTCGGAAGCAGAGCTGAGGTGCCCTTTGCTCTCCACCTCGGACGGCCGCAGCAGCGTCGGCCCAAAGACGGTGGCCAGATTGTGCAGGGACATTTTGTTCACGGGCTCTTTCTCGGCGACCCTGCACAACAGAAGAGAGGGACCCCCTGCAACATGGCTCCGGTGCGCGGTTTTCGCTCTGCCGCGTAAGCCAGGGCCAAGCCCACCGCAGGGAAGGAAGCGAGGACCGTCGTTGCCGACCCTCCTGCCCAAACGCTGCTGGGCCCACGTCAGAAAGGTGCGCAAGGGCCAGCCTTTGCCTGCCTCGAAGTCCTGGCCTCGATGTGGCATCAGACCTTCCGCGCCCCCCATCTCTGCGGCCCCTTGACCCACCTGTTGGCTCCAGGAACTCTAACCCAAACTCCCCTCCGGCGCACACCTTCCCCGGAAGCCACCGCCGGGCCGTGCTGGGCGGCTGACAGCCGTTGCCTCGGAAACCCACATCCCAATCTGGCCATGTTAGGAAGGCAGCTGTGCTGCGGCCTCCCCTCCCGTCCAGCAGTCGAACAGATGTGGGAACTGGATGTGCCCTCTGCTTCTTCCCAGAGGAAAGAGCCAAATGGATTTTCCTGGAGGCGCAGCAGTGCCTGCCTTCCCTCCCTCCCTCCCTCCCTTCTGGTGCTGGCTCTTTTTTATTTATTTTTCCAGCAAGGGAGGGGGAACGTGCCAGTAAGACAAGATTCCAGTCCCCAATTCCAAAATTCCCCTCCGTCGGCTTGCAGCCAGGCGGATGCTGCGCCAAGCCACAAGCTCCTCTGCTGATTCGGTGTCCTCAGCAGAGGAACGTGACCTGAGCCACGGTGGCTGGGGCTGCAGAGCCCCCAAAGCAGAGGCAGGGGAGGGACCTGCGCCCGAGCACCTCCTTGAACCCCCTCCCTTCCACCCCTTGAACGGCATCCACCGCCTCCTGGGAACACAGGAGAGTCCAGACGCAACCCTTGGCTTTGCTCTGCACCCCAAAGTGGCCCCCGAGGTAGGGCCGAGGGTGTGACGCTCCCCAACTAAGAGCAAAAGACTAGCCTTCCCATTAAATAAAATAATAATAATAATAAAAAAGCAGCCCGGGAGGAGAAAGGGTCTCCCTGGATCACGTTCTTCCCAGTCCTCCTCCGTCTCAGCACCTTTGATCACACATCTCCACTGCTCAAAACATCTGGCTGAGTTTGGGGGCTTTTGCTCCCTCCCCCCGTTTTCTTTTCACCAACTAGCATGAGGAGGAGTTCCGGAGAACCCCCAAAGCTTGCACATTTTATGAATGTACAGTTGATCCCATTAAAGTCTTCCCTTCTATTCCTGAACATCAACACAGACGACTTCTGCTTTTTTGAACACTCGGGAACTGGCAGAGTCCAGCCGTCTTTGGCATCTTTATAACCCCTTCTGGGCAGAAGCTGGCCGGGCCCTTTGCTTCATTCCGTTTCCGATATCTGCAGAAGTGTCATTATATTTGTCCATGCCTTTGAGGTACTCTTTTGAACACCACTTTTCATCTTGCAGAATCTCTGTTCCCCCCACCCCATAAAAACCAACCACCTAGTATTTATTTTTTTGCTGTTCCAATATTTTAAAATTTGTGGTGCTTGTTTCTGCTTCTTGATCTGTGTTCTGTTCGTTCAAGTGATTAATCTGGGAACCTTGCAGATGAAAAATTCTTTTCAAAAGTGCAGAACAAAATTAATTAAGTATCCATGGATGGCAGGCCCTATAGGCCTTCGTAGTTGAAAAGAAGCACAAACGTCTCTCCTTTTCTCTAGGACGGAGGACAGAAACTTACCGTTTCAAGTGTTCGAGCAGAAAAAGGAATGTGATGAGGTTGGGGTCCGGGAGGGAGCGTAGAAGATGCATCATGCAATTCTCCTTGGCTGAAGGGTCAGCGATTGCTGGAGAGGGAAGAGGTGCAGAAGTCAACAAGTCGCTCCGGGGCCTTGCTAACGAACCCCTAAGCTGCAAATCACACACACTGGGTTAAGGGCAGGGGGTCCTCTCTGTCCTTGGGCTGGCAGGATGTAGGTTTAAATCCCACCATCAGCCACAGAGATCTGTAGGTGGCCATGAGGCTATCGCACATGTTTGCTCCCCCCCCCAAACAGAAGTGATCTGGGTGGCTCGCAGAACTAGCGCAGCATTAAAACCCAGTTATGAAACCACCAGAAACGAAAACACAGATCAGGTGACCCACACTGTCTTTGCTTTCCCAGCCATCTCTGTCAAGGCGGTCGTGCGGGATCTCCCGATTCAAGACAGCTACGGACTCTCTTACCGATGCCTTCCATGAAGGTTGGATAAAGCCGATCTGTGAGGAGGGGCTCGGGCAGCTCCCGGAAGTACAGCTTCAGGGTCCCAGCAATGGCATTGATGTCCATGTCACTCAGCATCATCAGGATGTCTTTACTGTCTGTAGCAGAGAGAGGAGGAACAAGGCTGGCTTTAAAATCAAAGCAGTCAAAGACCATCCAAAGGTTCGCCGTACTGCAGGAAGGCTCGGCAAAGCCGGTGTCTTGTTTGTACCCAGCAGTTGGGCTTCATGACCGTGAGATGAGGTGATAACTGCTAGGTAACCTGGCCTTGAGGGGGGGAAAAATAACAGCGATCTAGTGGAGAAATGGAAATTCCATGTTGGAAGGCAGTCACAAGCAACAGAGCTCTTTGTATGACAGTGAATCTGCCTCTCTTGGCCTTTGAACCCTTGTTCGGAAGAGCAGCCGTGGGAGTGCGGAGGTACTCACTGGAGTCAAAGGCCGCTTTCAGGGCCTGGATGTCGGTGGCCACCCCGGAGATCCGGTAGATCCCAACTTCATCAATGCCGCGCTTCTCCACTTCCTCCACACACTGGCGCACGATGTACGGCACCTTGGAGCGTTCGCGCCTGGTTGCGGGAGAAGAGGAGAGAGATGTGAATCAGGAGAATGTGGATGATGATGATAACTGGAGGAAGAAGCAGGAAGGCCTGCTCCATCTGTCCTCCTGGGAAAGCGAGAAGTGTGATAACACAGCGCTTCTCCCCAAATCCTGGACTGGTATGTTTGGCCTCGGAAACGTAAGGACACATCATCAGGTATTGAATGCATGCCTTTTCGCTCTAAAATCTGGCACTGGAGCCAGAACTTGGCTCAGATGAAGCCTTATTCTCTGTTTTGAGAACCCCAAAAAAGAAAACATGCCCTCCAGCCACCAAGCAGAACCCTACGCCGTCCACTGCGTTACCAGCCGGGTCTGTTTTGGGGCCCAGTTCAAAGGGGTTGCTACCGTCTCTAAAGCCTGACGTAGCCCTAAAGGAAGGGTATTTTCCTGCCCTGGATGGTTCTGCCCATCCACGGAGGCTGCCTTGGAAAAAGGTTCATGGCGTGACAGGGTGAGTTTCTGGAACTCCTGACCTCCAGAGTCTGTACCGGCCCTTCCTGGAGAGCATCTCAGCAGAACGCACTGGCTGTGTGCATCACCCAATGCTGTCAATTGTGTCTCCTACGTCTCAGTAAATCAGGTCTGATCTTTAAACCCACTGCGCTGCTTCCACCTTAGAATGGCAGAACTGGGGGGTTTCCCAAGGGTCCCACCCCCTGCTGGTGCAGGATACCCACAAGTAGAGCATGACTGACGGACGGCCTTGGGCAGACATCTGCACCCCCCAACCTCCTCCACTAGACGGCCCACGCCGGCTTACTTGGTGACCACGCTGATTTTAACGCCAAAGACTCCTGTCTGCTTTTTTGAGGGCGTCCTTTTCAGGCTCAGGTCCCGGCTTGTGAACTTCATCGAAAACTCCACTTTGATCTGCAGGAGAAGTGAGAACGCTCGGAGTCACGCGGTGTGGTGAGGAAACCGCGGTGGAGCCCAGGAAAGAGGGTTCAGGCGCGCATTTGTCGAGGGGGGGGGCCGCGCGGGAAGAATCTGAAGCAAGCAAAGGGATGCGAGGGGTGGCATGCCACCCACCCCCTACTTACCCCCGTTCATCTCAATGACGTCCTCTTGCCAGTTCTTGGTTGGCACCGTCTGGGGGTCCAGCTACGAAAGAAAAAAAAAGGAATAGGAGAGAATGAGGGGTCAGATGCCCACCCTGGATAAGACAGCTCTTGACCGCAAGACCACAAACGAGAGAGCAGCTCGGGGGCAAACAGCAGAAAAAGCACAATCCGAGCGGTCCTGCGTCACTCCAGGGCATGAGCCCCACTCCATCCCCACCCGGGATCATTGTTGTTGGGTCAGATGCCCACAGACAGGCAGAGGATGCAACGTGAGTTTACGCTGCCGGGTGTTTCA
Organism: Intellagama lesueurii; assembly: GCA_037013535.1. Lineage (NCBI taxonomy): Eukaryota > Metazoa > Chordata > Lepidosauria > Squamata > Agamidae > Intellagama > Intellagama lesueurii. Next base: position 1,542,232 of record JBAJHW010000015.1, on the reverse strand, counting down.
GCATTTACCTGTTTCAAGACCCCATTCCGCTACCCAAGTGAAACGCCGGCAAAACGGGCACCCTTGGTGCTGCCCCATCTTTGCCCTAGAGATGTCTTAATATTTTAATTTAACCCACCGCCGTTTAAATTAAAACCAGCGTGCTGCAGTGGTCTGCAGGACATGAACGGCCTTGGAATTCAGCCTCCTGAGTGCTGCAGCTTTCAATGTATTATTATTTTTTTAAAGTTAAGTTTCTACTCCTTATGATTGAAGAATATGATGTGTCGGCCAGAGGAGCAAAACTCTCCAAAGGCAGAGGTGAGTGAATAAATTCAGCAGGATTGAAGATGGGAGATCTTCATGACACCAAAACCAGAAAGAACCACATTAGTTTGAGTAGGGGTAAAATCCTGCATTCTGAAGGAAAATGTGCAAAAATGAAACACACAGAGATTTATATCGTCAAGTATAAGCCCTGAGTATTGCTGGAGGTGCGTATGGTGCAAAAAGCTCTGTGAAGCCAAGCCGGTCAGGAGGACTTTGATGGGAAGCTGCTGTTTGAATTCCACGACGGGAGAAATGAAGGATGACAATGTTTGAATAAATACGAGCAAATCCTGCAGGGCCAGGAGAGGGGAAATGGCCTGTGGATGGGTTTGTGCTGCTTTTCTCACTGGCCCCAATTCAAGGCAGGCAGTCGCAAAAGTTGTCCTATAAACAGAAATCCCACGGTTGGACAGCGGTTCTACCACTCAACCAGCGGGAAGGGCTCTCTGGGAGAACCGGGAAGCGAGCAAAGGCCTGGCAGGAACCGGAGCGGATCTGGGCTGGGGAAATCGTCCCGCTTGGGACCCTCTCCGGACCCTCCGCCCCTTCTTTGTACCAGGAAGAGCTGGGCTTCTTTCCCAAGCAGGTGCTGTGCGGACAGCCGGGGCAAGCGAGGCCAGAGGACGAGGGGAAAAGAGGAAAGAACTGCAGGATGCCAAGAAAGGCTCCCAGGAAGGAGGGATATTTTGGGAGATGGCTTTCTAAAATCAACGCGGGGAAAAGGCCGTGACAGGGCCGCCTCCTGGGAAAGCTGGCTGAGCCCTTTCCGGAAAGCCAGCCTATTCCGGCACTCTCCAAACAGAGGGGTCGGGTCCGGCTGGGCTCGGAGCACCTCCCAGCGTTTCTAAGAGGCCCTCAGGACTGGAGGAGCTTTTAACATGCCCAGGGAGCCGGGAGCCTGCACCGCCTCGCACAAGGATGGCTTCGGGTGGGATGTGCCCTGCGAAAGCTGGCGCTGAGCGTGGCCGGCACCTACCACCACCACCACCACCCCTTTTGAGACCTGCAGGTCTCAGCGACCTGAATAGCCTGGGACCCCCCCCCCCCCAAAAGGCGGTTCTCTTGAGAAGCTGCTTTACAGCCGACGGCATCCCCCAGACGAGCCCGTTGCAGCCGTGGGGTCGCTCCTGATGGCGCCATCCCAAGAACCCCTGAAATCCGGGTGGGCAGTGGCTTCACATCCTCTGGCTGGAGAACTTGAGTCCAGTCCCAGGAGTTACAGCAGAACATCTCAAAACCCCTCACCCAAATTACAAATCCTCAGGATGGGGCCACGACCGACAAAAAACAAGGATAAGTGGCTTTAATAAGGTGTAGATTATATGGTGTCTCCAGTCAGCATATAATCATGGTTGATGACCGGTTCCCATGGATTCTTCTCTGTAGATCCTCATGGCGAAGGCCTGCATTTTTTTTTATTTTTCATTATGGCAAACCTTTTGATTACTGTCCTCGTTCACCAATGTTGTGGTTACCTCTCCACCCCTGCCACCTGAAAGCCTAAAGTCTGTACTTTTGCCTTTCGCCCAAAATGAAAACGTAGAACGGCAATTTGGGGGTAAACATTTCGGGAAGAATGCCCCCTCTCCTTGACCTCCTGGTTTAGATCCTGGAATATGTTTCTTTGGGGAAAACTTTTGAGCAGCTCACCAAGAGAAATAAGCCGGACCCATCTCTTTAAGAAGTAGCCCTATAGTACACACAATACACACACAGTCTCTCCCCCCCCGCCCCCCCCCCCAAATATGGAACAACTAGACTAGTTACGATCATATAACCACGGACTAGACTCTTCTGCCAATCTGTCTGTAGATGTTGTTACCAGAATTGCGGTTTTGGACTACAGCGCCCAGAATTCCCAGCTAGGATGGCTACTGAAACAGCTGTAGTTGACATTATCAAAGGCGTCTCTTCCACACGGCTAGCAGTGTGATGTACAGTGAGAGGAATGGCGAGGGGGGGTTATGCTGCAGTGTTTACTTGGGGTGGAAGTTAAGGTACCAAAGGCGACATCACTGTGCTCATATTCTGGCTCTTATTGACTCAGATCATTGGCCCCACTAGGCTAGAGGTAGGAACCATGTGCTTGCCTCGCCCCGAAGGTGCTGGGTTCCAGTTCCCATCAGCCCTCGGTACCGGACATGCTAGAGCTGATGGGAGTGCCAGTCCAAAAGGTGGAAGGCAACATGCCTGACTCTTGGGTGTTCTTCTGCACTGAAAAAGCAGGTTGCCAAGTAAGATTCAGTGATGAAACAACATTTTCTGCTCAACCCAAGCTCTCCTTCCCTCCCTCTCTCTCCCCCCCCCCCTCTCTCAGAGCGGTTTCCTCTGCCTCTTTTCTCCCACACACTACAGACATTTTTTTAACAACAGACTTTTAAGGAGATAAACATTCTAACAGGGATCCAGAGGTTTGATTCTCTTGTGTTACTGCGTAGGGTCTTGGGGTGCTCTTGTTGTTAAGTCGTGTCCACAGTACATATACAAATATAAATTGTACACAGTAATTTATAATCAGGGTAGTTGTCAAAGCCGCTGATCCCCGCGAAACCCTTGGACAAATACCCGAGGGGTGGGGTGGGGGGCGGCTGTTTCTTATTGCTTTGGACTCCCCCCCCCCCAGCTTAACCACCCCGGCTGCACAGTCCCCCTTTCCTCGGCCGCCCCGTAACACGATCTGAGGGCCCTGGAGTTAATTTGAAACAACCGCCGAGCCCCATTCCTGCGCTTCCTCCCCATGGCTCCCACCCCACCCCACTCCACTCCCGCTTTGAAGTTCCTGCCGATGCCAGATGGCAGGGCGGCCGCTGGGCAGGCAGGGCTCTGCGTCAGGAGCCGGCCGGCCTTGATGAAAAGCAGGTCGGCCTCCTGGCCAGAACCACCACCGCCTTTCCCCGTCTCCTCCGGATCAGGGCCAGGGCGGGCGGGGGGAGAAGGTGGCCCGAAGTGAGGGAAACGACACTAGCCTCTTCCTCCAGGAAGGCCTGATCCTGGGAGTGGAGAGACCCACCAAAGAAGGACCCTCAGCACAGCACGGGGGGGGGGGGGGTTCTGGGAAGGCTTGTGCTTCAGGGGGCTACTGATGGCAAAAGGGGGAGAACCTGGAGGAGGTGAGGGGGGGAGGGAGAGAGAGAGAGAGAACCACCCCCCCCCCCAGATGTCCCTGCACAAACATGCGCTGGTGCGCAGCTTTCGGGGACTCTTCCCATGGCCCGGAAAACAAAGCTTGGAAAGGTTTGGACCTGGGCTCGTCTGGGGTCACACCAGGACTGGCCGCCCGGGCTCTCCGGGAGGTCAGGCCGGATCCTTTCCCCGGCCCCTCTTTCTCAAGGAGCTACCAGGCCGTCCTCTGCTTCGCTCCCCAAACCAGGCAAGGTCGGGGCTGGGGTCATGACGATGGCGACAACGTAGCATCCTTTCTGGCCCAGGGATTCCGGGCATTGTCATTCAAAAGAAAAGGCTGTCCTTTTTGCCCCACCCCAAAGCCGCCCCTCGATCCCTTGGGGGGGGGGGACGGGGGGAGGGCCCACACTCAAACCCCGGCCTCCCAGAAAGATCCAGAAGAGCTCTCTGAATCAGCCGCTGTTCCCGGCGGGGCCACCACGCCGTTTGCAGCCCGAGGACGGCAAAGACCAACACGCCAACCCAGCTGGGGAGACCCGAGGGACGTATGCCTGGAGGACACGGCCCCCGGCCCGGCTTCACCACTCAAACCCCCCCCCCCCCCCCAGCATTTGGGGTAGGTCTTCTGGACGCAGAGCCACCCTTTCTCGGAGGGCATCGGGGATGCAAGAGGTACCGATGCCAACCTGGGGTGGCCGTGCAGAAAGGAGGGGCTGGCGAGGCCGGCGAGCTTCCCCCCCCCCCCCCGGCCCCTAATACCGGAGGAGGAGGCCGAGCACAAGCGAGGAGGAGGAGGGACAGCTGCTGCCTTCCAAGGAGGGGGGCCGGGTGCCAATTTCCATGGACAACAAGCCCAGCCACCTGTTGCACAGGCACCGCCCTAGCAACTGCCAAACCCCCTCTCCCCCTACACACACACACACACACACACACACACACACACAGAGTGCAGAGATGGTGCTTGGGGAAGAACAGCCACCGCCACCCAGAGATGCTGGGAGCTGCGTCCAGAACAGGGGAGAGGACGAGGAAGGGGCCACGGGCGCACAGCGGGTGTCGCTCTCACAATCAGGCCACTCGGGGGGGGGGGCGCTGCCATTTCCTCCTCCTCCCCCCCTTGGGGCTCTGCTCCGGGGGGGCCCCCTTCCTCCCCGGACGGCGAGCAGGGCCTCCTTGACTCCCGGGGGGGGGGTGACCGTTCCTTTCGGATCCCCTCCCGGAGAGAGTCGCTGGGGGCCGCGTCCTCCTCTTCCTTCTGCTGGGAAGCGAGCAGCCGCCCTGAGCCCCTTGCAACCCCCCACAAGCAGAGGGGGGAGAGGGGCCCCTGCTTCACCTCTTAAGCGCCCGGGGGGGGGGCACAGCCTCTGCCCCATGGACGTGGGTGGGGAGCAGTTTTCTAGGGGCCTCACTGGGTTTTCTCTCCCAGCCCTTCCAGGAGATGCTGGGGATCAGACCTGGGCCCTTCAGCAGGCCAAGCAAGGGCTTTGCTACCGAGCGCCGGCAAAGCAAGATGCTAGTCCTCATGGGTCTCAATAAATGCTTGCTTGGCGCAGCCGCCCTCCGCTCCTTCCTGTTCAACCTATCTGGAGCCCCCTCTGGCTTTGGAGGGTGGAGGCTAAAGGGGGGCAGCTGCTCTCTCTCTCCAGGGACCCGGAGGGGCCCGTCTTTCCCAGGCCCTCCTGGAGATGCACAGATCACAGCCCAGGCCTTCGGGCAAGGGATCCTAAAAGGAGCCAAGCGGTCTCCGCCCAGGCCCAAAAACGTGGAGCCAGGTAGCGCTCAAGACCTTTGGCTCACAGAAAGATCCCGGGAAAGGTGAGGGTGCCGAGGGTGGGCGGGCGGGTGAGGTCCCAGGCCTGGCACCAGAGGCCACCTTGACGGACCGTCCCCCGGAACGCCTGAGGCAGCATTTCCTGCCCCCCCCTTCCACGGTCACCTTCAAAAGGACCGGGAACGGGGGGGGGGGGGGGAAGGCCAGCTAGCTCACTAGCGCTGGTGAAGTTTGCACACACAGCTCGTCTCACATTCCCTGTGTGTCAGCAGGCCGGGAAAGAAGAGCAAAGGAAGGCGAGGGGTGTGTGTGTGTGTATGTGTGTGAAAGTCTGGCTGGGTCACCGGTACAGCCAGCGGATCCAAACCATCGCCTCCTCCATGCAAGCGCCACAAAGACAACGCACTTTCATCTTGAGAGCCCTTCTCGCTCCTACAGGAGCAGAATTTGAACCCAGGCCTCGTGGTTAGCTGCTCTAGAGGGAAGCGAGCGGGAGATCTCAGCCCCAGGCACCGCAGAGGAAGGAGCACCCTCTGCCCATGGGCAGAGCGCATCTCCCTTTCCCACACCAGAACCTTAGGCGACCCCAACACTTGCAGCGTTTTGAAACAAGACCAGAGAAGACGACTTCCCAGGAAAACTGGGCAACTCGGTTTCTCAAGACGTCACCGTGGATACGTCCTCTTTTGACTGCGCAAGTTTATAAGGGTCAAGATTTATTTTGTCAGATGTATTTTGCACTCGACGGGTGCTTAGGATCTGCTTTTCTGCTCATCCAGAAGTTCCTATGCATTCCGGAACATCTCACTTCGTCTCATTTACTGACGGTGTATCCTATAGGGTCTTGTTTGCACATTTGTTTCTCTTGAAAAACAAAGCGAAAACAAACCCACCCTTAAAAAGAAAGCATAGTTGCCTCCTTTGAGACACCCCGAGAGCAGCCAGACTGGCCCAAGAAGGGGGATCAGACGGCCTTTTTCTTCCGCCACTCCCAGAAACCCCTCCGGCTACCGGTCTTCCCAACGCACGCAACCTACAAGCGCCACCCCCGTTAACCAGCAAAGGGTGCAAGCAGCCAGATCGGGGAACAGCACCCCCAGCCCCTCTTAGTCAGACAGACACACCCCCAACAGCAGCTTTGGGTGGAAGCTCAGCTCCCCCAACAAAACAGAGCGCGGTGGGGAAGGAATTTAGAGACCCACCAAGGACAGAGGAGACCCGGTTTTTCCCTCCCACCCCACCCCTCTTAGGATGGGGCTGTTTCAGCTACACCCCCCCTTCCCCACCCCCACCCCATTTAACGAGACCCCAGAGGCTTCGGGGGGGGCACCTTTTGTCGAAGCAGCTTGCTGCGCACTCTGCCCCACAGCCGGGCGCCAGTGTTGGGGGCCCGCTTGCCCTCTCCCGGGGAGTCTTCCAGGCTGTCCAGGGAGCAGCGGGTCAGACGCTCGCCAGCCAGGGTGAGCTGGCAGTCGGGTTGCACCAGAACTTCCGTCATGGCCCTGGCGTGTGTGTGTGTGCGCGTGCTCTTTCTCAATTCCTCCAAAGAGCAGCTCTGCTGGGCAGGGGCTGGAGGGAGGGCGGGCGGCAGCAACGGACAGCCAGCAAAGGGGGATCCCGTCCTTTCGGCTAGCAGGTCACGGTGGGCCGCACGGCGGCCGGACAGGAGCTCGGAGGGTGGAGGCGTCCCGCAGACTCCACGCCTTGTGGGAAGGAGCTTCGCTTCAGCTCAGCATCTTCCTGGATTGGTGCAGGGGGAGGGAGGGAGGCAGCTCTCCGAAAGCAGCTCCCAGCTCCGCTCCGTCCCCCTTCCTCCCCGACTCTTCCCAGGTTAACCCCTCCCTTGCCACCTCCTTCAAAACTCAGATGGCACCGCTCTGCTCTCTCTCCCCCCCCCCCCCCCCCAAAAGCGGACAGAAGGCAGGCACCGAGAACATACAGACTGTGCCCGGCTCAAACCCGGGGCTTTGAGGGGCCGGCCATCTGTCTCTCTCCCAGCAGCTGGCCAGATGCCTTCTGCTGGGAAGGGTCTGACCAAGCCAAACAGCAGCTGAGGAAGGGCTTGGAAAAGGAACTTCTTGGACTACGGCTTCCAGAATCCCCAGCAACAAAAGCCACCGTTTTATGCCCGCTTTTGGGCAAAAGTGTGTCTCCTGGACTCTGGTTACAAAAGTTAACAATAAGCTTCCCTTTAGCGTCCGGAGGTCACAACACACAAGGAAAGGCCATGGAGAGGGAGAAGGAAAAAAGGAATCCGAAACACGGGTTATGAAGTTTATACAGGGTTTTTTTTACCCCCTGCAAGGGAGAAGCAGTCTCCTGGCAACAGCTCCTTTTCCATTCAGTAGCCAAACCTCAGTGTCTGGGGATGATGGGGGTTGCGGTCCAATCGATCATGGAAAATGCCAGGCTAAATGAAGGCAGCCAGGAGACCTGGCCTTGGGAACAAGATGAAGGCAGCTATTCCTTCTGGCAAAGAGCGCAGCTTCTGAAAAAGTCAAGTTTGGGGCAGGGACACCCCCACACACACTGTGCCCTCCCAAGGATCAGCTGTAGAGAGGCTCAGGCAGGTGCAAGCCAGAGGCTCTGTCTGTGCATGCTCAGAGGGACTCTCCCCAGCTCACACTGTCCATGCACTAGAAACAGGTACTTGGGGGGGGGGGGGGAAACAGCTGGAATTTGCACCTTGCCAGACAGCCCAGCCCAAATCACGTGTGTGCAGCTACAAAGTCAGACTTTTTAACTACTGCATCCCATGGAAAAGCACACAGAGAGAGAGAGAGAGAGAGAGAGAGAGAGAGCAAGCCAGTCCTGGGCACAGAGAGAGCCCCAGGGCTTTGCCCTGTCAATAACTTCTAAAATCCACCCTGTGATGGATGGCTCCAGCTCTCCTGTGCTCTTGCCCCCCCCCCTCCTCGGAAGAGACGCCACCAAGTTAACCTCCCCCGCGGTGGCGGGAGGGCCTCTGTTTACTCTCCGCATTCCCTCCTAAATGAGAAGCAAATGGCTGCGACCCACAGGCGGCCGCCTCCTTGTGATCGGCTCGGCTTCCCCCACCATCCAAGCCTGGGGACGGTCCTGCCATTAGACAGGATGGGGCAGCTGCCCCGGGTGAGACTTTGGGGGGGGGGGGCATCCTGGAAGGGCAGCAACTGCATTGCTGTCAACTCAACAAGACACCTCTCAGCAAGGAAATTTCCAGTCCTGCAAGATTCTCCCACTCCAGGCAAGCACAAAACAAGAAGTACGGTTTGTTTTTTTCTCTCCTTGGACGCTGCCTAATTTATATAAACGGCCTCTGCATAAAAGCAACAAAGCAAGGGCTGGCGGGTTGTTCAAAAAGATGCAAACAACCCATCCGAGGCCTCTTGAGCCTTACCCGTCGGTGCAACAGAGCAGCCGGCCCCAGGATTTTGCCCAGTTCACATTCATGTGGCAAAGCACCGTTTGCACAAACTCGAAACAGGAGAGTGACTTCTCTGGGTGTCCAGCTGGGAGTTATCGCCCAAAAAAACCAGACGCGGACTCTCGAACCTCTGTCTCCTGCTTTACAGGAGCATAACTGTTTGGAATGATGCAGCACTGAAAGAATCACACTTTGTACGTGGCACAGAGGTAGTGTTTCTGAAAGCAAAGGTCACCTGAAGCCTGGTGGGACGCGGGACGCCTACAAACATTTATGTCCTCCTTGTGAGAAGCAGCTTTTTCCTGCTGGCTGCTTCCCAAGAAAACGGGGGAAGAAGAGGTTACTTTACCTAGCAGTCCCCCTGTACGTGATTTACAAGCCAGCACAGAAGAGGGAGGAAGAGAGGGGTGGCGGGTCCCCCCACCACCACCAACCAACCCACAAGCCCCACAGACATCTGCTTCCCATTGCAGGGGGCCCGGTCAGTGATTTAAAAAAAAAGAGGAGGAGAGAGAAATAAGAGGTGTGTGTGAGGAGGGGAGGTTTTTGGGAAAGGAAATCCCAGCAGCAGGATGGCCAAATTGTTCCCCCTTCCTGAAAAAAGGAAACACTGGGAAGGCGCTGGAGAGAGAAGAGAGGAGGAGAAATGACCCCCAGTGGCCGGCTCTCCCTGGTCCACCTTTGGGTGCCTCTGCTGGACCCCCAGCTGGACCGGCTTTCCCCACAAGCTAAGTTTAAGGTCCCAGATTCCCCTCAGCTGCCCAAACCCTCAGCTGACATTTCTGGTTTTACACCCTGGCGAAACCGATCCACATATTTCTGCAATTCGGCAGTGTTTCTTCGGTTCGGTGCAGCTCAGGGTCTCGGCGCGTCTTAATCTGGCCCTGGTCCCGATAAGACACAGGTTGTGCCGGTTTGCCGACCTGACGCACCCCACAGCCAGGGAGGGAAAATTCCCAGCCATGGAAAGGTCGGGGGACGGGGGAGGCAAACTCTTTGGTGGGGAAAAAAGCAGGAATCTGGGGAAATCAACCTATATGTCATGTTTATTTTCCTATCAAGCCTTGGGTCCTTTTGAAGGAGAAAGGCGGCATAGAAATATTTTGAGTAAATAAATAAATGTAAATAACAATATTCTGCTGCTGTAACAACAGAAAACCCTTCATTCCGAACTGCTTTGGCATTTGGACGGGTCCAGTTTGGGCGTATGAGGAGGGAGAAGGCCTCCGCCGGCAATCCAAACAGCCACGTTTCTCTCCCCCAAAAAGGCTCCCCACAGCCCTGCGGCGCCTCACCGTCGTCCTCACCCCCACACCCTGATGGCCCTTCCGCCAAACCGGAGACGGGAATGGTGCTGAGCCTCACAAAAAGACCCGTGTCTGTCCTTGCTCAGATGCAGTGTGTGCGTGTGTGTGTGCAGCGATTTTGTGAACGGGAGAGAAAAAGAAAAGGGGGTATGGGCCGCACAGGTCGGGGTGGACCAGGTCCAGCTGCAAACCTCTCCGGCTTCTACTCCGAAGCAGCTTGGATGCCACGGCTATTTGGATCTGGGCTAGGAATTGTTGGGAGGATTTTGAGCGATTGCGGCTCGTCCCATCTGGGAAACCAGACATGTGTCTTTTGCACATGCTTAAAAGGTGCCAGTCTTTACACACACACACACACACACACACACACACACCTGCAAGACTGCATGTCGTTTTGTGCTTCAAACCCCCTCTTAGCCATGAAACATGGGGTGGCTTCGGGCCAGCCATTCTCCCCCTCTTTCTCTCTCAGGACGACATACAGGGTTGTGGTAGAGAAAAAGCGCAGCTCCACAGGCTAGCTTGAGAGGCCTGGAGGGAAGCTAGGGTGGAAATACAACTCACAATTAAAAAGGAAGTACTAGGAGCTAGGGGGGAATTTGGGATAGAAGCTGATATGAGCACCGAAGGCCATCCCGATTTCACCCCTCACACGGACACACTCCTCCCCGAAGAGAACATTATGAATGTTGTAGCAGCCTTCCCTTCCATTATCACCCAACGAGATGATTCTCCTATCATCTTTCTCCGCCTGCGTCTAGCAGGCATCCTTTTCACGCCTGTCCCGAAATCTCTCACTCCACTCCTGGGATCCTCCTCGTCCAATCAGAGCAAAGCTCAACGGTTCTCCTAGCAACCATTGCTAGCGCAACGGGAGGGGAGGATAAAATCACCGGGAGGCAAGTGATGGCAAAAAGGCAGGACCGGGAGGGTGAATTTATCCACCCACCTCGCCTTGTCACCCTCGTTGAGGGCTGGCAGAGCCGCACGTCCCTGCGGTTCCAGAGGAAGGGAGAATTTCCACCAGCGCCGCTTCTCTCCCCACGGCGGCAGAGGCCAGGCCAGGCACGCCCAGGGTCAAAACCCTCCGGATCGTTCCTAGCCCAGATCCAAATGAGGGCACCTGCCAGTTAAGCAGACCTCCCTGCTGGAGGCTGAGAGAGAGAGACACACACACACACACACACACACAAACACGGCAGCTTAGCCCTCCATGCAAAAACCTGCTGGGTAGGAGCAAGTCACAGTCCAAAGATAGACGCTATTGGCATCCGGGTCCAGGCAGAGAAAAAGGCCAACGCTCTTCCCTAGGTTTGCCCCTGGTTATGGGCCCGGGCTCCCTTGCCTCGCCTCGATCCAGCTCCCATTTCGCCGTGTAGGGCTTGGCCGTTCCAAACGGCTCAGAAAAATAAGCCCAAACCAGCATCAGACAAAGCGTGACAGCCTCGGTTTCCTCATTTTTGCCTCCGGGGTTAGTCCAGGCTCGACTGGATCTAGGACCCCCTTGTTTGTCTATCTGGCAGACCTGGACGCCCGCAAAGCTCTCCTCCAGCACCACGTTTCAAACGAATCGTGGGTTTTTTTCCTCTCCCTGTCAGCTTTCTTCACTCTCTTAACTTCTTAACAATCTGGAAGACCCAAACTTACAGGGACAGAGAGCTTTATAAAATCTGCTCATGCCAGGGCTGGACAAGGAACAGTTGTGTATTCTCTCCAACATTATTAATTAGGAGAACGTGGTCTACCTCCATGCAAATGGGCTTCTTCGCAGGCCTCGCCTAGAACATTATTTCATTTGTCGGAACTCCCTGCACAACGGAGTATGTGTGGTTTGACCCTGCAAACATTTAAACAAGCTTTTAAAAACTCCTTTTACTTCTGTTCACTTTTTCCAGTCTGCCCTCTTCCACTGCGACAGCCCGATGGAGCCATTTAAAGGGTTTAGTTTTTTTCACCAGATGACTGTTTTATTTACTTTTAACTAGCCTGTGTTTCTAACATAATTGTTTTCTGCTGTCAAACGATGTGGTTTTTGTTCTAAACCAAATTTTGGAACTGAGCTCTAATTGTGTTTGTTCGTTTTTGTTATGATATAAGCAACCTTTTGGGAGCGGTGCCTGAAAAATCAGCCTATTAAAAAAAAAAGTAGCACAAAGAAATAAACCTTTGGAAGAACCAAACATTTAGTGAGGCAGTAATCTGGCCTATGTGAAGGGCATTTAAAGACAAAAACAGAGATGAATTTTGGCGGCTTAGTAGTAAAGGTTGAAGTTTGGCCATTCAGCAAGGCAGACCTTATATACTCATGTGTCCATGGATGGTCCCAAACGCAGCACTGAAGTGATCTTTAACCATATAACCGCTCTATCCATAGTAATCTCCACAAGGAACGGGTCTTTTGTAAAGCCAACGGCTCTTAAGTGCCCATTCAGAACCAACTGCCACTGCAAAATGCTTTGCATTACAAGGGCCACGGATTGCTGATGAGAAACGTCACCCACGACAGCCACTGTGAGGTTAGCAGCTAAGCACAGAGGGAACACGGAAGACCAGAGGGGGAGAGGGCAGGGATCCTTCCTGCTCATCAAAACGCTCTACCTCTCCAGCCCCAGTGAGGCCTGGCTTTGCTGCTCTCCTGGGTAAGCTCTGTGGCATCTTTGGGACCCCTACTCTCTAAGGCAGACCGAGCACTCCTCAGACTCCCACTCCTAAAACATAAAAAAAAAATTCTTTAAACAAATTTGTAAATGCAAAAATCCCTTTTCACCCTCTAGTGGTCCAAAATATATGTTTGAACGCTTAAAAAAAAATAGGAGAGTGGGAGGTCTCCTGAAAACACCTCCCGATTGCTTCCCACACCCCACAGAGAACATGGGGGGGTGTCTTTGTGAGCCCCCAATTTTTAGGGGTGTGTGAGAGTGCCACAAAGGGCCAGGGGTGCTGGGGAGGTGCGTGTCCCCAGTCCCCACCTCTGCTTCGAAACTACAGCCTGCTTCAGGCGAAAGAGGGTAACAGTGAATTTCTTTCCCTGGGTTTACTTCACAAAAGCAAAGACAGACTCTGTTTGATAAACTGACTTTTAAGGAACGAAGAGAAAAATCTGTCCATCTCCGGAAGAACACACCGGATCTCCCAGTGTAAAGTCTGTGATGAACGGGTCAAAGTCACTAAAAACGATGGGAAATGTGGGACGCAGATGCCAGACTGACTTCTGCAAGTTGAGCCCCATTTCACTGGAAGCCAGAGATACCCACGGGGCTCGGCACCTGAGAATTCACCAAAGGTCCATATGGAGCTGGAAGCAGAAAAACCAAAACCCAGACGAAACTCCAGCCTGCTAGACAGGAAGGAAAAGACGCCCACGAGGAACCTCCCGGATGCCACACGGTCGGAAACTGGCGGCCCTCGGGAGGCAGGTTGGGCCACCCCGGCTCGGCAGCCTAAGCCAGACTGAGAGCCAAATTCTAATAACACGGCGTTCTGGGTGGAGAAGGAGGGGGAGGCAGAGCCCAGGAAAAAGAGGGATCCGGAGAGAACGGGGAGCAGAGATCCTAGCCCCGGCCCAGAGCTCTTAAGATGAATTTAGATTTAAAAGGAAGGCAGGATTCTGTATCTCAGTGTATTGAATAGAAGAAAGGGACGACGGAACAAAAAACACTGTCCAGCGCTAGAGAAGGCTGGATTCCTTCCTGGAAGGAAGGTGTTCATCCTGTTATCTTCACCAGTATATTCCCAAATAAACACACATCACAATTGCTACACACAACTTAAGCAATGCAAAACAAGCTGCAGATGACACTGCCTAGTTTCAGAGGGAGGGCCAAGCTATGACCAGAGCTTGGAAAAGTTACTTTTTTTTTCAACCATCAGTCCCAGAAACCTCGGGCCAACATGGCCAGTGGCCTGCCTTATGAGGCGATTCTGGGAGTCAGCACATCAGCTCTGGAATGTTAACCTATCTCTCCCCCGACAGGCTAGCTTTCTACCGGCGAGAAACCCCAACACAAGCGAAGCGTTCTAAAACTGAGATTTCTCCCTCAAGCAAAGTCACCACCGAAATACCTTATTTCATGATTATTATTATTTTTTTAGAATATGGCCCGTTTCCGAAATGTTTTCCTTCCCTCCCATCCTGATTTCTGTGTTCCTCTTGCACGGGCATTCTTACCTGGACTTGTCCCTTGCCCACGATCTTGTCTACAATTTCATTGTTGTCCTTGTTCACTTGCTCTTGTCGTAGCACTTCTCGTAACACAGGATGCGCAACGTCTGGGATCCTTCTAATTCAATCTCGAATTCCTGCAGGGGGTTGGGGGCAGAGCAATGGGGGGCAAGTGAGAGCCCAGGAGAGCAAGGACAGAAGAGGTGGAGAAATGGAGACAAGCTGGAGACAGGCAGAATGGACTCCAGATGTGCAAAAGGGTCTCTTCCAGAGGGGCTCCCAAGCTTGCGGAACTCCCTGCCACATGAAACAGGCCGTCCTCCTATTTTGCCACCCGTTTCGATCCTTACTCGAAAACTCACATCTTTCTAGAAAACGTTTCAGGTCTCCTTTCAACTACAGCTGCTTTGGTACTATTTTTTTAACAGCACTGACATTTTAAATGTTGTTTTTCTTGCTTTTCTCAAACATCCTTTTTCACTCCAGTCTTCTCTATCTTGGAGGGAGGAAGTGAGGTACAAATACCAAAAACAAAACAAACCAGGGAGGAGTGAAGTCAAAAAGGTTGGGGAAATAAAATGGAGAGGCACCGGACAGAGCTGAGGAGTGGGAAAAATGGGTGGAAAATTGGTTTGTTTTCCAGAGCATCATCAGCTTGTCAGAAACAAACGCTGCTGTTCACAGCGTGCACCGGCTCGTTTCACTTTCTCTGCTGGGACTGAACAGGCATTGCAGGGTTTTTTGGATAAAACCTGCCCACACCTAATGAGAGGATGGAGGCCAAGGGAGGGCAATTTCTCAGAGGGTTATATCCAAACCACTGTGGATCAGGGGGAAGTGCCCCAAACCCTGCCTTTATATTTGCTGAATAACAAACCCAAAGGTTCTCTTTTCAGTCCAAATATGCGGGGGAAAGGACAGCGTTCATTCTGGGGCACGAAGGGGAAAGCACTCTGCGCATGCATTCCTGGAGCGACCGGGATGTTCTGAGGTGGCCCTCTTGGCTGCAAACAGGCCTTGAGGCACACCTTATCTCCCAACGACAAGGGGCAAGGACCCCCTTCCATCCATGGGCTGGATCTAATGTCAGAAAAGCTCTTTGGGGGGGGGGGGGGCTTCCAGCAGTGCCTGCAAATATGCCCCTCCCCCCCCAACCCGCTTGCTCACCTCGTTCCATTGGGGTTCGGTCGTATCCCGGAACACCCCGCGTCTTGGCTTTGCTGACAAAGTACCCGAAAGAGTCCACCTCCAATGTGCAGTACAGGTCTGAGAACGGGGAGAAAAGGTATACGTCAGCCCCGGAGGGGAGGGGGGGTGCCCCTGCCTCTCAAGATGGGATCCCACCTGGGCTCTTCCCCTACCACCCACAAAAGACCTCCCTCCCGGGCACAGTCCGATTCGTCTGGGAGGAGGGAGGAGGGAAGGGATTCCTTCCAAAGAGGAATGGAAGACGGTCCATGTATGTATGTGCATATATCGTTTTTCTTCACCTGCAGATTCCTTCAATTGAGGGAACAGACATTCCCCTTAGAGTGCCTTAGTTTGACCCTTCGCTGCTGAGACAGCAGTGCCAGGGTTACAGTTTGGTCAGCACAAAGAAGCAGTGCCCTAGTCCGGCACCCTCTCCTCCATGGAGCTGGTTCAATTCACACTAAACACAGCCAAAGACACAAAACTCGGGTGTGTGTGACACTTACTGGCAGACTGTTTGAAGCCCGTGGCAGAGTGGACGACCACGTGCAAAAAGCCGTACATCCCCGGTGATTCATCGTCTGCGGAGGAACAAAGAAGGCAGAGAGAGGGGCTCTTAAATTATTTCTTGATGGCCCGAATCTTATTGTATTATGATCAAGACCTGCCTCGACACCTCATTAATCATCCACAATCAGCCACGACAAGTTGCACAAACATCAATAGGATTCTGACCCTTGTATGGGCTTATTTCCACAATGGCAACAGTTCGTAAAAGAAGGGCTGTAAGGAGCTAAAGGGGAAACCGTTCAGGCTGCAAAGAGAATTCATCAGGAAACGCACCCTTCGGTTAGATCGAGTAACATGGCCATGAACGGATGAGAGAACCCATTTCGATTTGAGGAAGACGTTGCCGCAGTTCATTTGAGGGAGAAGGAAACCACCAAAGACGCAAGGCCACAGTGCCAGCAGAGCCTGGGCTCCCCAAGAAACTAGAGCGGACGAGTGGCAAAACAGGTGGGGACCTAAACGCCACCAACTCTATAAACCGAGGGGAATGCGCTAAAACCAGGATAGGAGGGAGAAGGAAAAGGTGCCTCCGAGCCCTTCCCGGCCTCTGTGCTGCCCTCTAGTGGTGCGAGAGCTTCGGAAACCAGGGTTCCAGACACCGCCGGCACTCTGGATGGAGAAAGGCACCTTAGCCAGAGTCTGGAACCTGGAGATCCCTCTAGGCTAGGACGGCCAGCTCTGACTGGCAGCAGAGATCGGGGGTGGCCACCCATCCAAAGACGAAGCAGGCCTGGAAAGAAGACAGCTCAGGGGTTGAGGTCTCTGGCGGCGGAGCCAGTGGTTGGGAGTTCGATTCCCCCACTGGGCCCGGACTTGATGATCCATAGGGTCCCCTTCCAGCTCTGCAGTTCTAAGGTGATGAGGATGATGATTAAGTGTGTTCAGGACTGTATAACGGACACTGTACGAGGTTGTTCAACATGTTCAACTAGGACCGGGTAAAGGCACGTCCCCCTTTTACTTGGGAAATCTGATGACTGTCCAGCCCTAGCCGTTCTTGGCCACATCCCTCTTGGTGGGTTTTGTTCTAAGAGGCAGACAAGAGTCTGGGAAATGTTTCGGCTGACATGTCCTCCACAGCGGCAGGGAAGACACGGAGCCGGGCGCAGAGCGGCCCGCCGGACTGGAGGAGGGACGCCGGGGAGAAGTGGGGCAAAGGCGTTACTCACCGTCTTTATTGCTGGTGACTGGAATGTGATGCACCGTGCGTAACTTGAAACAGGAACCCGTCAGCACCTGTAGCTCCACGGAGGCTCAGCACAAAAGTCTGGAGATCTGGTCCCAGGAAAGGCAGGCAGGAAAAAAAAGTGTGTAGGGGGTTAAAATGTGTGATTTGCTAGAAGAAAGTGGAAACAGGAGTGGGGTTGTCCATGGATTAGGGCAAAAAGAGCTTTGAGTCTTCCAGGGTGGACATGAAAGACCCTCATCCAGGACAAAAAAGGGTCGCACTGAGCCAATGGTAGAGCCTTTGCTAAGGATGGGTGAGGATTCCATTTCAGCTCCTGTGGGGGTAAAACTTTAAGACCATTTTTCCTCTCGAGGATGGAAAGAACTTGGGAATTAAAAAAAAAAACTTGGGTGGAAGAAACCGGGACAGAGCCCCTCCATCCAGGCCCAGCGTTTGGGGCGCTTAACTCTTACAAGTCCGCTTTTGAAGGCTCTGGTGCATTTCACTACGTGAGAGCTGGAATTTGGGTGGCCACCCCCTTTTTTAATGAGAAGAGCCGCCTCTTCACCCTCCACAGGACAGCTACGGCAGAGACCGTTCTTTCGGTCTGGGAGCTCCGAGGAAGGAGGGTTTGTTCACCAAAAATCCTGTTTGGTGAACAAACAGGATTTACAGAGGGATCAGTTTGCCCTTCAGCGATTGAATCAAAGGGGCAACCCAACCACTGGAATTCCGGCACAGAATTGGCTGCAGCAAGCGAAGTGGGGCCGCGTTTGGCAAAAATGTACAGAACGGAGACATTTCTCCATATTCCAGACAGGAGGAACACAAGGTTTCAAGAATCCATGTCTGGGAGAAAGCAGAACGGACTGCGTTTCTGAGCTCTAAACCTGGAAACCCTTTGCTTTTGTGGGGCACTGCGGGCACCTTGTTTGACCCGGAGGCAAAAGAAGAGGTTTCTAAGAGTTAATCTGCAGCAGTGGGATTTGGTAGCAGGCCAAGGAAGGGAGGAGGGCATCGGCCAGACAACCCCTTCCCCCCCCCCCCCCCAAACCTCCATTCTTGAACCACACGTTCAGACGCGAAGAAAGACTCTACTCGCTAAGAGGGGCACAATCGTGAGATAATTCCTCACCTCTTTTTTGCAGCTTCTGGATGGCTTCTCTCCACTCGGCCCGCTCGTAGTCAGAGGACAATAAAAACAGTAGCTCTGGAAGGAAACAAGATGCCGTCAAGCCTGGGTGGGTCACAGAGAGGATCTCTGCACCTGCCCCCTCTCCCCAAAAAGCCCTACAGAAGAGCAAAGAAGCAGAGGTCGGCGCAACCCCCGTTTCAGAGGGGCTGCAACTCCATTCCATGTTTTAGCCTCACCTTTATTTTAGGCGCTGCATTGAACTGACCCTTTTCAGCACCTTGGAGACCTCCTGCAAAACTGCTGAGTAAAAACCCAGAGTGGATTCACAGCCTCCCCCACTCCAAGAAACCTGGAGTCACCAGCCAACACCTCTAGAGAAGTGTTTCTCATCCCAGTGGCACACGGAAGGCCAGTGGAACGTGGAAGCTGCCTGGGGGGGGCGGGGGATGCCCGGCTTTCATTACAAAGCAGACTTGTGGAATTATGACTGTCGTCTGTTTTCCTTGTGGGAGGGCCAACAGTTATTTTAGCATGAATGTTTTAGTCACTGTCTAAAACAACTACTACTGTATAATATTTTCACCACCTCTCTCTGTATTTTATAGTTATCTGAGCAACGTCTGTACTCAGCAACAGGAATGCCTTTCGCGTCCCAGTTATATCTGGATTATTTTGGTTTGTGAGAGTTTATTTCCAACAATATTGATTTACTTTTCACATTTCCATGCTGCCTGCCTCCCAGTGACGGGGGAGAGACCCCTACATTTTTTATGCCCCCCCCCCCCGCTCTCATCCCTCCACCAGACCCCCTTCCTCCTTACTTTCCCGTTGCGGCTGTGGATCCGGAAGGGGATGGACGGGGAGTTCAAGAGCAGCCAAAACTCGTTGTCGAACATCTTCTTCTTGAGGCGCTCCATGGCTCGGCTCTGCCCTTTGTTGGCCTTCTGCAGAGGAAAAAGGAGAAGCGCTGCGGCTGCCGAACCGAGCCTGCCGACCTTTTTCCCGCGCAACGGGACTGGGACTGAACGCTTGAAAAAGCTGCCAAAAGGCACAAGCCTCCTGACATCCTGTGATTGCCCCTGAACTGTTTCTGCTCCAGCTGGTTGTGATGGAATTCCAGAGCTGGCGCCTGAGCGGGCTTGTTTTCCTCTTCCCTCCTCATAGCCTTTTCCTTTTATGTTGTGACTTTAAAGTCTCTGCTTAAAGGCAACGCTTCCTTGCCAGCCAGAGAGCAAGAGAGACCTCAGGACTCGGTCAGGATCAACACCCGAGAAGCCCGACGCCAAAGCAGTGCAAAAAAGAACAAAGAGCCGTGACACGGGAGGAGAGCCTACCTCTTTCTGCACCTCGCTCTTCATGGAGGAGATTTTCATTTTCATGTCCTCCAGGTCGTGGTCCGGCAGGGCGTGGACGTGCGGACACGAGTCCGACTCTTCCAGCGACGGGAAGACCAGCTCTGCCAGGGGTAAGTACCATTTACACTCATACTGCTGGTGTTTCCTGCAAGGGGAGCAAACGGTCTTCATGGGGGGCGGCGCACCGGGGAGACACACGGTGCCGTTCAACCCACAAAACCCCTGCTCGAAAGCCATCCGGCCTCAGTTTAAGCGAAGGGGAGCCCTCTGCCTCCCGAGGCTGGATCGTGACCCCGCGTCGGGGAGCCCTTCCTTTCCGAGTTAAACCCGTCATGAATGGGAAGTCACTTCCAAGTCACTCCGTTTTTAAAATGGACGTCTTTTATAGTTTAATTTATTTTCTTCTATGCTGAAACGAGAGACGAAAGACGCCGCTCGTTTTAAAGAAAACCAGACCCTGGGAAGGACGGTTCTCCTTTTAAAAAAAAAATACAATAAAAATCACATGTTTAAAAATACTTTAAAACTTAAGGCTCCAGGGAGCACAAAAACCATTCCCCGGGGAATGGCTTACACACCTCGCGATCGTGCCTCGTAATCTGAGGAGCGAAGAGATCATTTTAGCTTAGTTTATTGACAAAATGAAATAAAAAACAGGTCGGGGAAAAAAAAACCCAAAGGACGTAATGTTGCGGCACCAAGAAGACTGACAGATTTGTTTCCACGTGAGGTTTTGTGGATCAAAATCCACTTATTAAGATGCCACACCCTTTAAGGGATCACCGCCTTTTGCTTTCTTTTTACTGTGTTCGTGCCGTCCAAATGCTGAGACCGACCAAGGCGGCGACCACTTTGGAAATGTGCTGGGTTTGCGCATGAATTCTACGTCTCAGCCAGTCTGAAGACGGCCACCGTATGGCTTCAGAATCCCCGTCTTTGCTGTGGGGCCAAGACTGGACGTCCAAGAGCCTCCATGGAGGCAGCAGGAGAACCCATGTATGTGGCGGGTTAGGAGGGTGCCCACCCCCACACGTCATGCTTTCCCCCACCCCCCCCCACCCCACCCCACCCTGTCCCCGGCCTTCCCTGCGCCTCACCCCACTCCGGTTTTCTTCAGCTTGGCGCAAAGGAGCATGTCGGTGAAGAGGAAGACGTGGCGGAGTTTGCGAGAACCTTCTGCCACTTCCACCAGGAAGCCATCTTTGACCAACTGCCGCGTCTGGAGACATGTGGGCAAGAAAAGAAAAGAAACAAACCGAGAGGCGTGAGTCAGAGTTGAGCACGCATACCCCCCGCAAATACACAGGGCGCCCCAAATTCGGCAGGAGAGGCTCATTCAATGTCGAGGCAGGAACACGGGCTACCAAGCTGGAGAGGTCACTGGGCGGCTAGACTACCTCTGAACTCTGCTTTGGGGGCCGCCCCTGCCCAGCTGCTTGAACCCAACCAGACTCTTCCACGCTCTGCCTCCCCCGTAGCCAAGACAGAATACCTTGTCTTCCAGAGTCTCTCCACCCCTCTCTCTCCCCCCTCTGCCCCATGGCAGCTGCTCGCGCTCCCCGCCTGCGTACCTCCCCTTTGGGCGTAGTGACGGCGGTCCGGCGGGGGTCAATCTCTTCGTTGATGCTAGACAGGAAGTTCTGGGAGATGCGGAGCGCATCCTGGAGCAGCGGGTAGTCCGGGTGGTCCGACGGGGTGTGTTTCAAGAGGTCCTGCCCCCCCCCGGAGAGAGGAAACGCCCGTTAAAAACCCAAATTCCGCACACGGGGGGCTCAGCCCCTTTGTCCCTTTCTGCCTCAAAGAGCTCTGAAAACATGTGCTGGCGCTCGGTCTCCTGCACATACAACAACCCCCCCCCCGCCGTCAGATTCTTTGGATGTGTGTGTGTTTCACACGTGTCACCGGCAGTCGTGAAACGTGCGTGACGTCTCCGTCGTGTACTTACGTGTAACACCAGAGTGCTGCGGGTCACGCGGTTTATTGGCTTGTACAGCAGGGCTGTTCAGTGGGGAAGAGAGAGAAAGAGGAGCCGATGAGAGACCAAAGATCGGGTTTTTTTTGGGGTTGCTGCTCCCTCCGATTTCCATACCCTCCAGAAACACGCAAAAAGGGTCGCAGGCGGCTAACCCTTCATAGGTTCAGACGCAGGCGGAGAAGTAAACCCTGTAACAAGTCCTGAAAAGCTGCCAAAAAAAACCGCATGGTTTAATTTTTTCTGACTCCTTCAGACTCTTTGTCATTTTAAAAGGTTTTTATTCTGCAAAAAATTGTTTGGAAATATAAACATCTCTCCAGCCTAAGAGGTGTACAATATCGGGTCTAACACCGAAATAAACAGTGCCCCTTCCTTTGAAAACAAGCAGACTGTATAAGAGTTGCTTTCGTGGACTACAAGTCCCATGCTGGCTGGGGATTATGGGAGCTGTAGTCCAAAACAACAACAACACCCCAAAAGGTAACAGCTCTGAGCTCTGAAAGCCTCGATACAAGCCTGATCTTACTGAAGGAAAGACAGGTTGCAAATAATCCATAATAGTAATTAATTATAAAGAAAAAACAGACTGCAGGTAGACTGGCTGACTCTGGTACGCCCTGTGGACTCCAGTAGCCATTTCCAATCCCATAACAAGGTATATATTTCTGCTGGGACGTGCCCGTGTATCTGAGTACCAACCGGGTGACGGCAAGCGGTCAGAAAAAACGCCCTTTAAATAAAAATGCAATATTTTTTTTAGAAATATAGGTGCCAGCAATTCACAGTAGCGAATACCCCATTTTGCCACCTTTTTGCACCTTGCTAAAAATTTTTTTGGGGGGGGGCCCCAAAATGTCAGAGACCCTCCTTTCTTTCCTCTTGGCCAAGGAGGCCCGAGGGAGCCAAGATGGCCGCAGCGTTGCCATGGAAACGCCGGCCTCCTGCCCTTCTACCCCGCTTTCCTGTCACGCACTCTCCTTTTGCATGCTTCTTAGCCCGAAGTAAAACAAAAAAAACAAAAACGGGAGCCCTCCCATCGTTTTAGACTACAACTCCCATTAGCCCCAGCCAACCTAAAGAAAGGTGAGGGGCGATGGGAGCTGGTGTCCAACCACCTCTGGAAAAAGGGGCCAAAGGCCTCCGTCCCCCTGGTGTGTAGCCAGGCTAACACGCCTGGCATTGTACCCCCTCGGTAAGCCTGGGACTACAACGCCCATCAGCCCTGGGCAGTAGAGCCAAGGGTGTATGTGGTGTGACGGGAACCGTACTCCCAACTGTGGGGGGCGGGGCATGCCTATTCTCCATCCTCATTTTATCCACTCATTAAAAATACTTGAGAGCCCATAACTTCTCTGAGGGCTCCCCAAACTCCCCCCCTTTTTTTGGGGGGGGGAGATAGTAAGCGTAGTAAGTACATGGGTTTTCCGATCCTTTTTGACCAGAAAGAGGAAGGCTGCTCTCCAGCAGGAGAAAAGGGGAATGAAGTTGCAAAATAATCCTCTCCCAAGAACATTTTTAAACCTCATTCACCCTTTAATACCTTGAGTTCTTTGAACTAAAAATCAGAAATAAATATATTTATATGCATTGCACTGTACATGCATGCACCAATACACCGTCTCCCCAGCTTTCTGGAAATGCCCTTAAAAAATAAATTAATTAAATTAAATCCCTCCCACCCACCCAGCTTGGCAAGACATCGTAGTATAAGCTGTTTTAAACACACAGACACAGACACACACACACACATGCAGAGGTGAAGTCACCATTTTCTGATCCATGGTTGGCTACCCACCCTCCTGGAACGCCACATTCTGTCTATGACGTTAGGATTTAGGTTAAGGACGCTGGTGAAGGACGGCAAAATAAAATAGTTTCCCCCCCCCCCCCCTGCTCCCCAGTGTCTTGTTTCTGAGAAGAGAAGAAAAAAAAGACAGAGTTCGCCCGAGGCTTTTTGGGGGGGCCCCAAGGCAAAATTGCATGCATGCATATATATATATACTGTATATCTCATATTGAAGGGGCAGGAAACAAAAGAACGTTATTAAGATAAGCGTTGATTTTATCGCCCTCTAACAGGACAGGACAAATCGCCACCATCAAGTGGGAGAGAAGCGTTTACTCCACAAGATAGCTCACCGACTGTTTTAAACGTTTGCTTAATTTGCCTTCCTGCCCAGACAGACGTGCTGGATTTTCCCCTTTCCCCAAAATCACTTCCTCTATTTAAAGTCAAGAAAGTGGGCGGGCGGGCAGAAATAGCGACCGAGTCTCATTCTGAAGCGGGCTGGAAAAAGGAGGATCTTCGCCCACGCCACGCACCCCCCCCCCCCGGCACACGGCTGGTCATGCTCCCCAGCGCATGAAATGGTATCTCCAGAGGGGGTTCTGGCCGCCAAGGGGACAAAGGGTTCTGTGTGAACGGTTGGATGACAAAACGGCCCTCTGTCGGGCGGGACTTTTGCCTTGCTTCCCGCTCTCCCCAGAAATATAAGACGACCAAAGGGGTACAGAGTCAACCCAGGTGGACTCGGTCCATCGGAAAGGTTTCCCCGAGTACACCGGTGTGAGGCGGGAGGTCTGCAGAGTCCTCGTTGTAAGGAGGGTAGGAGCATAAGAAGCATCTCCAACCCTGAAGGGGTGGGGAAGTCTTCAGCCCCCCGTAAAGGCTGATGCCCGGGGCAGAGAACGGGGCCAAACATGGGTAACAATGTACCCCCAATGACATCTCTTGTACAGTCCCTTCAAAAACTCCAACTTGGAGATAGGATAAACCCCAGCTGGCGTTGGGTAAGAGGGGGGCCGGGTGCTCCCAGAAGGAAGCATTCACACACCCCTTCAATGGGGCAAAAGGGAATGCCGCCCCCCCCCCCCGCCCGGTCCCCCGCCTGGCACCATCACGAAACAGGGTTTTGATCCGTGGACAAAGGCAGAGAGAAACCCGGCCAACCAAGTGGTCGCTGTTGTCATGGTTACCGAGGCACCGGATGTCCCACCGCGCCTCGTTAATCTGGGAGTAAATGAGACGAAGGTTCAGGGATGATTCGGGTGGGGGAACAGAGGGCAACCTTTCCTCACGGATTGCAAATCTACTCGATGGCTTGACAAGACCCCCCCTTCCCAAGGGCGGCCTTGAGCGAACCCCCCAAAGCATGGGTTGATGAGATGGTTTAAGCCAGGACGCTGCACCCCGATCGTACCCCAAAAGACGGGGGGGGAGAAACCAAGGGGGGAAACTCGGACCCTTCGCCCACCTGCCACGCCTCCGGGGGGTCTCCCTCCACGGCTTCGTCTCCGTGGTCCATCGTTGGCACCCCAAACCGTCCTTAAGAAGCCAACGGTGGGAAGAAAACCGACGGAGGGGGGAAAAGCCCAGCCCGATGCTTTGTTCCCGCGGAGGAACAAAGAAATTACCAAGTTCGACCGGGGGGGGGGGGGGGGGAAGAGCCATCAGGGTTGAGCCGTGCCAAGGAACCGGCGCTCAGCCCAAGGCAAAGCTCGGGTGGTCTCCCGGCTATTTCAGAAGCAAAGGGTCCCCCCCTCCGCAAAAGGGAGCAACCCCCCCCTTAGGAGCCCCCCCAAAGGTGTTGGCCAAGAGATCTCGGAGGCCCCCGCCCCTCAACCCACCCTGTCCCCACTCCCCACAAAAAGCCCCTGCCCCAGAGCCCACCGTAGGTGCAGTTACAGCAAAAACGGACGATGAGCAAAATTTCCATGGCGTTCGCCGCCCGGCATGGCCATCGTCTCGACCCGGTGGCTTTGTCCGGTGGTGGTCCAGCGGCCGGCTGTCAGTGTTGGCGAGAGCTACAAAGCCAGTCGGTGGAGGGGAAGGAGGAGGAAGGCGGAGGGGTGGGGAGCGCGAGGGGCTGTCAGACGCTGGTGGCATGCTAAAGAGGCGCAGCCCACTCCTCTTCCCGGGCTCCCTCTCGCCCCCTACCAAACACCGAGGGTTCCTCTTCCTCCTTCCTGGACCCAGGGGCCCCGGAGGAGGGCAGAGGGGCATTCCAGGGGCAGACCGAGGATCGGGCCCAAGGGTGATACGCCCCGGCTGGCCACCCTCCTCCCTCTGCACCACAGAGAGAGAGAGAGAGAAGGAGAAAAAGTCGGTACCTTCCATGGTGACGGACGTCTGGCTCTCCTTGCAGTCCTTCGGCCCTTTCACTTTCAGCTCCTGCCAAAAGGGAACGATCCGTCGGTCAAAAGCCTTTTCTCAGTGTAGGCAAAAAAGCAAGCTCTCCTGGCCCGGCTGTTACACACGGGCAAGTCCCCGGGTGGACTCCCAGCGGAGAGCCGCCGGCAAGGCGTCCTAACCTGTTGCCATTTGGTGGCCCATCAGCACCTGCATTTTCTTATCTAGAAAGAATCAGACCACTTTGTGCAAAGCGGAGTCGTCCGTCATCTTCATCTTCTGGTGTTAAGGAGGGGAGAGAGAGAAAAGGGGCTACGCCTGAGAAATTAACCAGGCACCCCATCTTGCAACCTTCAATACGTGCAGCCGTATTTCAGCAAAGTTTTCTGGAAAAGCTGGCTAAAAGTACCTCAAGAAATAACTTACGCCGGAAAATCCATCCTCTCCCAAGAATATCGTCTCCCCCAAAACTGCACTATCTATTCAAACATGGTCCATCAGGATGTGGCCATCCAGATCCGACACAGGCACGAGCAGAACCTATCTTTTATTATTGGGGATAGACTGCTCTTAACGTGGAGGCTCTGCTTCCTAATCTACGACAGGGGGTCTGTTTCCCAAAGTCCGTTAATTTTGCTTCCCTTTCTACCTTTTCCGTCCAGCCTTTCTTTACCCCTGGCTGTTCTGGGGATGGCCCCATCTTATTTCATCTCCTGACCCCCCTCGCAGGGCCGTTGTGTGAGGAAAACGGGATTCACTCCCAACTCTTCCCCCCGTTTCTTCCTCAGAAAGGCAGGGGCAGGGCCAGACACGGGATTGGTGTAAATCTTGGCTCCCCGACCCTCACCTCTGAGATTTTCTGGAACTGGTTGTTACTCTGACTGCATTTCTCTGCCGTCTCCAGCGCGACTTTGTAGTTGTCCACAAAGGCCTTATAGACCCCCAGCTGGGTCGCCTGTGGAGGGAAGAGGAACCAGGGAAGAAAGCATTGGGGAGGGGGGGAAAAACAACCCAGAAACTTGATTTTTGTAAACTTCCGAAAAACCAGAGGAAAAGCAAAACTCCTCCGGCGTGCCTTTATGACCAACAAATTCATTTGAGCTCAAGTTTCCCTGGATTACGATCCACCTTGCCCGATAACTACAGCCTTCCCCCATCCCTCACCTCCAGGTGCAATGGGTGACAACTCCCATCATCCCCCAGCCAATACGGCCAAATAGTCACAACAACCCAACTTTTCGGTGAAATAACCCCTGGCCAACTTCGCTGGCTGCACAAAATGAGCCACTTTGGATCCTCCGTCTCGTTTAATTTTGTTCCAAAGCATGTTTTTGCAGGATATAAATGTAACGGAGAAATTCCAAAGTTTTGATGGCTCTCGTCGCATCCATCCGAGTGGACTTCAAACGTTAGGGAAGACACTTCCGTCTCCTATCCACACCACCTGGGCTTCTGGATAAATGAACCCAAGAGGAGGGCAGAGAGGTCTTGGGGGGTATCCCAAAGCTGCCATCCTCATGGCGCACCCCAGGTTCCAGTTCTGACACTCAGAAATGCACTTCAGTCGGGCCCCACCGTCCGTCTCCACAGGTCAACCCCCGTTTCCTCCAGAAACTTGGCAAGCGGTGAAGCGTCTGCTCAGGAACAGGCATGGCTCCAGGCCGAGTGTGTAATTTCTTCTTCCTCGGCCAGGATAATGGCTTGACCTTGTTTTGTGCAATTAATGAACATCCCATTTGCAAAGCGGGTTGCCTGGCCGTGGTGTCTGGCGAAGGGTGAAGGTTCACCGTCGAAACTCCAGACAGGAAGAAGGAAGCGCAAGTGGGTCAGAAATGCCCCACCCGTGTTCCCATGGCCAAGCAGATATTTCAGGAGCGATAAAACGAGGGGCGGAAGGTAGCCGCTGGCTTTCACTCTTTCTGCCCAACAACGATCACTCAAAGGTAGACTGCCCTGAGCCGGGGGGGGGGGGGGGTCTGATTTAAGTTCTTCCCTTCTATTCATTTGTCTAATCCCTTTTAAGAGAGCATTTAAACCAAGCAATGTAAGGGTGAGTGTCATGGAATCGGGAAACTGTTGTCCCCCATGAACGTTGACACTCCCTGTTTGACCCTGGATCCATCGGGCTTTTTCAGCCTGGCCTACCTGGCAGGGCTTTACGAGGATAAAGCAGAGAGGAGGAGAACTGTGTCTGCCATTCTGAGCTCACTCACTGCCTTGAGTTGGCATTTACTGTAATTGTTCCATCAACAAATAACAAACCTATCTGGATACCTAAATGATGGACATTAAGGTTGGGATTTGAAATACCTTTCTTTTTGCCCTTTTCGTGGAGGGTGACCAGGAAAACAGATGATTATTTATATTTAGACACTCTGGGGGGGGGGGTGTCTGGGATGGCAGCTTCAGTCCAGGTTTCACTTTACGTTTGAGATTCTTACCCACGGTTAAGACAGCAAACCACGGCTGTTTTGCTAACACCGATGAATGTTTAAACAAGCACCAAGCTGATCAAGGACAGTTTGTGCTAACCATGGTTTGGCACAGCGCCTGTACGAGAGCGACTGAAGGTAGCTTAGGCTAACCACGGTTAAGCATCCTATCTCAACCAGGGCCACCAAAGATCAGTGGCGCTAACCCTGGTTAAGGTCTGCACCCACAGCAGGGCCAACAGGGTCAACCACAGAACCTCCTCCGGGGCCACAGAAGACAGCAAACACGAACCACGGTGGAGCATCTGACCTGCACCAGGGCCACTGAGGATGAAAGAACGGAGAGGGTGATCCAGGAACCAAGGGGCTGGGCAGAGCTGACCGGACTCACCAGCTTCTGGAACAGGTGTCCGACCACCACACTACTGTCCCAGTTCTGGATCTGCGGCCACAAGCTGTCATAAAACTCCTTGTGGATTTCGTAGATGTCCTGGATCTTGTAGAAAATGGTCTCGATCTGCTGGATGGTGAGGACCGGCTGGGAGGTGGTGGCCGTCGCCTTCAGGGGCTTCATCGGCTGCAGAGGACAGGAGAAGACTGATGGAGCCCTGGGACTTTTAAAAAAACACTTTTTATTTTTTGGATCCGGACTCACAAACAGAGGACTGGAAAAGACAGCCATCCATCGGCTGTGCCAACAAACGTTGGAAACTGTTTTCTACTGAATTTAGGGTGTCTTGCCTTCATCATCATCATCATTATCTTTTTCTGCTGCCTGGACTGGGTTACCGCCACCCCCCTTTCTTTAAAAACCAGAAATCATGAGAAAGATCAAAAGGTCACTTCTCTCTTTCTCTCTCTCTCTCTCTTTAAATGTTGTTTCAGGCCTCAAACAAGTACAGGAATAAAATAACCTTCCGTTAGAGAATCCTACCTGCTGGAAGCTTCTAGATGCTTCTCCTTTGTGAGTTGCATTCCCACCCCCAATCATCATTACGAGTGGGCTGCCGATGGCCCAGAGACGGTTCAATTTCTACCTCCCATCTAGCGATCCGTGTCTCGTATAACTGATGATGGAAGACTCCACCTCGCCCACCTGTGGCCTTATCCTTTCAACACACAGCACCGGGGTAGGAACGTCACAACGTCTGAACGCAACATATAAAAAGCTTGAGGTGGGTGGATAGGACTTGTTGGGGCCAGAACTCCCATAATTCTGCAGCCACGCATTTTCCCAGCAACAAATAACAATGTATTATTGCGATCAAGTCCGGTTCTAATGCAAAAAATTTTTTGGGGGGGGGGGGTCGGTTTGGTCGTCCATGGCCAATTCAGACCCGTGAGCCTTGCAAAAGACCTGCTCCCGGACGGAGCTAAAAAAGGGCCAGAAAGAGTTGGTCAATAGGGTACGAGATCCTTGGCTGGCAACCTTTATTTAGGATGAATGCCTGCATTCTGAAATCTGCCCCTATGTCTCTGCAGAGCTGCTTTCAAACATTCACGGCCCTTTGGAAGATTCCCCAATGCTCCAAAATACGGAAGGACGCACACGCACGCAGTCTCGCCCTCCCACGCGGGTGTTACGCAAAGCCAACCAGGTCTGACTCGAACGGCGGGCTCAAAAGAGGAAGCAGAAGCACCAAATACAACCCCAAAGAGACGTTTTCAGGATGAAGCCTCCGAGAAGGACTTTTGCAGAAGACGTTACGGCTGCACGACATCGAAAAAGTGAAACGTAGGGAACTCCCTGCCACAAGAGGGGCTTTCTGTCAGAGTAATATCAGGTCTCTTTTTATTTTGAAAAGGCAGCGTTCACCAGGGACGTGGAGCAAAACTTTGGCAGTCCAGACGGGCTGGCGACACGGGAGGCCTCGGATCAAAAAAGCTGCTAGCCAGGAAAGCTTTTGAAATGGAGCTTCTGTCTCCCAACACAGTGTACCCCAAGTGCCAGGCTCTGCTCTCCCTTCTGCCCGGTTTGCTCACAAACTTCATAGACGCACCAGTTTGGGTAAGGCTCTCTCTTTTTCAAAAAAGAAGACTCTAAGAAGAGTGTGGCTCAGTCAGCCCAAAGGCCTCGCTGAGCTCGCGTTCGGCTTCCGCAGGTATCCCAACAAAGGGATTTTCGGCTCCAGCCAGGAGCAGGTCTTTTGTAAGGCTTACGGGTCCGAATGGCCCATTCAAGACAAAGGTGACCACACTCTCTAGCTCACAGGTTCACAGTTCTGCATTTTACCAGTGGTCCCTGTCCTGGTCTCCCCCCCCCTCCCCAAAAAAAGTCCCACCTCCGAGGCGATTCTCCTTTTCCATTCCTGCTCTACCCACCCCAATGCTGGTCACGGACCTTACCAGCAAGAGCGCCTCCAGCTGGTTGATGTACATTTCTTCGCTGGCCAAGAAATCCTTCAGCACCAACTTCCGCATGTCCACCCCTTTCCTAGCTTCCCGTTCACCCTGCGAAGGAGAAAGTATCGTGTTAGAAAGAGGAGAAGTACTCAGGCAATGGAGCCACCCCACCAATTTACGGGAAATCAATGTGAACGCCAGTAATAGTCTTACAGACCTTTCTTATGTCGTTCGACCTCTCGTCTCTCCCTTAAAGAACGTAGGTGGGTGTGATATTTTTCCTGGATCAACCAGGAAAGCTTTTGAGTGTCACAGAGCCCTTCTTTCGGTTGGGCACTGCAGAGTTTAAAGGGTGTAAGGAAGAGGAGCAGAAAAGTCCCAAAACTGGACCACTGGCTATGCCGTAACTATTCCAAAGAAGGAATTCATTACAAGTTACTCATGATTCCTAGCAAGTAACTTTCAAGTTCCGTTCTCACACATTTTCTCTCTCACACAAACACCCTCACAAATGTACATGTACACAAACACACACACAAGAGATGCTAACCATCTGCAGCACCTGCCAACGGGACACCACTGGCGATGTGGATTCTGGGAGTTGTAGTCCATAAACCCAACCTTCCCCATGTTTCCCTGCTTAGTTGGAAAGCCCCTCTAACACAGCCAAGACTTCCTTCTTCTCTGGGGCTATTTGGTTGCTATTATTCCACCTCTCTCGCCCACACCGGCCTTTTGAGTTTATCCGTTTTCTCAGGGCCTTTTTTTAATTGATATTTTTAGGTGGAGGTTTCCAGATTTCGCATCACAACTTGGCCTGAGAGGGATGCTGCCAAAGACAGGTCCAGGCAGAGATAGTCCCGAAAAATAAAGAGGCGTGGGTGGGCAGCAGGTTGGAAAAATCAAGCAACGACAGGCGCACGCCTGTTCATTAACATTAGGATGTCTAAACGTCTATCCAGGCACAGAGAGCAGAAACCTGAAAGCTCAAACTGAGCAGGCGATGCGGGCTGGAGGGTACAGGAAAAAGAGGGGTCTCGGGTTCTCGGCCACCTCGCCTCCTTCCAGACCTCGGTGGCCAATCCCCCCCTTTCTTCTTAACCCCCTTTCTTCCCAGGTCCCTTGGGTGGCTTTCCTGCTCCGTTCCGTGGCTGGCTTGGACACCCGATCCCATCGTCCTCCCCTCCACGTTCCCTGACCCGCCGTCCTGTCTGTTTCTCAATGAATGACGATTATTCAGAGGCAGACCCTGCCTTTCTTCCCAGAAGCACCAGGGGGCATTCGGGACTCCCTTCCTTCCTTCCTTCCTTCCCCCCCAACCGTGTCCTTCCACAACAACCCTGCCCAGTAGGCCGCCCGGCCACCTTCAGCAGCTGCTGGTCCGACCTGCGGGCGTCTACCTTTCATTTTAATGACTGGCGCCCCGTTTCTCATGACTGGAATAAGGCCGTTCTGACAGATGGTAGAGAACCACAGTAATAATCCTAGAACGGTGGAACTGACAGGGAGCCTTTCAGTCCTTCTTGAGACTTCAATTATTGGTGACTTAAGAGGGAGTTAGTCGGCGGGTCCCCTTTCTGCCCGGCCTTTCCCTCCTTCTGTGCCTCCAGGCCTTGACACAGCTCTCCTCCTTTTTCACTTTACTTTGTGTGCCTCGGGGGGGGGGGGGGTGTGGCTGAATTTTATAACGCCCACCTACCCCACTGCTGCTCTACCCACTACAGCAGACT
Organism: Intellagama lesueurii; assembly: GCA_037013535.1. Classification (NCBI taxonomy): domain Eukaryota; kingdom Metazoa; phylum Chordata; class Lepidosauria; order Squamata; family Agamidae; genus Intellagama; species Intellagama lesueurii. The sequence continues at coordinate 1,510,126 of JBAJHW010000015.1, read as the reverse complement.
CCCTCCTCAGAGCAAGCTTAGATCAGAGACCCGGGTTCAAATGCTCCCCTCCACCGTGACATTCACTATGATGCTAGGGGCCGATCCCTCGCTTGCTCATGGCCTGCCCTACCTTGCAGGTCCGTTGTGAAGCACGAAGAAGCCAAACCACACCTCTCCTCCCCTGAACGATGCCTGAGAAACACAGGCACCAGCGCCTGAGGGCCCTCTCTCGGCCCTCTCCAAAAATCATGGAGCCCCGGGAGGTGCCACAGCAGGTTTTCACGCTTCCCCTCCCTTCTTCCTGCCTGCCAAATTTGCAACCTAAATTTAGACGGGAAGCAAGCATCGTCGGGCAAGGCGCTGGCGGGTTTTGTTTTGCTTTCTTTATCAAACACTGTTCCTCACCAAAATTCCCATCTGACCATCTTTCTTTCCTTCTTTCTTTCTTTCTTGACTACAGCCCCCATCATCCTGTCCTCCTTGCTTTCCCTTTCCCAACATCTCTCCTCCAGCTTCCCTCCCAACACAGGGGAACCCGCTTGCCAACCGTGCCAGCTCAGAAACACGTCCGTGCCAAGCCTGCCAGCTCGAGGGCCCGGCCGAGCCGAGGAGGGAGGAGGTTCCCCCCACGCTGTGGACGGGTGGCCCCCCTCGCCATGCCCAAAAGGGCCAAGCCTAAGCTGTGCTTTCCTGACGAAGGAAGGAAATCAACCCGTTTCCCCGGGACTTCTTTTGTGTGCCCAGCGTCAAGGGCGAGTTTCCTGCCCCAAAGGGCAGACACGCACGGGCGAGCCTACAAACGCACTCCGACCATGTGGAGAGGCGCACGGTGGCTGCATCGACAGATCCCAACCGATGGCACGGAAAAGAGATCTTTCCATTTTGGAGAGAAAGGGTGTGCTCTGAGCTGAATGAGGCTGGCGACTCCTGGCCACAGGCCAGCACTCCCCTGCCCCACATTGTAGGCATGTGGGGTCTACAATGGGGAGGGGGGGGGGGAATCAGAAAGGTTGGGTTCCTTTCCGGGGACCACATCCACAGGGCAAACGGACGTGGCAACGGGAACCGCCTCCTTCCCTAACTGAACAAGCCGTTTTATCTGACCCCCTAACCGCTCTGCTTCCACCTGAACCCATGGAGGGAGACCGGAAGGCAGAACTGGGGTAAAAGAAACAAAACAGACCCCCCCCCCGGCGCGCTACACACACAAGCTAAAGCCTGGCTATGTTGCTTCTGGGACTACAAGTCCCAAAATCCCCCAAGCAGCACAGCCCTGGAAAGCTCTGAGTCCCAACAGGCCAGGCAGCCTCTGCCCATGCGCAGAGCATTTTTTTCCCTTTCACTAGAAAGGCAATTCTACACCAGGGACTGGTTCCGGGAGGCAGCCTTCGAGAGCAAAGAGGCTGGGCTCCGGGGCAAAAAGGGGTCATCCATACCACCCCTCCCAGCATGCACAGACACGGAGCCACAAAACAAAGCACGTGGGATGTAAGGTGACATGGCCACCTGCACCAACTCAGGGCCCCTAGCCAGAGGACTGGGCCCATGGCGAGAACAAGCAGGAAACTCTGTAAAACAACAACAACAACAAAGCCACCTCTCTCTCGAAAAAAAGAGGCTGCAAATCCAGGCGCCCTGCCCTGCAAACAGGCCTTAGACAACCCCCCCTCCCCAGTTCACAAGACCAGCCGCCTCCGACTCTCCAGTTTCAACTGTTCCCCTGAACGCCCACCTTTCCTGGGGTTGGGGTGCCCGGCTTCTGGTCCTCCTCCTCTTCCTCCTCGTCTTCCTCCTCATCTTCCAGGATCTTATCCAGGTACCCTATGGCTTCTTCTTCTTCCTGCATGCCTGCAAACCCGCCTACCCGCCCCTCCTCTCTGCCAACCTGTGCGCTGGGGAGCGAATGTTCCTTAAAGCCTGGCGTCGGCCAAGACTGGCACTCCTTTCTCCCGAAGTTGGCAGGGCCTTTCCCCTCCGAGGACGGGAGCCATTTCTGGGCAGCGCTCGCTCGGGAAACCGGAAAAGCCCAAGTTTTCCTACAGCTTTGCCAAACGGCGGGCACAAAAAGAACCAAACTCCGTCAGAAAAGAGAAGAGAGAGCAATCCAGGAACTGGGCAGCTTCTCGTAAGTCCTCCAGTGTGCCAGCTTGATGTTCCTGCGTTTTTTAAAGAAATATATATATATTCCCCCCCCCCCCACTTCTCCAGTGCCCGCCTTGTCTTGGATCTGCCTTGCCCGCTTTGGGGCACGGTTAGGAAACGGCAACCGTGGCAGGTGGCGCAAGAAGGCCTCTCCACCCGACAAAACGGGGCCAAAAAGAAAGTTTTTCTCTCCCAGCAAAAGGGTGTCTCTCTCTTTCTCTGCCTTTGAGGAAGCGGCCGGCGACTGTTTTGAGGGGAGAGCGAAGGAGGAAGCAGCTGCCAGATGTACTAAGACTTAAAAAAAACAAAACCAGAAGAAAAAAAAGGGCAGGAGAAAACCGCATTCACGAGCTCTGTTCCACTGGACAGCTGAAAGAAAAAAAATAAGAAGGGGGAGGAGATCCTGATCCCATACAGGAAGAAAAAGGCACCACGTGGAGCCTGGAGGAACGCCCCGCGTGCAGCAGGAGGCACCAAACCGGTCTGAAAAGGACTCGGCTCCCTCCCGCCCCAGATTCAAGAGCCACGGCTGGGGGAAAGTTACTTTTTTTAAACTGTGGGTCCTATAATCTCACCGTCCACCTGGGGTTCAAAGGACACCAGGAGATACTGTCCTGGAAAAACCACTTTTCAAGGATCTGTGTTCGAATCGTCAGGTTGGAAGCTCGGAGAGCCAGCTTCTAGTCCTCACTGAGCCATGAAACTCATGGGGTGGTTTGGAGCCTGTCCCTGGCTCAGCATCATCCTACCTGACGAGGTTGGGCGTTGTGAGGCTCAAGCTGGGTGCCCGACAGCCGTAGATGCCGCCGGATCTACTGGCTTGCGCTCTTCAGAGAAACGGTAGGATATAAAGATAATGAATGAATAGACAGACAGGAAATGTAAGTAAATAGGAAGGAGGGAAAGGTCTTTTTTTTTCATGGCCTGCCTTGCTGGGATAAGTGAAGATGTTAACGATACTCAGAAAAGACTGTGGAGCACTGAAGGAAAAGCGTGTTTTATAATTAAGCGCATGGGCAACGTTACTTTCAATTTTAGAAAATGAGACAGTACGGTAGAGTGGTTAGCGCGGAAGCGGAAGCAGAAAGCGCAAGTCTCAGATTTTTATGAGTGACGTCAAGGGTGAGCTGCTCTTCTTATTTAGCCAGGGCTATTGTGAGATCTGGGGGAGGATGATGAATGGCCCTTGCCGTTCAAGAGATATAAAGACAAGCGAGAACAACCTTAAACTGATTTTTCTCACTGCTACAACCTAGGTCGCCAGATGCAGAAATTGGAGAGAGCTTTCAAAACGCTTCACAGGGGGCAGGTGTCCAGAACACGTCAGCCGGGCCACGATATGAACGGAAATAGGCTTCCAACTCTGGCTTAGAAGTAGTAATCTTTGGAGAAACACAGAACCCCTTTGGGTTGGGGGGCTGAGCAAGAATTCTGCCTGACACAGAACCCCACCAAAAGGAAGCAGGTGAAGAACAAAGGGCCTCCAAAGGCAGACAGCGGCTTTCCTTTGTTTCCAAGATCAAAACACAGGTCCGGGTTCAGATCGCGCTTTTGCAACCCGCGACGTCAGGACGAGAGGGGGCGAGGACCACCGTGTGCCCAAGAAGGGCATCTCGGCACGACAAGTGAACTGCGCATGAGCTACAGAGCACGGAGAAAATTGAGCCGCCAAGACCACAAGGTTTTGCATACGGTGCTCTCCCCTTTCCTCTCCAGCAATGAAATTATTCTGCCCAAATAATCGAAATTCACCGGTGCAGACTTACATGCACTCACAGGTTTGCGCAGCAAACAAACAGGGAATGAAATCGCACCCCAGCAAACCCCGTTCAACCAGCTTCACAGCCAGGGCAATGCAAATATCACACCCGGTGCACAGAAAGGGGGGTTCAAATCACCAGTCTCTTGTGACCGAGCTCACCGGGCCGACGGCACCGTTGGGCCTACCTCAAAAGGCTGTTGTGAGAAAGGCGGGTGTTGTAGGAAAGAGTTCACTTGCTCTTAACTTGCCCCGCAGCCCTGACTGTGCACTCAAACACAGTTTTTAAAAATTAATGTGTTTTATTTGCCCCATTGATGAGGAAGGGGTGAACCCGCTGGAGGAATGAGGCAGGATGAGGGCAGGAGGGAGAAAAGTGAGGGGTAATAACGGAAGGAAGGAAGGAAGGAAACATAACCAGTGGAATATTTTTAAGATAATAAGGACTAGAGCCTTGAAGTCAAGGCAAAACAAGAGAAGGAGCCAGCACAGAGATTTGGCTTGATCAGACGAAATGAGAAGAGGTTTCTGAAGTCGTCTAAGACCCTTGTGTGATCCAGAAGGCATCTCAGCAAACCACACTTCCCACACTGGAAGGAAAGAGTTAAAACCTACAGGGCAGGGAGTCCAAAGAGCAGCAGAGAAGGATTTAAGCTTTTTAAGACAGGCAAATCCCCTTAGCTATGGGGCCTACGAATCCGCCGAGGTGGGGGATTTTTGTGTCCGTGGTACTGGGGGTGGGTGGGGGACTAATTCTGTTAGGTTCTCTCCCTCCAGCCTTCAACAAGAAACCTCTGTCTCGCTGCGCTCTCCCCCCCTCCAGCTTTGCCACCTGGCCCTCAAACGCCTTTCCTAGGAACGGGAAATCCAGAAATCGGATTCACACAGAAATGATGGGAGACCGGTTTCCCCAGCTGCCCCCTCCCCTCCCCTTCCCAAAAGCAAGGTGATACCAGATTTTGGCCGCCAGGTGGAGCAACCCACCCCATAATATGCAATACCAGATGCCCACAAGATTGTACAAGTGAGTTATTCAACCAAGAAAGAAAGGAGGGGAGGAAAGTAACTTCTCTAGAAGACAACTCTTAGGATCTCCCGGCAAGTGTGGGGATTCTGGGAAGTGTAGTTCAAAAACCTGGTTTCTCCCAGGGTATCCAAGGATAACCAGACTCTTTTTAATTCTCGCTTAAGTCATTTGCTCAAGAAACCTGGACTCTCTCAAATGCAGGAAGCCCAGGAAACGGGCTCTAGGCCAGAGGCCAGAATCCTGCAGGGGATTTGCGCCGTCATAAGCGTCACTAGTGTAAATCTCAGGAGCAAACGGTCACGAATTGCAGAGCCGATGCTCCCATTCCTGGTCACGTGCCAGTCACGCAACTCAGCTGGCGACCAGGAGTGCCATCGGCAACTGTTCCATCAGCAATTTACACCATCGCAGTAAACGCTGGCATAAGCTCACAATAGGATTCTGGCCATAAGTGGAGCATTTATGTACACAGCTGTAATTACCAACGTTTGGGGACAGAACTCGGGAGAGGCGAGTTCAAGTCCCCATAGATGCATAATATCCATTGTCTGACTTCGAGCCCGTAATTCTCTCTCTCTCTAAATATATATATATATATAAATTAACTAATCAGTGCTCGAAGTCAGACAATGGATATTATGCATTATATATATAAAAAAGATTCCATGGAGTTTGGATACAGAGAAAAACAGCAACCAGCCTAATCCCAGTGATCCCAAGTGTTTTTTAAAAAATCCAATTTTGCTGGCACTTAATTCCCAAGCAGCTTAAAGTATATGCACAGCCTCATTTATAGCAATATCCGTTGGCCATGTCACGTGTCTTAAGCTCACATCTTATACAAGAGCCAAAGATCCCCGTCAAATAGACCAATTTGACCAACAAATGTAATTTCCCCGTAAATCGCTGGGATAACAAAATCCTAGAACAACCTCTGTTCAAAAAGTCTGATTTCCTCTTGTGTGGCTTTAACACATTATTGCGGTTTAGACATACAGTTTATACTTACAAATGAACTGCAATGCAAATAACAATAGTTTTAATGCATGTGCCTCATGCAAACACATAATAATTTTTTATACAGGATAATTACACCATGGGGTTTATTCTCAGAGGTGATGAGGGGGAGGAGGAGAAATTACAGGTTTTACTTTTTTGAAAAGATTACAGGCAGCAAGCTGGAAAACACCTCTCTGCATGAGATTTTTGAGCCAACGTGGGCAATTCCCTTTTGAGGGCTGAATTCGAGTCACAGACATTCCCGGAGGCCATGTGCCAGGGGTGGACCGGTTTTTTTTGTGTTTTTTTTTTTACTTTTAAGCTCCTACGGCTGGTAACCAAACCTCTGAGGAAGCAGCTCAGCCTTTTAGAAAAGAGAAAATCCCTCACAAAAGGTAGAAGGGTTGGATTTGGCTTGAAGGCCTGATTTGACCCAGGGCGTCCGGTTACCCACCCCTGTTGCACAGAAACAGTGCCTGCTGGGGATGAGGGAACAATGAACATATCTTTATGCTGAAACGTCTCCCCTGTTCCAGGTGACAGGCACGGCCACTGTTCATACACACGTCTCGTAAGTTAACGACAACTTTCCCGCTCACATGCCTCTCCAGCGAGCATGTGGGAAAATACTTCCCAGGCACTGGCCAATAGCACCCTACTCAGAAATCAGCCATACATAACACAGCAAGCAGCTTTCCTTTGTCCCGTCATGTGCCCTTCCCACACAGCCTGGTATGTTGCGATTTTCTGCACCCCTGCACCTTATGGGTTTGCTTTTTCGGAAATCAAACATTATTTTCAGTTGAGCTTGGTTTGTTTTTGTAAATAAAATAACAAAAAGTAAAAAAAAGAAGACAGCACCCCGGCTCAAACTCCGGCCACTTACCGCAGCGCCTGGTCCGTCTGCAGGGGTGGGGGAAACGCTCTCGGATCCGTCCCTGTTGCCGCCGGTGCCGCCGGCGCTGCCCCCCTCTGGATTGCGGGCACCAAGGTGGGGGGACATGGTGGGCGATTCATCAATGTAAGGCATGGTCTCTGAGCCGCCGGGGGGAACTTTGGGCTCCTCGTTGCCCTCGGCATCATATTCCTCGGTGCCGTAATTGAAATCTGTCCAAAGAAAAATGGGAAAGCCCAGTCAGTGTGGGCTGCAAGCCCAAGTGAAGGCAGCAAATCCACAGTGGGTTTTAGTCCGAATGCTGAAAGAGCAATCCGAGATGTCAGACTTGTTTTGCGGATAGGGTGCAGCAACCTGGATGGCTCTTGTTTGTTTGTTTGTTTGTTTGTTTGTTTGTTTGAAATTCAGACCAAACCCTGGAGCAGATCCATCACATCACCTCCTGCAAAATCAACGTCGCCTGCTCGGAAGACAATACAGATTCCTTCAACTTTGCCACCGTGAGCCCAAAGGCGAGAGCCAAACAGAAGCCCATTTGGGGGACGGTCGGGCTGAAGAAGGGGCGTGTGAAGAACTTTGCATGCTTTACTTTCTCAAAACACTTCCCCAGGCTTTCTGCCTGAGTGAGGAAGACAAGCTGTGTCTCATCCTTTTCCCTGACATGCTGGCTTTCTACAAACAATGAATGCCTTGTGCGTAATTGATATGCACAAAACCACAGGTATAATTGCCAACATGGCTGGACCGAGGACTCAGGACACTCAGATTAAAGTTATCACCGGGTCATCATGGGCCAGATTGGAAGCGGAAGAGAACCATGCCTCCCACACCTTGAACGTGCGGGAGGAAAGGTGGCATGGAAATCTAATAAATCAAGGACTCAGGAAGAGGCCTGGACACCCACACCCCAGAGGTGCATGACCGCACAGAGCGCTGCACCAACAGACAGATGCAAGCCCCCCGCATGGTTCGAGGTAAGGGAGGTAACACGTGGGCACGTACCAACCGCCCGCCTTTCCTTCTCCCCCTCCGGTGGCACCATTCCACCCCCTCCCCTGCTGCAAACACATCTCCCGCCACCCACTCTGCACCGACTCAAACGCGCGCGTGCCTGCCGGCGCCTGGCCCCTCCCCCGCCTCCCCCACCCCCCTGGCTTGACACACTTCCCCACATTTCCCCCAATTAAGCACGCCTCCTTGAGTGCCGCTTCAAATCCCTCAATTACGTGCGCCAGCTGGCTGGCTGGCTGCGCCCGATGCGCGTGGCAGAGCATCCTGGCGAACGGGTACATTAGAGGAGGAGGAAGAGGAAGAGGAAGAGGCGAGAGAGAGAGAGAGGAAGGGAGATAGCAGGACGGGGTCACGGCTCTCTCTTAAAGACCCAGGTCCAAAACCCTCTGCTGGGGCCACAGAGCTAAACGAGCCCCTTCATCATCCTCGGTTTGACTCACCTACCTCGCAGGGCTGTTGTGCAGATTAAGTAGCAAGGACCAGACCCGCGGACACCGCCCAGATCTCAGCTCACCTGGCTTTAAAATGCTTGTCCCGGGCCCGATAGCCACCCTCCAGCCCCTGGACTACCGATGGGGGGGGGGGGGGGAAGGCGCTGGACTATATGAGAGGGTCTGGGCCTCGCCAAAACCGAGGCAGGCCTCCGAAACGCCAGGAGCAGCTTTTTTTCAAGTCTGGTGCCGTCTGCGCTGGGTCCTAGGGGCACGAGAGCAGCAGCCAGGCTCTTCAGAGTTGGTCCTCTGGGCTCCTAATTATGCTGAAACTTAGAATCCTAGGATGGGAGGGTTCAAAGATGCCCCAGAGGTCATCTAGTCCAGCCCCCACTAGCGGAGAGTTCCTCGGAGGAAAATACGGATTCCCTCAGCATTTAGGCCGGGGGTATAGCCTGGGTTTTAGAGACTGCTTTCCCTGCCTCCCCCCCCCCTGGGTTCAGGGGGCTAGACTACAGGACCTCTGAGGTCCCTTCCAACCGTCTATCTCTGAATTCCAAATTACTACCGTTGCATCTCAGCCGTTCCTCACCCCTCATTTATTGGATTATAATGTACAAGTTTCGGGCGCGAGGCTGGAATCTGTCTCAAAGGTGTTTTTGTGTGTTTCTGAACATCAGAAAGCTCGCCTTGTTCTGGAGTGAGGGTTTATGCCGCGCGACAGTGACACCCATGCAAATATCGGACGTAGGAAAGATGCAAAACCGTTGGACGCTGCTTTCTTTATCTGTTCTGGGGAAATAAGTGTCGGAAGTTTGCATTACAAATTCAGCTTTCCCCACAAACGGAATAACAGATCCTCTTTGGAACCAGAGATCGGACATCTATGGGGTGACGGTGCCAAAAGACCAAATCTGCATGTAAGAAATGGCTCCCTGTTCAAATTTCCAAAGGAGGAACTGAGTGAGGCGCAGACCCATTGAGATCTGGGGTTGAGGGATCTTGGGCCTCCAGAAGGTTCTAGACTACAACTCCCATTAGGCTTTCCCCCTGGCCATACCGGGTGGGCCTGATGGGCGTCCACATCAAGGGTCCCTCTAGATCCAGCTGCGTTTCCATTTTACTGGCATTTTGTTCCCTCTTAGCCCACCTAACAGGGTTGTCGTGATAAGCATCACGAGGACAGGAGGAGAGCCATGTACCTTGGTTCGCTCACTAGAGGAAGAGACCAGGAAATCACTATATAAAATACAGAAGAATCTGCTCAATGTAAATACTTTTCACTTCATAGTTGAAGGATGGGAGGAGAGAGACCATTTCCACTTTTTTTTGGCTCCCTAACTCCACTTTTCCTTTTCAATATTGTTTGTAGCCACCTCAAGAATATTCTTCTCCTCAAGGAGAAGGGGAAGATTTTTAAAAATAGGATGAACAAACACATAAATAACTGTTGTTCTGACACAGCTCGGCCCAGATGGGAGGGCTCGCACCCGAGCCCAGCATCTCGCTTGCTAAATTTTTCAAAGATGGCTTCCCTTTAAGGTTTCCAAGCCCCTGAGGCTGAGGTGGGAGGGGGGGTGTCTGAAAGCAAAACGCACAGCCCCGCTCCATCCTGACACCCTAAAAACCACCCACCACCCATCTCTCTCTCTCTCCCTCTCTTTCCTTGCTAGCTTTCCCCCTGCGATCCCACGCACAGAGGCTCTCCGGCTGCCACTGGCTTGAGGCCTGTACCGTCGCCATGGCAACCGCCTCCGACTGCATCCCACTTCCATGCAGCTTCTTGCAGCTGGAAGATGCGCACGGGGGGGGGGGTGCCGATGGGTGGGAGAATGCCCCCCCACACGCCTGCCTCCTCCCTTTTCACCCCAGCTGGGCTTGGATGACAAACCCGCTGGCTTGAGCTTCAACAGGGCTCTTTGTCGGCTCCCTGCCTCCGAGGAGGGCAGCTGGCCAGTCGCCCTAAAACCACCCCGGGTGAACTCCATGAGCACTTTAAGCGGCCCCGTTTGGCCAGCCGTTTATGGGTCAGCAGGATGGGAAGAGTCTCCAGCTTCCGATCCTATAAGGATAGCAATAGCGAAATTTACTTGACTGTGTTTAACTTCGGGTGCATGAGTCACTTTGCACATCCCGAAATGTCGACTCGCCCTAGGGGAGCAGGTGACCACAACTCGGCTGCCGACCTCACAGAAATGAACGGCAAGTCTCCCCCTCTGGGACTGAAAAGTTACCTCCTTGCCTTGATGCAATGAGCCATACACGAGAAATAACCCCCCACCACCACACTCATTAGATTTTTAAAAAGCAATTTGACAATGTGCAAATTAATCCAATTAACACTGCCAGCAACAGAAAAAGCTCTCCTGGAAGGGGAGGGCACAGACGAGCTTTTGAAATGGCTCCAGAAAGTTAAGGAAAGGGATGGTGGTGGCCGTGGGGGGGGGAGGAAAATGTGGGGCTAACCCAGCATTGCTCCAGCCGTGGGTCGACACGTCGTGGAAAAGGGCTACCTCTGAGATTAAACGAGAAGAAATGGGGAAACAGGAACCTAAACGTCACAAAGTTTGCAATACTTTTTCTTAATCGTTATTTGGGTTTTTTTAAGTTTAACAAGAGGGACGCCGAAAGTCTACGACCAACGTTTTAAAAAACGACAGAGTATGGGAAGCGGGGGGGGGGGGGGGGGATGGTTTCCCCATCTGAAAAGTCCGGTAGCTGAAAAGGGATCTATTATTTTTTAATTCTTTCTTCTTTATAACTCTGGCATCTCCAGGGAGAGAAAGGCGAACCCTGCAGGGCATCCCAGGGCGGGGAAGGTGCTGAGAAGCCGGATCGTGTCCAGAGGAGAGCAGCCCAGATAGTAAAAATTCTGGAAATGGATGGGTGAAAGAGATGGGCGTATTGAGACTGGAAAATGCTAAGAGGTGGCAGGAGACCCATCTTTCAATAGGGAAAGGACGGACCCACAGAAGAGGGAGCCAGCTTGTTTTCTGTGGCTCCCGAGCAATGCGATCACATTGCAAGCAAGGAGGTTGGGAACTAAACCTTAGGAAGAACTTTCTGGCAGCAACAGATGTCCCTCAGAAGCAGAGTTTTAAACTAAGGGTCGACAGTCCCTGATGAGGGACACTCTAGTAAATAAGGACAAGATTTTTTGAATTCTTGAACTACAAATCCCCTAATTTTCCATTCTGGGGCATCGACCTGATTGACACACCCTGTACAGACACACCAGTGCAGCTAACCTGGAAGGCTCTGAGCCTCAGCTCGGCCTAGCTTCCTCTTCAGAAAGGAAGCCCCCAGCTACCCCTGGGGCAGGAACAGGAAGCTTGAAGGGAGCTAGGCCTAGCTGGGTCTCAAAGCCTTCCAGTCGAGGCCTTTCTCCCAGGTGAGCCTAAGGTATGTGAGAGTCAGGTAGAGGAACAAAGTGATCCAGAGGGTCACTCCGCATCCATGCAACAACGCCTTCCTCTCTGTCCGTTTTCGTGGGGCTATCACCGTCAACCTGCTCCTCGGCTCAAGACTGTGAGGACGCTTCCCCGCGCCTTGTGCGTGCGCGACACATGTTCTTCTTCCTGGCTCCAGCTTGCTCCTGCCGAGAATACCAAGCATGTAGACAGAAGGCACTTCACAAGGCCCTCTCCAGTGCAGCCGAGGACATTTTTGGCTTACATGACCAGGTTTCTTTCTCGGTCTACCTCATCTGCAACCACACACAACAACCTGGAGTAGGGCACCCGTGACCCCCCTCCTTCCTTCCTCCCTTCCTTCCGCGGTGCTGCATCTTATACAAAACACCCGCCAGCTTTCCTTTCTCTCTCCAGGGTCCACTTTGGGGGTGAAAAAACCCGCTCAACACACTTTGATCGATCGCTCTAGAGAAAAGCAGGCAGCCAGAACGAGAGAAAAACACCACTAAATAAAACCGGCAGCAGGAGAAATGCCAGCGAGGGACAGCTCCCTGTGCACGTCAACCCTTGTGTGAGGAGGAAATTCCCAGCGGCTCGGGGCCAAGGGACGGCACCACAGCAACGGGGCTGGCTGAAAGCAAAGGGCCGGTCGGGAAGGGATGCCAACGGAGAAAGCTTCACACGGGCGAGCCATTGTGCCAGGGTGGAAAACCGAGGGTGGAGGAGCACAGCTTTTTAAAAACTCCAAAGGGGATCCTCGGGGGTCATCTAGTCAACCCCCATTGGGGCCATTATGACACGCAAGCACCCCATCCTTGGCCGACAGCCGTCTGGCCTCCGTTTAAACATTGAGTGGGCATCGATTGCGCTAAAGCTATCAGCCGTCCAATGCCATAAAGAAGCATTGTGCTATTTCTTACCCTCTAGTCTATATTTTAGTCTGCCGTTCATCACATTTTCAACCCTTTGTTCCACCAAACAGAAGCCCTATCTGCTAAGATTTCAAAAATGATTCATGGACCACTTGTAGTTACATTTCGAAGCATACTTATAATTCATAAAATATAAACCCTAATGATGTGCATAAATATAACTCACACAAATATAAGCGGCATGAAAAATAAATTTGTCACCACAAATATAATCTATGTGAACACAAACATACGCAGACACAAATGTAAACATCACAACATTGGGCTAAACCCCCCCCCCCGGTTGTTCTTCCTTGCATCTCAAGGCAGCATTGGTATCTTTCCTGCTTCTCCGTGTATCCCACAAACACCCCTGCGAGGTAGACTAGGCTGAGAGAGATCACAGGTTTCAAGGCACAAACCAGGATCTCACACCTCCTCACCCTCTACTCTACCCACTAGGCTACTCTGTTCACAAAGGCCTTCCCAACCAGATCACAAGACGCTTGAAAGACTTGTGCGGGGGTGTGTGTGTGAGGTGAGGTGAGGTGTGGACACGAACCAGCCAGCTGCTCCTGGTTTCCAGGAACTGTTTTTTCATTTAGCGGCCACCTGTTTCTAACTCACTAGCCACCGGTTTCTTATTTCAAAGAGGAGCTCCTTGTTTAGTAGCCCACCCACCACGGTACTTCATTCGGCAGCTGCTCCCGCCTTATTTCAAGGAACACGTCCTTATTTAGTAGCCACCAGCTCCTAATTTAGTAGCCACACACCCTGTTCCTTATTTAGCGGCCACCTGCCCAACAGTTTCAAACAAGGAACGAGCCGGGGAGGGAGGTGGGCTACGATTATCCCTTACGGCTGGCCCCCTGGCCAAAAGGACTTCCATCAGCAGGAGCGCGCCTGTTCTGGGGACTTCCACGGGGCTCGGTTGCAACACCCGGTGGATGGAAAGGGCCCCGGCTTGTTCAAGCCAGCCAGCTAGCCAGCACAAGGCAGTGGTGATGAGTGGGGGTTGTCAGCTGGAAAGACCCGAGTTCGAAGCTAACCTCTCTATCCCAAAGATTCTACCTCCTCTCTTGGGATTCTTCCCTTGGTGGTGGGTTGGTCTAGATGACCCTTGAGGTTCCTCACAGCTCGACAATCCATCCGTTTTTCAAAACCCCAGAGCATCTTCAAAACCACAGTGTTTCCTCCTGTTTTCTTGCCTCCTGCCCAACAAGACAGAGTCAAAAGGACAGCTCTACCCCTTTCTAACTAAACTGTCCAGTTTTCTGGAGTTCCACACTCCATCCAGAACCGAACTTGCAAGCCACTTGCTATATAGACCACACTTTACTTGTAATTACTTCCTTTTTTGCAACAACAAAAGCGTAACTATGTGACGATGGTGAGATGAGAGGGTCTTGGTCCCCAGGGCAGGCCTAGATGAAGTCCAGGGGGTGGACAAGGCCTTCCTGCCCCAAACAGAGCCCCTCTTTACAAGCAGATCTGAAGGGGGGGCAGGAGATGTTTATCGCAAAAGGAGACCATGAATTAAAAAGAAGAGGAGGAGGACGGGTGGAGATCCTGTTCTCTGCCTCATCTCATTCTATATGCACAACCACCCTGTGAGGGAGGCCATATGGGCAGGCAGCTTTGAGTCCAGCAACACCTACGGAGCTGATCAGCCCAAACGGGGATATGAACACAGGCCTGCCTGTTCGACGCTAACACGTAAATGCAGCTTTCTCCAACATGGAAACGGCTGGACAACAATTCCCATCACACACAACCGAGGCAGTACAGCCAGTTGACTACGACAGCCGCTAACTGACGTATAGAAAGATCCTGGTGGATAGTTCTGTCTTCAGACTGCGCGTATCACCTTTTATTAATGCATCTTCAGGTCACGTGGAAGCTGCCGGAGAAAGATTTTACATCCCATAAAGGCAGGACAAAACTATAGTCAGAAATGTGGATGTAAAAAAACCAGCCTACCCCGCAGGGTTGTTGCGGAAGGATTACTGAGAAGACGTCTCTCACACCCTCTGAATGCAGAGAAGCGACTCCGTCCATGTTCAGCAATAATGACCGATCGGCCAGAATCCTCTTTGGCAATTTAGGTGCAAGAGAAACTCTGTATGTTATGGTGGCAAATTGGCACTAATTAACAAGGCGCCGGTCGCATTCCTGGTCACGTGACGGAAGCCCAACCAGCACCTGAATAACTAGCGTCAATTTGCCACCGCCACACGGGTGACTTCACTGTGCCTATAAAGCGCCAATGGGATTCTGATCACCATCTTCACAATTATCGTTATGAGGACTATTAATTAGTTCAAAGGTCGAGAATAAGCTGAGGGCCAGTGAGGTGGGGGTGGGTTAGGGTTAGGGTCCCCCCCCCCCCGAGTTGTTCCCCTCCTCAGCTCAGCCCAGCCTCTTCTTGGCAGGCTGTAGCCGTCCATCATGGTGTCTCCGCAAAAATTCCTCATGGCAATCAAACTGAAAGCCTCGCCTGCATTTTGGGGGGCAGGGGGATGAAAGGGGGGGGGTCCCAGATTGAGCAGACAGGGCTGGGGGTGGAGGGGCAGAGATGAAAAGGAAGCATCAGGTAGACAGGGCTGGAGGTCGGTGAGCGAAGGGTGTGTGTGTGTGTGTGTGGGGAAGAAACTCAGCCTGGTTGTGTAAGTGACTCACACCTGTCTACACGATGCTATAGGTACTTAACAGCAGAGCTAGATTTAAGGGGGGGGGGACACACAGCAACGCTTCAAGGACTTTAACTAGGTTTTAGGAGGGGTCTCCCTTTGGGGGATGATCTCCCCGCAATACCTTCTCCTTTGCTCCCTGTTTCCCAACCAGCCTCTCTGCTCCATCGTCAGCTTTGCTGCCTTTATATAATCTGTCACAGACACCCAGAGCCAAAATCTGGGGGGGGGGGGGGCTTCCACAATTCATTCCCCTCTCCCCTCCCCTTCCCGAGAGGGTTTGGGAAAAGCAAGGAAAAAGCATTCAATGATCGGGGGAAGGGGAAGGAGACGGTGGGGTGCCGTGTTTTTGCAAAACACCCCCCCCCCAGGATGCCAAGTCCACCTAACCCCACGTCGCCAAGAAGAAAACAGAAGAGAAAAACAGCCCGCGTGCCAACCAGGAAGACGGGCATCTCGCCCCCCCACCCAAGATCAAGCAGAGAATCAAACCCTAATCCCATCTCCACCCCCTCCCCATACACACACACACACAAATAAATAAAGGAAGGTCGAGGAAGAGAAGACCTACTGCTGTAGAGGGTGTCGATCCAGGAGAGGCGAGGCAGACCCGGCTGGCTCAAGGGCTCCATCAGGAAAGGGAAGGGAAGCCTGCGCGCCGGGGCGGCCCTCAGATCTTCCAGCCGCCCAGCATTTCAAAACAAAGAGGATGGGGAAGGGGCTTTTGGGGGGGGGGCGAGGGAAGGAGGGGGGGGGTTTAAGAAATCAGGAGGCCAATTTGGAGTCTGGATCCTCCAACGTCAGCCTGGGGGGGGGGGGGGAGAAAGAGTATGGCGAGGACGGGAGAAGCCGCCGGCCGGCCCCCACCCACCCAAAAGCAGCCAGGCTGCGACACGGGTGGTACCCAGAGAGATGCGCGCACGCCGGCCCTGCCCGAAGGGATGTGTGGCTGGCAGAGGAGGGGGGGGGAGCTTACTTCCAAAGCGTGCTTGTGGGGGGGGGGATGAGAAGGCGAGGAGGAGCTGCCCACCAATGGCGAAGAAGACACCTTCTGTCCCGCCTCCTCCTCCTCCTCTTTTGCCTGACAGAAACGGGGGGGGGGGGGATGATGCCACAGTGGAGAGAAAGAGGGTCCCCCCCTTTTTTCCCTCCATGGACGGCATGGCGGGGGGGGGGGAGAGCCTCCCGTGCCCTGCGGCGGATGTCTGAGGAAGAGAGACCTAGAGGACGAGAGACACGGCTGTCAGGGGGGGGGGGGCACGCTCCCCTCGTGCGCGCCGAGAGTCCCCATGCGCTCCTGGTGGCACCCGGGGCCCAAAAAGCGCTCCCCCCTGAGCTCTCTCTCACTTTTGCGAGGCTCCTGGGGAAGGCGCAGCTTCCCTCATGAGGGCTAGAAGCATGGCTTGGCTGGAGCTCACTGGGGGAGCCCCCCCCCTCTTCTGCACACGGAAGGCAGGACCCCACACGGTGAACAGGGTGGCGCAGGGGTCCCAGATCATCTGTCAACCTCCCTGCTACAGAGGCCCCCAGCCAGCCAACTACATGGACCAGCCTCCTCCGGCAAAGCCAAGGGATGATGGGAAATGTAGTCCCAAAGCCTGTCCAGAGCTCAAAGGCTCTCCATCCTCCTCCCTACCCCCCCCCCCCGCCCAGTCCACCTCTTCACCCCAGCCATCTGGAGTTCGGAGAGAAAACTGCTCCTGAATATGGGGGTTCTACAGCGGGCTGGAAAATGGAGGTGCGCCCTTATAAGCAGGTACCAATGTTTCGGGGAAAATGAACTTCTGGGGATTACGACAGCCAACGTGGCCTCTGTCGCTGACGGATTCTGTGGGTTTTAGTCCCCAAAAATGTAACTTTTTAAAAACTTGTCATTGCTCCCAAACTGTCAGGTACCAGCTGGTCCAGACAGACTGTTCGCCCACTGAAGCCGAGATGATTTCCAACAGAGCTTGGGAAATTACTTTTTTAAAGTCATTAACTGCCTTTATAAAACACACACAAGGCCCCATAAATGTAGACAGTTACAATTACTTCGACAGCTGACAAAGTAACTCTTGTCTTTTCTTGCTGATTCAAAACTTATTCGGTTATATTTAGTTATTTCTTCCCCTACGCCCATAAATGCAACAAGCCACTAGTGTGTAGTACAACATGGGACTTGAGAAACAAGGCCACACACTTCTTGTAACGGGGATGATGAGTTAATTAAGAGTTACACCAGAAAACGGTGTCCCATCTTCAGCTACAATCGTCATGTAACTTGGTTACAGCTGCTGCAAAAAGAAAGTAATTACAAGGGAGCTTTTATTTTTGACACATTATTTCCAAGCCCTGCTCTGGAGTAAGGCCTGTGGAACTCAGCAAGACTTGACCGCTGTGTTGGACAGACAAAGCCCCAGGTTTTACCTCCAGTTAGAAAGGGATTGGGGAAGAGGTGATGGGGGAAGACCCTTCCCCACCTAAAACCCTGGAGTGACAGAGTTATCTTTGGATTCATGAGGACTAGAACCTTATTTTGCCAAAGCGATATAGCAGTGCTGCTGCTTGGTGGACCAAAAGCTCCAGGTTCAAACTCTGGCCCCTCCAGATTCAAAAAAGGGCTTGATGGTCACAGTCGGGGGGGGGGGGGGAGGACTCATCCCTGCCGCAGACCGTGGGAAGATGCTGCCGATCCGAGCCGTCAATAGGGGCAAAGGTCTTCGTGCCACAATATGGAGGGGATTCTTCCATCTCCCCATTGTTCTTCTTTCTTCTCTAGGCAGGCGGAAGCCAAGGCCACGAGGAAGGAGAACACGGGGGCACCCTCCCTCCCTCTTCCTTCTGCTCTCCCCCACTGCACCGCACCGCCCTCTCCTCATTTTGTTTTAACATTTAGCCAAAGGAAACATGGACTACGTACATCAACCCCAATATGTCAGCGTGCCAGCCAAGCGGAGAGGCGGCCCTTGCTGAGTGCTGCCGACTCGTCCGTCCCTGGGGGGCATCGTGGCGGCGCGGCAGGCGGCCACCCTTCCTCCCCCCCCTCTCCCCCGCCTCGTCCTCTTGACTTCCCACCCACTCCTTGCCCCCTTGGCTGACATCGCATGCAACACCACCCATCGACCAAACACGACTCAACGGTGGGGCTGGAGGAGAGTTTGGCGGATACTCCGGGCTGCCAGCAAGATGAACAAGGGGGATCCTAGATCAAATCAAGCCTGAACTCTCTCTTGAAGCTGAGCCTGCCCTGCTTTGGGCACATCGTGAGAAGGCAGGATGCTCTGGAAAAGACCATGGTGCTGGGAAAGGTGGAAGGAAGCAGGGAAAGAGGAAGACCAAATACGAGATGGACGGATTCTCTAAAGGAAGCCACAAGAACTGAACACGACAGTTGAGGACAGGACATTCTGGAGATGGCTTATTCATGGGGTCACTATAAATCGGAAGCAACCTGACCGCACATAATAACAAACCAAACACATATTTCCTGGGTTCCCCCCCCCCCTTCAAGCCATCAGCAGTTCGAGCTCTAAGCGCGCAAGATGCCCGGGAGAAGACATACTTCATCGACTACAACTCCCATAATCCCCCAGCACAGCTGGCTGGGCATTCTTGGATTCGTACTTAAAAAAAAAAAAAGACTTTCCACAGTTTTGTTCCTTTCTCCCCAAATGAACCCTAGACTAAGGATTGTTCACACAACCCAGGCTCCTCTCATGCTGATCAACTCAATTTAATTATTAAAAAACAAAACCAAACAAACTGAACCCAAAGTTGTATTATTATTACCATTGTCATCGTGATCACGATCTTACACCCCACCCCTTCTCGTGAAGCAAGGCCTGTGAGTATTTAGGATTAAAATGGGTGGGTTTTTTTCGAGAACCTCTTCCCATCGGCTTGCAACAATTGTCCTCACTGGGTTTTCTACTCATATTTCAAATCCGATTTGCGACTGTTTTAATCCGGCGAATTAATTAAATCCTAACAGAAGGGAAAGTGAGAAACAACTAGGCAAACAGATAGACAGATAGATAGATAGATAGATAGATAGATAGATAGATAGATAGATAGATAGATAGATAGATAGATAGATAGATAGATAGATAGATAGATAGACGAGCAAGCAAGCAAGCAAACCACCAAATCACCAAACTGCCCCTGTCACCTCAATAAAACCTATTGTCAAAAATCTCAAGACTACAGATTAAATACAATACCAACCAGGGTGTGTCTGTGGGTGGCACCCTGCCCGTTTCTTACTATAAAAACCACCCAAGAGGTTTGTGGCAACTTAAAAGGCGCATGGTTCTTCATTCGGCACATGCTCTCCTAGACGGGAGCCCAGTTTTTTCGGATGCACGGCTCTCGGCCTAAAATCCTGAATTCCAGATACCTTGGATCTCAAACGGCAGAAGCCGAAAACCCTGCATGACGAGAATTTCGGGAACCAGGAGGCGGGCAAAAAGAAACGCAGACCTGTCATGCCAGATGTTGTCAGAAAAGGGTGGAAGATGGGGGTGGTGGTGGAATACACTAACCCCCAGCTGACTAATTCCGTCCCCCGGGCCAAAAACTCAACCCCCCACTTAGCTCTCTCCCCCACCCCAGTGCGCAGCCCCCTCCCCGTTCACTCCCTTGTTCTCCGGCCCAAGCGCCGTGTGACTCACGAGGGAAGGGGGCGGTGAGTCATGAACAGAAGGTGGGAAACCGAGGATGAGCGGCGGAGAAGAACACGCCAAAATTAGCCCCGGGATTACGTGCAAGTGAAAAGAACAAGCGGCCCAGCTTGGATCGGCGAACGAATCCTCGCTGATCCTTGCTTGGCGCAAACCAGGGACGGCCGCCCAAACCGCCCAGCGGCGAGGACAAAGAAGCGGTACAAGGTGCCCACGCGGGTGATGGCTCTGCAACCCCGCTGGTGCGTCGTGGCACGGAAGGGGGGGGAACCTGGGCAGGGAAAGCCACACACACCACCTTGGAAGAACACCAGGCCGTAGTGAAGGGAGCGCTTTGCCTGTATACAGGAGGTCCTGGGTTCGAATTCTTGACACCTCTCTCTGGACAGAACTGGAGAAAGACACACACCCTCCACACCGGCCCCCAAAGTGTGGAAAGCAGCTGCTGCCAGTCAGTGTAGACAAAATTGAGTCACATTGAGAGGGGGATTTTTTATTTTTTAATGGCCCATCATGCTTTAGAAAGCTTCAGGGCCACAGCCAGCCATTCTGAGGCACCTCGGCTTGTTTTATATGCAGCGAGAGCTTTTTTTTTTTTAAAACCCAGAAATAGATTTTAGGATGACAAGCCACTGCCCTGCTCGTTTCAAGCGTGCGACAGCCAAGCCAGCCACGATCTCAAGGATGCTGGGGACGATGCAGCAAAAATCCCTCTGTGCATGCTCAGAGGCTGGCCGGCCTGCTTTCACAACCCTGTCCCTTCCTGCATTGGTTGTAAGAAAAGCAAAGGAAGATTTTTCAAGCGGGGAAGAACATCCTGGGCTGAAGACAGACAGCTAATGGATAAGAAAAGCAAGCACCGTCATCAGGAAAGGTTCCTTTTCTCTCCCCTGTTTGGTGCCAGGCCTTCTCGAAACCCTCAGCATTTCCGGAGAGAATGAAAGGGACACAGAGAGAAACACCTTGCCAATTTTAGGATCCCTCTGGGCGCCCCGGTCCGAGCACCCGTTTTTGGAGAGCCCTCCGGCGCCACCTTGTGATCAAAAGGGATCCACGCCATCCTTTGGGCAGGCAGGAGCTGGAGATGACCGAGAATCCTCTACCCGTTGAATTTCTGCCTGCTCCCCAGCTGTCCCAAGGGAGTTCTGGTCATCTCCGCCACCTCATTGGCCCCAGCTGCACTGGTGTCATTGCCACCAGAGCAAAAGGGGAACTCGTGTGGCATCTCCTTTTTCCTTCCCTTTCAGCCGGTCCAGCTAGCCCACAGGGCCACGGTGCGGACCGCGTGGCAAGGGGAAGAGCCGAAGAGCTTAAGGGTGAACCACAGGGGGAAGCCATGGCCTTGCTGACTGGCTTATGGCTTGGCTAAGGGGAGGATCCGCCTGTCGCCTGTCAGGAGCAGGAGACCGGGCCGGTGCGGAGAGCTGCTTCTCAGCCACCTGGCCCACGTTTGAGAAAAACACACCATCCCTATATACCCAGAGGGCGCGGCGGCTGTTTCGTTGCTCTGGAGCCCGGCCCTCATCATCGCTCCAACCAATTATCTCTTTTTTCCCCTGCCTCCTGAGTCAACGTTAAGCAGAAAAACACACCCATGGGTGCAGAGGCTGTTGACTTTCGCTGGAGAGGTGGGCCCCACCCAACCCCATGGGCCCCACTGCCAGCGAGCGTTCCACGGGCCCGAAGCGGAGCATTCCCGGAAGAAACAGGGAGGCCCAGTTTTCTGGCATGGGGAAGGCCTTCCACATCCTGCAGGAGGCACGGTGAAGCCGCGAGGGAGAGCTGGCAGGGCCGGTCTCTCGCTTTTGGGGCACGGCAGCCTTGCACAGAGCTTGCAACAATTCCTTCCGGGGTCCACAGTTCCCAGGATCTCCCAGATGCAACTCTAGACGTCGGAATTAGGATTTAAAAAATTAACAAGGTTCCCAAAAGTTAGGAGAAATCTCCACCAAATATTCCATTTTTCCTTTTAAAAAAAAAATACTGCTCCTTTTCTTTCTGGAAATAAGAGGGAACGTTATAATTTATCTAGGAAGGGGTAGGGAGTCTGTGGACCTTCAGATCTTGTGGGACTACAACCTCCATCAGCCTTAGCCCAATTAAGGGGAGGATGAGGGATGAAGTGGAACAACACCCCAAAAGCTATACTTCTCGTCCCTCTTTAGGAAAACAAATACTTTTTCTTTAAAAAGAGAGAAAATGGGAAGAGAAAGGAGTACGTGAAGGAATCTCGGGACATAATCACGATCGGACATCATCATAATCATAAGCCCCTCCTCCAAAATTAAAACACGTCATTGAAAACAGGCTTTTAAAAGCATGTAAGTCTCTCCAAATACTGAAAGATTGTCTTGTATAGAATGAATATGCCGTAAAATCAGGAGGCGAGGCTGCTAGGGGATTATGGGATCTGTATTTCTCTCCCCCCCTCCCCCCCTGCTCAGCCCAAGATGCTTAAAGACTTGCTGCTTTGAGTCGATTTTTATAAAGTTTGCCCAACTTTTTCCTTCGGCGGTGGGGGGGAAAAAGGTGTGATTTAAGAATGTACCCAAAAACAACCCACCTCTGTTTTCCTGCATCAACGGCTGTGAACAACCCCGTTTCCTGCTTCAGAGAGAGGACAGCCAGAAGCTGCTCAGAAGCCAGAGAGAGAGCATGTGGCAAAGAAGTGCTAAGCTCGCTCTCTCTTCCCCCCCCCCCCCCGCATCGTTTATCCCCAGGATCCTGGCCCTGCTCCACCTCTCTCAAGCCTGGGTTCTGCTTTATTTTCCCCTACACTCAAACTGCAAGCTAATTGAAACAGAGGCTGGATTGGAAGGGAGCAAACAAGCTCACGAAATGGTCAGGGTGGCTTTTCTCGACAAGATAAAATCAACAACGCGATCAGACACATCACTTCCTTTCCTGAACGGGGAGACAAAACTGCTACCCACGCCTCAGGTCGTCTTGGAACTGACCGCAAGGAAGCCTCTTCCGACCAAAATCCACACCGTTTTGCTAAGACAGGCATGTGGGTCGCGGCTTTCCAGGCTCCTGCAGCCACTTACCAGCCACCCGTGTCATCCTATACATTTCTACTCACAGAGAAGGCCCACAGAGTTCAGCGGCGTTGAGGCCGGGCCTGACAAAGACCTCCACCCGAAACCCTGCAGCTGAATCAACTCATGGGGAGACGGGTGCTTCTCAAATCCCACCCACCTCCCGAGGACGAGCACAGAAAGAAATCCCTGTTCTTCTATCCGATCAACAACTGGAGATAAAAGCAAGGTTCCCCCCAGGGTCAAAACTGGGTTTGGAGCAGCTGGTCCCAACTAGGCACATTCCAGAGGATTGTGGACTACAGCTCCTATCATCCACAGCCAGCACGGCCTCCATCAGCTGCAGAAAGTCTTTTGCCAGTTCGGTTCTTTGATGCGACAGGAAGGACCGTTAGAACGTTTAGCAAGGCAAGGCATGAGAACCTTGGCAACTTTGCTTCGCTCAATTTGAAGGACGGCCCTTGCTGGCAAACAGAGCATTTCTGATACGATAAAAAAAAGAGATAAATTACCAACATGTCCACATTTTTAACTCTCAAGAATTCCACCCTTCTAAGATTCCACTCCTCAGCAAAGACATATTTTCCCCCAGAGCACAGATAAATGTGATTTATTTCATATACAAAACTGAGGCCAGCCTTGCTTAGGACATGAAGAATCAGGATGAAACTTGGGAGATCTGGGTTCGAGTCTCCACAAATTCATGAAACTCATCTCTCTCAAGCTGACCTAGCCCGCAGGGCTTCTGTTATGAGGGAAAGAGCAGCATAGACTGTCAGGGAGAGAGGCAGAATTTTAAAATGAATGCTCAAATAACTAAATAAATAAAGTCATGATTCTCAGAGGAGAGGAAATTCTGTCACCATTTGCACAGGGCACAATAAAAGAGACGCTATTAATTATCTCCTTTTGTTGGACAAAGAATCTGAATTACCACCATGCCTCCCGAGAGAGGAGGCAGCTGAGACCACACAGCGTGAGGGTGGCTGATGGGTTTACTTGTCTTGCCACCCGGGTGGCCTTGAGCAAGCCACATGGGGGACCCAGGACGCCCCCAGGAGGAGGGGGCGAGAAACCACTTCTGAGTCGACTGGGAAGACCCTAGGAGGGCCACCATTAAGTTGTAAATCGACCTAACGGCACATCATCATCACTAAATCTGATACTACAAACAGATTAAAGGCAAACTGGAATGGTAACCACCAGACTCTAAAATAGCGCCCGCCCCCCCAGCTTGACAGCAAATGTTAGCACCATCTGTTTCCAAAACCACAGACATCTGGTTGTGGGAATTAAAGAAGGTGTGGGGGGGGCAGGGGGAAAAAACTTCCTATATCCCCATTAATGTTGAGGTGCAGGATTTTGGTGGACACTGGTTGAGACAGGTAGGAAACTCAAGGCAAAAATCTCGGGGTTTCTTTTTCTTTCCCTGGAGGTTTGGAAGGCGGGACCCTCTGATTACTCTGTCCCTCGCCGAAAAAAAGTCACTCCAAATTCACAAATTGCAAAACACACACACACACAAGGTCATGCTCTGTCTTCTGATCTCCCTTTTGCAGTCCTCCTGAAGCTTCCCTCAAGGCCCCAAATGGCCCCTTTTAGGACACGGGAAGTAGCTTGATTCAGAGGACGCACAAAGCTAGGTTTTGATGGCCCACAGAAGCAGGGTGTGATTTTCTTTTTTGGGGGGGGGGGGAGAGAACTGATCTTGCCCCCCCCCCACCCTCAGGGATCAAGCATGTGTTGTCCCCAGAACTACCTGGAGAAGAACTTCCTGGTTCAGTCGGAAATGGGATCCGCGCCTTCCCTGTTCCAGTGATTTATTTCGGTTTCAACCTGACTCATTCTGTACAAGGAAGCGGGATAATAGGCGTTGCTCAACCTCTCCACCTGCCTTCAGAGCCAAACACTTCTTATTTTTAAATTCATTTCCGAAGGAGCAGTTCTATCCCCCCCCTCCTAGGAAAGCAAACTTTCCTGTCCCGACTTTGGCACCGAACGGAGAAAAGAAATAAAAATGGAATAAATATGGTCATTGGCTTGCTCTGCGAACCAGGCAAAAGAGAGATAACACGCTCAGGAAACAACGTATTCCTGACCAGTAAAGAAAGGTTTAGCCCCCATCAGCTTTTTGAAAAGCAATCTCTTGCAATTATAGTAGAAAGCCCTGCAAACGTAATACAATTGTTTAAAAAGTAACTCTTCCTTATCCGGTTTCACAACAGTAATCTAAACAAATTACTTTGTACTTCACAAAACACATACGTGGAATGATACAAACCAGCAGCCGCTGGTGCAAAATATACTTTTCTCTCATCAGCTCTAATATCCCCCACACACACACACACAAGGGACTATACAAGCCGGCACGTGGACTGTGTTGTATTCCTCCTCTTGTGTTCACTGAGATTACATTCTCAGCAATAAGAAAGAAGTGACAGGATTTCCGAGACGTCCTGCGCAGGCGCAGAACAACCCAATTGTGTACATTCACAGAGGCCACGACGCAGGACGTCTCGGAAGTTTCTAGAGCTTAAAGACACGTGATTAGTAGGACGTTCCCCCGTGGAGCGCACGCTCCGCCCATCCTTGATCCCCTCAGTTCCTGTAAGAGTCCGCCACTGTCCAAGGTCTAGATCAAGGACAACGTGGCGGACAGAGGGGAGGATGGGCTGGAGGTGTGGATTCACAGAGGACCACTCGAAGAACCAGGGTTACAGGTAGGTAACCTCTCTTTCTTCTTCGTGGCCTCTGTGAATGCACACCACTGGGTGACTGACAAGCTCACTTACCGGACGGTGAGACGTCACGGTAGGAAGGATTTTCAAGATCGCTCTGCCAAAAGCAGCATCCTTCTTCGCCCGGATATCGAGACGGGAGTGTCTCACAAAGGTCGATGGGTTAGACCATGTCGCTGCACGGCGGATGTGAGGAAGTTCTATTCCACGCTGGAAGGCCGTAGAAGTTGACAGCGCTCTGGTGGAATGAGCTGTTAAAATGTTCAGGAGGTGTTTTGCCCATGAGCGGATAGGCCAATGAGATCGTTCTTTCCGTTCCCCAGGCTCAGCAGCCCCCCCCCCCCATGTTTCATGAAAGCAAAGGACAACCCTAACCAGGAGTCCCCGAGAGATGCTACAGAACGCCAGAGAAATTTAAGCAGGGCCTGGCTTTGAACTGCAGGAGAAATGGAAACGGCCAAGAGAGCTTTTAGCTAATTAAAAAGGGAGGGAGGTGGAAGCACTAAGATTTAAGACACACCAAGTTTTTGAAGAAGCCTTGCCTTCAGACACCCACCGAGGCCGTCGCAGATTTGGCAACGCAAGAGGAGAAACAAAAGACCTTCGGACAAGCCTCCGGTTCCAGGCAGCGGCTGTTGTTCGGCTGAGAACAGTTCTCAATGGTGCAGTTTAAACCGAGTCCGTGAAGGATAAGACAAGATTGCAAACCGTTGCTTTCTCGTCAGGCAATTGCCCCCACATGAATGGAAAAACCGCCCGTTGCAGGTATCGGGAGAATCTCAGCTCCGTTTTACTAAGAAGACAATAAACGATCAGGAACTCCCCATGCCGGGAAGGAATGTCTTTTGGGATGGTTTGTTCTCGTAAGGACAATTAAGAGCCGTTGGCTTTACAAAAGACACGCTCCTGGCGGAGACAAGAAATGACTAGAGTGGATTCACTGAACATGGATCAACAGGGCAGTCTGTGCTTTTGGAGTTTTCTTGAGAAAGGAGAGGATCTAGCAACGGACGGCACATGTGAGAGTCTAGCCGTATTTCATTGTCTGCCCTCATGGGCTACCTGTGCAACTGACCGTAGTTTCTAACCATGCAAGATCCTTGATCTGGTGTCACTTCACAGGCGGCTGGCTCCTTTGCACCCACCAGTCACCTCGCCTCCCGCCGGCGCTACAAAGCTGAGGAACCAAAGGCGCATCCATGAACCTGCCCAGGGCACGGCAAGGTCTTTCCCGCCGTGTTCTTCCTAACTTTGGCTGAACAAAACACTTCCTTGTGAAGCCCACTGGTTTACATGTTTGGTAAGAGTATTTATTTCTGCTTGTCTCTAAAATTTACAAGCCACCCTTCATCTCCAGCAAACCACACTCTTTTATTTATTCCTTGTCTTCCATTTCTTTTTTTTCTGCACACAACGGTCCTGTGAGGTTGGCCAGGCTGAGAGACAGAGACTATAGATGTAGGACTGGCCTCAAATAGATAGTGAATTTCATTCCCCCTCCCCCGGACTAAAATGTGAATATCGAAACCCTCAATCCAGGGCTCTATCCTGCTCTTTTGATCTGTTCCCCAACATAGCTCTCCTCTGACCATCTGATCCTCACAATAACTGCCCTACGAGGTAGGGACAGAGGAGAGGGAGGGACCAGCCTCACAGCTTACCCAGTGAACTACATGGCCAACACAACACAACACCACATGTACATAATATGAACAACAACAACAACAACAACAACAACCATTAAGCTTTACCGTGCTGTTGGAAAAAGGGAAGCCTCGGGGCATGTAAAAGTGACCCTTGAAAGGATCATAGATTCATTAAGGGGCACACGAATTCAGAGATAAAACAACTTTAAAAACAAGGATTTGCTGTAACAGCCTGTAGGTGCAACAATTAAATAATTAAAATTCTTCCCCTCTCAAGAGAGACTTCCCTTGGTAGGGAATTCCACGATTTG
The DNA here is from genome assembly GCA_037013535.1 of Intellagama lesueurii. Classification (NCBI taxonomy): domain Eukaryota; kingdom Metazoa; phylum Chordata; class Lepidosauria; order Squamata; family Agamidae; genus Intellagama; species Intellagama lesueurii. The sequence continues at coordinate 1,482,472 of JBAJHW010000015.1, read as the reverse complement.
AATGGAGAACCCGTTTCTGGGTAACCGAGAAAGGCCTAAAACTCATCCCACTTCAAGGCCATTGATCCGAACCCTCAGTCTCAACCTCTGGAGCTGGGCTCGCTGTTCAAAGGAAATCTTTGCCTCTTCCTGCCTCAAAGCCTCCTAAGGGAGACTCACAGATTAGAGCCCTGTTTATGTTAAGATTTCCTGCCAGAGAGACATCCTCATCGATCCAGGTCTCTCAAGGAGTACGCGGGGTTATCAAGTTTATTCTTGGCCTCTGGAGCTAAATCGGAGGCTCTCTCCGCCACAAAAGCCTCACAACAGCGGAGGTGTCCAAGCACCGTCCGTGCTGCAGCTCGGCACCAAAAACCCCTTCGGGCCTCCAGGAGCCACCTCTCTTGCATCGCTGAACCCAGCAGTCCTCCCGAGCATGTACAGAGGAGTCGGCCTTCATCAAGGAACAGACATACACCTTCCACAAGCGGCGAGGGCCCTGGGCAGAGCTTCCATGTGGCCGAGGAATGAAACATTAATAAGCTGAGGCCCTGGTCTATGAATGTGACGAGGCCGTAAGCAGTGTGTGTGTGTGGGGGGGGGGGGGGTTGGTACCTAGGAAGGCAGAGAGGATGGTGAAATTAGACAGAGCAGAAAATAATTATTTTCCAGCCCGCAAATGTAGGTTTTTCCTGGCCACCCATGAAAACTGAGTGGCAGAAAAGGCAACAAAGGACAACAGGAACTACTTTTGCCACCCAAAGCAAAACTTAATTTCGGGGCTGAGCCAAGACCTGTTGCAGCCTGAGGCTAAAGGACAACATGCCCCATTATCCACTGCAGTTGAGAACTTTTGGCGGGTGCAAGGCCAGTCACTTGGCAGACACCGTCTTCTTTTCCAAGAATACGAAAGAGACAAGGGCCTTAGAAGGAGCTGGCCTCCCCCGCCTCCCCCCCCCCAGGAGCATCTGCCACCTGAGGCAGCCGCCTCACTTTGCCGCAAGGCAGGGCCAGCCCTTGTAACCTTGTAGAGCAGAAAGATCATCAGGGACCCTCATGCAGCAGCAGCAGAGCAATCTAGTCTGGGTGGAGAAGGTCTCCAAGGTATAACCTGTAAACTCTCCAGGCTGAAAAAAGTACCAGGTGGATCCAGGTGAGGGTTCATTCTAATCAAACCTTGAAGAAGAATCATGAGGACTAGGACCTTAGTTTGCCAGAACCTGGTTTTGCCCCCAGAAGGCCCCAAATCCAATCCAAAGCATCTCCAGGGTTAGCAGGAGAAGGAAGAAAAGTAAAGTAAGAATCGGCCTCAGCCTATAAACACACGAGTGGGACACCAGGACCAGAAAGGCCAGACTCCACCGTGAGGCTGCTTCCCACACCTGTGACTCACTGCCACAAGGCAGGGTGGTCACCATTCGCTTCTTTTGAAATCACGGAACACATTCGAATCGGAGGAAGTACACAGCAAAATTGAGGAAGAGATTTTTCTTTTCAGACTTCAATATCCATGGATTACACTTCTTCCCCACTCCCCCCAGCCAGCGTGGCCAGGGGTGTCCACCACAGGCCAACAACTCATTGCTCCAAAAGGCCATTTCCCCCGGCAAGACCCACGGGGATGGCTCAGGAGAACCTCCATTCCCCGGTGCAGTCTACCAGACAATGCTCGTCCCGATTTTTTTTTCTCCCCTGCGATTCCAACCCGCCGCCCCCCCCACCCGCCGGCGCGCCTGCAGCCCTTCTGAGAGCAAAAAAAGAAAGAACCGGGGGAGGCCAGAGCCCCTTTGATTCTCCCCCTCCCCACATCTCCGAGGGGCCTTACCGACGGAGGAGGCGTCCTCGCGGTCCGAGCTGTTGCAGCTCCAGTCGCTGCTGCCTCCGACGGCGGCTCCTCCTCCTCCTCCTCCTCTCTCCGGGTCGCTGCTGCAGCCGGGCGACTCCGCATCCCGCTCGCGATCCGGGGAGCTGGAGCCGTCGGGGAGGTCCCGGGGGACCCGGGGGCGCCTCCACCGGCGAGGGGGCGGCCGGGGGGCGCCCGCGGGAGGCACCAGGAGGCCCCGGGCAGCCCCGGAGGCGTCCTGGGAGGGCGGCGCGCAGCGCTGGCGCGGCTGGAGGCCGTGCGTCCTGGGCGCCACCGGGGGCCCCCTTGGCGTCTCCAAACGCGCCCTGGGCGCACGGGGACTGGCCGAGGGCTCCCCGGCGCTGCCTCGGCGCCGCCCCACCGCCGCCTCCAGGAAGCCCACTTTGACTTTCTCCTGGGCCAGGGCCCGCTGGAGCTCCTGCAGCGCCCGCCGGCCCCGGCCCAGCTCCTCTTCCATGGCCGGCACCGAGTCCAAGCGCAACCGCGGAGGGGCCCCTTCACCGGGAAACTCGAGGCGCCAGAGGCGCTCAAAGTCCGCCGCGTCGGCTGAGGCGGCCGCCTCCTCTTCCTCCGGCTCCCCCATGGCTGGAAAGCGAGGGCTGGGGGGATAGGAAGCCAGCCGCCCCCCCCCCACGAGCGCCCGGGACCCGCCGCCGCCGCCGCCGCGCAGCCCCTCCGCTGGGGCGCAAAAAGCCACAAGCGCCCCGCGAAACTTTCCAGCCTCGGCGCGGCTTCCGCTCTCGGCGTGGGCGGCCCCTGGCTCTCTCTCTCGGCCGATCGCCCGCCCTCTTTGCCTCGCCGGGCCTGGAGGGATCCGCCTTCCTCCAGGCGGGGCGGAGGCGAGGAGGCCGCCCTGGGCTCCCCGGGCCGCCTGGGGCAGGCTGACCCTGCCAGGAAGGGGCGCGCTGGCCTGCGATGGACGGAGGGGATATCGCTGGATCAGGAAGAAAGCCAACAAGGCAAAAGAAGAGGGGGGGGGGCTGGCCCTCCGAAGAGGCGAATAAAGGGAGGCTGGATCGAATCAAGGCTGAAAACCTCTCCTTAGAGGCAAAAATAAGGAAAGGGCGGCGGAGGGCCCTTGGGCACACCAGGAGAAGCCAGGCCTCACAAGAAAGGCAATAATGCTGGGGAAAGTGGGAGACCGTAGGGAAAGAGGAAGACCCTGTGTGAGATGGACTGACTACATCAAGGAAGCCATGGCCTTGAGTTGCCAGGCGGGACCTCCTGAAGGTCATTAATTCACAGGGTCTGCACAGGTCAGAAGCGGAAGGCCTACACATCACCAGAGATTGACTGACCTGTGGACTTTTCTCCTTTTTTTCTGCACAAACACGTGGTCTAAGATGGTGCGACAAGAAACCTCCTGCCTCCCTGACCACCCCCAGTGTGGATTGAGTCAGAGGAATAACGCCCCTGTTGGGCTTGGTGGAACTTCATCCTGTGCCACTGTGGCCACGCGGTGATCCTTCAGTGTGGGCTTAGAGCCATAACAGCCACAACGGTAACAAAGGCGCTGACACAAGCCAGTTAATGCTGATTTACGCGTCAGCCTGATCCATCCTCTGTGAATCTCTCAGATTTTCTTCCATTCCATCAACATGAGAGCTCTGCAGTAGCAGATCTTGCAAACTTATTATTTAAATAGCAATTTGCTACAGTTTCCAAAACCATTAGTCATGGCCAATGATACCATCATTGGAATCTGCAAGTGCTTTTTAAAACTTCTTCCCAAATACAAATGGAGACCGCATCAGCAGCATATACACGTCATGCTTACGTTTGTACTTCTGTGTTCTGATCTTCAACTCCCACTACAGCTTTTGTGTGTGTGTGTGTGTGTGTGAATACATTCCCCTGGCTAACTTAAATTTTTCCCAGGTGCACCCCCAGAGTCTAGTGGCCGAGTGCCATTACAGGGTTGCAACTGAAGCAGGGCCATGGGGAAACCAGAAGGAAGGCTATCCTGCACCCCTCTTGCAATCTTATAAACCACTTTGGGTTTTTAAAACTCAAAAGAAACGTAGGAGTGCTATAAGTATCAATAAATAATGTTTCAAAATGGACCTGTACAGGAAATCAGCCCCGGCCTCCTCCTTCCCTTCTCTATCCAACTGCTTGGGTTTTGATTACAAACCCCTCAAGACTGGGGTCCCCAGTTTCACACAGACACCCCCCCCCCCACGTTCCAAGGCCCTTTAGGGTATCTCACACACCCCCAGCCCAGATGTACACCTCACTTTTTTCTATTTTTCTGGCCCCATTAGATCCACTGCTACATCCTCTCCCCCCCCCCCTCAGCTGGACACACACCTGTGGTCTTCCAGATGAGCTTCCATCTTCCTTAGGGTGACGTTCGGAGGTTCCTTCCCGATTCCCCGCCGAAGAGAGGCTTCCCTGTGGGGCGTCAAGTCTCTTTCCCTTCCTGGCTGGGATTAATCACACTCGAGACAGAACCCAAAGAGTGTAAGAGCAGGAGAAAAAATCCATCCTCCGATGCCAGGAAACCTCTCTCCACGCAGCCTTTGGCTACCTTGGGAATCTTCTCCGGCCGGCTCCACGCTCTGCTCCCAGACCCCTGCAAGGTTGAAATGGGCTCCCCAGCAGTTCTGGAGGTATCCACCGAGGATCCAGCCTTGTTTTCAAATATCCGTCCAAGACGGGGACCCAGACGGGGTTTCCTTCCAGGCGTGGGATCCCCCCCCGTTCGGAGGATGCTGGGACCGCTTTCGGGCTGCTGTCGGCCCACGCCTCTCCACCCGCTCTCTTGCTGAAAAGGACACAGCTCTCCTCTTTCGACGGGAGATGGCTGGCCAGCCGGCTACCGATCCGGGGAAGCGGGGGCCGGCGATAAACCAGCCCGTCTTTGACAAGGGCTAAGTGTTTTTCTGGATCGCCTCCCGATGCTGAGAAAGCAAAAACTTCCTCGGTCCGTAGATGCATTAGAGAGAGAGAGCCAGGCGGCTCCCTCGGGAACCTGCTTTGCCACCCAGGCCCCGTGCCAACGGCACAGCTCCAGAAATGGCCACCCGGCTGCAGAGAGAACCACACGGCCCAGAGGGGAGCAAAGGGCTCCGACTGGTTAATGAAACCATCATCATCATCATCATCATCATCATCATCCCGCTCCCCTCCCTCCGTGCGCCGCTGGTCTGCCTCTCTCTTCATCCTATGGCAGGTTATTGTGAAGGGAGTTCAATTCTTCTCCTAGGGTTGAAGTTTCCTAGGAAAGGATGTGATGCATCTGTCTGAGAATCTCAGGGCTGACCCAAGGTATTAGGCCGCCTGAGCCCGAGGACAAGACACACAGAGAGGCAGCCAGACCGTTGGCCTGGGACAGAAGAGAGCCAGGTTCAAATCCTGAACTGAGCCACAATGCTCCCTGGGGGGGATCTTGAACTAGTTCCAATCTTCCTCAGCTTGGCCTACCTCACAGGAACACTGTAAGGATAAGATAGGAAAGAGGAGAAGACAATGTAATTTTAAAAAACATGCTGCTGACAGACCGCCCCATAGCACTTAAAGCACTCTCTGGGCAGTTTACAAGTGAATTATGCAGGCTACATGTTGCTTCCTCCCCCCCACCCACCCCCAGCAAGCTGGGTACTCCTTTTACCGACCTCAGAAGGATAGAAGGCTGAGTCAACCTTCAGCCGGCTACCTGGGACTGAACCCTGGGTTGTGAGCAGAGTTTGGGCTGCAGTACTGCAGTTTAACCACGAGGCTCCCTCGCTCAGTAAACACAGAAGCAAACTGGGCTAGCGGAGGGGAAGAAGCTGACCCGTGGGGAGGTCAGGAAAGGGTGCGAAGCCAGAGGGGAACGGCCAGCAAGAAGGAGGAGAAGCCGATGCTGCCCAGACCGCCCCCCCCCACTGCTGCCACCTGAGGCAGGGACGGTTCTTGACCTCATCCCAAGTCATATTGTGTTAACTACAGTGACAGGGTGTGGAAAGGGCGGCTCCCATTCAGTCAGCTAAAGGAGGAAAGTGCCAGCCATAGAATGTTGTCAAACAGTACGTGTCTCCTGCACATGCGAGGTTACCCCCAAGATGGGGCCGCAGCGTCACCCTTTCAGGGTTTCAGGACCGTTTGTGTGGGTGGGGATGTCAGGATGAGAGACTGAAACGGAGTTTACAGGTTTGGGCATCTGGGGGGAAAGCCCGCAGATGTTCCCTGGCTTCCTCCTGGGCCTGTTGCCTCAGCCGTTCTCTCCAACCACTGAGCCCACGGGCCCTCTGAGCATTTTTGCGATGGCCTTTCGCCCCCACAGGGTTGACAAAGGTCGGGGCCGTTGTGTGGGCACAAAGGCAGGCGCTGAGCACTCGGGTGAGTCAGGCCGGGTCACGTCAACGGACAAGCCTCTCTCTCTCTTTCTCTCACTCTCTTTCCTTCTTTTCCTGTGTCTTGGCTCTCGAAAGGAAGACCCTCGTGACCTATTATGGTAAACAACAGGATTTCACCCATCCAGTTACAAGTTATCTGTGACAAATTACCGGAACTTAGGAAAATATACATTTTGGAACGCCAGAGCCAGTGGGCTGGAAGACTCTGGGTGCTGAAGTTAAGAAAAAGTAAAGGAACTTTTCTAACCTCCGATCAGTCTTTAATTGCTTAAAGATTCTTGCGGTAACTTATAAAGGCTGACACATTCTACTGAAAAGGAGGATGTAACAAAGTTCCATTCCAAAAGTAATTGACGTGGGAATGGGACTACTTAGGGTTGGTGTAACTAACAATGTGTTATAGCTACTTTTCAGAAAGTTCCTTTTTAAAGCCACTGTTAAGGCACTGAATTTCCCAGGTTTACACCATTCTTTTATCACTTTTAAGTCACAAAAAGAAACTAAACCTAAGAGAAGAAATGCCGTGCAGAGTTACTTTCTAAACACTGTAATGAGTTAAAAGACCAAATTATTTGTTTAAAATGCTCCCATGAGTAACAGGAATAATTGTTTTTTTAAAAAGTAAACAGTATAATTTTTACTGTTACAAAATAAAATAAAAAACATTTAAATGGCTTTTTAGTTGACTTTAAATCAGTCAAGTGCTGGTGCGATGACCTTTTTTTTCCTTTTATGTTTCACTCCCTTTATATACACAGGTCTAGCGACCTTCCCAGGGCTCAGATTTGGCCCACGAGCATCCCTGAGGTCCCCCCCCCCGCCCAAACCATCAGCATAACTTTGATTTTTAAATTGGCTTGTAAATTCCTTTTATCGTTTCTATCAAGGAAGGCTGCTTTAACCATGACACTGCCTCGGAGGAGCCATGGGTCTTTCTACTTTTCCCCACCAGAGAGAGCCAGAACACCAGCCAGCCTTCCTTGGCTGGGAAATCTCTATTTATCTGCTCTCTCTCGCTCTCTCGCTCTCTAGGTAGGTATACACACACATCTGTCGGTCTTATTACTTTCTAATTACAGAGTTTCTGTACTTTCCTCTCGATCCTCAGGCGTGTCTCCCTTTGTCTAGGTGCACATATCTATTTAACCATCTGTCTACTTATCTACCTATTTAATTATACAGTTTCCCTCGCTGTCTTGTCCTACCTATAGGTCTGCCCTTCTCCTCTATATGCGCACACACGCCTATCTGATTCACATCATTCCTGAATCTCTCTCTCTTCCTCTATACCTCTGTGCATTTTTTCCTCCCTTGATGTGCACCTCTGTGCCTCTAACCTGCTAGAGACAGGTACATAAAACTCTAATAAATGACTCCCCAAAAATGCCCAGATGTAGCAAGAGAGACGAACACGGAGACAGGGTGGTATGGCTGGTGCCCCCTCCAGGTCCTGGGGTGGAAAAAATCCTCCGTTCTGTCTGTCTCTCTGTCCAGCGCTTCTCTCAGGGGTGGGGCCAGGGCAAGGCGGGGTGGGGGCTTCCTTCAGGGGTCTGGGGATCGATCCCAAGGCACCTCAACCCCTCCTGCACCCACCAAGGCGGAGAGGAGAGACAGCGAAGCGCAGGACCGCCTGAGGGCACCGCTCCGCCCCCTCCGCTCTCACTTCCCCGTCGCCGCCCCCACCCGCCCGCCCCACGCTGGAAGGGCAGGAAGGGCTTTTCGGATTTTCCGAAGATAAATGTCTTTGCCACAAAATTTACGGCCCGGTGGCGAGACCATCGAGGCCCACCCCGTACTGCTGGCTACCCAGCCGCCACCGGCTCGTAAAACCTGCCTGGGGTGACAAGGGATAAATCAAAACGGGGTGGGAGGGGGTCCTAATCCTGGTCTTTTCCAGCCCTAGCTGCCGATGCTGGGCCTCCAGGTCTTCATGGTCAGGGTTTGGAGAAGTTACCTTTTTTTTTTTTTTTTTACTACAAGTCCCAGAATCCAGGGAATCCAGGGGTTCTGGAACTGGTAGTCCCCCCCAAAAAAAGTTTTTTTGTTTTTTTTTCCAAAGCTGCATGTTAGGTTCAGGGTAGACTTTTCTCGTATAACCTCCCCCAACAATAATAAGCACCTTGTCGCCTTCCCGAGGAAAATTATGTGGCTTTTAAATTACCGCCCGGTCATCCCTTCCTCCTAAGGCATGTCTCCACGAGGTGAGCTCCTCGTTTAAATCTCTCCCTGCTCTCCAGCTCTCCCCGCCCCACAAGCCGGGCCTCCCAAGCAGGGCGAAATTCCGGCCTGGATGAAGAACCAGGCAGGTGAGCGCCGGAAAAGGGGTGGGTGGGAGCAAAAGCCCTTCTAACCCTGGCCTGCCTTTGAAGTCTGGTCTTCCATCGGCCTCTTTCCCTCGGGGTCCCCTCGGCTGATTTATGGGGTGCAGGGACCCCCGATTAGCCCTGGCTTCAAAAGGCGCCCCGGGAAGCAGGAAACAAATAAGGCAGAGATTCATGGCGGTAAATGGACCCAAAGTGGAGATGACAAAAGACCGAGAAACTCCCCCTGGGTTTTTAAAATACATTTTTAGTCTAATGCACAATCATTTTGGGCAGTGTGGTACAATGGTTGACGTATCAGAGAGGGACCTTGGGAGATCTGGGTTCAAGGCAACCGCTCGAGTCATGACATCCCCGGCATGGCTGTACAACTGGATGCACTTACCTGGGAGGAAAGACAATGGAACATACTGGGGCTTGCTCGGGAGTAAGCTTGCCTCAAGATGCAGGCGGTATGTAAGTGTAAAGGGTTGCTGTTCAAATGTCCTGCTGAAAGAGGACATTTTCCCTCCTTTGTTCCTGCAAATAAAACGGGAGATGAGTGTGAAACACTTGTGCACTGACGCACCACACTTGTGAAAGATATTTCGTGGCTATCCTATTTGTTTGCTTATTCCTCTTGTTTTCCCACCAATGCATTAGAGGTGACATACAAGCCCAAGGGTGGCTTTAGAAACTGGCCAACCTCACCCTATTCATGGGGCGATGAGTTCCAGAGGTTCACTACACACGGTGTGGAGAAGAACCTCTGTTTCAGCCACCATGCTTCTGTCATCCTCTTGCATTTTCACGGAGAGAGAAGAAAATTAGTTGTTTATTTGCAAAGCCTTGAATAAAGAACATTTCTATTAGCGGCCCGGACATTTGCACGCAGCCGGGGTTTCTGTGGTCAGAGACAGAGTAATAAAATCAAAGACCTGGAGACTCGGAAGGTCATCCAGTCCAACCCCACGGCTTGTACAGAAAACCTCCACCCTTGCCAGAGGACCACCCGTGCTTAGCCTAAAAACAGAGGCAGGTTTAACAATATCCGTTTTGTTCCCCTGCCTATAAACACACAACATAAGGGCCTTCCTGCTTTTTGGGGGGAGGCTGAAGCCGGGAGCCCTCAGCAAATCCCTACACCTTTCGGCTCAAGGGTGGAGAGGGTGGCTTTGTGATCCCACTCTCTCTGGTCGAAAATAAGGGCAGTGAGCAAGAAAGAACTAGCAACCCCATGGTTCCTTGTTTCCTGGTCCTGCTTCTCCTTGCTGTCCATTTCTTCACCCACCCCAGCAGAAAAACTGTCCCAGTTGAATTCCTGCCTGCTTTATTCTCATGACCACCCTGTGAGGTTGGACAGACTGACAGGGAGAGAACATGAGGGCCCCAAAGTTAAACAGGAAGTTTCAAGAATCAGTGGGAATGAATATCTTGATCTCTCAAATCTGGATCGAACACTCTAACCACTACACCGCGGGCTTCTTGAGTTCTCTGGTGGCCTGGAGGACCCGATCCGTTCTTAAGTACAGAGGCTTGTCATGACACCCTCCCCATCCGGGTCCCTAAGAGGAACTGCAAAAGGAACTGCCCTGGTCCCTTGTTTTGGTAGAGACCTAGGAACTATTGAGCAGGTCTTTTGTAAGCCCAGCAGCTCTTAGTGGCTGTGGGTGGAGGTGTGCATGATATTCCATCTTAACTGATTAATCCATTCTGTACAGCACCCCAGCCAAAATGGCTTCATAGATTGCTTAACAAAAGCCACAAAGACCTGCTTCTGGACTCGTGGAGATTTTGTTCCACCGTGCCTCGAGGTTTCCACACGTTGGCTCCTTGCTTTGCATCTCTCTCTTCCCATCGACAAAGTCTAGGGGGACTCCCCCTTGCTTCAAGGAAGGGATGAAAGCTGAGAAGCTCAGGAGGGGAAGCTCACCACCCCGTAATTGCGGCCGCTGTCATTCAAAGGAAGGAGCGTCCCTCAAACGTTTGTGGCACGGCGCGTTGCCCAGGAGGTGATGGGGAGGAAAGCCTGGGCGGATTCGTCCGGGCAGGATGCTTCCTGTGGACAGTGGGCACCTCCTTGAGTGCAGGATACCTGGAGGGCTGTCATAAAAAAGAAGACCAAGAAGAGGAATCGACCGGGTGCAATTAAAGCACACAGCCTTGAGGGGTTTGGAGGAGGAGGAGGAGGAGGAAGCCGACAGCTCCTGCCGGAGTCGTCCGGCGCAGGTCTGCGCAAAAGGCACATCGGATCTTCCGGGAGCTCCTCGTCCGAGCCATGCCCAGTGCCGCTCCGAGTCCCAGGGAGATGCGCAGCCCTTGGGGAGACGACCTGCCAGGGGCAGCCAAGCAGAGGGCATGTTTTCCGCAGCCTCGCCAAAGAGAAGCCGGGAGCTTCCTGGAGGAGCCCGAACCGAGGCGCAAAGCCAGGCCCGTGCGCTCCAAGGCCCGGCGCATGGCCGCCAACGTGCGGGAGCGCAAGCGCATCCTAGATTACAACCAAGCTTTCAACGCCCTCCGCCTGGCCCTCAAGCACGATCTGGGGGGCAAGAGGCTCTCCAAAATCGCCACCCTGCGCCGGGCCATCCACCGCATCGCCAGCCTCTCCTGCTCCCTGAGGATTCCCAGACCTTCACCCAAGGGGGCCTGCACCCACCCGGAATGCCACAGGGCGTGGGGTGAGCCTGGAGCCAGGAGTCACCAGCTGGGGCTTTTCCAGCCGCCGCAAGAGTCCAGCTATCCGACTAGGGCTCTGCTTCAGCCTTCTGCTCTGTCTCCGGCCGGAGGTTCCGAAGAGGGCGAGGAAGTACTGAATCCCACCTGTTACCTGAGCCATCATCGCCTCCCCCCGAGTCCCGCTGCCTGTCAGCAAAGACATGGACCTGACACTCCAACTGGCCCCTCGGGGCCTTTTCCGTGGGAATACAGATTTTTCTAAGAGACCGGACCTCCGGACCTCGTGGGAGTCTCTCTCCTCTGTCATCGTGACGGAGGAAGGCAGACGCCTTTGACCTGAGCTTGGGTCCGGCCTGCTTCCCGACACAAGTCTTGCCAGGATGTAAAGGAAAATCATCCTTGCGGGTTTTTCAGATATTTTTCCAAGAGGCATCCAAAAATTCCTCCTCCCCTGGGCTGGTTTGTAAAAGGTACATAGAGCAGTGTGGTGTAGTGGTTAGAGCGTTGACTGGGACTTGGCAAAATTAGACTCAATGAAACTTAAAACTCCTTCTGAAGCTTTGATGGTTCAACAGGCCCCCTTCATTCTGTGGGTCTCCTCTAGATGGAACGAAGACGCGGATTTAACTCCGGGTCTTTGTAAAGTTGGTGGTGCTGATCCTTAAAGCAAAGGTTCAGATTAAGGTCTGATTTTTAATCCCATAGGAATTGTTGACAATCCAGCCGGGACGACGCCTTTTTAAAATGTGTCAAGAAAAATTCTGAAGAACTCTGAAACCTGCTAGTTATTTTGTGACCTTTGGGTGAGTTCTAATAAAAATATTCCGCAGCAGGAGTTTCAGTTTTGTACTTTTCTCTTACCTTCCTGATGGGCCAATGTGGAGCGCTACGGTTTTAGGATGCGTGGCTGCCTGAGACCACAGAATGAATGAACAGGTAGCTAATTGTTAATCAACTGCTTTGATGTCACATTCCCAAGCTCTCTAAATTTTCGGACCATAGCTCTCAGAATCCACAGGCCATGCTGTCTGGGGATTCTGGGAGTTGTAATCCGACAGTTAAGATCTCTTGAGCTCTGGTTTATATTGACAAACATGGAGATAGGTATTTCTGGGTTTTTATTCCTTATACGCCCAAATAACTTGGCTGTCGCTAGGATCTCTGTGGCTTAATCTGGGTCTTCGTGTATGTGTGTGTGTGAAAAGGCCACGTCCCACTTCGCCTCAGGTGGCGAAATCTCTTGGGGCAGCCTCAGGTTATGAAATTTGGGCCTTAAATGCAAAATGGGCAAGAACGAGGCAAAAAGGTTACGACTTTTGAAGCTTGGACAGAAGGAAGGGGAGGTACAGAAAACACAGGTTGCCTTTGGTCTAGAGCAAAATACATCGTCTAGGTTGGCAGAAGACGGAGGTTGTAGAACCACGAGGCAAATACATTCTGCACATGCTCAGAAGCCCTTTAACTTCACAGAGTTTGGTGCTCATGCCCTAACATGGGGTGATGCTCCAAACAACCAAACTTATTTATTTATTTATTTATTTATTTATTTATTTATTTATTTAACTAACTAACTAACTAACTAACTAACTAACTAACTAACTAACTAACTAACTAACTAACTAACTAACTAACTAACTAACTAACTTCAAATGTTTTTACCGGGTCTTTCTCTTTAAAAGGACCCAATCATTTCGCCACGATTCTTTCTCTTGAGTTTTCTCTGGTTCGGAGTTGGAAACGCCCTGTAAGTCACCACACACTAGATTGCAACGACATGGTCTACTTTTTAATTTGTTAATATCTGGTTATTTATGTAATGTATGAAGCTCTGAAAAGGCTTGGAAAAGAGTTACCACGACCGTTTTGAAAACGCAAGGCCGACCCTGTTCTTGCCATCTAAATGCCACACACGCGCACAACACAAGAGGAAAGAGGGAAGTGGAGGGCAAAGGAAAACAAGCCACCCAAAGCGCAGGCATGGGAAGGGAGGTGTTCCCCGTTCTGCTGGAATCCACGCCGGCTAGATGGTCGTTAGGGGAGACGCAAAGCCCAAGAAAGCTGCCTTCCTGGATGCTTTTCTTCCGCTCCTTTTCCCCTCAGCTTGGTGGAATCTTAAGGGCCTGGGCCAAGCTTGAGATTGGGGGGGGGGGGGGGGGGGGAGAAAATAACCATGCTTGCTGGAAGGCGGAGCAGGAAGGTTGAAAGATCAAACGGCAGCAAGAACTGTGATAATCACGTTGCTGAAAACCCTTGCCCCGATATCTCTGCACAGGGACGGGATGTTTGAGAAATAAATGGATTAACTCATCAAAGGCTTTGGAGGCAGCTGGAAGCTTCCCTCCCTGGAAGAGCTTCCCGGACGCATCTCAATCCAGCCCCCTTGCTCTGGGTTTTCGTCTTTCTCATCAAGCTTGCAGTGGGCCAGCCCTACAAGTAACATTTTGGGGAGGGAAGAGCGATGAGAGCCACTGCTCCCTCACCGCTCAAAGATGGCACAGAACGCAAGCTGCCTCCAGAGAAAGGCGGCGGCTGCCCCCCCCCCCCCCGGACGCGTCACTCATGCTGGCTCTGATCTTCTCCTAATTCAGAACGAATTTGAAAAACAAAACGTAATCCTGAACAACCACACAAGAAGGGTCTTCTCCAACCTGGTGACCTCTATGTGTCTTGAAACGCAACCTTGGGAGTCAGAGTCCCTTTCAAAAGCGACTTTTCCAAGCCCTGTGAAATCAACTTTTTCGGCTCTCGGCCAAAACAAGAGGCCTGTCAAGCCGCTCATAAGGCAATGGACACGTCACGAAAGGAAAAAGCATGAGGAGGGCAGAGGAAAACAAGAGAGGGAGCAACTATGAAGTGGCTGATGGTTGCTTTTGTTTTCTACACAATCCACCGTCTCTGCCTTGCCAGTAGTGGTCCTTCAGCCACAACGGGCACCACATCTGCCCAGATGTTGTCACCCTTTTGGGGGGGGGGACTTCTATTCTTATCTCCCCACATTCTATACCATCTAAGCCTGAACGAGGCTGCAGTGGGAGTACACAAAGGCTCACCTTGTCTGTGCGTTTTTGGTGATCCAAAGAAGGCGTTCGCTCCACTCTGAGCCTTGTGCAAATGTAAGACTCTCAGTAAGGGTGCCGTAATAAAATGTTCTCTGGGGCCCCGCCAGATGGCGCTCCAGACCGTTATAAACTCTGCTCTGGGCTTAGCAGAAACCGCCGTTTCCTGGAAATAAACACAGCCAGAGGGTTAAAAGAAGACTCCTCCGTGTTCAGCAGTGAGAACTATTAGCTTGCAGAGGGAGACCAGCTCAGATGGATTTGAAAGGGGATTAACCGAAGCCCAGGGATAGAAGTTGAAGGATAGGGCCAGCGACTATTAAAACGATGCCTATATATTACTTAAGAGCTGCACAACGTATGGGTTTTCCTTTCTTCTGCTTTCGGTGCATCGGTTTTGTGTTAAGTTACACGGTCTTCCGACCGCAAGCAGAATGGGGGTTTCCAAATTGGGGGGAACCCTCCCAAGATGTCCTGATACGAATCCCTCCCTGCTTCGGCCCGCACTGGCAGGTGGTACTGGCATTAAGAGACGCGGAGCCTCACCGAAAGAAAAAGGTGGCAACCACTAGTCAGCATTGGTGTGGATCAAGGCAGAGGGATGCGGAGCCAAATTTGAAGAGTTCCTTTTTTGCAAAGAGTTTACAGAGGCTCTTGTGCGTTTGAAGATGGGCCTGGGTGCAAAAGAAATGTGCCTTTCCAAAGGGAAAGCCGTGTTCGGCTGCCGAGCTCCAGAAGCCATAAACAGACGTTTCTCTCCCTCCACATCAGTCCAGGGGAGGGGGGGCTGTTATTTTGGCTGGACAGGCAACATCTGGCCCTCCGTTCAATGGAGCCCCACGAGCATCCCATTCCAGTTGAAGCCTCTTGTACAAAGACGAGATGCAGAGCCAGAGAGAAGGCCGATGCGTCTCAGGCAGTGGAGAGGCCTATCACGGGATACCCTAAAGCTATTTTTGGGGCAGAAGCCTCGGCTTGTGGGTGGCTCGTGACCAGCGCAAGGGGTTTTTGCCTCCCCGTGAAACTTTGGGGTGAGCCACTCCTGCCTCACTTCCTTCTTTGTTGGTTAAGATGCCAGGAACTGGGATCCTTTGAACCATCAGCCAAAACAAGCTTGCTTTGTTAAAAGTTTTCACTCGGAAGCGAAACCGGTCAAGTTTTTGGAGCCCATTCAGTCTGTTTGATGGGGACTGGTCAACTTTTTCTAGGATGCTCCAGGAAAGCAAAAAGGTTTTCAAGCTGGCTGTTTTTCCTTCCCCTGGCCTGTGCATTCACGCTGTGTGTATTGCAGGGGTCTCAGTCTCCATCCATTCATCTATGGCTCACAGGCTTATAAGCACCAACGACACCTGCCCGGAGGATGCCAGCTTCTGGGCTGTCCGGGATTCTTGGTCAGGTGAGGATGGTGGAGGGGGAAACCCTTGGCTTTTGTGCAGAATCTTTAATGGTTTCCTTGAAAGGTATGGGCCTGCCCCGGGGGAATCAAACCCAGCGGCTCCGGGAGCCCGTGGCAGGAAAAGATGTCACGGGGACTCCTCCTCCTCCTGCTCCTCGTCCCTCCTCCTCCTCCAAGTGCTTGCAAGCAGGCTGGGCGGCCGCTTGCACGGGGTGGGCAGGCGGGCGGGGAGCTGGCGGGCAAAGTTGCCAAAGAAAGCCGGGAGAGAAGCAGGCGGGCGCGGAGGAGCGGGAGAGGCAGGAAAGGGCGATAAAGGCGACCGAGGGAGCCCGGTGCTCTCAGAGAACTGCAGTGCAGGGCACGGGCGGGCCGTCCCTCTCGCTGCACCCGAGCCCCGGTGCCCGCGCTCAGTCCAAAGCTCCCACCACCCGCTTTTCTCAGGACCGCAGGGGTCGAGGCGAGGCGGGCAGCCATGGCCCTCCAGGCGGACGAGGCACCCTCCCTGGCCAAGGGGGTGGACCAGGGCTCCCTTCCGCCCGCGGCCGTGGTGGATGCTGCTGCTGCTGCTGCTGCTGCCGCCGCCGACTCGCAGGAGACGGAGAAGCTGCTGACCGGTGGCGGGCAGGTGCCCAAATCCTTCTCGGCCGGGGACCGAGGGCTGGCGGGGGCCGGGGCGGACGGCGAGGCCGAGAGGAACGGCCACCCCCACCCCAGCCTGCCTTACAAAGCCGGATCGGAGGGGCAGCTGGGAGGCAAGCCCCTCTCGCCCTCCAAGCTCAGCCTGGGGCGCGCCTCCTCCACGGCCACCACCTCCAACCTCCAGGAGGCGGGCCGCCCCCGAGACTACCTGCTCCTGGCCATCTTCTCCTGCTTCTGCCCCATCTGGCCCGTCAACATCTTGGCCCTGGTCTTCTCCATCATGGTAAGAAGACGCCCCCCCCTCCCCACTTCCCCTTCCCCGTCCCCCCCCCCACCCTCCACCCGGGACGGTTTTCTCCTCCATGCGCAAAGGCGCACTCGCGCCCCTCTCTCGCTCTCTCGTGCGCCCTGGGCGCACCGATTCCTTCCCGAGAAAGGATTCCCCAGCTGGGAAGGAAGAGCGAAATCAACTTGGGGAAGCGGGAGTGGGGGTGGGGAACCCCCGGAAGGAGGCCAACTTCTCAAAATTGGGAGAAGGAATCTCAAGGGCAGAAGGGGGAAAACAGAGAAAGGAGGAGCTCTCCATTGTTCTGAACAGAGAGAGAGAGAGAATGCCCTTATTTGAGGATCATTTCGCATCCGAAGGAAAGGGGCACTTTTCCAGCCCGTGTGGTGGTGGTGGGGCTCCTGGTGAAGGGACGTTTCCTAAGGGGACCTAAAACAGTTGGTTCAAGGCACTTCATTTCAAACCCTTCTTGGGGGTGATCTCTATCATTCCGGGAGGGGAAAGTGTGGCAAAAAGAAAGAAAATAAAAGAGTTTGGGGCAGAGCCCAAATTCATTAAGAACCTCACTTCGTAGCAATAGAACCTCCTTTGTAAAAACCAGAAACAGATCCATTTTTTTCTATGCCAATTCTGGCTTCTATTGTGGTTAGAGAAAGCTGTTTACCCTGCAGGGTTGGGTCTTATTTCAAGCAAGGGAGTGGATTCTCCCTCCTCCTGGCCGCTCTCTAACTGGCGAACCCATGTTGTTCATCAATAAAGCCCCGCTCTCTTTCTCCTCTGAGTTTCTGCTGGACTTTGAATGAAAGGAATGGTCTAAACTGAATGAGCCTGAGACAAGCAGGAGACGTGGTCTTGCTTGCTGACCTCCGGGTCTCTCCTGGGCCTCTGTCTTTCCTTTCACGAGCAAGTGGAGTCGCTCCTATCAGGTTGTGTTATCACAGTTTTAAACCTCCCGGAGAAAGGGAGAAATCTGGAGGGCATGACTTAATAGGTTGAGATGTAAGATCCTCATAAAAAAGTGAACCTCTGAGCATGTTACTGAGAATAAGCAGAGGATATGATTTGGGGCCGGGTTGAAGCCTCTTGGTTTCTCTCTTTGACCACAGATTGACTGGAAACGCTCTCAGTGGACACTGGGCATGACTCTGATTTTGAAAACCCGGAGCCACCAGCCTTCCTCTGAGTGATCCCCTCTCCCTTTAACGCCCCTGCTGTAGTTGCATTTACCGGCAGTTTTGAAGCGCAAGCCCTCGTCATGACAATTCCTGGCACCGCACCACGCAGAGAGTGCAAAAATGTGGGCTACTGCTTTTGACCCGTATCAATAAACCCGTTCCAGTGCTCTCTGTTTGAACTGGGAATTGGTCTTTTGTAAAATGAACAGCTCTTAGTGGCTATTCAAGACGACGCTACCCCAAATAATTCATAGCAGGAGGGTCTGTGCTGGGAAAAATCTGTTCCCCTTCTCTCTCGGTCCCTGGAAGGCTCCCAGCTGCGCTCATAGGGAAGCCCAGGATGGTGGCGGGTGGAACAGCCATCGGACGTCATCGTCTCTCTGCCGATCAGAACGTATGCTTTGAAATACGGCTCGTGGTTTTCAATGGGATGGGGGCTCCGAGCCTTAAATGATTTCGCACAAATTCAGAGGCCAAACAAGCGGAGCGGTGGTCACGCTGGTGGGAAACCAGAGTCCACCACGTATTGCCAGACTCAACTCCTAACAAGGCCACCTCAAGCCACAGATTTTTTTGGGGAAAGAAACCACTGGTTACTTAAATAGTTGCATTCATTTTCTCCTTTCCTTCTAGAAATGGCGATGGTCTCCTTTTTCAGGGTATAAAATGAGATGGGGATGGAAAGACCATAATGATGGAATGTAGAAGGCAGGAGGAAAAGAGGAATACCAAACATGAGATGAATTCACTAGGTAAAGGAAGCCACAGCCTCAAGTCTGGAAGAGCTGAGCAAGGCTGATAACAAGCTGATATTCTGGAGATCACTGATTCATGAGGTCTCTGGTCTAAGTTGGAAGCACTTTGATCGCACAAAGCAACGAGAGAGGGGAGGAGAAGCGGTGGTGGTAGTTACATGCCATCAAGTCATTTCCGACTTATGGCGACCCTATGAATGAGCCCTCTCGAAAATATCCGGTCGTAAACAGCCCTGCTCAGCTCTTGCAAACTCATGGCCATGGCTTCCTTTGTGAAGTTTATCCATCTCACCTTTGGTTGTCCTCTCTTCCTGGGGAGAGGGGTTCTCAATGGGTTTCCTGCCCCTTGGCCCAAAATAAATTACCTGGCTTTGGGTCTCCTGCACCTGGACTTCGTGAGGGGTGGGCCATGTGCTGCACTGCCTCAGGGAGCAAAATGTCACGGGTCAGCTCCGACTTCCTGATAAGCTTCCACGGCTGACAGAGATAAAATGTAGCATTATTCAAACACGGCTGTTGTGAAACAGACTCCAGAGTGAACAAAGCTTTGCTTAGTCTGTCACAGGAAAAAAGCAAAGTGGGGGGGAAAAAAGCTCATCGGGACCCCCGGGAGTCTTAACCTATTTCTTACAGCCTATAATAAGCTTTTGTGGCTTTAACCCCCTTTCAGCCCTAAAAAAACAATTCCCTAATAAATGTGCTAGCCTTCAATACTCCAGAAAATAATCTATTGTTTGCTTCCTGCAACTCACTGGTCGGCAACTCAGGCCCTTGGCTCTGAATCTGGCCTTCCTGGATCTTCCCGTAGGAGTCCAACCTTCGGTTTGGCCCCAACCCCTCCATCTTAAAACACTGGGATCTCTCCCCGGTGGCTTGGTTTCCGGTACAAAACAAAGTGGGTGTTTTGGCTTCACCCCATTTTTATCCTTGGCGCCTCCCACCACAGCCACACGGCTGCGATGACTTCTCTGAAGACGGGTCTCGGGTTGAAAAACGGTTCCCTTCCCGAGTCTCACCGGGTCTTGCCGAGCCGAGTGTTGAAAACACAGGACAGGGACGGTGGCCGGTGCAGGATCCGGCTGCCGGAGGGCTTCTCCTTAGCTAGGACAGAGAGGAAGGGCACCCGTTTTGGGGGGTGTGTGTGTGTGTGCAGGAGCTTCGCCAGAGAGATCCAGAGGCCGGCCAGGCGGGGAAGCGGCTTCGTGGGCTGGAGAAGAAGAAAAAGAGAGGCCTGGCTTCATGGAGGGAGCTGTCCATGGTAGCAACATCTTAACTCCTCGGAGCAAGAAATGCTTTTGCAACCGTTAGGATATGATTTATATTCCACTCATTTCTGGACGTAGTGTTTTGTTTCTTGTTTTGTGTTAAACTTTGCCTAGCTAGGTGTCTGGTATATTCTGTGTGGATCTAATTTTTCCTAACTTTAGTTGTGAGCTTTTTCTCGTCTGGCGAGATGCTAACGAGAAGGATGGAGGAACTCCGGCTCTCCGGGTGGAGCTGGACTACAGCTCCCAGCAGTCCTTGCTAGGATGGGAGATGGGAGTCGTAGTCCAACAGCATCTAGAAGGCGGCGGAGAGAAAGAACCAGTCTTCTAAAGAAAAAGGAAGTAAGCAGGCTGGTTTGTCTGTTTAAAACATGGATGCCCTTGCGCAGGCCTAAGACAGTCCCTCCTTTGATTCCCTTCCTGCCAGTCTAGGAACAGCAACCAGCAGGGCGACGCGGACGGGGCCCGGAGGCTCGGGCGCGTGGCCCGCTTCCTGAGCATCCTCTCCATCATGCTGGGATCCGTCATCCTTGTCATCATTTCTCTGAATTTCGCCGGTGAGTCCCGAACATGCTGAGGTGGGAGGGTTGGCCTCGGTTTCCCCTGAAGGCTGGGTGGGTTTCATTCAAAACCCAGTGACAGGGTGGCGGTGGTGCAGGAAGGATCACCAACTCTGTTAAAACCCAGGCTGGTCTCTCACCCTGCCCTCCTCCAAGGGAGCTGGACTACAACCCCCCACATCCCCAGCTAGGCCAGGAGGCCGTGCGGGAGTTTTGCCAATGCCAGCTGACCATCTTTAGATCCTGC
This sequence comes from Intellagama lesueurii, assembly GCA_037013535.1. Taxonomy (NCBI): domain Eukaryota; kingdom Metazoa; phylum Chordata; class Lepidosauria; order Squamata; family Agamidae; genus Intellagama; species Intellagama lesueurii. Next base: position 1,461,934 of record JBAJHW010000015.1, on the reverse strand, counting down.
GCCCTTGGGAGGCGGGTGGGATGGGCGATTCCGGCCCCTACCGGCTTCTGCTTCCCAGCCCCAGAGACACGTGGCATTTAAGCTTCCCTCCAAGGAATCTCGGGAACCGCCATTCCTACACTTCTCAGCGACACGACCCAGCCTTCTACTCCCAGATCTCCTGGGACTGCAAGTCCCACAATCCCTTACGGGTGGCCAGGCCAGCAGGAGAAGCGGACAGTTGTCCTCCTCCTGCAACATCGCTCGGACGGCCTCACCCTCCCAGGCCCTTCCCAGGCAGTCGTCCTGCAACAGTAGAATGGAAGGAAACAAGAGGACATCAGAGGAAATGAACGAACGAATAAATAAAATAATGCCTGTTATCACTGTCATCAGTAAGGTGCATCTGCAGGGCTAGGTCTTACATTAGGGGGTGAAGCCGGTGCCCTAGTACTACAAACCCCATGCACCCCACTTAACAAGGGCCGTGTCTGGGGATGATGGAAAGTGTCGTCCAAGCCTTCCTTCGTCCCAGAAAGCGAATACACCCTGTAAGGGTCCCAGCCCTCCAGGAGGGAAAAAGGGCCCCCTCCCCCCCCCGGCCCTGTTTGATCCCCTTTCCTTCCTCCCTCCCTCGTCCCCCCAGGACTCCTGACGGCGAATTAACCCCGGGAAGGGCTTTGACCTGCGTCTGGTGACCGTCTCCCATCTCCAAGAGGCCTCTGAGGGAGCGACTTTTCAAGGAGGTAAACCTTGGGCATCGACAAGTCTTCGGCGACAGAGGGAGATGGAACCCCCCTTCTCTTGTTACCTCTCGGAGCACCGCTTCCATTTTCTGGGGAGAAACGAACGGACCCCTTCCCCTCTGTAAAAGGGACGAGAACAGAAGGAGCCCCGGGAGGCCCTCTCTTGTCCAGGGTGGACGACTCTACCTCATCCTGCGTCCTGCCTCCTTCCCCCAAAAATGAGGAGGAGCTCTGTTGTGGTCCCAAAATAACGATGCCTTCTCCTCTTTCCTCTGGCCACCCCTTCTTCGCACGAGTTACCCGGGCATGATCCCCTGCGGAAGGTTCTCCGCACCCCTGGAAAAAAACAACACACCGATGACTGGACCCAGTGGAAGGACTGACCCACCAAGCGATCTGTCATGGAGACCCAGGAGGGCACATGGCCTCTCTGTGGTGGGGTGGATCTGATTCTGCCACACGGTCCAACTAGATGGCAAAAGTCCATGGCAAGGGAGGGGAACCACATCGGTGGGGGGGGGACGACTTTTGTAATTTTTGATGGGAAGGACAGAACTCCGCTCCACTTTTGCATGCTTGTACGGAAATCTTTTTCGCGGGGGGGAGAGGCTGAGCCTCTGGACCGTTCCGGGCCTGTCTTTCAGGTCGTCCTGCATGACGCATTTCAGTTTTGGGGTTCCCGACCCTCTGGGTCCCTGAGTGTGCCACTGGGAACGCTCTTGGCCCTCTTCCGGACAGGAGCAGAGCTACGAAAACGTCCTTTTAAAAAAAACAAAAACAGATGACCTCACCCAGTACTCCGAGGTGACCATGCGGGCCAGCGGCTGCCACCTTCTAAGAGGAGTTGTGAGCGAAAAGGAACTCATCCCAGTCTGGAAAGAAGGTGTTTTTGTTCCTTATAGTGAATGAGAAAAAAATAATTGGGGTGGGTTTTTTTTTGGGGCGGGGGTGTCTTTCGTCTTTTTGCATGGGAGGGCAGTTTATAGAGTCCTTTTTAAGCATGATACAAGGATGTTGCCTTTGGTTTACTAATGCACGTTAGATCCTGCAGAGGGGGGGAAAAAACTCTGTTAACATTAACAAACAAAGGTTTCTATGCCATGAAGTTCTGGTGTTGTCCCTTTATGAGTCTTCTGCCAGCTGTCTAGCAAAGCTGAGCTCCAGGACATTGTGATGATCCAGAAGGATAACATGATTTGTCTCCCACCCCACTCCCCCCACCCCCAAAAAACCTCTTCAGAACCTCCTTTGATCTTGCAATCTAGCCATGAACGGGAGGAATAAAACTTGAGCCATTGCTATAACAACGAGAAGTATTTGGAGTATATTCCCATTTTTCTCAACTCACATCTCCAGATTCTGGGCGGCGGCTGGCATTTCCTGGAAGCCGAGGCTCTCGAATCTGGGGGCTCCCCTTTTCCTTTTGCTGCCTTTCATCTCCAGGAGGTGGTTTTCTTTATATTTCTTGGCATGTGAGAAAAGAAATGTGTTTAAAATGGGAATAAAGACTACCGTGCACAGAAAGAAAGGAAAAATTTGTTTTGCAAACCTGGGCTTTTCTTACATCCATCAAGATGAGTTTCCTCCAAATGGTAGCGCAAGAAAAATAATTTTTAAACACGATGGGTGGGCAGACTCACTCAAGCCGGGGGATGGCACACCCTTTCCAAGTGGGGGCTTGGGGCCGGCGTTCCACCCCCAGAGCTAGCTAGAAAATATAAAGATGAAGAGCTGCAATTCCTGTGCACACGCACTCACACCCTGCAGCTGCCAAGAGGGAATCGGCCTCCTTTGCGTCTTGGCCAGCATTTGCTCCTTCGGTCTATACGGCAAAAAAAACCCCACCCACCCCACCTTGCCCGCTCCATCGCCAGGCTTTGCAAATGCATTCATTACAGGGTTATTTCATCTTTTCTGAATAACCAGCAGATTCCGGTCCGTGGAGCGGCTGCCGCTGGCGCTCGGGTGCCCCTGCCAAATGGAAAGCATTTTTCTTGAATAACAGCAGCAGCCAGGCATGCATTATTGCAGCAGCAAAATTAAAAACCACCAGCACCGGAGGGGGGAGAGGGGGTTGGGGACGGAGAGGAAGCTGGCCCTCTGCAGCTTCCCTTAAGTGCTGGCTTGCAGCCAGTTTACACATTCAGCAGAACTGATGGGTGTGTGCGTGTGGAGGATGATGGCGGAGGGGAATTCTTGCTCCTGGTGCACAGAGATGCTTTTTCTGCTAGACCCAGGTTTTGAATCCCTGTTAGAAAGTTCAGGTAGGATCTCGAAGCTTCGGGGAGCTGGAAATAACCTCTTTTTTATGCCAACCCCGAGGATGCTTGGCAGGAGGCTTTTAAACAGAAACCCCGCTCCCCCCGGGGGACAAATACAAGAAGGCCATGGCCCCCTCCGCAGGTAGACTAAAGATTTCTCAGGGACACAATCCAGTGGCGGGTGGTTCCACAGGCAAAGAGTAGGTCAGGAACACTAACCAGTTTAAGCTTGACTTATGGCCGGGCGTTCAGCTGTGGGAGATACACATCCTACTTTTAGAATGGGAGGCAAGGAGGGCCAAACCCTGGGAACCTAGAAGTGATGGTGTCGTGGGGAAAGGGGTGGGCCCAGACACTAAGGCTACGGCCCCTTAGGGGCTGAGCACCCCCATCCCAGAATCAGATCTCGCTCCCTGTTGGTTGTCTGCTCTACCAGGTCTCCTTCCTAGGCAGATTGAAAAAGCTCTTTTTCTTTTCACTGATAATGGAGTAACTGGAGGTGCCGAGATTTGAATCTGGGGCAGCGTGTCTGCAAAGCTCTACCCAGGGAGCAAGGCCTCCTCGGCAGCTGCTTGGCCACTAGCCCAAAGGCTGCCGCTCTAACGCCTCCTCGCTCAGCTGTTGGCACCTGCAACCGTTCCCGCTTGCCAAGGCAGAGCGAGACCCATCCTATTGAAAGACCGCGCACTTTGTTTCCTCTTCCCTCCTCTTCTCCTTTTCCCTTTGTGCTGTGACCTTTTCTTAACATTTATCTTTAAAAAAAAAAAAGTCATAAGGCTGCAGCAGCTAGATTTTTTTTCTTTCTTTTTTTTGGGGGGGGGCATGGGTTGTACATAAATGCTCGTGGGATTAAAATGCATGAACTAGTCCAGTGGGTCCACACTCCAGTTCTGACCCTGGAGGGCCACGCATAGGCCACCCCCTGCTTGCTAAAGATGTGGTTTTGGTTTTTAATTGCTGCCTGGAAGTTTCTTTCTGGATTTTTAAAAGCACAGATGGACAAAAAATCTTTTTCTCCCATCCTGGGAGTAGGGGTTGTGGGATGTCAGAGTTTTAAGGAGAAAAGTCGACTCTGCCTCACAAATTCTGAGACATTCAGATGCATGGAGGAACTCGTCTCTTATCCCCCTGCCCACCGTTTTGACAAATTGAATGGCTGGAGAATAAAATCCGGAAAGCCATCAGGCAGGAGTGGAAATTTACAGCCAAGGCAAAAAAAAAACCCCAACCAACCCCACGTCTCTCTCCGTGGGTCTAGTGGGAGAAAGGCGAACAGGCTTGTCTGATCCCATTAAGTCTTTCTCAACCCAAGTAGAAAAACACACTGCCCGGCTTCTTAATGCAAACTGGGGGAGGGAAGGAGCCGGCGAGATTTACTCTCGCTCTCCAGTAGCTTAAAAGGAACCGCGGCTTCTGTACAGAGCCCTGAGGTCTGTCTTAGAACCCCAGAACCGTTGCAATCCGGCTCGCCGAGGGGAGGAGAGGGGAAGCGTCAGCCGTCTGGGTATGGGATGAAAGTGGAAGGGTGCCGCCTCAGCGGAGCGGTGAATCCAGGCCGGGTTTTAGCCCGAGTTTTCCTGAACGGAGATCGGAGCTGACAGCTCCAGCCTTCTCTATTATTAATCAATACACCAAACCGGTGGGGTCCCATGAATAATAGATCCAGGGAGAAGATTTCTTTTTTTAAAAAAGAGGGGTGGGGCTTTTCCTTTCAGCGGGTTGCTTCCACTCACAAGTGTGAACGGAGGCTTGTTTGTTTCGCTGGACACAGGCGCGGGCAGGGTGAGAGAGGCAGGAATGTATCTTTCGCCGAGAGACGTATTCCCTTTTTTTGTGGTGCTGAGTTTGCACTCCTTCGTGGGTGGGTTGAGGAGACGGGCTTTCCTAAAGACGGTAAGAAGACTCCTCCTGGAACAGACCAGTCTTTCCTGGATGAACTAAACGAGATGTCAGCTTCACAATCAGAGGTGATGAAAATGTTTTCCTTCCAGAGACGTATTCCTTCAGAGCTCCACGCCCAAGCAACCACACCTGCAAAGGAACCCGGGGTCTGCCTCCCGATCACCAATCACAAAGTAAAAACAAGCTATTCTGCAACATGAAACGTGAGGCAAGCACTGGGTAGCATAACCTATGGGTCTGTTCCCAGTTACGAGAGCTCATCTTCTAAGGGTGTGCCAACTGTATCATCTGCTTTGACCGAGAGATAAGGGATGCTCTGCCCTCCCAGTGGTCTTGGATGACAACTCCCTTTCTCTCTTTACAACTGGTTGCACCAGTGACGATCTCTGGGAATTGCATCCAGAGGGTTAACATTTTCCTAACCCAGAGTGCAGTATCCCTTTGCCAAGAGACATATGCAGGTACATCACATTTCCAACACCTTCTGGGCCACTTCAGACTATAGTTCGGGATTGTTATTTAAACACTCCCGCACCTTAAAAAAAAACCACATACACCTTACTCTGCATTTAGAAAACTAGAACAACAAGGTTCTAATCTGAGCCTTACCCTGATGAATTAGTTCTCTACCTACAGGGAGTCTGTATGGATTTTTCTCTCAGCTTTAAAAAAAATCCTCATGGGCCAGCATACATCATTTTGTGACCCAATTAAGTTACTCAATTTAACATTTTATTTCTACTTGTGGATCCCAGGCTTCTGTTTTTGTTATGTCTGACTCAGGGCAACCCACATCAAGATTTCGAGCTATGCGAGACGTTCAAGGAGTGGTTTGCCCTCTCCAACAACACCCCAAGGGAGTTTTCACAGCCAGCGAGGAACCCAGGCCTCAATGCCTACTTTTTTCCTATCCTTAAGAAGAAGTTTAGCCACTGATTGTATCTTTCACGCTTCGTTTCTCTCACCTCTCCCGTTTATAGTTTAAGGTATGAATCCCATGAATTTCTGGAGAGGAAGCAATTCCAAAACAAAAAATAAATGATGATCAAGCCATTCTAAGATTAAATAAATGATTTTTTTAATTATTTAGGGATAGTGCTTATTAATTTGCCAGCTACATAAAGCAACCGAACCCTTCCCGTCTCAACTGCGGACAGCCACCAAATCTGGGGTAAAAAATAAAAGAGTCCTGGGCAGCTTTCGAAACACAAACGCTTAGAGAAATAATTCACTTTATCCTGGAATCTTTCTTTACAAATGCCCGATGAATAGTTTTATCTCAGAAATGAGAAATGTTGTCAATTTCTCCACCGACAAAAGACACATATCCCCATCTTATCCTATTTCTTTCTTTTTTGCCCTCAACACTAACGGTAAATTACCTTCGAAAGTCAAATGAGAATCAACAGTTAATCAACTTGAGAACCTGGCGCAAGAAAGCTGTTAATCTGTACAGCGACTGTTTTCTGAGTCCATCTGAGTGAGAAAAGAAGGAGGAAAATTAGGTCCATGTGTTAAACGTCGGATGGTTCTTCCACACCGTATGTGACAACCAGTTTTTGCAGGATCGGATGCAGGGGTGTGTGTGTCGATTTGCAGAGTCCAGGAAAAACTTCCCGCCCGACCCACCCTGCAGAGGCTCGGTAGATTTACTCATCTTCCAAAGAAGAGGAGATGGTTCCAAGTTTTCTGGTGTGGCAAAGGAGAGGGAAAAAAGGTGACCATTTCCTCGACAAGTCAGGAGGTGCTGAGGCCAAATTTTTGCAGCAATTTATTCCCTGCCTCTTCAAAAACAGGGAATCTAGGGTCTCGGTGAGAATAAAAGCAGAATAAGAAGTTAACAAGTTTCGGGGCTGCACGGGGTTGTGTTTGTTTGGAAAGCCTTCCCACCCACCCCCTTTTTTCTTTTGGTTAATGGTACACCTGAGGAAATAGGAATTAAAATACAAAGGCCAGGAAAGACAGGGAGAGGTTTTCTAAAATCTCCCGCCCCACGGATGCATCCTCACGTTGTCAAATCCAGTCCTGCACGCAGCCACAGTCCAACGTGGCCTGCTAAAAACGGATGGATGATTGATGACCCTTTGGGTCTGGCTCTCATTCGCTCCTAAGGAGGGATCTGGGTGGGGAACGTGCCCCCTTCACCGACATGGTGACAAGACCCCTCTCCCCGTGTATCCTTGTGGCCCAGCCACTTACAGTAAAAGACTGTGTTTAGGAGAGCTTTTCAGCTCAATTAAAACGGAACCTTTTACAGGGGGGAAAACAGGGTTCCTGCGATGTCACGCCCATCCACGGAGTGGTCAGAAAGAAAAAGAAAAAAAGAACAAGGAGATAAGCTTTGGTCACTTCTCAGTGTGGCATCCTTCCCTTTTTTTTTCAGGTGGTGTTCATTCCCCCCCCTCCTTGAATCTCAGAAAAATCTCTCTCCAGATGTTTTTTGATCTCCAAGAGGATCAGGCTGGAGTTTTTAGCCGCAAATATTATCCCACTTTACATACCCAACCAACTCAGCAGCAGGCTGGCTTAAGACACCCAACAATCTTCCGTGAAAACGAAACCAAAAGGGCTTAGTTTAATATCTGGATGCAGGAAAGGGAGATTCGTTTGTGAAAATGTATAGGGATGTTTTGGTTCGGATGATATTTATCACTGAATTGGGAGAGGTTAGCATTTGGGACTGCAACCCCCATAAACTCTCTGCTAGCCTAGCGGATGACGCTGGGAAGCGCAGTTTAAACCTGGAGGCTTCCCACGTTCCGCTTGTCACTGTTGCTTTGTAGGTGGTTCCAAATAGGTTCAGAGTGTTTGCCGAGTGAGAGATTTTCATGAAAAGAAGGGGGCCAGGTAAATCTAAGCCAAACTGTAATCCAAAGGAGGGAGGAACGTGGAAGAAAGGGCGGGGGAGAGCACCACATTCAGGACCTGCGGCCAGATGTGGGGAGAGAGAAAAAGGGAGAAGGACCACACCCCCTGCCTGCGCGTGACCTTTTTGCTTTCACGTTCACCGGAGCGGGCCCGTCGGAAAAGGCTCTGCTGGCCCCTGCCTCTTTCTATGTCAGGCGGCGGAACCCGGCACTCCGAAAGTCTCTTTGTCCAAAGCGTCCGTCAATGGAAAGCATAGAGCAGCAAGAGGATGGTGCAGATACCGATCACCCCACCGAGGATCAGGGTGTCCCGCCGCTTGCGTAGGTTGATCCTCTGGATCAGGCTGTTGACAGCGGGAAAGCGATCTTTGGCGAGGGAGTTAAGGTCAGTGTGCTCACCAGATGGGCTGGATCACCTCGGCTCCTCAACCACTTTCTCCTGCAGGGCGGTGGGTTCCCCTCCCCGTCACAAGGAAGAAAGCCAAATCCTGGGAAGATCTGAACGCTGAGGTATGGAACCTCCGGCCCCGGGTCGAATCCAGCCCGCTGGCCTCCCCAATCTGGCCTGCTGGCATTCCCAGAAAAAGCAGAGGTGCGGCTCAGTCTTTTCAGCTCAGAGCACTCCCTCTTGATCTGGGGGGGGGGGTGAGGACCCCCCAGCCCCGGGGTGGAATGGGGTTCAACTGAACAGACGTGACCCCCTCCTCTATGACATTTTCCCTTGGTTTTCTATAGGGTCTCCCCACCATTCTGAAAGGCAGACACACCCCTCCTAAAGTTCATCCTTGGCAATAAATGCGTTCAGCTAAAATCTGATGCTATTTTCGACATTCCTACCGTTTTACTTTTCGCCCTCCCACACCCGGAACAGAAGCCTCGAAAACCTCTCAGAAATGCAGCCTTCATTCTGCGGTGTTGTTTTTTCCCCCCCTTTCCCCCCTGCCCAGTCGCTCCACCCTGCCACCTCCTCCTCCACGATGTCCGTGACGGACGGCCATCCCACAGCAGGAAACTGTGCTCTTTTCTAAACCTTCAAATAGTATAAATAATAAGGAGGTGCAGGGTGGGAATCAGACTCCCGATCCCTTTGCCTTCTTGCCGAGCTATCCACAGAAAACTTCCTCCGGATCATCTCTCGTGACAAAATCAAACTATGAATTCCGAGCTGCTGGAAATATGGACAGTGCACAGAGGCAGCACTTAAACCCATACGTGCTTGTTAAGAGTACAGATGGGTTTCTAAAAGAGAGAAACGGAGAGAAAGGGGTGGGGAGGGGAACAAAGGACAAGGGGAATGAAGACTTAGGGGAGTGAAAGCTTAAGGGGGATCTCTGGGCAGGATCCCTAATGAGATTTTCTCTCGCCAAATGACCAGCTTCGTTGGTGATCTGGGCAAAGTTTAGCTGCTTTGGGTAACGCTTTTGAGAGCGAATAACAGATGTGTTTTCAGGGTGAGGACTGCAAACATCTGCAGAGCATCCGTTCTGGGGGGGAATGGACGCCCGGCGGCTGCAAAAAGGAGAAACCACAGAAATGTACCCCGCTTCCACCGAAATGACACTTTAACACCCCACACTCTTGAGAATGGATGGGGGCCACGTCTTCCTCGTCTCCCTACCCAGCCACCAATTCTCTCAGTGGGTTGGGGCTGATGGAGTCCCTTTGTTCTCCTCTCACCCCAAGCAAACGCATGTCGGCACTGCTGGATTTCCTCCCCTCCTTGTTTTGATCTGAGCTTCAGGCCGGCAAAGAAGCATCTGATTAGCAGCCTTGGGGTGGGGGGGGGGGGGGGGAAGGTCACGCAAAGGGAGTTTTCGGGAGCTTTTATCTCCCGCTCTCTCGCAGGAAATCTTTTCATGGCTAATGCTTCGCCGGCTCGCTTTGTTCTCTCCAGCTGCCGGGGGGTGGGGGTGGGGTGGGGGTGAAAGATAAAATAAAATAATAAAATAGAAGGAGAGCCCAAATAAAACCTATGGTTCATCAACCCGCGCATCTTTGGGAAGCAATCTGTCTAATCAAATGAGGCTGTAATGCCTCTTGTTCCAAGCTCAGCATGCCGTCGAAGGAGGAGGGGGTCGGAGGGCCAGACGCACGGCCTGCCAAACGAGGTGGCTGGGGTTGTTTCACTGAATGGTCATTTGTTTTTTTACCCCGCCTTTCTCCTTAAAAGGACCCAGACATGAAGAACTGCCGGAGAACTCAGTGGTTTAGGCTTCTGGCTGTGGAGCCGGAGGCTGGGAGCTGGATTCCCCCACTGAGTCTCCTCGAGAGGGGCTGGACTGGATGACCCCGAGGGTCCCTTCCAGCTTCGCAGTTCTAAGATTAAACTGAGAGGGGAAAGGTGTGGAACCGGGAAGCAATACAGGGGCCCCTACCATGGCGGAAACATTTGCTGCTTCCAAACGGCAGCCCACGAGACGTCTGTCGTCGCCCTGGAAAAACCCTTCCAGGAACCAAAGGGGAACAAAAAGCATTTTTGCAGCTGGATTTATCGTCTCCAGACCATCCAGGCCGATCCGTAGGAGGGGTGTGGAACCTCAAGCCTCCCCCAACATTTCAGATGTCCGACGCCCAGCAGCCTTAGCCAGCTTGGCCAGCGGTCTGGGGACAACGGGCGCTGTCATTCCAAACGCCTTGGGCCTGTATTTGGATACGAACTCAAGGTGAGCCAGAAGGGGACGGATCTCCAACCGGCCCCCGGTGATCATCCTTGGCTATCAACTGAAATGTATGGGTTTGGGCAGGGCTGGGGGTGGTCTGGTGATGGGGCTGGGGGGGGGGAGGACCGGACACAGCGCTGGCCCCTTGCGAAAGGATACTGGCCAAGGTGTTCATCTTGCTCTGTATTGACTTCATCATCCCCCTCTGAGAGGTCATGTTCTCTTTCGTTGCCATGGCGATGCTAGAAGCCGGGGGGGGGGGGAGAGAGAAAGAAAAAGATGATTACTGAACCGGCAAATACTGAATATTGCGACAACACGTTTATCAGTTACAACGAAGTCAAGGCAGCTCAAACGGCTCTTCTCCGTCCCTTGTGCATCCTCACAACAACCTGGTGAGGTAGGCCAAATTGGTCCTGAGCCGGCTCAAGGTCTCCTGGTGAGTCGATCGGGCCCAGGGGTGACGCAAACCTGGCCCTCCCGGGGGGCCCCCCCTGCACCAACCCGGCCGATTCTTGGGTCAAAAAGAACCTGCGAGTTGGAAACAAAAACGAGCAAGAAACGTGGGCTGAGAATCATTTCCAGTTCAAACCGATTTGGCTGGTTTGTTTGTTTTTTGCCCGTTCTGAAGCAGGAGGGGCGTCTTCTCCAAAGCCGCCGACGGAAAGGAAGAAGAGGTGAAAAACTGAAGATGTTCGCAAGGAAAAAACAGTAAGAAGAGTGAAAAAAAAAAGTCTTTTTAAACGTCAGCCTGAAAAACAGTGAGGCAGATGCAGGCTTCTAATTGGGTATGTTTTAATGAGGCACCTTGGTGGACGTGGGCCCTGTCAAATTGGCGCGTGCTTCTATGGCAACCCGACCCGAGGGGATCCGGACAAGATGTCTCCCACGCTCCTGGGACTCTTGGCCTTCTGAGGATCAGGGGAGGGCGGGAGGGAGGGGGAGCCCAGCCGCAGGGCTGCCCTGCATCTCTTGGCAAGAGAAGCGCAAAAGGGGGGGGGCGTCCCTCGAAGCGAAAAAGCTGTCGACAAGCGTAGGGACGACGCACAGAGGCAACCTGAAGAGGGGAAGAAAATGCCGAAGAACAGAAAAAGAAGGGAGGGCCTGTTTTCTTCCCTCCTTCCAATACGAGGACGACGCCTTATTTTTCTGTCTAACCGCAACTTTTCCATGGCTTTCGCAGTGGCGGGACCAGGGCAGGAGGAGGAATACCCTGCGGCTCAAGTGCCGGCTCACACCGCCATCGTGGGCGATGAGGGGACGACGAGGCCAACGAGAGGAGGGAGGCTTGTGTACTACGGGCGGCAGGCCTGATGCCTTCGGCCGTGTCAGGTGCCTTCAGGAGAGGAAAGGGAAAGAGATTGCTTTGGAAAAACCGGTGGCGTGCGAGTAACAAGCCATAGGCCTACAGTTCTCAGTGGTGACTTTGGAAAAGGAACTTTTCCAAGCTGTAGAAGTGCCGGTTTATTTTTCTACTGTTTCCTGTCCAAAGCCACCCACCCTGCATTAAACCTCGGATGAAGAACATTACTGTTCCAGCGGGTAAAAAAGAGCTCCCCCTGGGCCTTTTCCTTAAGAGTAACTTGCCCAGGCTCTGGTACTGAGCACCCCAGCCTCTGTTATGCCCGGCCCATGCTGGAACGGTCCCCACTGAGCCACGGTGGGTGCCGGTCGCCAGCTGGGCCAACTGAAGGGCTCCGAGCCAAGCGGTGTAGTTGAAATATATTTCAGACCTGTTCCCTGCAAAAAGGACCATGATGTCCAAACCTGACTTGGATGAAAATACGCAGCTGGAGGCTTTCTGTTGCCTTTTTTAAAAAAGCAAACGAAAAAGCAGGAGGGAGAGGCAGTGGCAGAACCTGAAAGGTCAAAAGCAACCTTCGTTTCATTTCGCGCCCCCCCCCCCCCCCCGACGGCTCTTTAAAAAACCTTCCGTGAAGTGCTTGGGCCAGCAAAAGCCACCATTCCCAGAATCAAATGGACGACCGTTTCCAGAGCGGGAGCAGAGGCTGGCCGGCTGCCTAGAAGGAACAGCCGGTGGGAGAGTGGAGGGTGAAAGCGGGCCAGGCTAGGGAAGGCTGTTCCAATTAGGGTTGAGCTTAACGAAGGGACACTCAGCGATCCAGTCAAGGCCGTGATCCGGCTCAGCACAGGTCCAAGGGTGGCAGAATGGCTCCCGTTCTCCCCCCCCCCCCCAGCGGGCGGCTGGCCACAAATTAATTAAGAGAAGGGTGATTTCTTAACGAAGGAGGGGCATTTTGCTGCAGGGGCAGCTTGTTCTGGTAGGAACTCATCTGGCCCATGCATCGTGTTCACAGCCGTTTGTGAGCAGAGCAAAGGAAGGGGGAAGGCGGGAGGCGAAGCAGGTGGGAGGCAGAAAGAAGGCATTAAAAACTACAGCGTCGTCCCGGGCGGTGTGATGAGATGACACTGCAACCAAGGGAATGTCAATTAATCCACCTGTCTCACTCCTGGTGAACAGATCTGCTGTGCAGGAATTTTTTTTTTTTAAAGGTTTTAGAGCAGAACGGTGGGGGGGAAAGCTGGTATTTGTGTCAAAAGCAGGGGCTTGGGGAATCTGTGGTCACCCAGCTGAGGTTGGGCTGCAATGCCCATCATCTCGTCTCCCGCCCTGTGGATGACAGCCATTGTAGTCCAGCCTTTCTGGAAAGTATGTGGTGGTGGTGGTGGTGGGGGTGTCCAGGCGATATGGGAAGCCTTACCTTATGGTCTCCTCTATCACCCGGTCGGAACTGGGGAAAAAAAAGAGAGAGAGAGAGAAACGAAAAATTTAAAAGCGGCCGTTCCAAGGCTCACAATCTGGTTTTAATGGATCCTTTGGGCGTCCAGCCCGCAAGAGAGGAAAGGAGAGGAGAGGATGTTCCTCTCAACCCATGTAATAGTACCATCCAAAAATTCAAAAAGCAATTTCTCAGTCGCCACCCAGTTCCCTCTACACACGAGGACTGGCTGATTCCTATGCAGATTTATCCAGATTTAATGGATTAATGGTTTTGGGTTTTTTTTTTTTAAAGCTGCACGGTAAACTAAAGACCTGCTTCACTGAACGATGGTCTAAAGAGAAATAAAATCAAAGCAGGATTTCCTTGCCATCAACCAAGGGACGGAGGAAATGTCCAGTCCTTAAACTTCGCAAAAAGCCTGGCTCTCTGCACCCGCTTCGTGGTTGCCTTTAAAGATGATTCCGGAGAGATGATTTTACTTCCCCTCAGCAAGGAGGGGAAAAAAATCTGCTCACTTGAAAATTGACCAAAAAAATCTCCTACGCACCATCCAAAAAACTGGGTATGTGAGCAGAACACACACACACCCCAGGCAACACAGCTTCTATCACTCTTTCTTCCCACCTGTTCCACACTTTCAGAAATTATATTTAAACCCTTTTGCAAACAGCAGATGCTCACGAAAGATTCCCCGCACGGATCGAACCAAACAAGTGCAGGAGAATGTACGCGCGGACGGCTATTCTGGTGTTCGCGGGGCCCTGGTTTAATGGGGACACAGGGAGAAAAAAGGCGATTGAGAGGAGGCGAGCCCGTCGCCGCTCTGTATGAGGCACTGACCTGAACTGGCTTCCTTCTGAATGGAGAAACACCAGTAGGTCCCCGGAGGCTAGTTGGGGTCTTAAATGCAACATATAAGGGAACTTTCCTTCGACACTCTGAAAAATGGCACTGTTTGTGAACATTCTGCGGCTGACACCTCTCTCCTTGCCGGGGCTGGGTGCGAACTCTGCCTACTGCTCAGGTAACCCTCGGCAGGAAGCCCTATAAAGCCACCAAGCTGCAGGGGACTGTGAAGTGTCAACCCACGGGCCGCCCCCGTTGTAAGGGAGAGCGCTTGCCCTGGCTCAGGCAGCAGATTTTGGGAGGCGGCAGCAGACCCTCAACTGGTTCTTTCTCAGTCGCCTGGCTGTTCCACTCTCCTGAAGTACCGAGCTTCGTATGCTCTAGGCTACGCAGCCTGTCCTGCACCCCTTTTGCTATCCCATTGCCCCCTTTGGCGTCATAAAAGACCCCAGCCCGCTGCTCTCTCTAACCACTATACCACAAGACACTCTCAAGCACCCGACACATGTCACACCAGACCCCCTACAGCACGCAAGGGAGAAAATCTAGAGACTCTTGACTGGGGCGGTGAAATCATCCGAAATTAAGCCAGTTTGGGCCATCAAGGGCTAATTTTTCTACATCAGGGAGGCCTCTGGTCCTTTCTCCCACGTAACAATTCCAAGAAAGCTATGGGGCTTGCCCTCCTCTCTGGGCGGAATAAATACATCGTCCTCTGCCACCGCCCCAACGCGGTGGCTTTTAACAGGCTGCAAAACTTAAGCCGTCTCAAGAACGACCTAGATTTCCAGGTACCCCCCCCCCCCCCCGGGGAGACCCACCCTGGGCTCGTTTGATCCGGATCTGAAATAGTTCACAGAGTCTTCGGGGCGAGGCAGCTTCAGAGAGAAGCCTGAGTTGGCGGCTGCATTGTTTCAGATCAAGAGAAATAAATTAGCCCCACATGTATGAAACGGAGCAATTAGCAGCAGCAGCACCAGAGAAAGCTGGATTTGGAATTTAAAAAGCAGCACCAGGGTTTGGGGGGGTGGATGGGGGGGTGAGAGAATTCTGGATGTGGTGGGAAACTCAAGGAGAGTTTGGTCTCGGTTCTCTTGCTGCTGTTGTTTTTAAATGCAAGAAAACTAATCAAGACGTTTCTAAACTAGGGGGCTTTTTTTTGCCACTCAGGGCCCGATCGACCATCTGTTCCAAAACATGGCCCGTTTTATCTCCACCTGGAAAGCAGAACCGAGCTCTGACAGAGTAATTTATTTTATTTTATTTTTTAAAAAAAACACCCTTTCCAGAGGAGGTGGAAAGATGCTGAGACAAGCTCGTGGCTCGGATCCAGGGACAGGATGGATCGGAAGCAACCTCAGGCTTCCGAGCGAGATGCCCGACGTGATGCGGGCGCTCCTCTCCGGCCGACCTGTTTACCGTCAGCCTGGCGAGCCTCCGAGGAAGAGGGGGTTCCGGAAGAACGGCCCTGATGAGTCACAGGCCACGGATCGACCCGACCCTGCGTTCCGTGGCCAACGGGGGGACAGACAGGGGCCACCACGAAGCTCCTAAGCAAGGGGCGAGGGGAGTGACTACCTTTCCGTTGCCCCTCTGGGGCCCGCTGCCACTGGCATGGATTTGCTAGCCCTGGCTGTTTGGTCGCTGGGTCCAGCTGTCCTTTCTTAGGGCAACCGAGCCCACCATGCAGCAACGAGGCTCCTTCCTCGTGGGCTCACGGCCTGTCTGTCCCTGGGGTCTTATGAGAGTGGAAGGGAGTGGGAAAAGCAGGAGAGCAAACGTGAGATGGACTGACTCAAGAAAGGCAGCCGGAGCCTTGAGTTTGCAAGACCTGAGCAGGGCTGCTTATGAGCAGAGGTCACTCGTTCACTGTGTCACCACATGCCGGAAGCAAGCCGCTAGATGGCACATTTTAAAAAAAAAGACAGAGTCCGTACACTTTCCTTAATTCTGGAAGCAAGGGCGAAGGACCACTGCCTCTCGAGATAGCGATGGACCACAGCCCTCTGCCAGCATCCTCACACACGCTCAGGTCTGGAGCATAAATCTCTCCCCAGCGATGAGGGGGGGAAAAACAGAGAACCGTAGCTCTCGCCTCCGACAGCAGCCAGAGGCGTGAATCCTGCATGGCTGGTTGTGGGAAACCCAGCGCTCAGCTCACGTCACAATGGGAAAAGAAGGGGTGGGGGAGAAACCCCGCTGACGATCGTTTCACGGAAGAATAACAGGGCCAAACCCGTCAACGAGGGATGGGAAGAGAGTCTGTGCGGTGTAGGGAACGACCCTCTACGGCCCCGAAAGAACAGAAGGCTAGCTTTAGGAAGAGAGACGGGGAATGCACACCCTTCTAGATGTCTCCTGAATCCCAGCACTAGCCAAACAACAACGCAGAGGGTCTTGGGAGAGCGCCGTGGTTTGGCCCTCTGGCTGCGGAGCCAGAGGTTGGGAGTTCGATTCCCCCCCCCCCGTCCTCCTTGTACAGGGGCTGGACTGGATGACCCCGAGGGTCCCTCCCAGCTCTGCCGTTCTAAGGTCCCTCATCCTGCACAGAGTGCAATTTAGAGGAAAGGAGGGAGGGAGGGCGAAGGGGAAGTGGCCACGACGACCACCTCCTCATCCCGCTCCTCCTTTGCCTCAAATGGCAGCCCTTCGATCACGCTCACGATTCCACCTCTTTTAAGCTTCCTGCCAACAGAGAGGAGGTGCCAGCGCCAGCCTTGAGGCCTCTGCCAGGCAGCTTCTGGGGTTACACAAGGCCCACACGGCTGTGCCCAGACTGGCACCGTCCAGGGAAGCAGCAAGAGGAGCCTCGCAGCCGGTTTTTAAGCCAGCCTGTAATGGGCTGGGCTACAAACCCCATTATCCCCGCTGATGATGGTGGGGAAGGGACTGGGAGTTCAGGAGACCCGAAAGGCTTCAGCTCCTTAATGCAAGGACAGCAACTCCCCAAATCTGGAAAAATACCAAACGCTTGAAACCATTTCTGGCGTTTTGGGGAGGTATCCTCTCCCGGAAGCTTCCAGAGGGAGAACTTGCGGTTTCCCCCAGTACTTTTAATTTGGGGGGAGGGGGGGCGGGTTGTTTCCCTGGACGACACTCGGAGAGTGTGGCTGCTCCAAAACCACCCTTGGGACCTGTAGACAGAGCCTGGCCCTTCTCCTCCGAGTGTAAGGAATAAATCAGCCCCTTGCTCATCCCCTTCCCCCAAATTGTGGCAGACGTGAGTGACAAAAGCGTCCAGCCGAGATCCGTGGGCGAGAACGTAGGACAATGGAGATCTACAGCCCCAAAATGGGAAAGTCAATGGCCTGAAGACGGAAAGAGGGCCCGTTTTCAAGGCTGAGCAGCTTCCTTTTACACACAGAACAGGTGAAGAGGGACGGAGGACGCTCCGGTCGAAGCGCCAAGAAGATTTCGCCCGATGTGGCGAAAATTGCAATCCAGTCCCGGAAAGGCAGCTGCCTCCGGTCTGGACCGGAACAAACAGCTTGCAAAAAAGCTCGAGCCGCTTGAGGCGCAGCTCCCAAAGGGACCCTTGCTGGGGCTTGCGGGTGTGTGTGTGTGTGCCTTAGGACTGGGGGAGGCGGCCCCCACTCCCAGATGCAAACCTGCTGGCAAATCCCACCCGATGAGAAAGGAATTGCTGTTTTCCATTCCCGGAGGGAGGACTTGGCAATAAATCGGGGTGCAGCCCCCCCCGAGCCCCCCACCCAAGATCCTCAATCAGCCCAACTTGAAGGTCCCGGGTGGTATTCCTTGGTGATCCCTCGCTATAGAATTCACGCCGCCTGACCCTGCTTAGCTTCAGACCCCAAAGGGGAGCACCGAGTTAGTTAAGGACACCTTTTTGTCAAAACACGGCCTGTTCTGCAGGGGAACAGCACTCCACCGGCTGTTACCCAATGTTTCAACAGTTCCTCAGGTTGGCCCGGTTGCCTTCCTTTCCCCCACATCGCCAAAGGCAGGCGACTCCGACTCTCGTGGGAAGCGGCAAACCCATTCCGGCTTTTAGGCCGAACTTTAACGTGAGAGGCCAAACACTCTCCTCACACGCAAAAGAAGGCTCAAGTCCTCGAAGGCTCGGACTCGAACCCAGAGGCGATTCACTGCCTCTTGAGAAACTGAAAATCGGGGTTCACCCACCAGCCTCTCTGCCTTTCCATAAACCGGTCTAGCAAAGGCCAGCTTATGGAAAGATGCAGAGCGTCCTATAGAACTGCAGAAAAATCCCCTCCGCCCCCGCCTCCCAAGGAAATGAACTTAAAAACAAAACGGCAGGCATTAATGTAAGTCATTACCACTGAATGCATCTGTCAGAACGGATTCCGGTAATGTGCTAATGGACCTGACTCCTTTACTTTTCTCACTGCCTCGCTGGGCTCAGCCAGGCAGCCAAAAGGAAATGGAGGGAGAGAAGCCACCCAAAATCTCTCCCTTTCTCTCACACACATACATATATGCAAGATCCGCAATTCAGGAGGATCCCGAAGATAAAGGATCATTCCGAACCTTGTTAGGAGGCAGGCCAGGGTCCCTGAGGAGTGAAAGAAGCTGAAGGGATCCGTAAAGACTCTTGCTGCTCAGTTGAACGTTAAAAGGGGTCACAGGGAGGAAGGGAAAAAAAGCGTAGTCACGGACATGATATAGACGCTGGAACTTGTAATTGCAGTTAATTTGCCATTTAATTGAACAATTGAGATTGTTCCAATACACATCATTCCTCTCCTTTAAAAAAAACAACAACACAAAAACTTTTCCAACTTAAGGAAATAGGAAGCAAAAATGTCAGGCCATTATCTAACACTACTTGAGTGAGGATGTTGATCTAGGCAAAAAGAGAGAGTGGGCACTTATAAGAAATAAAGAAAAAAACACAAACATCATAATTGGTTCAGAGAAGCAGAAAGGAAGTCAGCTCCCCTTCCACAGCACCAAATCTCTCCAAACCAAACCGTCCTGCCTCGATACACTAAGAAAGACACGCTCTCTCCTCCGTGAGAGAAAGATCCACCGTATAATAATTCCTTGTTTGTTTCTTTATTTAAATACATATTTTAAAAACCTATTTCCAGTGGCTGTGTTTAGTTCCCTTCCCTCTATCACAATCAGCGATGACAAGACCGTGAGGGTTCGACTTTCGGCCCCATGTTTGGCTCAAAGAAATCAGTAGATTTTTGTTGCTTCAAAACAGGTGAAAGATTGGTGCATTTAACAATAAACAAGTGTCCGTAACATGATTGTGAGTCTCCTTATCCTCGTTGTGGAGGAGGGACAGCTCTCTAGCGAGTGGGGTATCCCTCTCGCCTTCTGTCTCACAAAGACAAATTTGACAAATCAGCAAAAACTGCAGGCCGACGCAAGGCGCAACACCATGTGCAAATCTACCTGCGTGGAGATAATTTAGTGCACATGCACCCGAAAAAGAGTCCAGATCCAGGACACGTTGGAGGAACCTGAAACCGGAACCTGCAGCCTTACCGTCATCCTCTAACCCATCATCCCTCACTGTTGGGGAAAGCTAGCGGAGACTAATGGGAACTGGAGCCCAATAAAATCGGGAGAGTCACAGTTTTTGAGACATCACGGGGCTAATTTTTAGAGAAAGAGACAGAGCTGTCTAGGAGAGAACAGTGGCACGCATATCAGAGACGACTTTAATTAATGATTCTGCCAGCCGATGGAAGGAAATGCCAAGCTGGGTTTTTATCTGAATTTTTAACTGGCAAGTGGGAATTTCACAGCCAGCTGCACCCTGCTTGTGGTGCTGAGCCTCACAGGGCACCCTTATAAACCTGGGGCAGTGTCCAGTTCCTGGACTGGAAAGGACCGGAAACAGAGGAGCCAGGGGAGGCAAATCCAGAGATGGGGTGGAGAAACAAGGTCCAAAAGCAAACAGAATCCCACCAAGTTGGGAGGACGAACAGGAAAAATAAAATGGCACAAAATCCCACGGTCCAGGTCACACACAGCAGGAGAGTCCCAGCAAGAGTCCAGACAGAAGGAACAGGGCAGGCAGGGTCAGGAAAGAGGCTCATGGTTGAGACTTCAGTGCTGGGGGCCCTGCCCAGAATTCAGCTCTGCCAGTGTTTGGATTGATGGTCCCTCACCTTGCCCACACCGCTTGTGAAGAGTTTTATTTCAAAGACAGTCCTATTCTTAAGGAGTCTTGCTCAGCAGCCCAGCACTTCACAAGGATGGGGGGGACACCCTCAGCCCAACGCCTGGCCTTCCACTTCCCCCCTTCTCAGAAAGCATGCTGTTCTCTGAAAGGGGAATCATCCTCTTGGTCTAGAGCACAGCAGCGTCTGCCTGGGGGATTCAGCCTGCTGTAACCCCGAGACGCCAGGATCCATGGGGGGGGGGCAGTCGACTCCTTATTATCCTCTGGTTTTGGGGTGGGGTGTCCCAAATCACTCTCCCAAGTATGGGTCCCCATTTGTGGGTCAAGAAAAGGAAGAAACGGTTAAATCAAGGGATGGTGGGAGAGCGGGGGACATCTTTCAGCCTGAGAGCCAAAACTACTATTAGAGAGGTTTCTCTCTCCCTCTCCCTTCTGGAAGGGGCTACAGCTCAGTGGCATAAGGGGCCACACTGGCTCTCCTGGGCATCCGAAAGTAGCCACGTCCTTTTTTTTTAAACCATGGTTCTACCTTCAGATTCCAAAAAGCCGGACTCCCATCTCTGGAAGCTCAGTTTCTGGCAGAAAGAGCTTTAAGCCGAAATGTTCCTTGGTGTTTTTGACTTGGCTGTTTGGCCTTCGGCCCTGCCAACCGCAAAGCCTCTTGAGACGGAACCTGGCTCTCAGAGTGACAGATCTCTCTCTCTCATACACACACCCTTGAGCTTCATGGACCAACCGCCTGAGCCACTGCAAAGGCTGTGCGTTCTCACCCTGCACCCAGACCTTTCCTTCAGGGTTCTCGTTTCCAGCAAAATCTCTCCCAGCCACACCTGTAAGAGATGCATTTCCTCCCATTTACGGCCAACATAATTAAGATTTATTGCCTTGACATGCAGCTTTCCTGGAACTCTCTTGAAGAATGTACTGCCTCCTGGTCTCTGTCTCTCTCTTCCTCTCCCCACACTGTCGCCTGGAAGCCCACCTTCTCCACAAAGCCTCTGACTTCTCCCCACAAATCCTCCAAGAAATGAAAACTTCAGTATTTAACAGGGTTTGGCCTACAGCGGTCTCAATCATCCACAATGCCTGTTACTCGTGCTTAAAAGAGATCAAATGAAATGAAAATCTAATAATCCCACCTTCTCCCTGACAGATACGTGGTCAGGCATCCGTTGTCCTTATGGCCAATCCATCGCTTTTGACACCAACACCTCTATGGAACCACCAAGGGACAACTGAACAGCAGCCACGTGTACGAACAACTGCGCGCAGAGTGATGCCAAGGGGCAACCCAAGAAATGTCACACCTATGTGTGAACTTCTCCTTCCTCCCTGATTTCCCCTCTCCTCTAAAATCAAGCTTCTAGCCCTCAAGACTCTGAAGGCTTACTTGAAAACAGAGATCCGCAGACTTGTGGGTTTGGACGACAACTCCCAGAATTCCCCAAGGCAGTGCAGCCAGACGTGGATCAGTCGCTGCTTGCCTATGGCGAATTAAGAATAGCCTCTAGGCGATTAGAACAAGAAAAACTTGCTTTAAAAAAAAAAGGCCGCAAGCAAAAGACGAGTCCGTATGCTCCTTGCTGCTTATACTCCCCTTTCCAAGTAACTTGCATTTAGGGGTACACTACTGAGAGAGGCTTCATTCCTAAAACCTCCCTTGTTCTTTAGAGCCTTAGAGAGCTCCTCTGCCCTGCCACCCTTTGCACGAGCCCCCAAAGCCCTTGGCTGCTCTTTTAGCCCATTACCGCTGCTTCCTTTCTGTCTGTGCACACACACGAGTCATTAAGCTTCAAACCCTCTCAGGGCTGCGTTCTCCAAAAGCGCACCCCAGCAAGCGCTGAGCCGATAAACTCGGTTCCCTCTGAGCGCAGCACTTGGCATGACGAGCATCTGGAAGGCTGTCTATTCATCACCCAGGCTTGTGTCTCTGCTTGATGGAAAGCCTCGTCCACGCAGGCTCGGGAGGAAGGAGGGACGGAGCAAATACAGTGCCAACGGATGAATTATTGACTCAGCTCGCCCGAAAGGGCTCAAAGAGGAAAATAACAGAGCAGAGGTGTCCTGCTGAGCTGGACAGGGTTCAGAGGAACCGTTGGGAGAAAACGAACATGGTTCTCCTTTCACACGTACACAGGACGGGGGGGGGGGGGGGGCGCATTTCCTTTCAGGTCCATTATGCCAAAACATTACACGACCTAAATAATCACAAAACTGCCAGTTCACGGTTGGATTGGAAGGCAGTTAGAATTTCTGAGCTGGACCAAAGCGCGCAGAGTCCATGGCCCTGGCTGCTTCATCATCATGGCGCTGGGCAAGCGACTCGGTTTTTTGAGACCAATTCAGGGGGCTTGCTCCAACATTTCACCCCTCTGGCTTTTAAAAGATGGAAGTTTGAATGACCTTTGAGTGTCTTAGCCCTGCAGTAAGGGGGGGGGGGGAGAATCTCCCTTCTCACCAAGCCCTGCGACTGACTCAGGACATCCCATATCAAAACATGCAGGGGTGCAGGGCCAAATCTACTGGCCTTCCATCCTTCTAAAAGGGAAGGCGAACCTGTCTTCCCTGTGATGAATCGAGCGACTGCCACATGAGCCTTCAAAAAAAGACTCAATTACTTCCCAGACAAAAGTAATAGGAGAACACTCTGATGGATAGCCCCCCCCCCCACCTGCTTTTTTGAGTCATCAGCTTCCTGGGCCATCCATCAAACATTTCCTTGTCTTTTTAATAATGAAGAAATCCCGCACTGCCATATGAGAGAGGCTCAAGATAAATTATTAGCTGGAGTGCCGCTCTCTGGCCACCAATATCTGAGCAAGATATGAAAATTAGCCATGCCGGCTGCAACAAAGCAACCTCACACTCACTAAATTACAGTTTAGCCCTTCACATCGACGCACACTTCCGAGATGCTGGGTATTAGCCACGCTCCTTTATGTGGCGTTTAAATAATGTCTGGTTATTGTCACTGCTCCTCAAAGGATGTCAAGGGGGTAAAAAACCGGGAGAAGGGGTGATGTTTCATGCCTTCCAAGGAAGGAATACTGGCAAGGAGCTCAGAGGAAATTATAGGATGTGCAGAGAGGGGGTATCTCCTCTTCCTTGAGAGAGGTCACACAACTAGTTATCAAACTTCCTCTTCGACTTTTTTCACATACCCTTGAAGACAGGTGAGCGCCATTCCTTTTAGCAACAGACACCAGCTGACGTACAGAAAATGGCAATTTCCTGGGGAAACAGCATCCCCTTGAGCCAGTGTGCCGACACTGTTTTTTCCAAGAGAAATGTTCCACCCTCCAAAACGCTTCCCGCCAATAAAAATGCATCAAATTTCGTAACACGAATTAGGAACGTTCATCAAGGAACACCGTGTTGCTCAGATTGAGGAACAGGAATGACACAGTGTCCTATGAGGGCTCAACACCACAGCACAAGCTTAGACCCATTTACTCAGAAGTAAGCCCTCTTGAGTCCTCGAACGCTATGAAGCC
Organism: Intellagama lesueurii; assembly: GCA_037013535.1. Lineage (NCBI taxonomy): Eukaryota > Metazoa > Chordata > Lepidosauria > Squamata > Agamidae > Intellagama > Intellagama lesueurii. Next base: position 1,438,314 of record JBAJHW010000015.1, on the reverse strand, counting down.
CCATGGAACAAGGATGGCACCATGGGAATAAATAAATAAACCAGATGGGTGCAATGCATTTCACACTCCAGAGAGGGGGAATTCCACTCCGGAGTCTGGACCCTACATTTCAACCACGCCTTCAACACAAACGTTTCTACTGCCAAACGGCACTGATCCTGCTGTTTCCCGAGGAATAGCCGAGAAGCCCACGCAAGGTACTTCTGTAGTGGTAGGGTAGATCCTCTGAGACCAGAGCTTTATGCAATGGGATATCCACCGCAAGAGCTTCTAGCAGAGCTCCAGACGAGAATCAACCGCCACAAATCTGTTCGCATTTAAGAGATCCCTAAATCCTTAGTCACACTGATTTAAAAAAAAAATAAAGTTATGCATCTTGAGCACCCCCTACAGGCAACAAGAAGCAGGAAAATTGTAATTTTCAACGACTTACACCACCACTCCTAACTCATCCGCTTTCTGAAGACCGAATTTGGCTGGAAACGTAACAAAATAGCTTGGCCACAGAAAAGTCAGTTACAGCAATGCAGGTAAGCATGGTCACGTCCCAAAGGAACACCCAGAGCCTCGAAAGATCCCTTTCTTGTTTGCAAGACCTCCCCCCAAATCCTCCGGTAGGATTTTCCAAGCCATCAGAAGAACGTCATTCTCGATACGGACTTACTTCCGGAGGTGCTCATGTTCCTTGAGGAAGAGTTCTGTCCGCCTGTTGTTCACGCCGCACCCGCTTTTGTATGACCTGAAAGAAACGGCTCAAAGTTACAACGCAAAGGGAACCGGAAGGCCCCCAGGCCCGAAAAGGCAGTGACGACTCACGATCTATTGCCCCAAAGCAAAATGAAACGAGAAGAGGAAATGAGCTGAGGAAATTGTCGCTCTTATTGGTAGTTCTTCTGCAGCGGCGCCTCCTGCAGGGCTAAAGGAGAGCTACCTCAACAAGCTGCCAACAAGGCTGTTTAGTCTATTTCCTCCTCTTCCTGTATGGCTAGTTAATTCGAACACAGCTCAGGGAAACGTTAAGTCCCGAAGGCTGCGAAAGGCTGCGAAAGGCTGTTTCAGGCGGAAACAGACCTGTTTTCGTTGATGGTAAGCAAGCTGCACTAGGAGCCTTTCCAGAAAAAGACTCGGCTTTAATAAAATAATATTTAATTCTGGAAGACACATCTGCCCCTCACTAAGCCAGTGCCAGACAGGTTAAGGAACAGTGGCAGCCAAACTGTGAAGTCATACACCATAGCACACGCACACACAGAGCGCTTACTCAATATCTTTCCGGACCGACCCCATGAGGTTCTCTCTTTCCCGCACGGCTATGAAGTTAGATTTGGTTTTGTGAAATTCGTGCGTGTAGTCCTGCAGGAAAAAGGAACAACAATAAATACAGGCAGAGGTATAGTTCTGAGTTGCCAGAAGAGAACAACAAATCCTGGTGTTAAACTTAGCCCCCAAATGTTACTATAATTCATCAAAAGCCTGGTCCAAACTTTCTACACTTAGCATAAGATTCACAAGATTTATGCATGAGCATGAGACTCAGTGGTGTAAAGAAGGCAGGGTTCACAGCAGCAGCACTTTGGGGTGAGGATGATGGCAACACACACATGTGAACTCTTCTGACTGAAATGCAAACTAGTCCTGAAGAGGCCATGAAGATGTTTCAGAGGGGTAGCTGTGCTAATCCGTGGCCACAAAAACAACATCATCTTGACGCAGCTTAAAGGACCAGGAAGTTTTTATTCAACAGAAACTCCCACAGACTACTTCAACTGATACAGGGAATGCTGCTCGATCTAGTGAAGTGGGCTGCAGCCAGTGAAAGCTTCTCACGGTTCAAGTGTCACCAGACTCCTTGTTGGATCCATCAAAAGCCATTAGCTTTACAAAAGGCCTGCTCTTGGCAGAGAAGGGCTACTCACGGCCACTCCTACCTGCAAGATGTCTCTGTGCCGCTGCAATGTGTGCATCAACGCTGCATTGAGGGACGGGACTCCCGCACTGTTGGTGTACTCTGCCATTTTGTCGTTGATCCCTGTGAGCTGCAGGAGGGACCGCACGCAAGGTCAACTCCTTCTCAAAGGACGTGAAAGCCAACATACATTTAGAAGGAAAGCTCGTCTCTCTTTCTCTGTCAGCCCACTTGAAAGGACACCCTGCATCACTTCTGAGCAGCCCGGCTATTTTAGACATTGCTCAGATCTGATGGACGACACCTCTTTTGATGTAATTTCTGCATGCGAGTCACCAAACAACGTGGGTTTATTTACTTCCTTCTGAGAACTGATACACCGTATTTCCTAATAATATTATTTTACTTATTCATTTATTTAAAACATTTTACCCCACCTTTCTCCTTAAAAGGACCATGACAGTATTTGAAAGATAAATAGAAATACATCCTGAAGCAGTCCATGGGAAAAGTTTGTAAGCACACAAATACTTTTATACAACACTTCTGAAACCAGCAAAGTGAAATTGGACAGTAAGATTGCACAGTTTGAAAAAGAATCTAACAAATAAGGAGTGCAAAGGCTCTTCCAGAAGAGCTGGTTCTTGACTGGGGGGGTGGGCAGAGGGAAGTAGTAGCAAGTTAAGAGGAACACCGGTCATGGCTTTGCTTTCGGTGGTCAGCCAAACCTTTTCAGCGTTCTGAAATATAGCAGGAACTGTGTGACGAAGTTCCACACAGAACCCGGTACTTGAGAGGAAAATGAAAACCCTTTTTGGAAAACCTCTGCCTTAAGACTGGTTGAAAAAGGTTTCAGGTATTTCTACACTAGTCACACCTGAGCGCAAGAAGGGATTCCTTTAAAATATACTGCGCTACCATTTCAACGATCCTGAAGCTCTTTGTGCCGAGTTATAAAATACACCACCAACTCCCGAGAAACAAAGTTTAAATCCGCTTTGTCAGTTCAGGGTTGGGAAAAGCCAGAGAAGGCTAAAACGATTTAGTTGACCACTGAACGCAAACGACCGTGGCTGCCAAAGCAGAGAAGGCCACGTTGTTGTAGATGCCGAGTCCAGACAGAACTGGGTTGTGCTTTGAAGATGGTGTGGAAACACAGAGAAACGACACTTTAACCAAACCGAGGGGACCCCCGTTGGCGTTGCTGCCACGTGCTTTTCTTTTCTTACATCCACCTGCATTAAAATCCTTGAGAGACCCCCCCTTTCCTCACGGCAGCAGGGAGCGAGCCAACGGGAATGAGCACTCACCTTCCCCAGAAGCTGCTCAATTTCCACCGCCATGGTTTCGAACATTCGGTCTTGGCTAGATCCATTCAGGAGAGGGGTTGTGTCTGAGCTGAGAAAGATGCAGGAGAGAGAAAAAGATCCTGTGCATTTCCATGGCAGGAAAGTACACTTAATTGCCACTAAAATCTTTTGGAGGATATCACAGATCAAGTAACAGCACCACGAATGCACAGGCTAAAGATAATACACTGACAGTACAGCTGTTCTAATCATCCTTGGTACTGAAAGACCCAAGTATTCCCTCCATCCTATAAGCTGCCTTGGCTTATGGGACAGGAAGGAAGACCAGGAGAGAGACTGTTGTTTAGGAGCAGAAGTGTACCTGACTCCATCCATGGACTGCTCTAAGGATGGGAGGAGAGAAAAACAAATCCTGAGAAAACCAAATCCTCCTCCCCTGGGGCCTTCTGACACCCCAAAAGGGGCCCCATGCCTCAAACGCAAATTGAATATATATTTTAAAACTGAAAGCAAGATGGCAGACAATGATTCTCAAGGCAAATCAAGGCGGCTTGGCTTTAGAAACAAAGAAAACCACTGCAAAAACAAAACAAAACAAAAAAACTGAAATGAAAAGCAAAAACGAGGAAGGAAGGAAGGTAGTACCTATACCTGTCGCGCCTTCCATCCCGGCAGTTGGTGTGGCTGTAGCTGGTGCACAGTTTGCTGAAGGAGACCAGTTTGAGGTCCAGTTCATTCTCGAGCTGCCGGGCCTGCTTCCTCAGATCTGCGCATGGAGGAGGCAGAGCACATGAAACAGACGAAGCTTGCCCTCCCCTCACGCACGGCTCTCTTCCATTCGGGATAAACTTCCCCTCGATGGAACAGAAGGGATGGGGGGGGGGGGGGAGGCTGAAGGGGGCCGATTCCCAGAGAGACTTAACCCTCGTGTCTAACACCCCTTTTCTGGTTCCCTCTGGCAAAACTTTCGAAAAGTCTCTATTTTGGAGGACAACACCCAGAAAGCCCAGCCAGCACAACTAAGCGGTCATTCCGGCTGGGGGCTTTTGGGAATTCTTTCCTCCTCCTCCCCCCCCCTTCAAAAAAAGGGACATTTCCCAACTTTTGGCGTCCGTCACCAATTATGAAAAGAAAAACATTCTGCTTTAGGAACGCGATGGCTGATAATCTGAAGCACGGGAGAAACTGCAGGTTTATGATTCGTTTAAGGATTTCTTAGCACAGCAGGTGTACAAGGCGTGATGCTTGAGGCTCAGAAATCACGCCTGCCGGGGTAAAGTCCCTCTTGCATCTCCCGGTCAGGCCAGGGTCAAGGGGCGACACTCCCTCACTTCTTCAACAACACAAAAAGGGGAGCCAGGGGATGTTGGGCCACAACTCTCATCCTCCCTCATGGGCAGGAGGATGATGGGACCGGTAGTCCCAAAGCCAGCAGCGAAAAGTCTCCTGGCACCTCAAAATCGGTCAAGGTGTACATGAGGTTGGCTGTGGTACCTTTGCCTCCCCTCCCTGCCTCCGAAAGCTACGCAGACAGCAATTGTGAGTCTTTGTGGGGTTTGTGCTGCGACTAGGGGGCAAACCCCTCCTGTAAAAACCGCCTAAACCGCCTGAAGGCCCCCCCCCCGTTTTGTCTGTCCCTGAGCTCAGTAAAGCCTCCTTGCTGAGGAGCAGTACACCCCCCTTCCCCCCCCCCTTGCCCGGGGTGTGGCCACCGGTTGCCTCCCCCCTCCCCCGAGGACCCCCCCCCCATTAGCCCCCTCCCCGCTTGGAGGCAAGACCCTGAGGCCTGGCCCGGCCCTTGGAGGCCATGTCTTGAATTTGGAAGACAGCCTCCCTCCCTCCCCCCCCCCTCAGACTCCCTCTCGAATTACTCCCCCCCCCCCGAGACGCCCTTCTTCCCCCTCCCTCCCTCCCTGGGGGGGCCTCCTCTTTCTTCAAGCCCCCTCCCCTCAGGGGAGCCTGCGGAACCTCCTCCCACTTGACGCCCCTCCTCGAAGCCAGCGGGAGGGCCCTTCTTCTCCTCCTCCCCCCCTCCCGCACGGAGGGGGCCCCCGTCCCCCTCCCTCCCTCCCCCACTCACCCTCCCAGTAATTGCTGCTGCTGCTGCTCCCCCCGCCGCTTCCGCCGCCTCCCCCCGCCGCCGCTCCCGCCGCCATCTTTGTTGTCCAACGTCAGCCCTCCCTCGGCCTAATGCCGGCAGCGGCGCCGCGCAGGGCCACCGAGAGGGCGCGGGCCAGAGCGCCGCCGGCGGTTCCGCCCGCCACTTCCGACCATAGAGCGCGCGGGGGGGGGGGAAGCGCCGCAGACGTCGCCGCCCCGCCGGGATCCCAGAGCGCCGCCTGCCTCGGCAGCGCCCCTGGCGGCACCACGGCCTTCGCTCGGCCGAGCGTTCATAAAAACCGACGTTTCGGGAGGCCCTCCTCCGAAGGCCGCCCCCTCCCTCTCCTCGGGCCAGGCGGCTCGGAAGCCCTGGGCTAAGAGCTGTGGCCCATCCTTGGCTCCCGTCTCTCCCCCTCCACCCCCCCCCCCCGGTGCCGGGAAGCTGGGTTGATTGGTTAATAAACAAACAAACAAACAAACCAACCAACCAATCTCCTCCTCTACTTTCAAGTTAACTCCTTCCTCAGTCCATAAAGTGGCAGGTTTGCCCCGTAAGGTCGCAGAAAACATCTCTGCAGCTTTTTGTCTTGGATGGCCGGTCATCATCACCTTTGAAGGGCAGAGTCGGGGGGGGGGGGGAACCATTGAGCCCAAACCCCCCCCCCCCCCGTCAAGGAGGCCCAGGGGAGGAATCGAACTCCCCACCTCTGGCTCCGCAGCCAGAGGCCTCAACCCCGGGGCTCTTCCGTGGTTCTTGGCTCTGGAAAGGCAGGCTGGAGAGCCCCAAGGGGCCACGGGAGAGGCAGCTTCGAGGTGGCCGGTTGCCCTACCTCACCCACCGGCAGGTCCCGAAGGCCACGGCTGGGCAGCAGCGTCCCTTTGGGTGGCTGTCATGGCGGAGGCGGGCTTCATCCGGAGAGGATCCAGAGCGCGGCACAGTTCTGGCGGAAGGATAAAACAGGCTGGGCTTCAGGACAGGCCCCCGGGGGTGGGCGGCGAAGGGCAAAGGGGAAGAAGAACCACAGACCGGAACACCACCGGCCTGGCCCGGCCCGACTCGTAGGACCAGAACCAGGCCAGGGCAATTTCCAGGGGCTGGCCTCCCCCCCACCTGCTCTCCCTCATTCAATCGCCCAGAGAGAGGGAGGGGGAGAAACAGCTTTTTTAGAAAAATTAAGGTGGGGTAGAGAAAAGGGCCGAGAGGCAGGCGTCTCTTTTAAAGCACTCTCCCGCTTTTCCTCGGAGGGAGATTCTTTCTTCAGCCTTTTCCCATCCTGTTGCAAGGTGGAATGACATTCCAGGGCAACGGGCCTCAGATCCACCGCTGGACTACAGGGCCCAGAATCCCCACCGACTGGCCACACTGGCGAGGGATTCTAGGAGTGGAAAACCCACAACATCGGAGACCCGGGTGCGAAAAGCCTCTCCCAAGTTATATCCTTTTGCAGCTGGAATCCGTGTCTTGAAGTCTCCCTTCAGCATGTCTGGAAGGCCTCCCTCCCCAAACGGACCATACCGAGGGAGGGGAAGAAACGAGAGCCTTTGGCATGAGACCGCGTGGCCTCAAAGAGCGGGCACGACGGTCACCCAGGAAGCAAGGACGACACAAGGAAAAAGACCTCTTAAAATAAGTTTTATACAGATTAGAGCTCAGTGTACAGGTTAAAAAAAACCACAGACCCACCCGCAGAGGACTTGGGGGGCCGTTACACCCGGGGGGGGCCTTGCATGTCCCCAAGCGCCTTGTTCCCAACACTTGCTTCGGAAGGCACAGGCGGACAAAAGAAACACAGCCCCCCACCCCCCAAGCAGAGACAGGCAGCGGCACGCAACTCTGTCGGGCCAGGGAGGCTGACGCCAGCAGTCCGAGGCGTGCCCCACATGGCCAAGAGCGAGCAGGAGCTGTTGCTCGGTTCGACAATTCCACACACACACCCATCCCAAAAGAACTGGGAGGGGGAGGGGGAACCCTTTTGCATCATTGCAGTCAGAAAGATGCCACTGCCGGCGATTCTCCCAAGTAAAGCATGCCTGTCGTGGTCCTTGGGCCAGGGGAGAGAAGCCTGCCAACCACGGCTGCTCGCTTGGGGGTTCTGGACGCTGTCGCATATTTTAAAAAGGAACATTTCCATACCGGTTGTCACTCTGTTTTAAACAAGTCCGGAAGGGAAATCAAAGAACTAGCACTACATCCGCACACAGTATTGCCAACAGATTTTTTAAAAAGAGTGGTTCTTTTTTTAAAAAAAACAAACAAACCACTTTTCAGGGAAATTCAAGACAGAGATGAAGGAAGAGGAAAGAGACTGATATATATTAGGGAAGCCCAGCATGTAACAAGGGGCATCTGGAATTAGTACTCTGTAAGTCTTTTTTTTTTTAATTACTCTCAAGGAAGATTTTTCAGGCTCGTGCTTAATAAGATTCTTCCTTCCTAAAAGCATTACTGGGAGAGTGTTCCAGAACTTTACGACAGATGTCAGGGATGGATGAACGAATGGGATAACGTTAGATGTTTGGGGGTTCAGGCACTTGGTTGCGCATTGCCTGCCTGATGGAAGGGGATACCGGAGCTGCTCACATTTGGATTTGGTTTTGGTTTTTCCTAGGTTTGGGGCATTTCCAGGCCTGATGCCACACACACACACACACACAGGTTTTGGGAAAAGTTAAGTTCTCCAGCGGGGCTTAACCTCTACTGTGTGTCTCGGATGGCAGGCCCTGGACACCTTTGAGCCACATCTTAATGGCTAAAACAGGGCGACTCCTCCACAAGTTTACTGGAGGTAAAACCCTACTACCGTAAAGCCCAACTTTAAAGCAAGGCTTTCACATTTCAGAAGGGAGGCCTAAACAATTGGGACAATCTTAATTAGGACACAACAGAGCCGTTAAAGAAGCTGTTTCAGCAGGTCATGGTACTTCTATCACAGAGAAGTTTTAAGATGGCAAGTAGGAACATTTACCTGCAACATTTTACTTTTGAGGCAATGATGTTACCAGTGTCATCATCACATTATTACTTTTTTGGGGGGGTAATGAGTCATCTTTCCTTGTAACTTCTAAAACATTTACTCGCTACCTATAAAACACTTGGACCCTTTCTTTCTATCTTTCGGATGGTTTCTAAACTCATTAGCGACAAGTAAAGTAACAAGCCACTCATTTAACAACCGGGGCACGCCAATGAGTTGCTTCTGCAGAAGGTGTCAGCCAGTTACCTTTGCAAAGTCACCTTCCGTGGCTGGGGGGGAGAGCGCCGTTTCTCAGAGGGAGAGGCCTGGTGGTATGAAAGAAAATACTGCCATACATCTCCTCGGGCAGCTGGACATGTTTCGGCAAATGGAGGTCCCAAATCCAAAGGAGCAAAACATCTGCCAGCAAAATCTGTATGACAGACATTTGACTGGCTTTGGCACGTTTTTTAAAGAAAGCATCCACTCAATTCTGTCCGTGGAGCTCCTCTGTGGGCCCATTTCCTCCCACGGGGGGGGGGGGCACAACCCCAGGACCCAAAAGTTCCGAAACAGTGGGGGAGAAAGTTGTGATGTGGGGGTGAACGAGCATGAAGAGCAGCTAGGAGAGTCCCTGTCTTCCTGCCCCTTTCTGACCTGGCACCCGCTCTGCGGCGTGTCCTGCTCCTTCCTCAGAACCCATCCTCTCCACTGTCTGACCTCCAGAAAGCATGTCTCTGACTATGTGTTCATCCCTGGAAGCCTCCTTAAGAAAGCGAAAAAAGGTTTAAGACACAGTGGAAATCACAAACCAAACCATGTATGCAACATGTACAAAAAAGAGGGACCCCTCAGCACAGGCTTCTGGCCTCACAGGCACATCCACGCAGGAGCTGTGTGACAACTTCTTTCCACGGCATGTGGAACATGCAAGGAGACACACAGTTACCTTCATAATGCAGGCGCATGGGCCCTGGAGCCCTCTAGACACTGGAGAAATATCCCTCCCATCACCCCTGGCAATGGCCAAGTTAAATGGGGCCGAAGGGAACTGGGCTCCAGCGTCATCTGGAGAGCCACAGGTTTCTTGGCGCTGTGGAATGGGAGGAACAGGAACCTCTGCACTGCTTCCTTCGCCTGGAAACCAAGTCCCCTGTATGGTTTGGATTCAGTACATAAAGCAAGAGACTGTAAAGAAAAGGGAGCACGCAGCAGCAGAAGGCCACCAGAAGTCCAAACTCAGGAGAAAAGCAGAGATCGGCCGTAACAGTCACTGCCCTGGAAAGAAAGGACAGAGCAAGGAGTTTTCCTGAAAGAGCGGCCTGATGAACTTTCAAAAGAGGAAAATATTTAAAATATTTTTCCCCCCTGGACAACGGCATCACGATGAGGCCGGTGGGTAAGAGATGCTCAGTGAATTGAAAGCTAAGCTGCGAGAGGAGCGTTTGGCACCAGGCTGGAAATCCAGTAGACCAGCTATCCTAGGCTGATCAGAGTTTATTCTTTCTAAAGACAGGACTGGGTCTCTTGCTGTTCTACATTCTCAGACAGAAAACGGGGGGGGGGGGGGGGTTGAAGGAGGATGAGTGAAAAGAAAATCAGTTTTTATTCCCCACCCACCCCCCAACAAGCCTCAGCTGGAGAAAAAGGAGATGCTTCCTGCTCGGCACAACCATCTTTTCCTCTTCCCTGCTGATCACACAGAGAGTAGGTGCGGCTGGCTTCTGCCCATATGGCCTAAAGCTGAAGCCACGAGGAGGAAGAGGAGCCCAACTTCCACCCAGGGAGCAAGGCCGCTCTTTGTTTTAATGCTCCTGCGACCGACCACTGAAGTTGTGCCCCAAATTTCAGGAATTTGCCTGTGCTGCTGCAGGAGCAGCCGGGCGGGGCGGGGCGGGGGGGTAGTGTTAAACTAAACATGGCAGTGACAGTGTTATTTTCCTCCAGGCGCTGCATGGAGTGACCAGCGATGGTCAGAAAGGCTTAAAGAAACTTTGCCAAAGTCCGAGAGACGCTGGTCTGGTGGCTCTCCTCATTCGGGCAGCCGGAAAGCAGCCTGGTGGCCCACACCAGCTCTGTTGAAAGGGGCTCCGGATCTACAGATGTGGAGGAGGTCCCGGGTTCCGGGTTCGTTCGCAAGAGGAAACCACTGAGTGCCACGAGATCTGTCTCTGCAGGGGAAGCTCCCCTGCTCCCTGGGCGGGTCAGTGTTTGCTAGAATACAGTGTTTCCTCCTCTGTGTCCGTTTCGTCCTGGAACTCGTGGCTGAGCAGGGACTTCTTGGAGCCGGTGGACATCATGCGGATCTCATCTTCGTAATCGTCCTGGTGCTGCCGGAGGCGGTGGAAGCCGTCCTTGTGCCGGTTGGACTTGATGGAGCAGACACACCAGATGATGCAGGCGGTGAGGATCAGAGCTGTCATGGTGGCCCCTGGACAGAGTGAGGGGGAGAATCAAAACCCATCCATCTCGCCCTCCTCACCTCCATGGCCTGCTGGTTTGCTTCCACTCCCGCATCCCATCCAGTTGCATTGCTCCTCAAAGATTCAAGACAGGTCTCCAGACCTTGGGGAGACTCGGCACCAGAGCCCATCTCAGTGCCCTACTGCACAAATCCTGACTTTACTGTGCATGCGTTACACACCGGGAAAGTGTCTGTCCCCTCTTAGAAAGCCATTCGCACCAGGCTTCCTGCTTCCGCCACTAACCCCAAGGGAAAATCATCCCCGGTTCTCTTACCTGCTACTGTGACCACCAACTCCCTGGGAAGCCCAAAGATTTTGTTGTCTATGTCGAACTGTATGCGCAGGAAGGTAGCCATGTCATGGCGAACCAAGACCTGGAAATGAGCAACCAGTGAGTGGGTGTACAGACAGGTCAGGGGGAAAAGACCAAACATACACAGGCACGCACCCACCCGCCCGCCTGCCCGCCCAGGTGATCTGCAGCTGCTCAGGTCCTTCTAAGAAGGGTGAGACAGTCCTGAACTCCAGCTCAGGGAAGGAGAAAGAAAAAACCCAGGGTAAGGATGAAGGTGGCAGGGCAGAAAAAGAGGTCTAACCTGTTAAAATCCTTCGGGCTAGGGTGCCTTTCCTGGACTACAACCCCCAGAACTGCGCTAGCCATGAGTGGAGGATGCTGGACCAATGCCATCCAAGTATCTCACCCGCCCAACTTCGGGTTGTCCCCTACCGACGACCGTCCTCCATTTCATTTTATGCAGGCCTCATCAGCCAGCCAGTGTCTGCCCTGTAGCTCCAGCTCTCTCTTCCCTTAGCAGGCATGGTGTGTGTGTGTGAAGGACAGGCCATCGAAAGGGGGGGGGGGGCTGTCAGGTGACCTCATGGCCTTTCCTTCATGCCTGAGCCCACCTGTGAACCCCCCTTCTCCCCGACAAAAAGAGAGTTCAGGGCAGGCCACTGTGGTACCTGGACATGCTCCTGTTGGTAGCCATCAGCAAGAGCGTGGATCTTGTGGTAGCCAGGGGCCAACAGCACATGGAAGTAGCCGCCTTCCTTGGTGAAGACTTTCACGCCTTCGTTGAGGATGATTTGGGCTTTTGACACGGGGTGGCCGTGCTTGTCTTGGACAAAGCCATGGACTCCCTTGTGAACCTGGAGAAGGGAGAAAAAAAACCCACACCATCTAGTAAACAGTGTTCACAAAGACAATTTTTTCTGTATTCACCTACCTCTCGTGTTTATGTTGCAAATGATTCTTTCCAGAATAATAGACGCACAAGCACTAAAGAGACTCAAAAGGCTTGTTTCTGTGGATTCTCTCTTTTTTTTTTAGGATACTCTTTTTCCATCAAAAACTCAAGGCTGGTTACAATCTTGCTGTAACGAAACATGACACACACGCCCATGGAAAACCTGAGAGCTACAGTACATCCGGCTGAATGAATGTCAGGCCATCTAAGTGATCTCGGGACTAAGAGGAATTTCAGTGACAGCTTTCCCAAATTCGAGCTCGGTCAGAGTCCATCAGCAGCAAGCTTGAATTGGCGTAAAGACCAGTTCTTGAAATGGATCTACTTACTCTCTGTTCAGCTGGCAGACCAGCTGCCAAGAGAAGCCTGAATACCTTCAGGTCTGCCTGGAGTTCACCAAAACTCACCTCGACGAGCATGCTGAGAAGCGACTTCTTATTCTCCGACCACAGAGCGTGGAGCTGCCCAGCACTTGGGAAGTAACAGCACCCTGTGTACACTGTGATCTCTGGGCAATGCCCGTAGGTCACACTGAAATCCTGAGAAGCCAGAGGAGGGAAAATAAAAGAGTGAGAGACCCTTGAGAGGAAAAAGCTCTCCTTTCCTTTAAGCAAAAGAGAGATCAGCGGCACCTGTGGGGTTGTTCCCCGAACAATAACAACACCCGAAGTCTAACGGTAGCAGAGAGAATACCTTCATGCTGCCCAGGTGGCTGTGCCACTCGGCCCCCAGCAAAATGCCTCCGGGGATGTTCTCATCTGCAAAAGGGATAGAAGTCAGGAGTGCTTTGCGAGAAGGAGCCTGCCCGTCCGCCCGCCCGCCCGCCCGCGGGGCCAAGTCGTCGCTGCAGGCACGTACCTGACTTGTTCGGACAGCCGGGCTGCCCCAGTTGCATCGTGGGGTGGTTGTTGGCATATACAGACGCCAAGTGCCTCAAGGTTTCTTTATACTCCACTGAAAGGAAGAAAGGAAACAAAGACCTCTGGTGAGCGTTTGACGTGTACCGGACACTGCCCAGCGATCCAGGTTTCTGCAGCAACGAAAAGCCAGCCACTCTGGTCCTCTCATTCCAAACAGCCGCCCGCCCTGGCCCAAGAGTCAGCATCGAAGAGGTACCACTCAAAGGAGAACCGATTCCATGAGCTGTTTCCCCGTACCTGTCTGCACGGGTTTGTCATAGGGGTAAGTAACTAGCAGGGATCCTCCGTCCAAGGCAACTGAGAGGCTGAAGTCTCCCTTCTGGATCAGGTTCTCCATGATGGCTTTGGTTTCTGGCTCTTTGGCTGCAGAGGTATTGCCTAGAGGTAGAGTTAAGAAGTCTCTCTCAAGGGGATGTGAGGCATCTGGCCGATAATGAGCGCTGCAGCAACGGAAGAAGCCATACAGGGCGCCAACGTGCAACCCTAACCCTGCTGTCTACTGACATCTAAGCTGCTTCGCCTAAAAGGCCCTTACTCCCCCCCCTTTTTTTTTTTAGGGCCCCTAGGTGAAACGCAGGAGGGGTAGGAGGTGGGGAAATGAGGTCTGCTTTACTTGTGAAATCCGTGTCCAGATCTTTGCCATTCGCATTGGTGAAACCAATCCTGGAGGTGCAGTCTCCCTCCCGGGCAATCTCGCGTCCGTCCGGATTCAGGGATGGCACAATCACAATTCTTGTGTTGTCAATCAGCTGGAAACAGACAGAAACACAGACATGCACACACAACATTTGAGAGGAACATCCCAACCTGCATCAGGGTAGAGAAGCGCCCCCTGCCCTGACTTGAAAACTGCCAGAGATCTGCCTCGGTCTGGTTCCTTGGGACAAGGCAAACTCTCCCCCCCACACACACACACACAAGAGGGCGCATCAGAGGCCGCCCGGGACAAGTGAGAGGGCATGACCCATACAAGCGTACCTTCCTCTGCTGAAGGAAGAGTGTCCAACCCACCCACCCACTCCATGGTTGACCTCACCGTGGTATCAGAGCGTTCAGGGCTGCAAAGGAAGCCAGGGCCCTCTCTTGCCAGATCGAAGGACCCCTCACGCACCAGCCTGTCACCACTGAGGCAACCCTTGTTCACTGGAATCCTGCCAGGACCACTTTATTCAATTGATCTTCCCCCCCCCCCTTTGTCCCCCCTACTGAGATCTTGCGCGGTCATCCTCTCAGGCCCAGTGCGTTCCCCTATTCTTTTCCCCTTTCCTTCCCAGTAGCATCAACTGACGAGCAGGGCTCGGCAGCCTTTACAACCAGCAGGCCCTTCTGCTTCCTCATAGGGTTTCCTTCCTGGCAGGCTGGTGCTCGTGGAGACAGATTGGGAGCAGAACTCCCCAAAGGAATTTCTCCGAGCCGGAGGCTCGACGCGGCCGTCTCCAAGTCAAGTGATGGCCCCCAATCCAGCTGGGGCCGCCCACCGCCCAACCACCCACCTTTGTGATGGCTGGGTTCTTTTTGTAGTTCATGCAGAGGAACTCTGCCAGGGCCAAGAGCAGTTCGGTGCCAACGGGGGCGCTGCCGTGGATGCCGGCGACGAAACGGATCTTAGGCTCCTCCGGCTCAGATTGGTTGGGTTTATTCGAGATCTCCAGGGACGAGATGTAACGAAACTCACGGCTCTGGCCCAAGCTAGAAAAAAGCCAAACGGGAAGAGGTCTGAGGTGCTTCTGAGTGGCTTTTTAATCTAGGTAGCCACCTTACCCTTTGCATGGCTATGGGAATTGGAAACATAGGGGGTCCCGGTCATTCTGAGGCGATGGGATGGGAAGATAACCCATCTCTCACCAAAGGAGGCAAAAAAATGCTTACTAGAATGCATAGAGAAATTTCTCCTCATTTTCTCACTCACGGGAGACTGGTGAGACCTGTAAGATCTCCCATTTCTGCTATAAGGTCCTCGGGACAACTGCAGGGCTTTGCTGTGTCTATGCAGCCACATTACGAGATATTCTCCCAAGAACACTCAGGACAAGCAACAGGGGCCCCGGAGCAGGTTTCGACCCACAGGCATTCGGAAGGTGCCCTGCCTGCGACGTGATGCTCGTGACATTCGCTCTGTTTTCTTCCAGCAGGGAGAACCAGGGCACCCCACCCACCCAAATAGGGCTATTTCGGATTCAGCTTTCTCTCATGCTTTGTGGGGGGCTACAGACGTGGCTGACCGCCATCTTTTCTCTCTAGAACAGCCGAAACAGTACCCCAGCCTACCTCGTGAGATTTGTGATCTGTGGATAATTCAGGTTTAGGCCTCTCAGGAACATAGACCGATCATCGTAGAGGCGGGTAACGGGAAGGCTGGACATCGGCTGAGGAAGAGAGCAGGAAGTGTTCCAAGCCGTTCTCGGCCGAGAGGTTTTTGATCAGAGTTTCAAATTCCTTGGTGACGGTGCCATCGGTCTCGGCCACGTTGACGTCTGGGGCCTTCCCCTCCTCCACTTTAGAGTCCTTTTGCGTTAAAGTGAAGTTCACCTGCACGGCGCTCTTATCTCCTACCTTCACTGTCTTTGTTTCTGAATCATACCTTCCAAAACATGAGGGGAGGGGGAGAAAAACATGAGAATTGGAGAGGAAGTAAAACAGAATGTTCTGGTATGTTTGTGACAATATCCTCCCCTGTGCGGAAAGAGGGATAGGGTGGGAAAGATCCTTTACTGGCCACATGCTCCCCAAACACCCCAGACCATATGCACTTTGAGATGTTACTGTCGAAAAATTGAAATGTTTCAGGCTCCAGAAAGAGTAGGTCTCGTCTCCGGTGAATGCTGCAATGCACGGAGCTAACACACTGCCTTGACACGTCTAATAAAAAAGAGATCATTATCACAAGGCCAGTCTAGGACTGTGATTAAAAACCTGAGTCGGGATATAAATTTTTCATTAATGCATTAATATTTCCATCAGGCTTTTTTGAGCCAGCAGAGTCTTCATGACGGCTCACAAAAGCCAATATGAAAAGCCCATTCATTCTGTCTCTAGATGGGAGATAACCTTCCTGCTGAACCTTGCACAGAAACCTCGTCCTGCTGCCAGGAGCCCAAGGTCGCCCGACTATTACACAACAAGCGGAGGGGATGCAGAGATGCCCAAAGCCCCGTCACCGATGAAATCTCTCTGACGGGTTTGTGGGGCAATCCTACGGCTTCCCACATAGGTCTGTGACGCTGATCTCTGAATGCATCAGTTCAACTTGTCCAGGACCCTGCGCCTTCGGAAAAGGAGCCCTGGCCAACTGAAACACGACCTTCCCCTTTACAGTTTCGAAGTGGGAAAGGCAGGGCTGTTGAAACTCACCCTCGGGCAGAGGCTGTGATTTTGTACGTCCCCTGGGTCAACAGGCGCCAGTAGTCTCCGCTCTTATAGGTGGTGACTGGGTGATCGATGCTGGCGACACCGATCGTGGCATTAAAGATGCCCCGTCCATCGGTGGCATCCAACACAAACCCCTTCACACCTCGGTGAACCTAAGCAGGGAAGGAGGGAGGGAGGGAGAGGAAGAAAGGAGGGGGGGGAGATGACGGGATCACTCTTTTCCCACACTGTGCCCGACATAGTAGGGTTGCCCACTGTTAGAAAGAATGTTCTAGAGGTTATAACGCTGGTTATGGCTCCCCCGGTTTGAACGTCTTCCCTCTGGGAGGGCAGAAGGCCCTCTCACCTGCTTGAGGAACTGCAGCAGGGACCGGCGGTTCTGCTCCCAGTACTTGGGCAGCTCGTCGGCCTTTGGATACTTGACGCAGCCCAGCTCGATGGTCACCTCAAAGCAATTGGTGTTCACGTAATTCCAGTCCTGCATACCGCCTGAAACCAGAGGACCAGAAGAGCCATCAGGAGCAGGCAAAAACGCAAGAGAGGGCAAGTCGACAACTAAGCCCCAAAGGTGCGGGATGCTGACTGCAGGGGAACATGCTGCGTTTCTGGAACAAACTAAAAGATGGTGCCACGGAGCAGACTAGAGTGAGGTATAAAGGACCAACCGGTTAGATTTTAGAAAGCTGCAAAAACACGAGGGGAGGGGGTGATCTTTAAGTATCGGGGTTTTGTTTGAAGGAGTGAAGTTTTGTCTCATGTTCTAAGCTGAAGGAAATCAAATTCACAACATGAGAGAAGAGCAAACGGGGACTAGCAAAATACGAGGAAGGGAAGGCAGTGGCTAATCATCCTGTCCTCAAAAACCCGTACCCTGGGTGTGAGACAGAGGGAGCAGATTAGCTATCTTGATACTTCACAAGAGAAAACGGAACAGGTTGCCGTCAGCACTTTTCAAACTGAGCACATTATCAAAGAGGTATGCGCCAGGGCTGAAAATGGGTCCATTCGAAGGGGGAACCTCTCCCCTGGCGCTGGTATGCAAAGCCGCCGCCGCCTACCCCCCGGGCCACATGTTATTCCACTCAAGGCCAATGAGAGGTGGGATGGCTTGTGCAGGATCCAGAACAAGACCCTCGGGCTCTGACGCATTACCTGGAACATTGTACCAGTGAGCTCCATTCGTGATGCCATGGGGGAAATACTCTTCGGGAACCAGGTCTTTGCATGGGTGGCCCTGGGACATCTGCGCATTCTCCTGGAAGAACAAAGGACCACCACCCATGAGGCCTGCACTTCTCCTCCACCCCAAGGAAGACACACAACCCCATGCGCCCTCCTCACCAGAGTCACATCTCCTTACAATTGCCGTAGGAAACTTAAGGCCCTCCAGGTGTTTCGGACTCTCTCTCCCACAATACCTTACCAGTGGCCCTGCCGGAAGAGGCCAGTGGGGGTTACAGCCCAGAACAATTGCAGAGCCAAAGAGAAGATCTCTGCCTTCAAAAAATCTGACCCATCACCCCTTCCCAGAGCCTTCGGGAGGCGCTCACCTTGGCATAGGAAAGGGCGATCTGCTGAAAGACAGCATCGTCAGGGGATCTGCTGTACGTGGCAATTCCTTGTTGGTCATCATCGTAGGGGTAGTTCACCACCAAAGAGCCTGCCAAGTGGAGGAGGGAAAAACCCACATGTCAAGGTTATGTCCCTGCAGGGGAACCAATTTCAGCCTAGGAAGCAGCTACATGGCTAACGCCCTGGATTAGAATGCGCCTGCGATTCTCCTCAGCTCAAGGACAAGCCACAAGACTAAGCTCGGCAAATGTACAGACAACCATGAACGCTGAGCAACCCTCAGGCCACACGACTGCAAGGCACCTGGGCCAGGATTCAGCAAGCCGGTACCTGAGCATAATCTGCCTGGAAAGGCAGGAGGCACCTGTAGAAAACACAGCCACAGAAACGGGTGAGTCTTCAGTACTCAGGAAAGGAAGATCTGACCTTGGAGAACAGCTACTGACCCTAAAGGTTCTTTTCTAACCCCACCATGTGGCAGAGCGCTGTCCTTGGCCATTAGGCTAGACTGATTTCCACTGGTGAAAAATCAGCTGTGTTTGGAATCTATTTGCAAGGTGATGCTGCAGCCACTGACTGAGCCCAGTTCTCTTTAGGACAGTGGAAGGATCCCAGTGAAATTCTGCCACCTGTTCTCCACGTTCCTCTTACCTCCGTGCAGGTTCGCTGACAGCACAAAGGGATAGGACTTCAGCCAGCCCATGACCGCGATGGTCTCTGGCTGCAGAGGGTCTGTGACGTTGACGAACTGGTCAGGGAAGTTGCGATTCAGGTCATAGTTGTTGCTGTTGTTTCTGCCAACGGTCCCCGCTACGTCTCCTGAGGAAAGGGACAGGAACTGTTGAGCTTCTGCACAAATGTGTGCTCGGGGGGGGGGGGGGGGGCAGGATAAGCCCCCTCGCCAGCACAAACACGTAATTCATCTGTCCGGTTTAAGTGGGCAAACACACAGCTGGCCCAGCTGGCTCTGCAATCTCTGCCAAAAAGACCCAGTGGCCACCAGCAGAGGAGGGCAAACTGTTACTCGCACCAGTGCAATGAAGTTACGTGTCAAAGGTTGCCCAACATGCAGGAGCATAGGAACAGAAAAACGAGTCGTGCGATCAATACTGCAATTAATTACTTTTCCCAGTGCTGTAACAAGTGACGACAACGGGTTATGGCTAAACGATAATGAATAAAAGAATGAATTACATTTAAAGGGAACTTGGCAGGTGCCAAGTAAGAGGCTTTGCAGATTCCGTACAAGGCTGTTCTTTTCACAGAACCAGCGCGTTATTACTCATGCCGCACTGCCCACAGCA
Organism: Intellagama lesueurii; assembly: GCA_037013535.1. Taxonomy (NCBI): domain Eukaryota; kingdom Metazoa; phylum Chordata; class Lepidosauria; order Squamata; family Agamidae; genus Intellagama; species Intellagama lesueurii. The sequence continues at coordinate 1,419,167 of JBAJHW010000015.1, read as the reverse complement.
TGTTATTGCCGAGGAAGAGGCGATGGATATGTCTTGGGAACAAGCCATAAATCCTACCCCACAGATCAATCTGGATGAATGAACCTTTCATGAGGAAAGATTCAAGGTGCAGTCAAATAAATGAAGATGCTGTTGTTCAAACACACAGCCTTACCTTGTCAAACAAGGTGCCTGGCCGTGAACCTCTCAACCCATTCTCTAGGAAGCAGCTGAGCTCAGGAGCTGTTCCTTACCACAGGGGACAGGATAATGGCATACGTTGTGCCACCTGTGCTTTTATGTGTCTCCTGCACCGACTTTGGAAAGATGCCACTCAAAACTAAATCTTTCTGTACTCCAATACCCTGTGGTATTGAAGTTACGTCATTATTCTACATGAAATGCCTGGTATTTGGTATGTATTCTGGCAACAGGTTTGCTTCTGTTTATTAAACCAGAGGTCGTCAACCCCCGGGCCACGGCCCGGTGCCGGTCTGTGGCCTGAGCCGGACCGGGCCGCGGAGACAGACCTCCCGCCCCCCCGCATGCACTCCCCTCCCCACAGCTGCTTTGCGCACATGCGTGCCAGCACCAGCGTGAGCGCTCCCCCACCCCCTCACGCATGTACCCGCGCAAAGGGGTGGGCGGGCGCTCCTACGCATGCACGAAGGGGTGGGGGAGCGCTCACACCGGTGCTGGCACACGCGCGCGCTCCCTCACCGCTTCGCACATGCGCCCAAGAGCACCCGCGGGAGCGCGGGGGGTGCCCCGCCTTCCTCAGAGGCTCAGCCGGTCCGCGGTCCCAAAAAGGTTGGGGACCGCTGTATTAAACAACCAGACCTCAGAAGGAGACCATCGCGCCAAAGCCTGCCCACTTTACACTGCATCCTCAAAAGAAACTTCAATTCTCACAACATAGATAAAGTGAAAAAAACATTTGGGTACATGTGGGGAGGCACAAGAAAACCAAAAAGAGAGCGGTCTTTTGTCACATCGTCTGCAGGCAGAGATTGGTCACAAACACAAGAAAACCAGAATGTGCTACGAAGCCTCTGCCTTCGTACAGCACCTGACTCCCAAAAGCGGTAAGGAAAGAAGCTTGCGAACAGGGCTACCTTCTTGGGCTTTTTCGTAGCCATCTGGATTCATTGACGGCATGATGTGGATCCGAGTATTTTCGACCAAGTCTGTGACTTCAGGATCCGTCCCATAGTTCCTGCAGAGATATTCTATGAGATTAAGGAGCAGCTCTCTGCCGACCACTTCATTGCCGTGCATATTGCCGATATACTTGAACTCCGGTTCTCCTGGATGGGGAACAAAACCCAAATAAGCCTTCAGTTGACCCATGTCATTTCAGAAGTGAGGAAGGTCTCACAGGGAGAGGCACCGGAGTGGGAACAGACAGAAAACATCAGGCCTTGCATATTTAAGAATTACCTCAGCACCAACAGGTATGTACAAGGAGAAATAAATAACAGGAAAACCCTTCGCTGGTCCCACAGCAAAGAAATTCCTGTGTCAAGACTTCAGTGGAACTGTTCATGTCTAAGGGTACCAAAGGAAATGCATGGAGTATCCTTTCCTGACCTGCTTAATGCCTGACATTAAATAAATACACGAGGAATGATGACAGCAGTGTTGAAAACCGAATATGGTTGAACCGTCCCTGCAAGATCACTTCCCCATATTTACTGTACTCAATGGAAGAGAATAGCTAAATGTTCTGGGATGGTGCCTGGATAGGAGCACCCACGGAAATAAGACACCAGCAGTCCAACCCAGTCATACTGCCCTGTAGTAGGCAACCTGAGGCCTCCCAAACTGCTATCATGTCCCAGTTGCCACAGACTACAACCAGGTGTTATAGGGTTTGTAGTCTGAAACTTCAGCAAGGTGCCAGGGTGCCTGTCCCTCACTCAGCCCCTGTCAAAGACCCAGGCGTTCTCTCCCTTGCCACACAAGCATGGAATCAAGAGTCCAGCCAGGGGCTGATCACATTACCTGCTTCATGGACGCCGGGGTTATCGGATATCTCCATGGCGTACAGCTCTCTTTGTTCCACCGACTTGCCCACTGAGTAGAGACGAGCAATGTTTGGATACTCGGAGGCGTATTTCCTCAGGAAGATCCCCATGTCAGGGAAGTGGTGATGGCGAAAATCCTCCGGCTGGATTGACGGGTGGGCAGAGGTCGGTCGGTCTGTGTTGGTGACATTGGTCGTGTTGGCCACAGGGTCTGTGGCAGCCACAGGCGCCGTCTGGGTAGGGTCGGAGGCCGGCGCCACTACGGTAGGCTGCAAGGAGAAGTCGACTGCGGTTGCGTCCCCTTCCTTTACTTCAATGTTCTCTTGGGTGACTGGGAGATATCTGGGGAGGGGGAAGAAAAAAAGGTGCAACCGTTTGTATTCCACTTGCAATGCTCTCAGCTTGGCCTGATCTAGGGGTCTACCAGTGACATCAGCCTAAAACCTTTTCTCAGAGGGTACAAATAACGAGAAGTGCAGAGAAAGTGCCCCCCCCCCCCCTGGACATCCTAACAAGCTGACAGGCTGGCACTGTTGAGTCACAAATGTATAAACTATTTAGAGTAAGCAAAGTGGTCCCCTGTCCTTCATCTTCACCACAATCCCCATTTCACAGACAGGGCACAGAAGCAGAAAGACAACAGCTTGTCCAGAGGTCAACCCGTTGGCTGTTTGTGCCAAACGGGAGACACTGAAACAGGTTATCTCAATTAACGGCCAATTGTTCTGTTCGCTGCAACAGCTTTCCATCACGTCAGTAGAATGACCACTTCAATCACTTCCCCAGAGTTACCATTAAAAAGAAGCACTAAGGGTAGAAACAGGATGTGGGGCCCATAGAACCAGGCAGGTTAACCTCCTTTCTTGCTACTCTCTCGCTTTTGTTTGCCTAAGAGATGCGAGCACGTGCCAAATCCTATGCAGCACAGAGCAAAAACGAGACAGGATAGCAAGAACAGCGTCTAGGGTTCCTGCTGCTGACCAGAAGGAGCCTGGCCAAGAGCTCAGATATAGGACGCATCGAGACTTTACCCCAAGGCAGCCACTGTGACGTTGTAGATCCCGGGCACCAGCAGCCTGTGGTAGTCACCAAACCGGCCGGTTGTGATGTTGTGAGCGATTCCAGCCACAACAATGGTTGCATTTTCCAAGCCAGCCCCAGTGATGGAATCCCTAACGAACCCTTGGATTCCCAGGTGGACCTGCACAGATGGAAATGGGAAACAGATCAGAAAACTGGATATGTCTTTGTGTGCAACTTTATTCTTAGATTCCCTGCTGTGACTCTGGTTTTCCTCTCCACTGACTTATAATTTCATGCTCAGAGTTCTCTGTAACACCCACTGCCAAGAAAGACAGAGATAGAGTGGTATGAAGCTTGGAGATTAATGTCTTTGTGTGCAAAAATCAAACAGCACAAAGATCTGGCAGGGTCACACATAGCACACCCTAACTGATAACAAGGTCACCCTTCCCACAGCAAGGCTACCAGCTCCCTTCTGAGGAAGGCTAGGCTGTCTCCCACCCACCTGCCTGTCCTTCTGCCAGTGGGTAAAGATCCTGAGAATGAGGCAGAGTTTGGGTAAATGTCCGGTTGCTGAAAAAGGAACTTTCAACAGGGTAGCCTTTTTTTAAAAACGCTATTTAATTCCCCAGCATTTTAATGTCACAATTTGCTTCACCATGTTGACATTGGAACTTCTTGCATTTTGATCTCTACCTCTTTTAAAACCTTCTTGTGAGTCACCTTGAGCCCTGTTTGAAGAGAGTGGTTGATATCAATAAAATAAGTACATAATTAATAGGATCTAAAAAGTACTTCATGCAGCAGGATCTGTAATGGGCTGGCAGAATCTGAAGCTGGCCTGTCTGAGTGTGTGACTCAGTGGGTTATCTCTGCATTTCCGAATCAAACATTTTACTACCCACTTTATAGAACGTTCACAGCAGAAGAGACAGAAAATGCCTCTGCTCCAACATTTGAATGCGTCTGAAAGGTAAGAACCTGCTCCCAGTTAGTCAGCTACAACAGAGGTTGCCATTCAACACTGCAAGAGGACAGGTGCAATGGAAGAAGCCTACGAATGATTAGCAGGAGATAGCTTTGCACTTTTAAAAAAAACATGCTTGTTAAGAACAACTGTAAGCGGAGACATCTAGAGATCCTTACAGGAGTAATTAGGCTGCCTTCTGCCCACTGCAGTTCCTGTTCTGAAAAGCCTCTTTCAAAACAGAGACAAAATTGAGGCTGATGGGGCTTTGGCTTTTTAGATTAGTTCTCTCTCAACTGGAGCCATCTGTTTCCAAAAGAACACACGGGGTTGATACAAAAAATATATATATTGAATAACAGGACACCTGCAGCGATTGCTACAGTCAGGAACAGGAGTCAGAACCAACAATTTCTGGAACAATGCTGTGGTTGTGACATGGAAGGAGGAAAAAGATTCCTGCTGAAGGTCATCTTGCGTACAAGCGACTTTAGCCTGACCGGTGTTTCTGGTTTATGTCATTTTCACCTTTCAGGGAGAGCTTTCCCCCCCTCTGTTAGAAATAAAAGCAAAATCAAACAGGTAAGAGAAACCTCTCTTTCTTATCCAGCGTTTCAGCCAGAAGAGCACAGGCAGCGGCTTATGTTCTGACAAACAAGAGGAACCGGCAAAAGGTACAGGAAAGGCACAAAACACCAAGACCCAAGTGACGCACAGGTACCCAGATGATTCAGTGTCACACCAGAAAAGGGTTTTTGAAAAGCCCTTACTTTTTCGATGAAGGTGAGGAGAGATTCCCGGTTATTTTCCCATTCCTGCTCAAGCTGTGAAGCTGGTGGGTATTTGCAGCAGGAAAGCTCAAAGGTGACCTCAAAGCAGTTGGCCCAAATGTAGTTATAATCCTGCATGCCACCTGAGGGGGAGAAGGAGAAACCGATTCACCCGAGGACTCTCACACAGACGCCTCTGCACCAGCACAACCTGGTTGCGTCATTTCAAGTTAGCATTTTCTCAGCAGGATGGGATAAATTCCTTTCTCCAAGCAAGAAGCAGTTTAAAGACAGAAAGGCAGGCTTTGATAATCACTGCTATGCCTTGCGAAAGAAACAAAGGACCGCTAGAAGAGAATTATGATAATGTTTTTGGAATAACACCTACTGCCTTTAAGGGAAGCTTTGCGTCTGACAAGTTATCTTCTACCGGGCACCTGTATTTCTGCTTGAAGAGAGGCTCAGCACATCAGTAAGAAAAAAAAAAAAACACCAAGCTTGGAAAAGTTACTTTTCAGATCACACATCCCAGAATCCTCCAGCCAGCCTGAGCCATGCTGGCTAGGGAATTCTGAGAACTACTGTCCAAAAAAGGGTCAACTATTGGAAAGCTTACATCCTTAAACGCCACATTCTCCCAAATCTTTGAATAACCGATCTTATCATCATTCCACCTCCCTCTCAAAGGCTGGCCCCTTTGGAGCCCATTTTATCAACTGGCTCTTCTGTCCACTCAGCCTTTAGCTTGTCAAGCTGTGTCAGTAATGCTTGGAAGAAAGGCCGTATGCTTGCAGAATGCCTACATCAATTTACGTAGGTTTTTTCCCCATGCAGTCTTTCTGTCGCTTGTTTCCCAGGCAAATGTTCCACAAGCAACTCATGTCGTAGCAGTGAAACATCTCGTAGGAATGTAGCACTCTACAGAAAATGAGCCGTGTAGATTCGGCTGGGAGAATGTGACCCTGGCCCAACGTCACACTGTGAGTTTCATGACTGAGCTGATTTGAACCCAAGGCTCTTTGGTTCAGCCCTCCATCTGTAGCATCCTGTTGAGCATTAAAGCTACTAGAGTATGCACCATGGCTTTGGACCTGCAACAGACAACCCAAGGCAGATGGAGGAAAATCCAAAAACGAGTCAGTCAAAGTGGACAATCACAGAGCTGAGGGGGAAATGAACAAAAGGAGAAAATAAAGACTCAGTATTCCTATCCACATATTTATCTGTTCCTCATCCCCTGCACCTTCTATATGCAGTATATTGGAAAAGATCCTACCCACAGCAGATGACAAAAATGTACCTAAACAAGAATATCAGAGAGGTGACGACATTTGAATGAGGAGGAAGGGAAGATGAGGCAAACAACTGATCACTAACTGCCATTTGCCTGGACATAATTTTAGCTCCTACAACTGTTTCTATGTGAGCAAACGCCCACTTAAAAGAGAGAACAGGTTGTGATGAGTTGAAGTCCAGCAGAGAATAAAGAACAAAGGGGTTGGTTTTCACTTCAACCCTCTTCTTGGTCCTCTGGAAACTTAAAACATTGTGCTGCTTACTTTTAGGCACACCCCTGTCCATTTCCCTTGCCCCATATTTACAGCAGAGACCTCTGGCTGAAAGGCACTGCCTGGTTTCCTGTGTTTGACATACGTGGAAGTGTCTCAACACCCTGAAGCCATACTTACAGTGCAATCCTCTGCATGTCTAGGGAAACACAAATCCCCTGAGTCTGAAGCAGAATCAGTACACACCTACGCAACCTTCATCTCCAAGAGGATAACTCCCTTATATTAACCTTTCTGTGAAAAAGTTCTTTGGTTGGGGAAGGAGGTTCTATTTTAGATTTGTAACAGGTTCTCAGCTACTGGCCTCTATCATCATTGCCAGATATTTTCCCCATTAGGGTTTATCAGGGAAACTTCTGTTCCATCACAGCCACCAGGAAAACCAAAAGATCTCCCCACCCTTTCAGTTTCAAAGTGAACCGTGGGATCTCCACCAATGTGAGGACTAACTCTGCTTAACAGCCAACAGCATCCTGCAATCATAGTCAGAAGCAAGCAGAGAGTGTTACAGTTGCATCTTGTCCCAATATTAAATGAAACAGCTGCACAGCACTGTTTGATGTACACTTATTTTTCTAAAGACAGTATTAGAGACGGCTTATGGAAAACATACTAAAAAACAGTCAGAAGCAAGGCAAACGTACAGAATAAAACAGTGTGAAATGAAAAAGGCCTAGCAATGGAAATAAGCAAATAAAAACCTCAAATCCCGAGTAGGAAAGTATTAACCAACTCAAAACAGCAGTGATAAATACCATTCAACACTGAACAAAAAAGCGCCTGGTAGGTTAGGAACACTTGATGTGGTGTCAGGATGTTGCATTGAGTAGACTGGTTCCCGGCAGTACAGAACTAGGGAGGGTGTTCCAGCAGCAGAGTGCCGTTCCGGGGGGGGGGGGGGGGAAGAGAGGCTTATTTCTTGAACACCACTTCCTAAATCTTTGGCAACCAGGAGATTAATCAAATAAACGATGGCCACCTCGGTTCCAATCACTAGTAAATAAAATCTTACAACACTAGCTTCTATTTTCTTCCTATGTAATGTAAAAGAACACGGACAAAACCTCCTCTACTACTTAAGCTTCATGGATGATTAGGTAAACCTCCTACATTTGGTCTCCCTTGCAAACCGGTCCTTCCCTCCACAAGGCAGGAAACTGGCCCGGCTGCTTTTCCAAGTGAAGTTATTACTCATGCCTGGGACTTCAACAACTAAAGCAGCTTGTGAAAAAGAAAGGCCATGTCGGTGGAAGCGAGAAAACTACCACAACCTTTACTTTTGCAACTTCTGTAAGTGCCCTACCAAGCTATAGGAGGCAGATTGCAGGTCGGCTACAAAAAAAACTTTTTAAAAAAATGGTCCTGTTATTTATTCGAAGTAAATACTAACTTTTATGTTAGACAATACGCAGGTAGATTCCATTGATATAAAATACCGAATAAGTCCCTGTGACGCTATTTTACAGCAAAGATTAGGCCTGTGGGAACATAAATCCTATGTATATTTACTTGGAAGCAAATACCACTGGTCCAGCTCACCTCTGAGTAAACACGGCAAAGAATAGTTAAGGTGTGTGAGATTTTAAAGGCCATCACGAGATTCTCATCAGCCCAATAACTAGGAAATATAATTACTAGGTAGACTGTAGTATCTTCTGTAGTATACCAGAGAATTTTTAGACTTCACTTCTAGATTTTGAAACTGCACTGCAAGTACACTAAGGTTGTGAGGGAACATTTAATTTGGGTAAGCTATTGAGCAAAACTTGCCCCTGTGAAGAGTGAAGTAACTGAGCTCTTTTGGGACATCCTGATTCAAACTCAGTGACTGTATGAGGTTTCAAGTTTCACAAATACTCTCAGGCATCTTGGTCATGAAACACAGTGAGCCTTGTTGATATGGTAAAAACCACAGCTTCTGATAAAATCTGGGTGTGTCCAATGCCAAGGTGCCGTGCGTGGACATTTAACAGGAAAACAAGCCCTGCTGATCAACCGGATAGAGGGAAAACTTTAATTTGAACAGCTACGGAGGGGCTGGCCGGTAGAGAAAAGGTCTGGCACCATGATCATGATCCAGTGGTGTACTTGTGTACCCCATGCCAGTGGAATCTTATCCCCCTCCCGCTGCAGCTCTCTTTGCCATAAAAAGCTTGCTCCAGAGGGCAATCCCAGCCTTCTAGAGCAGGCTGTCACAGGGTGAAATGCTGCAGACCTGGGGCCTTGCGGATCCTGGCAGAAGGTAGAGAATCTGCTGGAAGTGCCACTCCTTGCCTGCTTTCTTGGCACCGCTTACGTCTAGATGATCATTTTTAAATGCCCAAGTTATTTTTACCTCCTGTCTGATGGTTTACCAACCCATAAAACAAAAAGCCAGAACGGGAGAGAATAGGGAAAGAACAACAAAACAAGCATACATAGGCAGCAATAGTTCAATGTTCCAACAAACACCACCTTTTCCCCCCTCAATATACTTTGAAGGATTTGACAGGGGACTGCCAGATAAACACAGAGTTCGGTGAGGCACGCACACTGTGTGGGCATCAAACTCAGTTCAAAGGCCACACATCCAACACAGACACGCTCCACACCCGAGAGAATAGAAAGATCAAGCCACTGAGCTGCATCTTGCCTCTGAGCATATTAAACCACAGAGGAATGGAACACAAAAGCATTCCTCCCCGGTGTTGTGAATCTTAAGGGACGGATGCAGGGTGAAATGACTGAAGACAATGCAGGCTGCAATGTGCCAAGGCAAGCTTTAAATGTTTGCTTATATTGAACAGATGTGTTGGACGTGCCAGCTGAGGCTGCGGATTTCTCTACATATTGTTTTATTGCAAGACAACAAAACACAAACAAGGAGAACCAGCACCAAGCACGGACGTTGTCATCACCTTGATTCTATGCTGCAGCACTTCTGATGTGACAAACGTTGCCAGAAAACATTTTTAAGATGCTCCTCTTTGGTAAGAGCCTTCTTAATTCCAGTTTGCAATCTTACCTTGCACGTCGTACCAATGTGCACCATTGGTGATGCCATCTTTGAAGGTTTCTTCCTCCTCCCCAGGACAGTTTGGGGTGCCCGTTTTCATGACTGGATGGTTGGAGGCATAAGCTTTTGCCAAATACTTAAAAACCTCATCATCTGCCGATTTGCTGTACACGCCCGAGATCTTGTGTGTAGGAGAATCATCGAATGGATAGCTGGCAACCACAGAGCCCCCATGTAGGTTCCCAGAAAGCACAAAACTGTTTAAGAAGAAAAGATAAGTGCAACACGTGTCAGAATCACAGAGAGGAAGACAAGAGTGAAGAAACTTTCCCTTAAGGTGGCATGTTTTATTTCACCTCAGTCAATATCCCTTTACAGAAGCAGCAAAATCAACTCAGAGGAAACACAGTGGCTGCTTCAAACAATACAACACAACACAAAAACAGATCATCTTCAGTGGATGACAAAGTGGACAAAGTGGAGGACTGAAAAACAGATGAATTGAGGGACAGCAGAAAAGTCCCCTCCCCAATTTAAAACACATCACCCTAGGAAAGTTCAACAAGAACTCTACCTAGTTCTGGCAATCAAGGTAAAAGCCTAGTTGATATCAGACCATGGAACCTGCTCAGAACAAATCTGGCACTAACGCTCAAGAAACCAAAACATACAAAACGTATGGAACAGCAAGCTACTATGTAGCCCCTAAGTTCTAAAAGTTTGCAAATATCAACTGCCTAGATAGAGACTGACAGGATATTTAGCACACATTAGTAAACAAAAGCAGAGGAGAACCTGCATGGTTTCTGTGGCTTAGTCACAAGCAATTATGACTATATCTCACATTTCCTTCTTTTCATAAGTTCAAAGAAGTTGGAGTCCCTTGAGAACCGTTCTATACTTAACCAGTTGTTTTTTTAAAAAAACAGGCCAGCCTCAGAAGAGGCCTCATTAAAAAATTGCTGGAGACCAACCAGGGCATTAGATTCTTTTCTTAAGAAACAATGGCCTTCATGCATCTATTTAAGGTATTTACGGTGCTTTTTAGAACCAGGCATTCTCAATGCAAAACAGAAGATAAAAGGGAGTATATTAAGGAGACCATGAAAGCATGGAATAGATAAAGCAAATCAGCACTGCTTTGGCAGCACACAACCATTATTTCTCTTTCGGAAGAACAGGGGCAAAAATGTCCCTCTCCAAGACCTATCCTGAGTGGCCCAAGCAAACGTCAGATGGAACGTGCACGCGTTCCATTTGTTTGTCCTTCTTGGACTAGAGACACAGTATGGCTATTGTTTTGTGGAGTGTGAAATTGGAAGCCAACCACAATGGGCTGCCTTGTGTTAGCTATCTCTGTAATACGGTTGTTTTAAATCCAAGTAAGCGCTACCAGGTTTGAAAGCTTAGGTTTGGATTTTCAGCCACCACCGAAATCTAGAAACATCTTCACAGCTAACATTCCCAAATGGATTTTGTGCAGCCATTCACACTGGCAACTTTTGATGACTTCTTCCTGGGTTTTTAGTTTCAGTCTATCAAGCAGAAGGCACAGATCAAGACATAATAATTTGAAATAAATAATTTTAAACACTGGTTATTTTGTTAAATATTATAACCTGGAAGGCGTCTCAAAGCATGTTAAGGAGAAAAACCTTTTATATTACATTGCATAATCTTTTACGGACGATAGTTCTTTCTTAAGTAAATCTGCACAACAAATGTTCATTCTTTAAGGTGCTACAAGATTCTTGGTGACACCTACAGAAGTCCTGTTCTGGGTTTTCCTCTCATCAGGAGTGGGAAGGGCACATGCCATCTTGACCGCAGCATGCGCACACACACAAAATCCATCCTAGGGAAATCTGCCTTGTTTGCTACTTTTGAAGCACAAGATGGTAACCGCTAATGAATTTGTGTTTAACTGCTGCTATTTGTGTTGGCTCTTACATGCCTCAGGAAAAAAATTGTTTTATCAGTAAGGTTGTTTTTTTTAAAAAAAACAAAAGTCGTACTGTGAGCTTTTCTGTACGCCTCTTTCTGGTGCAAGAAAGAAGAAGAAGAAGAAAGGAAAAAAGAGCAACCAACACAATGGAAGCTGAAAAATGAGACGTGAAACATGAAGAGTGGAAAAATACAGTTGCCCAATACATTCTGGCATGTCATCTTTTTTGGGGAAAATATTTTTCTTTCTGCTTTAAGTGTTCTTTTGAACAAGAGGTACTCAGTGACAGAAAAACACCGGCACTTCTCGCAACTGACAACACACTGAAAGGCAACTGGGATTTCCAAAAGCCCTCTTTGTTTTCCGGAGCACTTTTGATGTCTCAGCCACTTCCTGGTGATGCTGGCTGGGGCTCATGGGAGCTGCAGCTCAACAACAACAACAGAGGGCCGCATGCGCCCCAACCCCACCTGTCAAGGATCCCGAAGGCTGCCGACGCCTACGGCTATTTAGACTAATGGAGGAGGACGTCTGGCTCTCCAGATGTTGGTGGACTATAGCTCCCATCAGCCCTAATGAGCACGCTCAACAGTTAAGCAAGGACGGGAACTGCTGCCCAGCAACATCTGGAACGCCGCACCTTCGTCCCCTCTCTCAGCAAGGGTCACGCTGGCGATTCGACTTCATTGGCCAACCCCATTTGCGAAGGGACATTTGGGGGTTGAACTTGACCGACAGTACTTGAATGGCCAGTTTCAAGGTCTAAAAGCCACAGGTGAGCTCCCAGAACGGGATGACCAGCAGCAGCAGGAGACCTGTTGGTGTCAATCACCTGCTGCATCCTCCTCTTTCTCTCCCTCCTCTTCGCCAGGGGCTCGACTTCATCACAGCTGTTCTGACTTCAGATGGGCCACCTCAAAAGAGCAAGAAGGGCCTGCTCCACCTCACGCAGCCTCCCAACCTCTTTCACTGAGAAGCTCTTTTCCTCCCACTCACTGCAACTTTCCCATTTCCTGTGATGTCACCAAAGTACTCCAGCCCAGCCCATTTTAAGTCACATCTTGTGTCTTGGTCTGCGGTTCTTTAACAACAGCACAAGCACTTCAAAGTGTTCTCTCTCTCTCTCTCTTTTGGACCACATCTCCCAGGATCCAGCTGCCACCATGTCATCCTGCAGCTGGGAGGATCATGGAACTTAAGAACCCAATAAAATATTTTTTTAAATATATCAAAAATCCAAGTTTTAAACAAAATGCCACCACACAACACTTAGAGCAGAAGATGTGCATTTTTGAAGCTACCACTCCCAGGATTTCCCAGGCAGCCAGGCGCAAAATTCACACCTGCTGGTCTAAGCCTAGCCCTTGTTTGGTGGGCCTTTCGTTCAGCACTTAGAGGAGTCGTTTCTGGATTCTTGGACTATGAATCCCATAACCCCTGGGGGGGGGCGCAGGACTCCAGGATAGCTGAGGGGTGCTGGGAGTCGTCGTCCCAAAGACACCTCTGGAACTCTCTAGCCCAGGACCCAACTTCCAGGCCCCGCCCCCTCCCACTGGCCGCCCCGCCCCCCTCGGCCCCCCTCCCTCACCGGTTGCGCCGCATCCACGCCACCAGGGCCTTGACTTCGGGCACCTCGGCGAGGTCCGGCCGGGGGTCCCCGAACTGGTCCGGGAAGCTGCGGTTGAGGTCCTTGCCGCGGGCGTTCTCGCGGCCCCCGGGGCCCTGCGGGTCTCCGGCGCAGTCGCCTTCCCGGGCGCGGGCGAAGCCGTCCGGGTTGAGGCTGGGCAGGAGGTAGAGGTCGGTGCCGTTGAGGAGGCGCCGGGCCCGGGGCTCCCCGCGGAGCCAGCCGGCCACCAGCTCGCGGGCCAGGCGCACCAGCAAGGCCCGGCCCAGCGTCTCGTCGCCGTGCATGTTGGCCACCAGCTTGACCTGAGGGCGGCCCGGCAGCGGAGGGCCCCCGGGGTCCTCCTCCGCCCCGGGCCCGGCCGGCTCCGTCTCCGGCAAGCCGGCGCTGAGGCGGAGCACCCACAGCTCGCGGCCCTGGCTGGAGCGGCCGATGGAGAAGAGCCGCGCCAAGCCCCGCGGCGCCTCTTCCTCCGCCAGCCCTCGGAGCGACGCCTCCAGCGACGCCTCGTCCAAGTAGCGCATCGTCGCCATCGCCGCCGCCGCCGGGGACCCGGAGGCCGCCTCAGCCGCGCCGCCTCCCCCGGCTTCCGTGGAGGCGGCCTCCGCCTTCTTGATATGCACCGCCGAGCAACGCCACGAGACCAGGAGGAGGAAGAGGACCGGCCGCCCCCAAGCCGCCCCGCCGACGCGTCGTTCCCAGCCCCGGCCCGCCATCGCTATCGCCGCCGTGACAGGTCGCCGCTAACCCCGCCGAGGGAGGGAAAGGCTCCCTTGAGGTAACTCGACACCCGATTGGCGCGGAAGGAAGAGGGCGGCGCGCCAATCAGGAGGCGGGTGTTACGCGGCCAATAGGGGCAAGAGGGCGGCGGGAGAAGGCCAATGGAGAGAGGGCGGAGGGGCGGGGCCGGCTCGCGACGCGGCTTGGCCCGTTTAACCCTTCAGGAGGAAGGGCGCTTGGAAAACAGAGAACAGCCGGCGCACGGGGCCTTCTTGGGAGAGGCAGGGGAGGAAGGCGGTGGGCGGGGGAAAAGCTCTGAGAGCCAATGAGAAGGCGAGGAAGCCATTGACGGACAACCACTCTTATTAGGAGAACACGAGAACTAGGGGAGGGGCTACTTGCTTGCGTAGCATCACGTCTGAAGCCGAGAACACGGAACATCTATATTGATGCGTATATATTTATGCCCAGTCACGTATATATATATATAAAAAAATCTTCGTTATGGATGTATTATATATACACATTAACATCTATGTTAGCACTTCATTACATATAGCAAGTATATATTTTGCTTGTTGCATTTATAGACTGCTCATCTAAAACCTACACTGGTGCTCCTTATCTCATCATCTGCGCTCTCGCTCTCTCCGCATGTATATCTGTGAATATGTATATATAAATGTGACTGTGTTTATAGATATTAATATTTCCATTTTATGATTTGGAAACAGGCCACTTACTAGAGCACCTGTAGAACCCAAAAGCCTAAATGGTTAGTTTAATGTTTGTTTGTATATCTGTGTTGTCCTTATGAGGAAAAGAGGCAGACGAGATAGATTGACTCCCTAAAGGAACCCACAGGAGCCAAGCAGGGTGGCGCTTTTCATCTCATGAAAGCTGATACAAGGCTTGAAAACATCCCCATCATCACAATTATTGATTGCCCATCCCAGAATCATCTTGATGCTGTAATGAAAACATTCCTATGCCTATTATAAAACTCTAAGAGTAACTTTTCCAAGCTGTAATTCATCAAGCTTGCTGGTCTTTAAGGCCCCACAGGATTCTCCGTTGTTTTCAGCACTGCGTCCAAGAAAGGGCTTCTGGTGAGGGATTCCCGAGGCCCCGGGGGCTGTTTCTACTCCCCGCTGCGCCTGTCTGGTCCACCTTCACGCTACAGAAGGCACTCAAGATTCAAACGGACTTCGGATGAGGACTTCTCCACCTTTGGCTCTGTAGCCAGGGAGCTCCCGGGCAGTGTCCCAAGTGAAACAGGTGGAAAGCAGAGCCACCTGGTGAGTCAACCCTCTCGACAGCTGCTTGAGGTTGAATCCTTGAGATTGACGTCAGGCCTGTGGCGAAATCAAGGAAGTGAAGCAGGCCGAGGAGAAGGCAATTGACCCGTCGGGAAATTCTCAGCAAAAGCCTTCGTTCCCAGAAAGGCCAAAGCACGGCAAATGACTCGGTGCGGCTCGGACAGCAAGCTCGGCCTTCGGATCGCATCCTCGCAGACTTCACAAGGTCTCCTGTGTGGATCTACACCTTTTCTTCCCATGGGACCTGACATTTCCAGGCGCGACTTCCGACTGGGCCATGGGTGAAATCAGACTCCCTAGCAAGTGGCCGTCCTTCCCCCTTGGAGAACATCCTCCACGTTGTTCTCTGCGGTCATAAGTTTCTCGCCCCCCCCCCTCACACCTGCCCTCCCAGTCCAGATCTGGGAGTTTTACAAGGCACAAAGCGAGTGTCTTCAGCTTATCGCGCCCTAGATCTCAGGTGTGTCGGCCTCTCAGTGACACGCTGCCCGCAGACCAACGATGAATTGATTCCCTTTCTCGGAGCCGCTTCAACATGTTCTCAAGACAAGGGTCGGGGGGCACACCCCATTTTCACCACCAGGCACCCCGGCTGGGCCTTCTGGCCGGGCCGAAAGCTGCAAGCCCCTTCAGAGGAGTCGGCTCAGGCCAGCTTTTCCCCCCTTTCCCCAGCAGCTGCTGCAGGAGACTTTTGACAGAAAGGGCATCCACCTTCATTGTGTGCAGCTAAGCTCATAATTGCTCGATTGCATTCTTGTGGGAGATCTGAAGATAACACAGTGCTGAAGATCTCTATCTTGCTGGCTCTTTCCTACCTCCCGCCTCGGTTCTCACAGTAAAGGGCTCTGAGCTGAAAAGGCCAGGTTGCAAACATCAGGAGCTCGGTAGCCTCAGGAGGATTGCCACCTCATCTCCCCCCCTCCCTCATTAACAGGAAGGAGGTGTAGAGATAACTGGGATTAACAAACATGTGGCACTTGTGTTTTTTCCATGCGCTGGTATTACTGTCTCTCACAGCCAAGGGAGAGCTGGTGTCGGGTGTCCTTGGCACTCCTGTTTTCATCTGTTCCATAATGAGCGAGATTCCAGACCATCACGTGTTCTATTTGGAATCTGTGGTTTCCTTTCCCTTTTTTTTAAATCTCCATAAAAGTAGAGGTGTGCCCATCTCTACTGTTTTCTCTCCATAAAAATCTATTTAAAAAGAAAATCTAGGTGTGTCCTTTTTCCCTGCAGCTGTTGGGGGGAGGGGCTTTGAAACTCAATACATATATTCAGATATTCATCATAGCCTTTTTGCTTTGAAGCACATACTGGCTGGGGAGCCAGAGGTTGGGAGTTTGATTCCCCCTTGATGCCTCCTTGACAGGGGCTGGACTGGATGATCCAGAGGGTCCCTTCCCGCTCTGCAGTTCTAAGAATTATTGCTACAACACATTATCAGCTAGACTCGAAGAAAAACTGTTTAGAGTGCTATAGTGCCAGAGCACTGCTGTTTTACGATCACGCACACAGACACCGAAGCCTTTTTCTTCTGAACACAGAAATGGAAAGTGTTGGTTTTTAAAAATAGTTTTTAAAGTTAGCCTTCTGGTGTTACAGTGCTATAGCTCTATATTATGAAACTTGACATTGCTGCATCCTCGCGTTATAGCATCCTATCTCTCTTCCCTTCAGGAAGACATGAAACTGGAAAACATTTTAGTGGCAATTGGCAGATGGATTAAAGAGCAAAAATGAGGTTAAATAACAAAAATGAGAGGTTGCCAAGTACATGCTCTGAGGCAGAAGATCAAAAGAGAGCAGTTCCGCACCAGACCAGAGCAGGGAGCAGTCCTCTCTTTCGGCATGGCCAGTGACGGGAAGGGGTAGGGTGGACGCTGGTGTTGCGCAATTCCACACAAAACCCTTTCTGCGGAAGCCAAAGAGTGGAAGAGGACAATCCATCCACCAGGCACCTCTAGCCTCCAACTCTTATCCTTTGGCTCCCTCTCGTGGCCATCCTTAGGCCACGGCACAACCTGCCATGAATTTGGCCTTTGTGAAATGAAACCCCAACCCCTCCTCAGGTGGTTTCGCTGGTTCGTACCAAACAGTTGTCCTCGTTTTGTTAGAGGTGGTGAAGGTGGTCTTGGGAATGTGGAATTCCTATCACATTGGGTTGCCTTTTGTAGAATACTGAAGGGTTGAGTCGAGATTGGCATGGGCCGCCGGTTCATTTAGTGGCTCAACGGGTGTTCAGCAGTTCGCAGCCCTGCCTCCTCTGGCAGGCGCCCACTGGGGTGCTGCCTCTGAGGGGGCGCCCACCAGAGGAGTCGGGGCTGGGAACTGCTGAACACCTGTTCAGCCACGGAACGAACCAGCACAAACTGCTGCTTTGGCGGTTCGTGCCCATCTCTACTGTTGAGCTTAAGACAAATGATTCCTACCGGCTCTGGGGACCAGCTAGCACAAAGGGAGGGCTCCTGGGTAGCCACGGTCCTTTTTGAAGGGACCTTGATATCGGCGATGAACACCTGACACCTGCACACAACCTGAAAGAGCTGCCCGAAGCGGTTGCCTCTTTGACTTGGGTTTTCCCTTCTGTGGAACGTCCGTTGTGGAAACAGGGCTGTATCCTGCTCTCCAAGTCAAACTTGGTATCAACCGATTCACCTGCCGTTTGTGGCTCGTTACTCATTGTCTCGGCTGTGCCCATAAATCAGGGCATGGATCTTGGCCGCTTCTTGTCAGGGGAGGGAGAAGCATCCAGTGTTTGTTGAGAAAGTCCTTGAAAGGAGGCCTTGAACCTGGCGCATCTGAGTCATTTGCCTCCAGGCTGCAATAAAGACGTATAACTTGGGGCACTTATAAAAGCCTCCGAAGGAGCGCAGGAGGCTGCTGCTTCTTCCCAAGACGAGCATCCGTCCGCTGTGCCCTCCTCAGCAGCGTAAGTGCCAGGATTCAGCAGATCTGGAAATGGGGGGGGGGGGGGTAAGTTAGCCACGACCAGCTTGATGGGGTGGGCTAGGGCTCCGCAGCTCCCGCCCCACCGTGAGAATTTGGATGACGCCTCCTTCCTTCCAGCCCACTGGCTTACAGTTCATCCTTCTTGGGCCAAGGCTTTAATGGGCCAATGCACAGCTGTTATGGGTAGTGCTGATTTCGGGAGGGAGGGAGGGAGGCTTGGAGGATGCTTGGAGGTTCTCTTCTGACGTTCTGGAGCCAGGAACTGGGCTGTGGAGCTGATGGCCAAGGCGGGAGTGAGGCTAGAGCATCCAACACCCCCCGTCAGGCAATGGCCCTTCATGTCCACAAGTGACTCTTCAAAGCACCGTTTTTCCGGCAGGAGGAATGAAGGAATTTTTTTTGGGGGGGGGGAGCAAGGGTCTGAGCTCTGGAGGTTCATGCGGCTCTTTTCCGCTGCAGGTCCCGGGTGGAACTCCTTGAGGATGGTTCTGACCGGAGCGCCAGACCTCCTTTGTAGGGCAGCTCTCCTTGCCCTGGCGGTTCTGCCACATATCGCCACAGGTAGGCCATGGGCCAAAAAGGCCGAGTCGCCCGAAGAGGAGACTCGGCCAGGCTGCGTAATTGAAGGAGGAAAGGGTGCGACGACTCCTCTCTTCCCTTCCCCAAGAGACAGGGTGGCTTAGTGGTTATCACCTTGGACTGGGATGTGGGAGGTCAAAATAAGCCCCGGAGGGTGGTTTGGGGCCACGTAACTCTCTCCTTCAGTCGAGCTGACCCCCTGCCCCAAGGATTGTCCTGAGAGGAGGGCAAGAGGTGGGAAGTACGCCATCTTGACCTCCTTGGAGGAAAAGCGGGACAGGCAAGCGACTTCCTACCTAGGACACGTTCCTTCCGTCCTGTTTCTCTCCCTAGGCATAGGGCTGGCCATTAACGCCAACTCGGCAGATCACAGCCTGCCGACAAGCCCAGGCCTGACACAGTCCCTCCGGTGCACGGTGCAAAATCATATCCAGGACGAGCAGGTGCGCTGGTTCCGGGAAGGCAGGCAGGTCAGCCTGAAAGACGGCAACCAAGTGAACGCCAGCAGCATCTGCATCTCCCCTGTCACCGCGGAGGATGATGGCGTGTCTTTCACCTGCAAGCTGGCCCGAAATGACTCCGTCCAAGTCTCTGTGACCCTGGACGTCAAGTGTGAGTGGCCAGCGTCTGATCAGGTTGTGAGGAAGGCTGATGGATGAGAGAGCTGGGTGGTCACTGACGGGTTTGTCTATGTTCTGCAACAGAACTGGACTACAAATCCCAGAAGCCCCAGCCAGCTCGGCCACTGGCTGGAGACTCTGGGACAAGCAGTACGACACGTCTGGGCTTTCCTCGGCAAAGTGTCACTTTCGGTATCTTCCCCCCCCCCCCCCAGGAATGTCCTCGAGATGAAATGTAAACTAATACCTGACTTTTTAAAAAAAGGTTAATTATTTTGGTCACAACTATTAGAAACAAACCTCGTTCAGAGTCAGGAGGACGCTGAGCTCTTCCTCCACCTCTGAGTTGTTCTTGGTACTAAATCCTTAAAAATGAATTCCTTACCCCTAATTTTCCAAAAATCCCCCACAATTCCAAACTTCCAGCAGTAATCAGAAAGTTACTTAAGTTTAAACATGAACGGCCCACACCATTGTTTCTGAGGAACAATTACATTTCTCATTCCTTCATTATGGGCCTGTGTTTATCAATTCTATTTTTTTTAATTTAATGATTTAAATAACTAACTTACCCATAATGAATTAAATAACATTTTAACACGATAGAGTATTAGCACGTTAATAAGGCACCATTGCTAACATTAGCGCTCTCTGTTCGCTGCCTTGGGTACTTGCATTGGGAGAAAGGTGCCTGTACGAATCAGCTCCCTAAATATATGAAAGGAAAGGACTCTGGCGAAGGGGCAACGTTTCACGCGAACCTTTGTCGGTTCCCCACAGTCACCCCTATCATGAGCGGGGAAGACCCTCCTCCAGCCGCAGAGGAGAGCGAAGTGACGCTGGGCTGCCGCGTCAAGGCCAACCCTCTGGCTCAGATGAGCTGGTGGAAAAACAACAGCACGCTGACCCTGGAAAAATCCCGGTACCAGATTCTACAGACCGCTGAGCTCTTGCAGCTGAAGATCCAGAGCGTCCAGAAATCCGACGCTGGGACGTACACCTGCGTGGCCCAGTCCACCGACAGAGAAGAAAAGAGGAGCTTCCACCTGGTCGTCGAAGGTAACCCTGCCATCACGCTGCCGGCTGCGGGCAAGCGGCCGGCGGCAGTTTTGATTCCGTTCCCCGACAGACCGAAGCAGTCTTGCCGTTGGGTCCCTCCTGAAGAGAAATGCAAGGTAGAAATATTTGAAATAAATATAAGCGTTATCCCCGAGACGCAGACAGGTTAGCTGGTTTGACAGCTGAGCTCCGGGGATCCTCCAGCCCCCCCCCCCCGGGTCGCTGGGGAATTCTGGGTGTTGTAGTCCAACAGAGGTTCTCCCGTCCAATCCCCAGCGTCTCTGGTTTGGAAGGATCAGGAAAGCAGTTGATGATGAAAAAGGACCTGCTTTACTGGAGACTCAAAAACAGCTACTGCTGCCAGTCAGAGCGGGTGATGCTGGAAGCGTGAGAGGTCACGGGGTCTGCTCTGGAATCCGGCAGCTTCCTCTGTTTGCCAAATGCAGAGAAAGAAATGGATCCCGGCCCTCTGGCCTCCAACCGAGTTGGGCTTCCTTGTTTTTTCCCCTCTAGATAAGAAAATCCCTTTCCCAACGGAGGCTGTCATCACCGCAGCCGTGGTGGTTTTCCTCACCATCCTGTTCGCTATCGTAGCGCGTCGAGAGAAGATCTTCAAGGTAAGAAGGACCTTGCTGTCCGTCCGTCCATCTTCTCATGCTTCAGAGAGCAAGAAGATCTTCAAGGTTCAGGAGAAGGAAATATTTTATTCAGAAAACGGGAGGGAGCTCCGCCAGACTGAGAGGAACTCAGAAGGCCGTCAGCTGTGCCTTGCTGTACTTCCCTCAGGGATGCCTTTAAAAATCTGCTTTACATTTTTTTCAAGTGGAGTTGGATTTAAATTCTGTTCTGAGTAGGTGGTGCTGCTTTGTGTTTTAATGGTGGTGGTTTTGAATTAAAAGTTACCCCGAGCCCCCTCACACTGCATCTTTTGAGAGAAAAGACAGCATGTCTGCACGTATAGATGGGGACATTTTGAAAAACAGATCCCAAAAGCCCCGGTGGCCAACCTTGCTGAGAGACTCTGGGTGTTGTAGTCCAGAAGGGAATCTTTCCAAGTTCGCTGGATATAGGGAGAGGTCCTCCTTTTATTCTGAAAGCCAGAAAAGGTCCTGAGCGCATCCTTCCATAAGATCGGAAACCTATGGGAGAAGAACCCTCCTGTCTCGTCCCAGCCAGCAGGAGGCGCCCTTCTCTCAAGGAGAGGGGAAAGTCTGGCTTAAGTCCTAGCACCAACCATCATTCTGGTTCAGACACCTCCACCCCCAGCTCTTTTCCCCAAAAGGAAGGGGGGGGGTGTTTTCCCACCTGACGTATTTCCCAGTTTGATCTGCTGAATTACACGCTTGCCTTCCTCTGAAAACACCTCCCTCTGGAAGGAGGGAAGGCAAAATCACCTCGTCTCCCCTCCGATCCTGGCGCTGGTGCAGGAGGGGCAGGGAGAGAAGCCCCTCCCCCTACACCCCCACCTCAAAATCTCAGACCCCTCATGGGGCCGGGCGTTGAAGCAGGCCATCCAAAGCTGCTCAGCAATATGTGTGAAAGAGTTTGCATGGGGCAGGGCCTCAGCAAACCACCCCCCCCCCCCAGCCGGCACTCCTGTTCCGAGTGCGACAGGATGTCCTCTTTCTGGGCACTGGGTTTTGCATCGGCTCACCTGAATGGTTAAAAGCAAGAGAGGACAAGGTTGTGAGGATCACACTTTTCTTTCCATTCTTTTTCAAGTGCTTCAAGAAAGCAAAGGCGTCGCCAACCAACACAGCTCTGTAGGTACGTCTATAGTCTCTAGATCTCTTTGAGAAAGTTCTGTGCCTCCCACAGCTTGCTTGTCCCTCTGGTTTATGCCAGGCGGAGCTGGAGGGAGGGTTGTGGGTGCGCAACGTGGAGGATCCCGTGATACCAACCTCTCTGCCTGCCCGACCGGGCCCTCGGACAAGAGGCTTCTCCGCCACACAGGCCTACGGGCAGCCCTTGAGAGGTTTAGGGTTCTCCGCTTCTCAGCTATTTTGTTAAAAAAAAATCCGCTGGCCCTCAACCCTTATCTTGTCCTGTGTTTTCCCTCCAGCGGAAGGAATTCGGACCTCAGAACCACAACAGAAGCATCCTCGGTCGCTCCCCCGGATCTCTTGTGCTGCCCCTCTTGGATTTATTATTTAAAATACTACTTTCTGAGACCTGCCCTCCAACAGCTGCTCCTTCCTTTTACAGCTTCTCTCTGCAACGGGCCATTTCGTTTCTGACCAGAGCTTAAAATGTACTAGTGTGGTAAAAGATTAACTAGTCCCTCAAATAATCCAAGCTGTAAATGTACTGTTTCAGTGCAAACGCCCGAGGGAGCAAGGACTCCAAGAGTGTTTATCATTCCTGCTAAACCCCAGTGAGTGGAATCTCCATATTTAATATGCCCGGAAATTAATATTAAAGGAGTTTGCCTCTCTGCAGAACTTGGCTTGTTAATGACTTACTGGCAACAACGTATAAACAGTTCTTAATTTATCCTACTCTCCACCTTCCCAGAGAGCTGAAAACCAAACCAGGAAAGCTTCATTCCATCGGCGTTAAACGCTGACCAATCGGTATCAGGTGAGGTGGTGGTGCTTCCTTCAGCCCGTTTTCAAGGAGAATCTTGGGGTGATGGCTGTAGACCTCAGGGTTTCACCAGCTGTCTTAGGGAAGCTTTTTCTGGAGAAGGGTCTACAAACAGAGTTTGTGACATAAAAGGAAAAGAAAAACCTGTCATTCCTTTGTTTGGCTGTCCGAGAGGGCGCTGGCACACCTTGGGACCAGTCACATATGATGTCATCCTCCAGGCAATGGCGAATGGGCACGTCAGGGAGGGAAGAGGAGGGGGTGCACTTTGTGACTGTGCTTCTGGGTTGTGGGCAGTGTGAAGTATTAGGGAATCTTTTTTAAAAGTACGCCCAAGGGACGAGCCGCAACAGCCACAATCCCACGGCTGGTCCCAACTCCAGCAGGCCCACGGAATCCGTGGGATACAGGGAACACGGTTCCCTGGTAGTTGAGCCTGTGGGTCTGCTGGACTTGGGACCAGCCACTGGATTTCAGCTGCTGTGTGGCCGTGTTTCCGTTATGGTGCCCAGAAGGAGACCCTCCAGGTTCAAAGTGCCGTTTCGGAGATCAGAGGCAAACTGAGCGTCCCGAAGCAGGCTGATCCTCTTCCCTGTTGTTTCTTAACGGCTGCCTTTCCCCCTGCCTTGTAGCTGACACTTGCTACCCGAGTTCGCAATCCATCCATCCATCAATCGGGCTCCATTTGTGTAGCAGGTCTCTACGAGTTCAGCGGGGTTTTCTTCCAACCAGGCGTGACCAAGATTCTGTTGTAATCTGCTCAGGAGACTTGAGCTGGCCACAGAGAAGAGCTTCGTCACTGTTCAAAGTGCAGGAGCTGAGCCAGCAGGAAAAGCTGGCAAACCGTCCAGCCCCTCCCCCCCCTTTACCTGGCAGGCACCTTCTGGGTTGCATGAAAGCCCTCTGACCTTGAGTGCCATGGGCCGAACGTAGTGGCGGCCTTCCGGGAGAGCAGGGGGTGACCCGTGTCTCTTCCATGTGCCTTGGGTCCGTGAGTCGATGGGGACTTCCTCATCTGGCTGCTCCTGGTGAAGAAACTCTGCAACAGTGTGAACAGGATGAGACACGTTGGCCCAAAAACTCGGCTCGCCTCTCCTGGCAGGACAGCCAACCATGCACACCTGCCCGCCCACCTACACAGGGGACACCCCATAAACCTCCCTTCCACCCGCATCCAGCAGTAGCAAAGATGGTCAATCTCACGTGTGAAGTGAGATGTATGACATTTTTAAAAAAAACTGACAATGTTTGGGAAAATAACTGTTGTCTGGTCAATAACCCCCAGAACCCCCAAGTTCCAATAAGTGGTTTGGAAACGTGCCTCTGCAGAAGCCAGCAAGTGTGTCGTCAGCCTGGAACATCTTTCCTGCGTCTGCCTGGGCGTAATTGCCAGCTAATTATATTAACAACATGAATATTGAAAGAAGAACAGAGTTGTTTTTATGTATGGAAACGATGTTCAATTTAGCGTAATCGAAAGAAGTGCAACTCCCCGATAATTACTTTATCCGAAGAAGGGCGGATCCAGGAATTGGAAAGGGAAGTTAAGGTGTAATTCCGAATACATTTAACGAAGATGTTACATTAAGCAGCTCTGTCGTATTCATCCCTGCGTGTAATTTCTAAAGCGGAAGGTTCCCACCCTTCCCCTTTTTCAACCCACGTGGCTGGAGGTGGACTGCCACGTGCAGGCTGACCACGCCACAACTGGCACAACATTACCGGGAAACGGCTTGGCGGGAGGTGCGGTGGGGGCCAACGTTGGGTGTGCCCAGTGAAGTGACCCCCCCGGTGGGACAGCAGCCCGCTTCCAAGGTTCGAAGGGCTGCCACGCCAAAGACGGAGCCCGAGGGTGGCGCCCCCAGTTGTGGGTTCACGTTACAAGAAAGGAGATGGGGACTAAACGCTTGGAAGGCCCTTCTGGCAGGAGGGGATGTCCGGCGGTGGACTTGAGGTGGCCCCGGGGGTTCTTCCCAGCTCCAAGCTTCTAGGATTCTCCACGGAACCTCAGCAACCATTAAAAAATGATGTCCTGCTATGATATTATGCTATATTACATAACGAAGTTTGTATTTCTTTTAATTGTAAACTGCCCAGAATCGGGCATAGCGTTAATGGAGGGATATGCAAAACAAGTAGGTTAACCCCGGGCCCCTTTTCTCCCCACCGAATCTACAACAGCCACCCTGCAGGGTAGGCCTTGCTGAGAAGCCCAAGGCCACCCCCAACCACCCACCGACCCCGTGTGTTTCATGGCTCAGTGGCAGGCTTTGGTCTCGACCACCCCCACCCCCGTCCTAGTCCTGCCCTCTGACCACTAGTCTCCACCGCTCCGCCAATCCTGGGAGCAACCCCGGAGGGAATCAGGAGCCGAGTTGCTGCCCCAGGGGACACGGAGGATCAAATCACAGAGCCAGAGAAAGCGAGGGGATTTGTGGACTACAACTCCCAGAATCGGGAGACAGAGGATTCAAGGTGTAGTCAAAAAAAGTAACTTCCGTTAGTTCTTATTTTATCAAGGGGGGGGGTGTCTCTGGCACTGCAAAGCAGACGAGCAGGGCTCCCCGCCCGGCTTGACATCCAAACGCGCCGCCAAGGAGGGCACGTGGGGACGGGGAGAGCTCGGGATGCGCGCGCGCCCCCGGATTGTCCCTCCCCGCCCGCCGTCCAGGAGCCACTTCCTGCTTCCGAGGCCGTATAAAGAGCCGCTTCCGGCGCCGCTGCCCGGCTCTCTCTCTCTCTCTCTGTGCCTGCTCTCGGTGGGGCTGTGGCCGCCGCCTCCTCCGAAGGACTCGCCATGAGCGACCCAGGTGGGTGCCCCGGAGGGGAGGGGAGGGGGGAGCGTGTGTTGCCGTGGGAACGGGAGAGGGGGTAGCCTGGCATGGGGATCGGGGGAGGGACGCTAGCATTGGGTGGGTGGGGGGCACCGAGGGGCAGCCCTAAGCAGCCCCCCCCCCCCCCGATCTCCCTTCGCTCTCTCTCCCCCTCACTTGAGGGTCGACGGGATTGGGACAGCGGGAGATGAGTGCCCCTCTGGGCATATGCAGAGCGCCTCCTCCCTCCCAGCTTGGGTCTTGGGAGGAGCAAGGATCGGGGCCCCGCACCTGTTGGTCAGCGCCCGCCTTCCCTTCCTAGGCATCGCCTGGGAAGCTGAGCGTGTGCAGAGTGCTCTCCTGCCACCACTTCCTGGTCAGAGTTGGTGACAGAAAGAGGAAGAGAGGACTGGAGGTGGTGGTGGGGAGGCTCAGCTGCAGAGTTCAGAGCCTCCCACCCCCCTCCGTCTTTTTTCAGATGTGGGCATCCCTCTTTGCTAGTAGACAAGAGTGCTTCGGGGGATGTGCAGAGTTCTTTGCCTTCACCCATAAAGAAAGCTGGGACGATAAATGCACGAACAGGGCAAGCATGAGCCCCTCCATCTTTGGGAGATGGGTGCCCAGTGTCTGTATTTTAAAGAGAAGCCCCTCTCTGGATTCCCAGAGCCTGGCAGGTGGGGATCGACGTGCGTTGGAGCAGGACGCGGGGCCTAGCAGACGTGTCTTTGGCACAGGGCAAAGCTTTGTTCAACCGGGAGTAATTATAAGCACGGATCAGGGCAGGAGCGGCAAACACCACAAAGAGCAACTGCGGGAGAGCAATGGTCAGCCAAGGAGGGACCCAAAAGGAGGTTTACCTAGAGTTGCCCATTTCGTATCAGGCTGCACTGCCGTCTGCTCTTAAGGGCAGGTATCTATTTACCCCAGCCGTTCCTTAAAATATGCATAATACTGATGTTTCTATTTTCTACTGTTTCTGTGATTAAAAACAAAGGAGATCGCAAATACCTTAGGAGTGTAGCGTCTTCCCAGAACTGGTTCTAAATCCTAGATTTTACTCTCTAAATTTTTGTCAATTCTCATTATCGCAAGTTTTTAAGACCCTTCAAAACTGTTAGTCAAGCACTGCAAATAATAAAAAACAGTAGAATGGTTTACAAAAGCAGCTGGATTATAGCAAGGTCAGCCCACAAACCCTGTATGTGAAAAGCACTTTGAAACGAGGAAGAAAAGCAGTCAAGCTGTAGAGTAAGACTGCCTCTGAGAATATACAGAATATATTCCTTGCGTCATAACCAGGATATCCGCAATTCCCTGGCATGGGCTCGCCTGCCTTTCCGGGCCATGTCTTTGCTAAAATGTATACCCTGTGAGTTTTCAGCAATGTTCCTAAAACCACGTGCTTCTGACTCTCTGTCTCTCTTTTTTGGGTCTTTTCCGCTTTTGTTTTGACAGGGTTGTCCCTGAAAAAAATCGAACGTTTCAACCAAAACCTGAAAGCCGAGCCCCGGTACCTGTTGGCGCAGAATGTTGCCACCACCGCTGATCCGCTGGAGGTGTGCCTTGAGCGGGGTGTGGTTCAGGACACGCTCCAGGTCTTCCAGCATGCGATACCGGCCGAGGGCAAGCCCGTCACCAATCAGAAGAACTCAGGTAATGGACCACGCCCTCGAGCGACGGGCTCCGTCTCTCTCTCGGGGCGCCCGTGACGTTTTCTTAACCATGGGAGCGAAGACACGTTTCCTGTGTGAGGATGAATCGCAGCTCTGCCAAGTCAGAACATGCCCCCCTCCCTGCCTAGTATCCTTCCTGATGGTCATGATCAAGCCCAAAGGAGTCCTCGAAAGGCAAATCTTCATTTAATTAACGTCTGTCTCGGTGGCTCTTCTATTCTGCCTTCCCTCGGGCAAATTCAAGGTGCCCTGTGTAGCTTTCCTCCCTACTCTCGCCACAACACTCCTGTGAGGTAGCTCAGACTGGAAGAGGAGAACTAGCAGCCCAAGAGTAACCAGAGTTTTTTAGGACGGTGTAGAAGTTTTTTTTAACCTGGATCTTTCCATGTGACAATAGAGCACATGGAGTGCTCGGAAGGGTGACTCGGGAGGCCTGGGTTCAAATCCCTGCTCAGCCACGGGAGTTCACTGGAAGTGTGGATCTTAAATGCCTCACTTCCTTTAAAAGTCCTATTAGGGTTGCTATAAGTCAGTTCCAACTGGACAGCACGTAACAAGGGTAAAGGCCTTTTTACAGAAATGAAACGCTTCGTCCGTTTTCTCCCCCGAGGAAAAAGGCCAACCAGAGAAAGCTATTTCTGCCACATCGACCATGAGTTAAGTGGACCGGTGGCCTGAGTTGTGGTAAACCTGCTTTCTGCGTGTCTGTTTCAGTCAAACCGTTCTTTAGGACCATGAGGACTAGACTCTTACCTTGCCACTGCACCGCAGCAGAGCTCGTGCTGTTGCAGGGAGAGGCTCTCCAGGTCGGAATGGTGCCCGAGATCCAGGAGAGACCTGCCTAGTCAGTGTAGACCATTGTGAGTTAGATCAGAGGGATGTGGATGATGGCCAAGGAGAGAATTCCCAGCTGTTTCTGGAAGAGGTTTGGAGGTTGGGTTGGAATCGCCAACAAATCTCTATCCCGGGGGGGTGGGCTGGAAGCTTTTGCAGACCCCTCTGTCCACAGAGAAGAACGAGGACCCGAGGCGCTTCCAGGCGCGTGGGTCCTTTAGCTCTGCCTTGTCCTCGGAGAGATGGTGGGAGCAGCAGTCCTTCTGTTTCTGCTTTCTCTCCCCCGCTCATCCCTCCCGTGCTCTTCTGTCCCTCAGGACGCTGCTGGATCTTCTCGTGCCTGAACGTGATCCGCCTCCCGTTCATGAAGAAGTTCAACGTCGAGGAGTTCGAATTCAGCCAGGCGTACCTCTTCTTCTGGGACAAGGTGCGTGGGGCTGCAGGCATTCCTTCCACCGGGCAGGCCTTTCGGGGGTGTGTGGGGGGAGTGGCAGCCAGAAGCTTCCATCTCTGTGCAGGGAGACAACGGAGACCCATTTCCTGGTGGGTCCCCAGCAGAGAACGAGCTCTCTGGAGAACACACTCCTCGCTGTTCAGAAAGCACAGCGACAGGTGGATTGCAACTCCCAAGAATTCCTAGCTGGCTGAGAGGGGGTTCTGGGAGTCGTGGTCCAAAACCGCTGGAAAGGGGTCAGGTGGCCGAAGGCTGCATGAGCTCCTTGTAGCTTGTTGAGCTCAGTTTTGGCCATGTTTCCAATCTGGCCACCCATAATTACTGCAACTATCATTGGGCATAAAAAGATGGGGTAATCTGCTTGCCATTTGCACAAATCAGAATACAGATTGTTATTTATATGGTTTTAAAATTGCGAAAGACGTGGAAAGAGGGAGGATGGGTGGGGAAAGATTTCCTGCTTCTTTGGTAATGTTAGAAGATGCATACAGTGATGAAAGAGGATGTTTACCTAACATTCAGAGGAAGCCTGCCATCAGCTCAAGAGCAGCCTCAAGATGCTTTGCTGCCCGAGGCAGAATCAGGAATGGTATTCTTCTCCATTCCAAGTTAAGGTGAAAAGCGCCTTAAAAACCAGCATTTGGAAAAGCGACCACAGGCAGGATGGCTCGGGGATTCTGGGAGTTGTGTCCCAAAGAAGTATCTTTCCAAGTTCTGCCTAAACCCCATCCAAGTTATTTTGAGCCACAGAAAGCTCCTCTCCCATTCTTTACCGGTTAAAACAAACAAAACACAAGGACAACAGGCATCCGAGAGTGAATCACGGACGAGTTTGCCACTCTTGAGTGCCACCTCACTCACCGTTAGTGTCTTTTCCCTGAGGCCGTCCATCCACTCTGCCTCACGGCAGGGCCGGCCTTGCCTGCCTTGGCTGTGAGATTCTCGGAGGCAACTGACTCAGTTCCATTAAGACACCAGCCAACAGGAGCGGATGGGGGGGGCGCAGTGAGCAGGGGTAGGGCCCGGGGCCCGTGTTTAAAGACACCTCCCTCCCCAGTATGTCAAACAGGACCCCAGAGGACTGGGTTCTTAGCAGACAAGGATGTAAGGATCAGAACGCAGGCAGAGGCCTTAGGGGGAAGCCTAGCAAGGGTCCAGAGTCCTGCTTCCTAACCCGGATCCTGGACGTTGACTTCCCAGGTGGAGCGCTGCTACTACTTCTTGCACGCGTATGTGGAGACAGCGCAGAAGAAAGAGCCCGTCGATGGCCGGCTGGTGCAATTCCTCCTCGCCAATCCCAGCAATGATGGTGGACAGTGGGACATGCTGGTGAACCTCATTGGTAAGAAAGACCCTGGGTTCGTCTCTCCTTTGAGGCACACGCGGCCCGGCAGCAGCTTCAGCCTCAAGCGCTTGGGAGGCTGAACCAAACCCAGAGAGCAGCACGCCTTCCTTTGACCGGCATGGGCTTCCCTGTCTTACTGGGCTCTCCGTCTCAGTCCAGTATATTCTGTCTCTCGAAGTGGAGAGAGAGGCGAGACTCCCTTGGCCTTCCACCCTTTTCAAAACCGGGGACTGGACCTTCAGCAAGCAAAGCTCTGAGTTCTGGACCGTGGCCATCCCATGCCAGAAACAAAGGGCAGAGAGAAGCAGAGCAGAGAAGATTAGAGACCGCTTCACCCCACCCTGCAACTATGCCCTTTCCCCGCTTCCCTTGTGCAGTCCGATGGTAATCTTGTGTGTGCAGAAGGCGGAACGATCTTCTTTGTACCTCTCCGGTTCCACCGAATAATGGACAGGTGCTCTTTTTCAGAAAAATATGGCCTTGTTCCCAAGAAGCTGTACCCGGAATCGCACACCACCGAGGCCTCCAGACGGATGAATGAGATCCTGAACCACAAGGTAATGGAAGAGGGGTGTGTTTTGCGCAAGTGGGAAAAGCTGGCGCCTCTGAAACTTTGGGCAGGGAAATCTTTCTCACAGCCAGTGATGGGTTTTGCAGATTGGAATCTTGGGCACATTTGCTGACCTGCGCGCTCATTTTTTTGCTTAAGCACTGATGTGCCAACGAGCCTGTAAAATCTGAGTAGCTGTATGCATATTTTTAGCAGTCTTCGTATCCACACGTAATTATGTCCTGTTATTCTCACCTCTTTGTGTGAGGCTTTTTGTAGTGCGCTCATAGATCCATCTACTTGGAGAGAAGATCCACAGGGATCAATGGGACGTAACCTTGAATAAATGAGTACAGAATGACACCCTCGCTCTCTGTCGGGGAAAGAGAGCCGGGGTCGTTTACAAGCCTTTTAAAGGGATCCAACGCTAGAACATACCCTTGCTATTCCGCAGATTAAAAAGTAGCTAGACTGATGATTAAAATATTTTCAGTCCTTCCTGTAATAGATTTCTCAGAATGTATTAACGACTTTAAAACAACTGAAATATCCCACATTCCAGTAGACCGAAAAGCAAAGTAAGGCCCAGTTTTATCTTGAGGTCCAAAAAAGGGGCAACACTTGACCTAGTCAGACTTTGGAGGGGAGGGTATTATACGCCCAAGGTGCAACCACCGAGAAAACGTTCTCCACCCCCTCCATGTCGCGTTAGCACTCAGTGACTGGAGACAGAAAAGTGCCACCTCCAGCAGGTCTTAACCATGTGCAGGCGCCCTCGTTTCAGAACGGCCCTTCCTCGTCCGGGATACCTGGAGGAGGTTGCTTTTTCACGTGCTTCCCTTTTCCAAAGATGGCGCGTGGCCCGGCTTGCAGGAATGAGAATCTGTGGCCTCGGCCTGTGTCAGGGAGCACTGGGCCTCCTGAAAAGGGGGCAGGCCACGGCCGGGGCTGTCCAGCCATTCCCAAAGTCCCATCCAGATGACTCCCTGCTTCCAACCAGCCCCCTCTTTGCTTTACCAAACAGATGCGGGAATATTGTCTCCGGCTCAGAAATATGGTAGAAACCGGCTGCAACAAGGAGGAGCTCTACGGGGCTCTGGACACCATGATCGAGGAGGTGAGGTCCATGTCCAGCGGTTGAGAGAAATGGGTCTCTCCCTTCCCCCCACCCCCAAATCTTTCTCAGCATTGCTGGCTCTTTGGTGGCTCTCTGTGTGACTGCTGCTAACATGACGTCTCGCCCTGCTTTCCGCAGCCCCTTGCTCTGTGCCGGCCACATTGCACGGACATGGTTTCTGCACTAGAGGGCAGCCAGAGACTGGGTACGGCACAGATCCTCTTGGCCACACACCGGGACTCCTTGTGTAGGGGGGCCTGTGCCCGCCAACTGTGGTTCTCTCATTTGCTTTAACTTCAGGGCCAATGCCTGGAGCCCTCCACTTGTAGCCCCAGGGCAGGTGAAGTCACAAGCCCTGCTTGGTGGGCTTGGCCGGGACCAGCGGCTCTTGGGTTGTTCCAGACCCCCCAGCGCAGTTCTCCAGCTGTCCTTCCTCCTGGCTGCCTGAGCAGGAGAGGGGAGACCGCTCGGACCAGTGGCCCTGGCCTCGCCCAATGGCCTTCCTTCCCCCAGCCATTGGGGGACTTTCCTGCTGGCATGGGCTCAATGCACGGCTCCCAGACCCTCTCCCCACGGGTGACGGTGGCAAAGGTTCACCGGAGTTCCAGTTTGATAGCCTCCGTCTGGTTCTACTTGACTCCCTCTTGCTTTTATTATACAACAGAAGGAAATGGCTGGTAGCTGGATTTCCTTCTTTCCTTTTCCCCTCCTGGCTTTTTCGTTTCGGCTCACGCCACTTGGCCTCCAACTGTTATTTCTGAACTACAAACCGGTTGCGAGAACTCTGTGTAACAGCATCAGAGATACGCCACGTCAGGCTGGGGCTTGTAAGCCGTGGTCAAAGGTCCTCAGAACTCACGTCTGGCAGCCGATTCAAACGGATGGGGTTCTCATTTGCCTTTTTATGCCCCCTCTCCCGCCAGGTGTTCAGGGTGGTCACGATCTGCCTGGGGAGTCCGCCAGAGACGTTCACCTGGGAGTTCTATGACAAGGAGAAGAACTACCACAGAATCGGGCCCATCTCACCGCTGCAGTTCTACAAGGAACACATCAAGCCCGTCTTCAACATGGAAGACAAGGTTGGGTGATGCAGGAAGCTAAGGTCGCCTGTAGACAATCCGTAACAGGCTTTCGGTGTGTGTGTGGGGGGGGGGGGGGAGGCTCACTTTGTCAATACCTGGGATGAGTCGCGATGCCCTTGCGGTCACCATCTTTCCCTCAAGCAAGGCCACCTCGTCGCTCTGCCCTCTTCTTGCGGAACTGGTCTTCTAAGACTCTTCCAGCCCCTCGTTCTCCTCTTGGCGTGTCCACCAGGGTTGCAGCCCCAGGAAAGGCCTGAAGACCTTTCCAAAAGGTGCACGGCAGGGCTGAAGTCAAACCCACCTCCCTTTCCTTGGGTTGCGTCAAGGAATCAGGTTGGCTCGGGGATTGATCAGCCACAATATCTAAATGGAGCCTCTGTGTTCAGGGACCATTTGCACCTGAAAACCAGATGCTGGAGACCTGCAAGAGATGTGTCTCTCCACTCTTGCCCCATGGAGGACTTCCCCAGTGGCATGATTATTTTTTTTTGCCACGGCTGAGAGCATTCATGCTGTTTCACTTGGGGTGGCAATCCAGCAGAGCCGAGAGGACTCGAGTGTCTAGAAGGATACTTGTCTTCCAGTGATCTCTATAATTTTGACTTACAGATTTGCTTGGTCAATGACCCCCGGCCCAAGAACGAGTACTACAGACTGTATACGGTGGAGTACCTTGGTAACCTGGTTGGAGGGAGGAAGACCCTTTACAACAACCAGCCGATTGAGCTCCTGAAAAAGGTGGCAGCGTCTTCCATCCGGGACGGAGAGGTGAGACCCATTGGCCTTCTCGTCTCTCCTAGGTCACCTTCTATTCTCCGGTTCTGTTTGCTTTTGCAGAGGGCTGGGACCATCTGTTTCTCTTTTCTCCCCTCTTAGGCTGTGTGGTTTGGCTGTGATGTTGGAAAATACTTCAATAGCAAGCTCGGCATAAACGATATGAATATGTAAGTGTTGTGGAAGACCCAAGTACGCTTTGAAATAATTTGTTTTAAGGGGCTTCAACATGACCCAGAGCCTCAGAATAATCCATTGCTCTGATTTGTTCAAAGTTTCAGCAGCAGGTTGAAGATCCATTATTTTTAACAGTTACAAAATAAATTCGTTCAAAATAAATGCATTATTTAAGCCATCAAAAAACAAGGCAGGGAAAGCCATTGTAACGGTTCGAATTGTGTTAACGGACTGCAGTCTTTTTCAGCCGTTCGAAGTGACGTTTAGTAATTTACCAGTTTAATAAATGTAAAAATCAATGAACTGAGCAATGGTGCATCAGCGCTATTGCTTGTATCTCTGCTGCGATCCTGCAAAACTCTTCTCGGTTCCCTATCCACGCTAGGAAATTGGGGCTCGTTCTAAACAGAGCCTGCCTTCTCTTCTGCCTTACTCCTTCCTCTCCAGACCTGAGAGCGTGGGTGAATCCCAAGGCAACCTCATCCTGACGTTTCCTCCTGGGGACGGGTTCGTCTTCACCTTTTTAGCCGAGTCGCTTCGGAGTGCGAGGGAAGGCATGAGCTTCAGTCCACTCACCCACCAGCACTGAATTGCTACGGTTATCTATTTAATCTTTGCAGATATAATCACAAACTGGTATTTGGTGTGTCGGTCAAGAATCTGAAAAAGGACGAACGGCTGGTCTTTGGGGACTCCCTGATGACCCACGCCATGGTCATTACGGCCTTCACGGAGAAGGTAGGTTTCCAGAGATGGACGATGTTTCTCTGATCCAGGGATATTTGCAGGACGATAACATTATGTCTGAAGACCTTTGAGTCTGGGCTAGGCCAAAGGAGGCCTCTCGAGCCCAACCTCTGTAAGCCACCTCGTGCCCCCATACAGGAGCAAAGCAGAGTAGAAGTTAGATAGATAAATAAAAATACAACCTGTTTCTCCCGTGGGCCGCTGGGTGCTCCAGAGTGAAGCTCTCAAACTGGAGATGAACCACATCCCAGCTCCCCCCATGCTCGTTCCCCGATATACTCTTTCAGGTCCTGAAGCTAGTAGCGCTCTTTGCTATCACAGAGAGCCCCTTTCTGCTCCATGAATTTGCCTTTAAAAAAAAAAGTTGGCATCCTTTCTAGAGGGACCCTGTTTTGGGTCCAACGGTCTCCAGGTTCTCTCACTCCCGCCATTGTTTTATGTCTTCAGAGCAATCCTGAAGGGATGGAATTGTGCAGTTATTCCCTGCTTTTCAGCCACGTGGGCCTCTCTCCCCCAGTGAGGCTTGCCGTTCTAAAGCCAACAGGAGCATGAGGGGAAATTAATAAACCCAAAAAAGCACGCGCGTGCACACACACACAGCTAAAACCGTTCATGAGAAAAACTAACTGCGTTCATTTCGTAGTAGCCTTGGAACCTGCTTTTCCTAATCATGTGCAGCCCTCTCCATTTTGCTCTCTTTTGCCAGCGGTAGACACCCCAACATTTGGGAAAGGGGTCTTTGGCCTCAAAAGTTAAGCAGAGGCAGAAGGCGAGATTGAAAAACCTTAATGTCTCCATGTTTTAGCCGTCGGGACAGATTTGACAAGGTCTGCTGAAAGCTCCTTTAGACCTAAAGACCGGTATTACACAGTGGTGGCTGTTTTTTTGTTTGTTTGTTTTTAATATCAGTCGCGCAGACAGTTTTTGACTTCCGCTGTGATTTAATTTTCTTTTCTCCCAACGGGACGTTTAATCTTTGCCGACATTGAAACAAAGCCAGATGTCGTCGGATCCATTTGGAGAGGTGGGAACGGAATCCCGGTCAAGCCTTGAGAGATTCCACCTCACCGCCTGTCCCCAGCTGGCTTGAGGTCGATCCAGGCACCCCTTGAGCTGAACGTCTCTAGAAAGGGCTAATGTTAGCCAGAGCAGTCAGCTGAAACATTACAGGCTCCTGACCCATGAAATTGTGAATAGATGGGTCGCTCAGTGGTTTAGGTCTCTGGCTGGGGGAGCCAGAGGTTGTGAGTTCGATTCCCCCACGGTGCCTCCTTGACAAGGGCTGGACTCGATGATCCAATGGACGCCCCTTCCAGCTCTGCAGTTCTAAGATGATTATTCATGCTGTTACCTCCAAGTTAGGTCTCCCGGATTTCAAACCCAGACAGGGTACTGCGCAGACTGAAGCAGGAGGTTGGGTGCATCACACCCGTTGTCTCCACAAGCCCATTTCGCTGGAAATGCTTTTCTTTCAGGCCACGTTGCAGGCCCATTGAGTTTGTGTGCTCCAAGCTTTACGTTTCATTAGGACTTTGTGAAGTGTCTCCTGCTGACTTAGGCCACTGTTCTGTTTGGATCCTTACTGCCCCCCCACCCCCCGTGGACTGGGAAAAATGGCTCAGTGGGGTTTCAGAGGAGGAGGCCCTTCCCAGCTCTACCCGGGTTGAACCTCCATCCATTCTTTCCATCACTCCTTTCCCAAGCTGGTCACAGAATCTCATGTGGCCGTTTTTGTGCTAAAGGGAACTTGCCAGTGGCTTGCAAAATCAACCTTTTTTCATGGAGGGCAGGAGAGTAAGCTTTGGGTGGGAGCGCCCAAAGGAGGACTCAAAGGAAGGAACCAGCTGCTACCCTTGGCTTCAATGTGGTGCCCATCTGGCCCTTTCCCAAGTGCCCACGAAAGAAGCGGGAAGGGCGTCTCATGCCTTTCAGGACAGAAGGACTTGTAACCGAGTTCAGAAGGGTGTTAATAAGGGGGGAGCTTTCCTGGAGCTTTCTCTCACTGTACCTGTGCTTGTTTGTTTCCCCCCCCCCCCCAGGAAGACAAAGACGACGCCTTTGAAAAATGGCGCGTGGAAAACTCGTGGGGTGAAGACCGTGGGAATAAAGGTAATGCAGTGGATTGGGGCGGTGGGCAGTGGTGGGGAGCCAAACCAAAAGGAGAAGAGGAAAAAGTTATCTGAGAGGAGCAACGTTTCCTCCACACTTTTTTCCTTACTGTTACAACATTTCTGAAATACTTGTCACACAGCGACCGGGCCTTTCTTCCCAGGAGTGCCTCCACATTTGGGGGCCTTTGCTTCCCTTGCCCCCAGTTTGCCACCTAAGTGAAAGTCTTCTGGAGAGCCGTTTCTCTGGTGTGTCTCTCTCTACCCCACGTCTCTGTGTGGAGTCCTTTTGTGAGGGCAGAGATTAGAGAATTCCTGGGTTGGGTTTTGTGGCTGAGAGGGAGCTGAAAGTCGCCTGTGCACAGATCCATTAATTGGGCTGCATTCCTTACGATCCTGATGTAATCTCATTTTGTGTGGAGAAGTTCATTAGTCTTTTTGGAAACCGTTCTTGGGAGGGGTGACTGTTCGTGGTTGCCCTCCTCCAGAACCAAAGAGAGGGAAGGCAAGGGAATGGCTGCTCTCTAGCAGCTGCTTGCGTTAGAACTGAAGGATCTCGGCTCCATAAGCAAAGATGATGCCGATCCGTCTGGCTGAGGGAAGGGGAGCTGATGTTCCTCCAGAATAGGCAACGGCATCTCCTTTTGTCCTTGGTGACTGGCTGCCTTAAGCTGGGACGGAGGACGGCTCAGAGTCCCAAGAATCCACAGCAGCCCACAGGCCTTCTTCCTCACCTCGATGTAGACAGTACTACGTTAGAGGGACTGTCGCCTGACTTGATGTGGGACAGCGATGGTGGCCCAAGTACAGCACCTCCAGTATCTTAATACCAAAAACCAAATTGAACAAAAAAGTCTCCCACAGGTTTCCAAAGATAAATCACCCAGGGAGTTCTGGATGATCGAGCCCAAAAGCGCAGATCTGCAAACCATTGTTTTGACTAAGTGATGACACTGCTAATAAACTGAGGTCGTGTTTTCCAAATCCTTGCCTGGCCTGTGCCGTCCTCTCCCCTCTCACTGGCACACACACAGACAGATCATCCCCACGTGCATCAAGGGTGCTCCCTTGACGCTCCCTTTTTGACGCTCCCTCAAGGCCTGCCAGTTCTGGAGACGGCTGTGCTTCCTCTCGCCCGAGGTTGCTTGGGAATAGGGCTCAGATTGTGCCGAGTACTGGCCAGTGTTTAGGGCCGATTTCACATCATACCATTTGATTCTAGGGTGTAAAAGCAAGTCCTGTTTCTCAGGCTCTCAAAGTCACTGAGATCCTTCGGGCGATGAGGTGTCTAAAAATTCCAGCTTTTGGTCTGATGGGTTTCATCCCCGCCTTACAGAGAGAGAGAGATGGCTGTCCACACAGGCAGACATCTGCACACAGAGTGTCTCCGAGATGAGGAGTTTCTGTTTTCATAACAACTGGCTTTTCCCAAGACAACAAGGGCAGCGCCAGCCAAAATTGCATGAATGAGCCGGGCACCCAGGTGGGCCTCTCCCCACCCCACTGCACGCACGCACCCATCTAAGTCGAGGTCCCCTATTTTTAGCTGTTCGTTTACCCATCGGTTTTATGAGCGCTCTAAAATCTCAAGTCACTCTGGCCGTCAAAGCACACGTAGACCAAAAATTAAAAGCCTTGCCCCCTGGCTCTTAACCACCACATCAGGCTTTCAAGGGTTTGACAATAACAAGGCAAAAGCTGCCCACGTTATGATGATGATAGGCAGGCCTCAGAGTTGACCTCTTCCAGCCTGCTTGGTGGCAGCCAGACACGGACTGAGTTTTTGAGCTCCACTGCAGTTTGTTCGGCCTTACGTCCTGCTCTTTCCCCGAGGGTGCGCTTGTGGGTCCTGAACGGGAGAGGAGGCAGCTTTCCTAGTGCCATGGCGTTGCCTCCGGCCGACCAGATTCCCCTTCCTCTTTTCTTCTCCCTGGTCTCTCGCAGGTCTGCTCCTGACAAACCTTTCTTCCCTGTACTCCCTCTACTACTTGCCAACCAGGCAAAAAGGCCGTACGGCCGGTAGTTTCTCCTGCATGGTAGCCTGCACTCCGAGCAGGGGGGGTCAGGGGAAACGGATGGCAGTGGGGCTCTCCCCAGGCCTCTGATTCCTATGTTGAAGCCTGCCCAGGGTGGCTCCCAGTGACAACGCCACAGCTGATTTACACAGCATGTTTTGGTGTTTTGTTAAGGGTGTGGCAAATGAGGCGAGGCTCTCAATTCTGAGCCCAGAATTGGAACCCGTGTCAGGGATCCTTCCAAACAGTCCTGTAGTGCAGGCCAGGGGCCATCAGAATTCCTGTACCACAGCTGTGTGAGCTGAACAACATGTTGCTTTGGCTCCGTCTTGCCCAAGTCTCTATTTCAGTGTCTCAGGGACTTCCTGGCTCGACGTGTAAGGCTTCAGAGAACCCCGGCTCCTTCTTCCTCTGTCTCCTGGAGCCCTCCCTGCAGGAAACATTTTTTAGCCAGGATCCTTCGGTAACCTTTAGCTGTAACCCGGTGTCCGCTGACGGCTGGGCGCCTCAGCCTCTGGGGTCAGGTCGTCCGGGCGGCTCTTGGCGTGGGCGTTTTCGCCTCTGGGGAAGGCAGGCCAGCGGTCTGGCAGCCCCCTTGTTTCAGGAAGAGGGGGAGAAGGAGGATGTTGGATTTGGAACCAGGGGTTGGCAAGGAGGCGTGGAGGGACTGAAATAACAAGCCCAGCTCCAGCTCCCCAAAAAGGATTTGAGAGAGGATGGCCTGAAACAACACCATCCCACGGAGATTAGACCCGGAGGGCTGTTTCGGAGGGCGATGATGAGCGATGGAGGAAATGCTTCCCCTTTCACACGGTGGGTCCGGTTGGGTTTTCTTGGTGCTTTCCCACCTCTCGGAGGCTCTGCCAGGCAGCCCTCTGACCCCCACGTTGGGAGGGAAGGCCGGGCCCACTCTCGCCTCTCCTGAGTTTGCGTTCTCTGTCTTCACATGAGGAAGCGAGATGGGTGTGCCTGCAGCTATTCAGGAATTGCCTCAAAGGCTGGGGTCACCAAAAATGTTTTTAGGAAGCTCTTTCATTTCCCCCCCCCCTCGGTTAATTTTCCCCCCTCCCAATGAAACTTGGTCCTCTTCTTGGTGGGCTCTTTGGAAAGGGAGAATCCTTCTGTGAAGAAATGGAGGAGGAACCTGAGCTGGGAAGAATGCTGAGCTTGAATCATCCACCTCTCCAACCCCCATCCCACTGTAGACCTGCCAGCACCGTTGGCACCCCAGTCAGAAGCCGCAAATGCATTCAATACAAGGAAAGAGTTTGATGGTCCAGCTCTGGTAGCTGTCTTAAAAAGGCGCCCAGCTTTTTAAGGCAGCAGGAGAGGGTTCCCCCCCCCCCTTTGTAAGACATTAGCTGAACAAGCAGTTACCAGAATCGCACTAGGCACCCAAAACCAATGAGGACAGTATTTGAGCCATAGTTTTCATGAGCTCACGTGGCAGACCAGCTCAAAGATCAAGGGGCTGGAAGTCGTCTGAGCTGTAGATGGCCCTCGGCTGCTCTTCCGATCAACATCTGCTAAGACAACGGGCCTCAGTCTCTCGTGTCTTATATCCCACTAATCCCTTTGTCCAAGAACCTGTGAAAAGGCTGCTTTCTTCAACATTTATATCTTTGCAGGCATTTAGTTATTAGGTTTATCGTTTATCACCATCATTCTGAAGAGTGTATGAAACTGTAGTCGTATCCTTGGGGAAATGAACACTGGCGAAAATAAGGATCCCATTTCCTTGCCATGCGCTGTCAAAGCCGCCTCCGGCTTACGGCAATCCGAATCAGGATTTCAAAGAGAAATGTCCAAGGAGCGGCTTCATCGCTGCTCCCGCTCTGCAAGTCCCCACAGTTCAGCAGGCAGCAGAACCCGTGTCTCCTGAGCCTTGGTCCGGAGCTCTGTCCATTACACCACACTGGCCCTCAAGCATCCCATTAGGACTAGAAAACTATAATCACACCGTGCCGGCAGAAACTTGACTGGTGGTGTACCTGGAAAACAAGAGTGGATGCACCCAAGGAGACAGAGGAGTAGGAGAAATGGCCACCGTTAGGACCAGGGTGTCTAGAGTTACTATGTCCTGTCTTCTCAAGAAGTCACGGGCAGATATTCCATGGGAAGGAGGGCTGGGGAGACAGGAGCCATCCTATTCCTAGGAGAGCAAGGAGGGAGTGAATTCTCGATCCTTGTTTTGAAACTCTTGCACTCCAGCTAGACTGCTTTGGTGTGCCCACCGAGTTAACAAACTCCCTTTCCAGGTTACCTCATCATGACGGACGACTGGTTTTCCGAGTACGTCTACGAAGTGGTGGTGGACAAGAAGCACGTGCCTGAGGATGTCCTGGCGGTGATGGAGCAAGAGCCAGTGGTCCTGCCTGCGTGGGACCCCATGGGCGCTCTGGCTAAATGAACTCTCTTTTTTAATGTTGAGGGGAAAGGGGGACCCATCCCCACCTCCTTCTGGTCAACCTTGAAGTAAGCGTTGGGGAGGATAGGGAGGGCCAGGAGCTGAAGCCCAGTGGTCCCACAGCTGACTCCCCAGCTTGAGGTGCCTGTATTTTCAGGAGTGATTATTTTGTGGGTCTCTGGAGGAAGGAGAGCTTCTTTCTCTCTGGGTGAAGCTATTCTGCAACCCTGCATTGATGTGTGTGCTTTTCCATTCCGGTGTGATCCTTCTTCTTTTTTAAATATCCTTTACCTTCTTTTATTACTGCACTTATTTTAAAATCCTTCAAAGGTCCTTCTTTTGTGCTAACTTTGTGTAGAAAAGACGGCTGTGGATGGGGTGAGATAAAAACAAGACCATGAGAATAGAGTCATTGCCATCCACTCTGAGGTTAACTGCGTGATGCAGCCGGGAGAGCTTTTCCTTGGGGGGGGGGGGGGGGAGAGGGATAATCTTCAGGGTAGTCTTGCTGCTGTCTTGTTTCTAGCCATGAGCTTCCGTCTGTCTTTGTCTTTCATTTTTCCATCTGAGGAATGATCTGAATTAATAGTCTTTCGCCTTGAAATGCCGTACGCAGGAACTTAAACTGCAGGATCTCGTTTATCACCACCTCAAAATGAGGCTTTTAAATGGCTTTGCGAGATACGTTGAAGAATGTCCAGTTCCGCAGTGAAACGTGTTTTTTTTAAGGAAAAAAAAAAAAAGCAAAAAACCCAATTAACTGCATTTTATTTAAATGCTGTTGAGAACTATGTGGTGCTATGGAGCGTTTGAATAAAATACAACCAGCTGAATATTAACCCTGGATGTCCTGTGATGGATTAATATCAACAAGATGGCCGGCAGGCTTGGCAAAACGCTCTCCACTGAGCCCAGAGGCTGCCCAGTTTGCCAAGGGAAGGCTCCTAGGTTTCGTCATTAAGCTGTCCAGAAGTGATGGGGAAAGGCAGGCACACTCCCTCTCCTGCCAGCAGGTCAGCCTCTGAGGCATCTGGCTGGCCAATGTGCTAGACCAGAGTGCTAGACTAGAGCAGC
Source organism: Intellagama lesueurii (assembly GCA_037013535.1). Classification (NCBI taxonomy): domain Eukaryota; kingdom Metazoa; phylum Chordata; class Lepidosauria; order Squamata; family Agamidae; genus Intellagama; species Intellagama lesueurii. The sequence continues at coordinate 1,377,267 of JBAJHW010000015.1, read as the reverse complement.
CCTTCGATCTGATCTAATTTCAGGCAGGTTCAACAGGATGGATGCCATCATCAGTGACACACTGCCACTAATTAAAGACTTCCATTTTCAGTTTTGGGGTGTACGCAACTTCTCCTTATTGCATGGAAACTGTGCACACCCTGAAACTGAAAAAAAGAAGTCTTTAATCAACAGCCGTCTGACTATGATGTCATTCCTGTGGCCCAGGTGGATCTGTGCAACAGGATTTTGGCTAGAAATATCTTAATGCCCCCCCTCCCTTTACCAGAAACCTGGAGGGAGCAGCTGTGCGTCCGTGCAGGCCATGCTGGCCTTAGATTGGAGAGGGCAAAACACAGGCCTTCAGAGGTGGTTGGACGAGCTGCGTCTGTTGGTGGCAACCAGAAAGCCTACTGTTGTAAGCCGCCCAGAGACCTTTGGGTAGTGTGGGTGGCATATAAGTTAAATAAATAAATAAATAAATACTGGCAAAGAACAGAAGAAAACACAATCCATCATGGGTGGCAGTGGGGGAACACAAATTAAAGAGGGAAAGATAAATTAAGCATAAGAAAACAATAGTTTAAAATCCTCAAAGGTAAGGAAGAGCTTTGTACTATCTCGTACAAAGATAGGACGTACCAAGTTCCCAAACCTCCCCCGCCACATACACACACGGCTAGTAAATCTCCCATCAAGGTCTGGTTGCAGCCCAGTCATTGTTTGCTATAGTCTGTTTGTTTCACAAACGAAAGTCATCACAACTCGCTCTGACAGCCGACACGTTTTTGAGCTAAACAGCAGCAAACTTTAGCAAGGCTGTGCAAAATCAGAAACAAATGTTGGAAGGCAGTGGGGTTGATTGCCACCCCCAGGAGGAAAGAAGTCTTGCTGTGGTCAAAGGCTGTGGGTGGAACAGTAACACTTTGCCCCTCAAGAGACTTGGGGTGATGATGCAAGCACTGTTTGGCTCAGAGGAAGCTCACCTGCATGGAACCTTGAATGAGGCACGTGAAGGGGGTTGTGCGTCTTTAAACAACAACAAAAGCCATGGCTTGCCCAAGTTCCTTTTTGAGGCTACAACTCCTGCAACGGCCTTGTTGGCTTGAGGGACTCTGGGAGTAACCCTGGCCAGATTCGGGGCTTGGCAAGAACCCAGCCACACCCACCGAAGCCCCCACGTCACAAGGATGCCCACTTTGACCCAATGTTATTTGTCCTTCCTAATAAGTTATCTCTGTGCCTTATTGTTCTTGGACTTCCTTCTCCCCCACCCCGTTTTTTTCACAAAGATCTGCCTGTGTCCTTTCTGTGTGTGTGTGTGTGCACACGTGTGCTCTGTGTCCTCCAAAGGAAAAGGCAGAATCCATAAAACATCGCCGGTGAGGTATAAAGCAGCTCCTCCAGCTAGGCTGGCCCGCTTCCCAGTGTCCTTCAAACAGTGGACAAAGCCATATTTTATGCAGACAAGTCACTGACATTTAAGCCAAACTGCTAATGGGAAGGTTTTAAGCCATCTGAACCCTGTTTTCTTTTTTTCATTGTTGAGTTTTAAATTTGTTTCTGTGTTGTTTTTCCCCCCCCCTCTTCATTTTGATCTGTTTTTCTTTTACTTTTATTACGGTTGCTTGCCTTGAGTGCCGTATCTGCAGAAAGGCAGGGCGACAGACAGAAAAATAGATAACCCGCACCTCTCCATCTACGTCACTATCACTACGGTGCAGTGGTCAGGGGATTGGTGCAGAACTCAGGAGATCTAGCTTCCCACGGAGCCATGAAACTTGTGGAGCAATCTTGAAGTAATCCCTCTTTTGGCCAATCTCACGGGACAGCTGTTGTGATGATAAAAACGGGGAGGTGGAGAGTCGTAGAAGCTTCCTTGAGCTCAGGTTGGGACCGAAAGAAATGCAGTCAAGTTCCATGAGCTGTAGTACCACGACTAGCCTTCAGAGGGCAGCAGCGCTCCTCATCTTCACAAAGGGGAGGCTGAGGCTGCAGGAACCGAACCGGGACAGGTATGAGAGCACCAGGCTGGGATGCTTCAGGCAGATATTTTCTGTTTTCATGACTTTCTCAGGACTGGAGCTGTTGATCTTCAAAAAGTTTCCTTCCTTCTGGCTTGTCATCCTTTTGGGTGGGTGGAGAGGACTGCTGCCTTTTCTTGCTTTACTTTTATCTAGTAGTGTTCAACCTTTCCAGGTCACTCCTTCGTTCCTTTATCCTACATTTTTCCATTTGGGAAGGAAAATACCATCTGGAGTGACCTTTGCCATCTGGATGGGAGTGGCTGCAACTCCCATCATCCCCCAGCTATGCTGGCTTCAGGGCATGCGGGAGGATTCTAGTGGGTGAAGGCCGAACGTGGCGTGACAAGAAAGCTTGCTCAAATCTTAGCATCGTTGCAGGAAAAGGAGTGTATTTCCTGAAGAGTGCGGTGCCCACCACTAGACCAGCCCCGTGCTACAAACCTTCTTCTAAATAAAAGCTTTGAAAGTTCATCAGAAGCTGGCTGACTCTTTGCCCCAACATGGTATGCGATCGCACTCCCTGGTCTCAAATAACGAAGGAAGATCCTTTCCATCCATCACCCTTGTCTCCTGCTCCCTTTTATCTCATTTCATTTCTGGCCTGCACCCCGGAGGCCTTGTATTTTGCTTAACTGTCCCCTTCCAAGACGGGTGGGAAGCTTGTGTGGAAGAAGAAGTTGTCAATAGGAGTTGCTTCCCCCCTTTTCTGGTGTTTTGCCTAGGAAGGAGGCGTGGGGGGGGGGGGGAGAGGAGAGGAAGTTCTGTGGTGATCAGAAGCAGCCAAGTCCGGGAATACTTTTCTGCAAGGAGTCTGATAATAAAACCAACCTTCTTTTCCCTCCCCCTCCCTTGTTATTTCCCCCCATTTCTGCTCCATTCCTTCCCTTTCTTCCTTAAAGCAAATAATAAGGGGGGGGGGGAGTGCAGGCTCTTCCCTGCCCTTCTCCAGTTTTGCAAACGAGCACCCACCTCCCCATACCTGGCCCCCTTATCCTCCCACCCCACTTAACCCCGTCTCCGTCCCTCCATGCCCTTCCACTTTCCATTTATAGCACAACCCGAGCGTCCCTGGGTCTCAGGAGCAGCTGGTTGGGCTGCTCAACTGACCCTCATCCACCCGCCCACCGCCAAGAGCCTCGTCCTGCCAGCCCCGAGCCTCCCCTCCTCTTGAGCTCCTGAGAGCTCTCGCGGGTGCTGGCGGCCGCTCAATGTAGGCGCCCACCTCTAGGAGGAGAGTCAGAGCTGCTGCTGCAGCAGCAGCACTTACTGGCAAAGCATAAAGTTTATTTGACTTTATTAAAAAAAAGAGAGAGAAGAAAGAAAGTGACGTAAAAAAATCTTAAAGAGCTCTTTGGCAGCAGATTATCTGGGAAATCGGACCATGTGAGAAGGGTGTACAAAAAGGTCCCCCTCTTCTGATGGGCGGCCCAAAGTCTGCAAAGCAAATGTAGGGCTGCGGTGGGAGAGCCCTGGATGAAGCTGGGTCAGTCGGAGACCATCACCACACCAGGTACTTGTTTAATTTATTTATCCCCTCCCCTGCCCCCCCCCCCGACTTTTAGACAGATGCCAGAAGGGATGAGCAGAAGATGGATATTGAGGAAGGCTTTTCAGGAAAAGCACCAATGTTTGGTTGTTTGTTTTTAAATCTCACCTTTCATAACCCTGATTACAAAAACTCAAGACAGCAAGAGTAACACAGCATCACTCTCTCTCTCTGTCTGTGTATATATAAGATCTATTTGCGCAAGAAGCTTTTAAAAGGTTGCTGCAATTAAAGAGGGCTCTCGTTGGGGTCCCGCAAGAACTTTTGTGAAAGGCAGAAGACAGACCTTCGCTCAAAACGCTGCAGAATGGGAACAAAACATGCCTTTTTTTCAGCAAAAAGTTTTCTTTGAATGGTTAAAGAGGAGGTTCCCGACTCCGCTTTTTCTTTTGGTCTGTGCCTCTACATGCTTCCAGCCTTTATTATCAGGGCTGATGAGGGACGACGGTAAGCAGGGTAGTACATGTTTCGACAACATTCAGCAAGAGACTGTCATCGTTTTACTCGGCTGAACATGATTGGAAAGCACTTTCTTTGAAAGAAGTGGAAAACAATGCCTTTAAAAGCAAGAAGCTGTTCCTATAAACGGAACCCTTTCCCCTTCTTTGAGGCCGTTAGAGCAGAGGGGGAAATGCAGTCCGTGCACAGCTTATTCTTGTATGCTTCCGAATGACTCTTTCACCTGAAGAAGGTGAGAGTGATTTTTTCTGTCCACCCAAGAGAAAAGGTCTTCTCTTCCTCTCTGGCTATGAGTCATAACTTGAACGAATGACTGGTATTTATTAGGATGAGACAGAAATGAAACTATAACATGAGGCGTTAGTATTTCTGAATTGTGCAACAGGTAGTGAAATTAATAATGGTCGGACATAACTTTGAACAACAAAATTAAGGATTTATATGAGTGAGAGAGAGAGAGAGAATGAATTCTGGATTATTATTCTTTATTGAACCAGTGCTATCTGTGTACTTTATGACATAAGGGGGAAACAGAGATAAGATACGATTCCTGTCCTCCGGAGTTCCTAAACTTTAGATTGCGGCAGAACAGGAACTATAGCAACAGAGTAATTTACTAGTACAACCCATTCTCTGGACAGCCGGTAATCAAGAAATAAACCTATCCTGTGGCTTTTGATTTTGCCTTGTTTTCACGGCTCTGAAACCAGGTAGGCTAAATTCAGAAAGACACTTCCTGAATGCAGGTCTTTGATAGGACAGCTCTATACCTCTTGATGGTATTGGCTTGATTCTAACAAGTCTCGCCTTGGGAATCATTCAGTAAGATGGGACACAAGAGCCCATCGGGCGTTGTGATCCCAGTGTGGGCAGGACCAGCCGAAAGCTGATCTGCCTGTTTATTTCCTTTAGCAAAACGTCCACGATCCTTTGCATTTTGTTTGAATAAAACAGTAGCACAAGATAGAGGCAGTCGTCTTGTTGGCATCAAAAGTGTAGGTTACCAGGGCTTGGCATGTCCTCTCGTGCTTTCTCACATACCAGCGGCTTCGTCTACCGACAAAACTTAGTAGAAGCATGGCTTATCCCACTGCACGGAGAGGGCGGCCCAGAATTGTCAGAACTGGGGTTCTTTTAGGGTTCAATCTACTGCTCAAGTAAAGTATGAAGATTGTTCCAGAGGGTGTGGCTGAATCTTGGGTTAAAGTTTGATTGCACTCACCTGGCTTATTGCATTTACCTATTTACTGCTTGCATTTATACCCCATCGTTCCTTCTGTAAGTACGAAGTGGCTCAGTCTCCCCTAGCCCCTTTAACCTTGAAAACCTTTATGAAAACTGGCCAGGCTGGGAGACAGAGAAACAGAAGTCACCCACCGGATTTCCACTTCCAGCAGGGCTTCAACCATGGACCTGCCAAGTCCCAGTCCAATTGCTCCAACCTTTTAGGCCTCACTGACTGATAACGAGTCGCAGGGCAGCGGGGATGTGAAAGTAGAACACCTCTTTTCTCCCACTGCGAGGTACAATTGTTTTTAAAAGATAGCAGAATAAACAGGAAAAGTAAAAAAGCAGCATCCAGAAGCAAAGAAATGACCAGCTATGTTTAATACAGAGAACCCGCTGTTGTGTGACAAAGGGCAGGTGGACGGGACTTGAGATGACTCCCGAGGAGGTTGAAAGAGACCGAATGTGACTTGGCTGTTGACAGCTTTGTGGGACCCCGGCTTGGGAAAGTTCGCTTTTTCAGACAATACCTTCTCCAAGCTGAACCTGCTTGTTCGGTAACCATCTGCCACTGGCCACTTGAGATATACGCCAGTTAGGAAAGTTTTTTGCTAACACCTCCAAGAGGTGCCAGGCTAGGAAACGAAGCTTTACGAGGGTTGTACTTTTCAGTCTTATTGAAAATGTTCCTTCTGTTTCCCCCCCATCCCCAAAATACCTTATTTGAGAAGGTGTCCAGCACAAGATAGACAAGGGAAGGTGGTAACTATTCAGTCTTCTCATAGGCGGAGCTGGGAAGGTAGATTTTTTAAAATGACAATGCACGGAAACAGTGGTTCTGGGAGCCGTTATCCAAAAATAAAAAATAAAAACAATAAAAGGGAACATTCCCTGGCTGTGCTAGTAAGTATGTCCTCCTTTTTTCACCAAAAGGAGCTCTAAAATGCGGAGGAAAAGAACATGGTGCTCCCTCACCTCCTGGGGAGAAATGCCTCAGCTATTTCCTCAGCCGGCCAACGTGCTTGGTGCCGTTTCTGCAAACAGCCCATTTTCCCGACAATGGCTCCAAACTCATGAGGTTTGTTTGTTTCTTTGCTAAGAGAGAACGGCAGATCCCCGTCCCCACCACGCTGGGCTCGGCTTGAATATTAGAAATAGCCAAAACGGTTCTCTGCCTCGATGGCAGTCTGGGATTTCCAAGAATGCTCTCCATCATAAATAATTGCCGAAAGAAAAATACAGACAATAACAAAATGCCAATAGTAATAACAATAAACAGGGACTCGTATAGGAAGCATCGTTGTGGGAAACGGCAGGGTTGCGCTGTTGTAGTAGACTCCTGGCTCTCTACAACTTGCTGTCTAAGCGGAGAAGCATTCTGAAGAAGACCTTTGGTGTTTTTTTGTTCTGACTGGGAAGTGATAAATTTGACCCACCGCGTGTTTAAAAACAAACTCAGAACACACAGCTGCCTTTTGATACAAGAGCAAAAGAGCCTCTCTCCTACTGCTTGGAAATGTAGGGAAATGTGAGAGGAGCCGAAGCGATGAACAAGAACGGAGCAGGAAACTGGGCACACAGGTGAGACCTTCCATGGTCAGGAAAAGACAGGTGAGGTTAGACTTTGCAGAAGTGAAGGAAGCAGATGCTCTAGACTCAGCGTGGCAGAGATGCACAGCGTTGGGAAAGATAGGAAGAGCGTTTACATGGCACTGAAAGATTTGGAATGTCAGTAAACGCTATCCCTCGGGTTTGGGATGGGGGGGGGGAAGCCGAAGAAAGATGGGGTATTTGTCCGAGCCCATCCTCGGGGTCTTAAACATTGGGACATCTCTGCCATGGAGTGAACCCATCTTCCCCCTGCTAAATACATATTGAAACTCTCACTAGCAGCCAGGCTGCTGAAGGAATATGGATCACCCAGCAGTCAAGGAGCTGCCCAGAACACATAGATATGGAGGAGGGCTCCCCTGCCATGAGAAACAGTGAAGCAGAGGCCTTAGGCGGCAAATGCTATGGGGACGGCAGGGGGTGCTTCTCCAGGGGTTTGAGGGGCAGCACAAGTGAAGGGCTGCTGCTGCCCGGCTCGAATGCGGCAAAACGTGTGGGTGAGGCTGGGCACCCACCGCGAGGCTCAGAAGACGGAGGAAGGCAGCTCCGTTCCCCTGAGGCCATTGCCTCGCCTTGCCTCATGTCAGGGCCAGCCCTTCCCCTTCTGGGGTACAGAGGGCCGTGCCTCACTCAGCTATCCCCCAAACTGGTTTATTAGGGGGATCCTTTCCCAAGGCCAGTGTCTCAGAAGATTTCAACGGAGCCCACCTCACCAGTCCCTGTATGCAGAAAGGAAAAGGGTGGGCCTCCTTTGCCTCGGGCAGCAAAAGGCAAGTTCTAGTCTTCAGGCAGAATCACCGTGGCCCTGGGGGGCTGAGGGTGTGGGAAACGGAGCCTTCAGAGCGAGGACTCAGTGGCCTCTCTGCAGTCTGTGAAATGCATTGGGTCTGCTTCTGTTCACACCGTCAAAGTTTCCTTTTGCAAATAAATCACCCGGAGTAATCCCCCCTCAAGCCTGAACGAAGCACACCGTTAGATAATCCTCATGCGGTCCAGATAAGATTCTGAGTCAGGAGGGTTCCTGAGTCAATGCCCAGAGCTAAAAAACCTCTGGGTTTTGCGTGCCTACCAGCAAGGATCATTCAGCCCCTGATGCAAACTGCCTCGGAGCAAGATTTCAAAAAGTCCCCTTTGTGCTTAATCCAGTGCTACAGGTTTTTTTTTTTTAAATCAAAACTCACTTGGAAATGCTTTTCTTGTCCTGTTATACGCACTCTTGATGTTGCTATAGCAGAAGAAAAATTGAACAGATAGTCTCACTTTCCAACAGAGGTTTCACATCCATCTTAAAATGGATTTAGGGGCAATCTGTTTTAAATCCCCAGATATGAAAATGCCTCGAGGCCCACAGAAGCATCATGATCCTCCCTCTCTGGGTAGATAGGGGGAGGAGATGAGGGAGGAAAAAAATGTGACCGTTGGTACAGAATGGGTGACGGTATCTCTCAAGTTTTCACGGCTTTTGAATCAAGTTTCTATCCCTCAGGGTTGCAAAGACAATTTCAAGAGTTTGCAAATTTCCAGAGGCCCGACATGACAGGAATGGCTGCTTTAGAGGAATTAGTGGAGCCTGATTGGTACCATGCAAACTCCATCCTGCAGAAAATTTAGAGCCACGAAACCTGTCTTTGAGGGCTCTCTGCCTGGTTACCGAGAGCCAATATGAAAGCAGAGGGCTATCTGAGCGTAGATATAAAGCATTTTCCTTTTTGCCTAATTAGAGCACAGAGAGTTTCCACACTAAGAATTATATCCCTTGGTATAAGGCAGATTTCTAGATTTACATTAATTTTTTAAAGAAATCTTTATTTCCAGCCATGAGGACTAGCGCCTTGTTTTGCTATAGCTCCATGGTGAAGGACCTTTGTTACATGCAGGAATTCCTAGCTCCTAGTTCTCTGCACCTCCAGGTAAGGCTAAGAAAGACCCTCAACCATTGCTGGCCATCCATGTGCAAAAGCTGGACCGGGCAGTGATGACCGGACTTGGTATAAGGTTTCCGTTGCTCCAGAGACGGTGCCTTTTTGTCCTGGGCATGTTGTGTCCTAAGCACAGATGTGCCTGAATTGTCCAGATGTGTCTCCCTGGGCCACTCCCAAGGGTTAAGCTGCACCGAGCGAGCTTTCCAGGTTGTATGGTTTTTATTAGCACCAGTGATGCTTCCAGCGGTTCAGAGGAGCCAGCTCTTCCCTCTCCCATTGTTTGCGTGAAGGATGACCTTTGCAGCGTTTCAAGACAGAAACAGATAGAGAGTCATAAACTGTTATGCCCGGTGCTGTTCACTGAAAGAATTGGCAGATGATCAGCGAATGATGGATGTCAAAATAAAACAAAGTAAAATAAAGCAAAAGGAGAAAGCGGAAAACCTGATTGGGAGGGCATCGACCAAAAGGTTTAGAGGAACTCCAACTTGTCAAAACCTTCACAGCAGCTGCCAACTCCTGGTGTGACCTTCTTTTTAAAAAAGAGGTCTATGCAATCCGGCTTTTCTGTGGATCGAGATCAAAGCACCGCTTTATGCCATTGGCCAGGACAATTTGGAACACAGGTCTTTGTCCTCTTCCAAGAAAAGGATATGTTTACATGTCGTAACAAGCCACGGTATGGTTTGTTGAAATCTGGCTTGCTGCGGTGCACCATTCAATGCCCTGCCAACAAGCCATGATTTATTAACTCGTAACTGAAAATGCTAACAGCACTGACTGTTGCATAGAAATAGGCATTATAAATCATTTTATTTGGAAAAAATATCCCATGGACTTATAGGGTGTTAGTATTATATTGAATGAGTAAACATAGACAGCCGAGCCCAATTATTTGGGGGGAAAAAAAGAAGGTAGGTATAACCATTAAATATTGGATGGTTTTTGCTAAGTTTTAAATTTTCACAGATATGCGAAGCAGTTGAGAGCCCTTCTTGCTACGGAGAAGGTTAGAGATGCCACATTAAAAGGAAAGGAAAGAATCCAGGATTTTGTGTGCAACAGTGGCTAGCTGGGCATGGAAGAGAAGGAACCATCTTCTATTGGGCTGAAATGGACATCTCCTGCATATGGAGGTTCTGTTTTTGCAATTGCAGCTAACAGCCGATCACAGCTTTGTGGTTCTTTCTCCTCTGTACACTCCACAACTTTTTTTCTCTTTTAAGCACGGCGTTCGATGTGGTTATGGTCCTGGGATTTGAGAGATCCAGGTTCAAGTTCGCCACGATATTCCCTGGGTGAGCTTTGGTTCTTTCCTCGTGTTCTTTCCGTCTGACCCACCTCAAAGGGTTCTTGGGAGGGAAGAAAGCCTTGTGCTCCCTGCCTTGTGTTCATTCAGAGGAAAGGTGAGGTATAAAAAGAATTACTAAACGGATAAGCAGATGGGTGTCAACAAATTAAACCAGCAAAGACGAAGTTGCTGATAGAACTCAACTAGAAATGCAAAATACATTACAGTACCTTTTTTTTTAAAGAAGAGATGTGGAGGATATCTGATTTAGAGCAGGAGCACAGAGTAGTCTTAAGAACAGCTGGAAACAGGTTACTTCCAACAACCAATTTAGGATGGAAAAAATTCTGCCTACCATTGGTGGGTCATTCTTTACCTTTCTCTCATGCCTGAGTCAGAGTGTAAAGTCCACCGAGGCTGCTCAACACTCTGGGTGCCGAATGGCATTGAATTGCCCCCAATTAAGCTGTGGAATCGGGAGACCGTCAACCATGGGTGGCCTCCAAAGATGTCCGAGCCTGTGGTTTTCCAAGTGAAACTGAAAGTGGTACGTGTGGCTCTTTCTCCCTATTTCTTTAATTCCCATCTTCAGAGATGGTTCTGTAACTAGTTGATGATTAACAGAAGCTTGACAACTGCAGCCTGTGTGCAGCGTGAAATTTTTAACCTCCTCTGCTTTGGGGAAGCGGGTGACACGTGGCTGCGTGGTGGTGCCTTCACCGTGTCCCAGGAATTCTGGAATTTCAGCAGGTATGCTTCTCCCCCCTCCCCGCCCACACTTTCTTCCCACAGCCTCCTATAGCAGGGGTGGTCAGGGTGTTGTTTGCCTGGCCAGCCCTCTGTTCCGATAAGAGTGCTGTGGCTTTTACGTCCCACTGAACTTGTGAATTTGCTGATGTCATTAAATCTTGTGCCAAGCCGGAGCCATGGTACTTCGCTCACAAAATTGGCACATACGACTCACACACCTTTGTCTTTAAAAAAATAACAAAGACCTCTTTGTCTTCTGCCTTTTGCTGTACGGGGTGCGCACAGCATCTCAGTACCAACTTCTTCTTGTGTCAACCTCAGGGCTCTTGAAAACAGGGATTCTCAGCCAAAGTGTCTTGCTTTCCTTCTGCTTGGCGCAATCAGATGTTTCTGTCGGTTTTGAATTCCACTCTCTTAGCTTTCCCGTAATGACACATTATCTTTCTCTTGGCACTGAAAAAACATGCCGAGGTTCTGTTGGGACGTGTGGTTGTAGAAGCCGGGAGTTGCAGAACTTGTCTTCTGGTGCATCTTACATCCAAACAACCTGTCTGCGTTAGGGATGCAAAGGTGGCTCACTAAATTCTCTGTGGGAGATCTTTGGCCGTATCAGGGAAGGCTACAGGTAAAGGTAAAGGTTCCCCTTGACAAATTGTCCAGTCGTGTCCAACTCTAGGGGGTGGTGCTCATCCCCGTCTCCAAGCCGTAGAGCCAGCATTTGTCCGTAGACAGTTTCCGTGGTCACGTGGCCAGCGTGACTAGACATGGAACGCCGTTACCTTCCCACCGAGGTGGTACCTATTTATCTACTTGCATTTGCATGCTTTCGAACGGCTAGGTTGGCAGGAGCTGGGACAAGTGACGGGAGCTCACTCCGTCGTGTGGATTCGAACTGCTGGTCTTACGACCTTGCGGCCCAGAGGCTTTGCGGTTTAACCCGCAGCGCCACCACGTCCCGCCAGGGAAGGCTATACTGTGGAGCAATTGAGTTACCATCTATGTCTCATTGAAAATGATGATGGTGGTGGTTTTGCCCATCTACTTGCCATCAGGTCAACTACAACTTAGGCATCTACTCTTTTTTCTTGTTTCTGTTTTTATTCTATGGAAATCTGGATGTGTCATTTCCTTGTACTGTTCCTTGTACTGCTGTGTTCACCAATCTCATCTGTATCCTGAGGCAGACAGTACCAGAGCTTAGATTTGCTACTCTGGTGGACTACAGTTCTCAGACTCCCCTAGCCACGTTTCGAACTTCCGGACGATACTTTTCGACAGCTTGACCAACGCCAAAAACCATTCGCTCTTCTCATCTTTGAGCCTCTTTGCTGGCTGGTTCGTCTATGCCAAAGGGATGGCTCAGTCTGAACTGTACTGAAAACCCACTTCGCATGAAATGTCCACGTAGATTTGGGCTTCCAGTGAGCAACCTGGTCAACTGGGTATAATCTTATGAGAGGCAGAATGCACATTTCAGTCTAGTGTAGGCAATACACCATCAGATCAACGCACGTCTAGGAAAGTGTCCGATCCCATTCTTTTCTCATGATCTAATTAAGAATTTCCACCACATCCAGACAGGAGATCCATATTGCTGATAAGTTTTTCATTTTTACGTATGAGGTAATTATGCTAGTGATCAAAGAGCTCCTTGATCAGTGAACGTGACCTCTTACCCAGGGCCTCCTTGTTCATGCACCTAGATAGAGTTTGTTTACAAGGTTGAACATGTCATCTCAGTACACATGTCTTCTGCATGAATGTCTTTCAACCATGACTGGACACCATGCTTATGCTAGCTGCCTGAATGGTTATCCTTTTGACTTCCCATTATCATTCCAGCTACTGAACCGTCTGCAGTTGTGCCTGACAGGTCAATACAACTTTTGCAATCCTCCATCTTGAAACACCTTCCCAGCGATGGGAAATACATCTGTTCTAATTCAGACAGTATATCTGAAATGGTAGGGAAATAATGGGGTTTTCCCTTGATATGTGGCTTATACCATGGAAATGGGTAAGGTCACTGTTAATATTAGTTTTCGTAAACAATTTGTAAAGAATCAGTGTGGTATACTGGACAGAATGAAGGACCAGGACCCAGGAGAACTGGGTTCAAATCTCTGCTCTGCCATGGAAACTCACTGGGGGTGACCCTGACAAACCCACTCCTTAAATATCTCACATTCCTTGAAAGACTTATGAGGATTGCCACAAGTCAGATGTGACCTGATAAGACATAACAACATCAACAAATGATCTAATTAGGTTTCTAAGGCAGTTTTAAATTTCAAAGTAAGATGCTTGGTTCGTATCTTGCATCTTCAAATTAGTACAGCTACAAAAGTTAGAAAAAATATAGCTTTAGCTACCTTAATGATGTTAATCAGGGTGGACTATGACATGAAAACACAACCTACAGGCATTCACATTTCACAAAACTTGCAATGAAGTTTCGTCACCCATTTCTTATGATTTATTTTTTAAATTTATACACCGTCCCATGAGTGCAATACACTATTCTAGGCGGTTTACCATGATAAAAAGACAACAATCAGTCAAATTAAAATGAAACACACAGAAAATAGCAATAGACTCCAAGAGGTGTAAATTACAAGCGGAACAGCATATTTCTTACTAATATGTCTGTCACCTCTTGGCTCACAGACTAATTCAAAGAAAGGGCGGTGATCTGATAAATCCAATGTTTACAAGCCAAAATAATTGTAAAATCAGTGGGCGTGGTGTTGTGAGTGGAGAGGATAGGCCGTTAACATTCCTGAATCTTTTAGTTCATTTTTAAGAACATTTCATACCGAGATAGCAACAAGTCAAAAATTTAAGGTGAGCCTCTAGAGTCCAGTATGAACCAGAAACCTTCTGAAACTCCACTTATGCAGTACAAGAGGAGGAGCTGTTGAATTTTACAGTGCGGCCACAATTTCTAGCCTTGTCTGGTACAAAATGAAAGGGAGATACTATTTTCAAATAACGGCCAGGACCCAGAGAGCTGCTTTTGGAGTGCTTGAGAGTTGGAACAGGTCAAATCATAATGGCAGGTGGTAACGGCCATCTGACCCGAAACAGATACTATTAAGTGTGGATTGAGGGCTTCCCAAACACACAGGTAGACCCAGGGAACAAACCGAACTCTGGGAGGTCAACTCCTTTTAATAACAGTAAAGAACAAAAATTCTGTACCAATTATGTGATCTTTGGGGATGGAGAGAGAGCATTTCTCACTACAGTGGTTAACAAGATGGCCCATGCTTTCTAAAGAAATTTTTTTTTTTTAGCACCTGCTAACCTTGTAATGGGGTCACAAAGAGTCGGACACGACTTAACGACTAAACAACAACCACCTTGTAATTGGAAACTATCAAAAAATCAAAAGCTGCAGCAGAAGTAGAAAGAGGCCAATCAGACAGAATGAGCCAAACCCAGGATGGAAAATGGGAACTATGGAAGCTATAGACTGGGGAAGTGTGTGTGTGTGGGGGGGGGATTACTGTTCTCGGCTGCAACTCCCAGAAGCCCAGGATGGCTATAGAAACCTGGAAACTATATGCCTAGAACTGTGGTTCCCAACGTTGGGTAACCTAGATGTTCTTGGACTGCAACTCCCAGAAGCCCCAGCCAGCACAGCTGGTGGTGAAGCCTTCTGGGAATTGCAGTCCAAGAACACCAGGCTGACCCAAGCTTGGGAACCATAGTTCTAGGTCAAGTCCACAGACTAGGAAGGGCTGTGTAGACAGTTTGTTGTGAGTCCCACACTAAGGCTGTTATTCTAGACATGGGTAACTGTGGATAAGTCCCATACAAAGCAAATGTTTACATCTCAGTAGGCAAATATAAGGTTACAACAACAAAGGAACAGTTCTCTCTCTCTTCCTCCCCATCCATCGAACTGCCAGGAGAAATAATTAATAATAATCTTTATTTCCTTCCCACCATGAAAACTCTAAGCTGCATCTTTCTTGAAGCCGACTGCTCGAAACCAGAGACGAGCTGTTGGGAAACCCTGGGAAAACATCTACAGCCGGACAGCGGTTCTCGTGGGAGTTACCTGCAAATGGACAGGAGCGCTGCCTTTTAAACGGCTGGGATGGAGAAGTCAGGCCCCGACCATGAGACCCAACCTCTCACGTTTCCAAAGGAGACCTCGGACTGCAAAGAAGCGGGCGACTGCGCGGATAACGGACTCCTGGCCAAGAACACCAAGCCAACGTTGGAACTGGCAGAGGACACGAATAAGGCCTGCCCCAGTTCTGGGGACAAAGGGGCAACCAGTCCCATCTCCAATGGGTTTTCGGGGGCACAGAGCCCGAGCCCTTGCAATGCCACCGGAGGCAGTGAGGGGACCCCTTCCGCCACTCCGGCACCCATGACCACCACCACCTCCATCTTGTGTGTGATGGATACTCAGCAACAGTTGATGGGTGAGAGGGAGACCTGGAGCAAGAAAGTGGACTTTCTCCTCTCCGTCATCGGGTATGCGGTAGACCTGGGCAACGTCTGGCGCTTTCCGTACATCTGCTACCAAAATGGAGGAGGTGAGTTTTCACTGTTGTTTAAAACAGGGAGGGACTCAGTTCAGGCCTGGGCGTGTGTGGAAGGCTAGCCTTTCATTTTTATGTAGAATATGGTCAAAGGAAGCCATGGACTCAGCCCTCCCAGTGCCAGCCCTCCTCTCTTACTTAACTCATGGCTTCCTTCCTCTACGCATAGGAACGAACGACAGTTTCACTAATGGAGCCAAAATTTCTCATAATTACAATTTTCAGATAAATTCCGTAAGAGTTTTCTTTTTCCTCTTCTTTGAGAATTTTGCTACCTACCAACCGTGCGGGAATATTTGGCGCAACACCCATCTTCCAGGGTTGACCTCTGCAAACAGGGTGGGTGATTTGGGGTTTGCCCTTTTTATTGCTCAGCCCTATTTTGGCATCTCCCCTATCAAATAAGAATGATGATGATGATGATGATGCAAGGAAAGCAGTAAATTAACCGCCAACACCTCCACCCCAGCATGGATCTAACTAGTGAATACATCTCCAGCGTTGGGTTCTGTAGAACAAGATCTGTTTGTGAGTAAACAGCATTGGAGAATGTTGGGCTACGGGTTGTGTGTAAACTCTTGTTTTAATTCCACTTTAACTGCAGAACAGCAACTCCTGGGGGTGCAAGCAGGGGGAGAGCAAGCACAGAAGCATCCAGGATCACACAGGGAATCCTTGCCCGGCCACAGGCTGCTTCCAGCCGCCCTGGGCAACCTTCTGCTCTCCCGTGTCTGTCCTTCTTCTCTCATCCCTCTTCCGGTTCATCTGTCTGGACTGTTGTTTGACGTTGGTCTTCTTCTTCTTGCCCAGGGGCTTTCCTCCTCCCCTACACCATCATGGCTATCTTTGGGGGGATTCCTCTCTTCTACATGGAGCTGGCACTGGGACAGTATCACCGAAACGGATGCATCTCCATATGGAGGAAAATCTGCCCCATCTTCAAAGGTAAGAGGAACTCGACGATTCAAGAAGGAAGTCTTTGTATCCCACAAGCATGGTCATTGGGTTCATATATATATGAATATATATATTCATTCTTGTTTTATATATATAAAAAGTTTAGAAGCAAATGCTTAATTAAAGCAGTGTGCAGGTGACAATCAAAGACAGATCCAATGCCAAACAGTAAAAAAACATGCAAGCTTACATACCAAACACCTGCCTGACTAAAAATAAAAACATTTTTTTTGCCCACCCATGGAAGGAAAACCTAGAAAGTGCTTTCTTTGGCAGTGAGTTCTAGAGGTTGGGAGCAGCCATCAAAAAGACCCTGTTTCACATCTCCAGGAGGTGGGACTAACAAAAGGGTCACCCTTAAGATCTCAGCACTGTGGCAGACTTCTAAGGAACAACAATGATGATTCAGACCACTTGGCCCCAAACTGGGCAACCCTTCATTGAGTCTCTGGGCCTCCGACGGAGAGCCTCTAGGATTCTATCTTTCTTACCTTTGCCCCCTATGTTCTCCTCCGTCTTTCCCAGGAATCGGCTATGCCATCTGCATCATTGCATTCTACATCGCCTCTTACTACAACACCATCATGGCCTGGGCCCTGTACTACCTCGTCTCCTCCTTCACCGATAAGCTGCCCTGGACCAGTTGCACCAATCCATGGAACACCGACAACTGCACCAACTACTTCTCCAACCAGAGCACCGTCTGGACCTCCAACTCCACCTCCCCAGCAGAAGAATTTTATACGTAAGTGCATGTAAGTGGAGAGACCGCCGTGCCAGGAAAGGCGGGGTGGAAAAGGACACCTGGAGGAGGGAAAGGAGGGTCGAAGTGCCTCTGTTTTCCTCGTGTTTTTAAAACACCCAAAGGCTCCTGACCTCCACACAAGACATTTCAAACACTAAGGAAGAATGGGCAAAAGGGTGCCCATGGCTAACCCATTCTTCATCGTTCCACAGCTATGATGGAGAGGGACTTGTTAGCTTGATCACAGGCTCTCTTCCCCCTAGTGCAGTTCCGCAACGGGTGGGCTCTAAAGGGAATGCCCTCCTGTGTGCCCCCCCCCCCCGTTTTGCTGAAATTGTCACTGTAGGACCTCGCGCACTGAACAAGCCGATCCATCCGCTTCCTTTCCATTTCAGACGCCACGTTCTCCAAGTGCACCGAGCCAGAGGACTGGATGACCTGGGTGGAATCAGCTGGCAGCTCACCCTCTGTTTGCTGTTTATCTTCACCATTGTGTACTTCAGCATCTGGAAAGGGGTCAAGACATCTGGAAAGGTGAAGAGTAAGGCCAAGAGCGCCGAAAGAGCAATTTATGCAAAGCGCTGTGTTTTTTGTGGTCAAAATGCAAAACAAGGATGATCTTGCTTTCAGAAAGAATGTTTTAAACACCCGCCAGAAACTGTCATTCGTTGTATCCTTGGAAGTCGCTGGCTTCACACCACAGATGGGACCATTTTATTTATTTATTTATTTTTGCCAGAAGCCCATCATTCCATTTCTTCTCTGAAATTACTGAGGTTATAGCTTCTCGTAATTTTGGCTAAGACCTGGCTATATTGCTGACTTCCATGCTGGGCTGCACCAGGAAGGGTTTTTCCAAGTATGAGATGGGGGAAGGACAGCAGCACTTGCTTTAGCCCACCTGAGAGCACAGGCCTCCTCACTGTGCAACAGAAAGCCACGGACTACCCTTGCCTCGGTCACGGGAGCCGAGGCCCCATGGAGTTTGAGTGACCTACTCATTTCGGTGGTGGTGAGGCGGGGCTTTTAACTTGGAAACAGTGTGTATTTAGACTACAATTCCCAGAGGGGCCTCACAGTCAGAATAGCCACTTGGTATTCCAACACATCATCTTTCCCAGCTCTGGCTCACATCAACATTTACATCATTTGATTCCTTACGGATCATCTTATGCTGGGCCATTCCGTGCATCTGCCCATTTTTCTATATCTGAGCCCATAGTGATGAATCTAAATAGATTTTACTTCCTGTGCTTGAATCATCCAGCTTCAGTCCCCTGGGGAGATGATGAGCATAATATAGGTGAACTGAGCTCATAGAGAGTGAATAAACAAGTAAAATCACATCGCCAACTCTTTGTAACTGTTTCCCATGCCCCAGCCATCCCCATTTTGAGAATACTGTACACATGGACAGGCCCGCTTCTAGACTGCAAACGTTGGGCAGTGCTCACACTCAAAAGTTCATGCAAGCCTCTTCTTATTAATGAGTAAAGCCGCATGTTCTGATACGTCGAAACACTGTTGTTAATCCAGAGCCAAACAGCATTCTTAATCCAGATTCTGTCCTTCACACGGGTGGTTTTCCTCCCTCAGATCTTCAGCAAATCCTGTCTCGATTTCTTCTCCAAACAGGTTGTGTGGGTGACGGCCACGTTCCCGTACGTCATCCTCTTCATCCTCTTAATACGGGGTGCTACCTTGCCTGGGGCCTGGAGAGGGGTGATCTACTACCTGAAACCTGACTGGCCGAAGCTTCTTGCCACAGAGGTAAGGGGGAGAGAGAAGGCAAGGCGCAGGTTGGTTTTTGTCAACAGCCATGTCAAAAGCAGAAAAAAGGCAACTGAATTCTAGGGCAAAGCCACAGTAGAGCTGTTCACAAAACTGCCAGGGACGGCTGCCAGCCCCTCTCAGGCAAAATGTTTATTTTCAGGAGAAAACTTCACCTCTTCTCAGTTTGCAAAGTTGTTTCTTTGGAGATGCTGCAGTTAAACCATGGGGAAATCCAACTCGATTGAACCTTAACCTGCAGGAAAACCTAAACTGCATCCCTAAATCATCTTCCTTTTGCCCAATCTCAAAAGTCTCAGATGTGGAAGGGGTGTGTGTGTGTTGAGGTGGAGATCTCAGACCTTTAAGTAATAAATACAGCTCAAAACGAGATTGTGGCTTCCAATATTTGCCAGCCTGGTAGCCTCCCCGGTTGAGAGGAAGAGAGTTAAATGAAGAGGAAATGAAGACACACTGTTCTCTGATAACAGCCCATCCGCAATAAGGCCTGGTTGCCTCCCTAAAAGCAATAAAGGGTGTTGGTATTGTACTGAATACATCTGGAGAGAGTAGAAGAGCAGATCGTAATCTCCACAGAGCGTCTAGCTTTCATGCATCGGCTCCTGCAGGAGAAAGGATACATAACGCCCAGCAGCCCTCATCTCCTGAGTCCAGAGAGGAAAAGAGGGGGACCGCTTGGCTCCCAGGGAAAGGAGATTTAGGTGACCATGTAAGGAAGACATTTCAGGGTGATAAAGGGGGTGGAGAGTTCACTGAAGATGTTGACCAAGTTTGTGCAGCACCTGTAATATATGCGAATGAGCCTTGTGGCGCAGTGATTAAACTGCAGTACTGTACTTAAGCCTCTGCTCACAACCTGAGTTCAGTCCCAACTGACTCATTCTTCCCTCCTTCTGAGATCGTAAATTAAGTACCCAGCTTGCTGAGGGTGCAATGAATAGCCTGCATAATTAAATTGTAACTGCCCGGAGAGTGCTTTAAGCCAGCAGTAAAAAAATAACATCAAGAGCCCGAACCTGAAGGTGGAGTGCCTGGAACATCTTAGCTTGGTGTCTAAATATATATATATAACAAGGACAGCCAGGCAGATCCTCTCTCGGATAACTATTCCAAGGCAGGAGATGCTCTCAAAGAAGCGACTTTACACCACGGTGGGTGGGATCTGACACCCGGAGAAGAACCACTGAAGCAGACTTTAACCATTGGGAAGCAACCCCTGTGACGGTCACTCCTTTTCGATTCCTATGGAGAGCATCCGTTGCAGGAAAGGATGTCTGTGGGTAGCTCTGGCTTCCTCCTCCATTTTGGCTCTGCAATAGCCATCCCAGTCGGGATCTCCTTCCTTCCAGCGAAAGTCACCCATTTACCAGACCTTACCCTTCACATGCGAAGGCCTTTGTCCCCTCCAAATTGTAGCGCTGTTTTTCCACAACAAGTGTATGCCGTTTACTGAACTCCTTGTGAATGGCTCCTTCCTGTTGTTATCTTTCTTTTTCAGGTGTGGGTGGATGCCGCCGCTCAGATCTTCTTCTCTCTTGGCCCCGGGTTCGGAGTCCTTCTGGCCTTCGCGAGTTACAACAAGTTTCATAACAACTGCTTCAAGTAAGCTCTACCAAGAGGAGTAAGAATGTCCAGGAGAGGGAAAACACTTGAGTCTTGATTCAAAGGTCCTTCCGCGAGGGCGGAGGGGAGGCTCCAAGCCACACACAGAAAATGACACCAGAGGTGACTTCGTGGTGGAGAATATGGTGTACCTAAAAGTCCAGGAAGCACAATTTTACACTCTCTTGACCCTTTATGAGAGAGAGAGAGGAAAAAAATCAGGCTCACTTTGCTTTCTTTTTGGAGTTGAAGAACACCAGAGTCACACTGTAGCCTGTCTGTTCGTATCAAGGAACCGAATATGCAGATCTCCTTGAAAAAGCTGGGACCCAAATTAAGTGGGAGGGAACCTGCTCAGTATGCCAAAGACCCCAAGTTCAGTCCTAGGGGAATTACGCCCTTATCCCTCGTCCATGTCTGTCTTTTCCGTCAGGAGAGCCAAGAGGCTCCTTTGTACAAGAATATTAGCAACAAAGCCCCAGGCAGGATTACACCCTGTGGTGACATCAGTTCAGCACTCCTTGTCTCAAATCTCAGTTGGCCCCAGCCACCACAAATTCTAAACGGCTTCTTTTGAGGCTCTCTTTTCTACCTTTCATGGCACCTCTAAGACTAAGGCTGGAACTTGAGCAGAAAAGTCAAACAGGTAAGGGACACTGGGTGAACAGGTTTGTTTGTTTGTTTGGTTGGTTGGTTTTCCAGCTGATGGCCACATTTCTAGTTGCCGGATCAGAGAAGGAGCAGGTGTCTTACAGACAGGTGGCAAAACCTTGGTACGCTTGTCCTATTTATTTCGGTGTGAGCTTACAGGGCAGGCTGATGAGTAAACCAGTTGGAGAGCACAGGGAGCTGGTGTGGGGACACATCAGAAGCACGTTTCAATCCTCAAGAGGTGCCATTTTGGGTTTTCATTGCAGAGACGCTCTGGTCACCAGTGCTGTGAACTGCATGACCAGCTTCGTGTCCGGATTCGTCATCTTTACTGTGCTCGGCTACATGGCTGAGATGCGGAAACAAGATGTATCGGAAGTCGCCAAAGACACGGGTAACTCCCCCTCCTTCTCCTCCTCTGTTGATCGATCTCACGGTTGTCTCCTTTCAGGGCCGGTGGTTGTCTGAAGCAGCAGATGCTAGCCAACTTGAAAAAGTTGTGAGGGTACAGAAAGTAGAACAGGAAGCAACCCCAGTATGTGAAGGGTGCACGTTTGACCCAAATATTCAGGAAAAAAAATCTTTAGCTTTCGGTTCAGCACACGGATGGGCCCAGCTGTCTGGTGCATTGGAGGGGGAAAAAAATCTCTTTTCTTGGAACAGATCAGGCAATATCTTCCAGGAAAGTTAAGGCAGGTCTTCTTATGAGAAGGATGAGGGCAGTGAGATTATACCGTAGGAACTGCTTTGCAGATTCAAGACTCAGGCCTGGAAGGCTACTTCTCCCTTCTTCAGACTGGCTTTCCGAGCAACAGAGTTGGCTTTAGGGCCGGCACAAGATATTCTACTGCCTGCAGCAAAGAGTCACACAGCACGTCCGTCTTGAACCTTGCTCAACAGTGGTAACAGAGTAGGACCCTCTGCCACACCACTTTGACGGAGCAGACTAGTTTAGGGTCTCCGGTGTGGCATGTACCGTTCCGTCCACGCTGATTTCTGGGATCTGAGAGTAACAAGGTATGGGACTCCTTGGAACTTTAAGTTTTTGCCCTTAAGCACTCAGCCTTACTAGTGCCAGAAGGGGATGTGATGGATGGAGGACTGATAGTTGCCATGATTAAACACAAAGCTACTCACAAAAGGAGGAAAGCCCAACCACTTAGTGAAAGCCTAGGTGCAAGACTAAGATAGCGCTGCACAGAATACGCAACTTCCTTACTAAAATAGCCTCTTTCAGGCACCCGTCAGGCCAGCCTGCCATTCAACCTGGCACCAGACCATGCTTTGTTGGCAAAAGTATCGCTCCTGGCCATGGCCACGCATGCCTTTTGGTTGCATAAAGGTTGGATCGGTCTAAGTGGGTCTCCCTTGAAACAGTCTTCGGAAATTGCCAGCAGTCCAAACTGCGTCAGCCCGACTTTTTAGTCGGAGCCAGTTTATATTTTATTATATTTTAATTGTTTATTGTATTTTGATTGTGTCAGCTGTCCTGGGAATACGTTCAAGGGTGGGGTATATTGATGCCTAAAATAGACTAAAACCAAAATAAGGATTTTGGGTGTCCAGAGCTCCATCGCAATGCTAGCCACGTTGGCTCCTGGTTCGTTCTGGGCACATTTCAAAGTGCTGGTTATTATTAGATTTGAATCAGTTGACCTGGATATCCAGCCCATTGCGCACCATCTCCTCTGTCCACGTAGTTCTTTCGGAAAAGCTCGGCTCTGCCCTATATCCCATTCCTGTCAGAGAGGCAGCTGGTACGTGAGATTTCTCCATCACAGTAATGAGGCTGTGGAACTCCCTGTCTTTTGAGATCAGACAAGCTATTTCCCTGAGACGTTTTAGATCATGGGAAACAATGAAAACAATGTGAAGTAGTTGCTGATTATATTTGTCTGCTGATTACGAACTAAGCTGCCTGGGTTGTTTTTGTGTGATAAGCTATGGCTAAGCCCTCTCCAGTCTGATGCTGGAATGTCATTCTGACCCTCAGCTTCCATTCGGGGGTCAGAAAAGTGAATTGTGCACCTGGAAAAACTAGGCTGGGGTAGGTTGGTATGTTACACAGTTGCGTGGTACTTCCTTTCCGTGTGAGTACTGCAGAAAATACTGCGGGAAGTTGGAAAGGTGTCATGTCAATAAATTTTAAAATTCCGGAAGAAATAACCTGTAGGACATGGAGTCCTGCTCTCAAAACAAGGACCCAGCAGGCATGATCAATCCTGTTTCTTCTTCTTCTTCACTAACTTTACAGGACCCAGCCTCCTCTTCATCACCTATGCAGAGGCGATTGCAAACATGCCCGCTTCAACTTTCTTTGCCATCATCTTCTTCCTAATGCTGATCACCCTGGGGTTAGACAGCACGGTGAGCAACTTTGATTCAGTGACAGGTAACGGAGGCAGCGGAAGAACTAATGAAACGCAAAGTCAACTGGGCTCAGCCAGTTCAAACTGGAAGAATGGAAACATGATCGCTTTGGACAATTGAGTGGGTGGCTGCGCAGGAATACTCAAGGTCCAAATCCAGCATCATGCTAGGAGAAGGGAAATCGCTACTAGAGCAGCTGCACTGGATAATCATTGTGCCAGCAATTGTACAACGGTGTACACACCTGAAACTCTTGGATACATCCTGCTCGGACTCTGGAAACATGCAACTGGTAGCGCAAGGGGGGCTGGAGTTTGTGCAATGAAATCGCTGGACACAGGCCTGATCCCGAGGTGATTTGTAAGTGGGTGTTTGTGTGTCCAGCTTCCTCTTGAGTGCAAGTCTTCACTAGTGATTCACGTCACTTTATTTGGCTAGAGCTGCTCAATCTGATTTGGTCTAAGTTTGCTCGGACCCTCAGCATTAGGTTTTCTAGTTACTCCACCACTCTGGAACGGGGTCAGTATTCAAACCCCAAACACTCTGGGTTCAGATCCCCTGGCAGGCTTTAAGAACTCCGGAAGAGACAGTGGCCAACTTCTTTTTTCTATGTCTTCTCAATATGCTTTTTACAGTTTGCAGGCCTAGAAGGGGTGGTAACCGCCGTTATGGACGAATTCCCACACGTCTGGAGCAAGCGCCGGGAGCTGTTTGTGCTGGGTTTCATGGTGACTTGCTTCATGGGTGCACTCTCGACATTGACCTTTGTGAGTATCTCACCCTTCCTGTGCCAGCCAAGCAATCCAAAGGTTCTGAGTTGGTGCAAAGCATACTGTCTGAAATCCGGGCTCCGGAATCTTTTGCAAAGCAAGAGAGAGAAATGGTTGCGCGATTCTAGATCTGATCTCACTCTCCGTCTCTCTTGGCCACCGTCAGTTCAGAGGACTTTCTATAGCATGGGAAAGTCCTCTGAATTGGCACAGAATGACGAAAAAGTCTTCGTACACTTCTTACCACTTCTTATGTGCATCATATCAGAGCACCTTGAGACAACTTTCCAACAGGAGGGAACAGAAACCAGTCCTCATAGCCTACGATGACCTTTGCCCACCATCATAGCTGCCAGGAACCATTATGAGACAAGCACAAGCTCAAAGTCATCTCATGCAAATGCTAGAGAACTGAGCCATGAACGAGCTCTGGGTCTATGGGCAGTGCTATATTTCCACCTGGGACTTGACCAGAACTATGTTAAAATCTAGCACTTTTTCAAACATTCCAAACTGTCAAGGATATTAAGCAACCATCACAACTCAGGGAGATTCGCCAGCACATTGAAACCCCTTTGGCAAGAAAGGCGTAGGACGCAAATCCTGCATCTGAAAGGGTTTTGGTGTCTCCACTGGTATGCATTTGTTGTTCTGATGCTAACAGACTGGACTCGCGATAGTGAGCCGCTGATAGGGAAGCATAGCTGGCCAAACGTAGGTTGGTGTTCCATTAGAAGGAACTTATTCTGCATTGTGTTTTATCAGCAAATCCTCCTTGATCTCGAAAACTTCCTCCCAAACGAGGCGCCCCAGTTCCTGCTGGAGGCACAATTTCCTTCCCTCTGGATAAGCCTGGGTCCCAATAGGTTCTGCCTTCAGCTTTCTTCTCAGCCAGAAGCACACATTTTCAAGACAATTCACTAGAGAAAGAGGCGGCACAGATCCTATTGGATTCACATAAATCCCAATAATGTGTTTTCCTTTGTTTGACACTAGGCCACAAGGAAGGCCAGCTGAAGAAATAGGCCATTAGGTCCACCGAGGATTACTCTGGTTGTGCCAGCACGAAAAAATGTGTCTGGTTACAGTACATTTCAATGCTGTTCAAGCTCTTTTTTTATATCCTACTCCTAATGAACCATGCATTCTAACGAACCTTCTGGGTACTAGGAGCAAACCTGCCATGTTCTGTGTGATCTTTTTTGTTGCCCCTCAGGGTGGTGCATACGTGGTGAAGCTATTTGAAGAATATGCTACGGGCCCGAGTCTGATAGCGGTGGTGTTTATCGAATCCATCGCAGTGGCATGGTTCTACGGTGAGTTCCGTTGTGCGTTGGTGCTTCTGCTGGCTAGCTTCTGAGCCTCCTGCCAAATTGCCCTTGTAGGAAAACCCTTCGTCTTAGATCTTTTAGCTTTTAACAGGGCATAAGGGCAGCTTTCATACAGGAGTCTTTACAGTCAGCTGGTAAAGAGCAGAATCATGGGCTCTGGTAAATCCCACCATTTGGCTTGCTTTCTCTGTGAGTCTTTCCTTCAACTCTTCAATTAGGAAGAAAAGCAAAAGATTCTTTTTGGTCTGAAAGCCTACGTCTTCTTCCATGAACCAAAGCTGGGGCACCTATAGCGATCGTCCTGCTTCATTTTGAACGCTTCAGTCCAATTCATAGCAACACGTGACTAACACAGCCCTAACTCCCTGTCTCTCCAACAGGCGTCTCCCAGTTTTGCAATGATGTGAAAGAGATGCTTGGATTCAGCCCTGGATGGTTCTGGAGAATCTGTTGGGTAGCCATCAGCCCCGTTTTCCTCCTGGTAAGTCTGTCCTTTTGGCCGCAGCATCTATAAAGAAGCTCCTCTTTGATTCCAGGCACTTCACAGCCACTAGCTTAGCAAACCAACAACACCATGTGAGAAAACACAGAGCGTTGGTTGCAGAAGGCCATGGGGGGGGGGGGGGGGGACTGGCTGCCACTGCTTTAAATAAACCGTGATGGTGATGCTAATTTAAAAGGGGGACAAGCCCTTGGGCTCAGTCCAGAAAAACACAATCCACATTTGAGAAGAGGCTCCTGGATGTGGCTCCATAAACACGACTCGGGTTGTTACTCTGCTTTGTTGGCCTAGGGGGCAGGCAAACGCCTCCTTAAAATTTAAAATGGCTTTTAATGAAAGAATTCATTCCCTCAATTTCTCTTATTGGTTTAATATCCACGAAAAGGTTTCTAATATTTTCAGGATTTAACATCACAAGACTTAATCTTTCCAAGTTCTGCTTTTTATGGAAGAAGGGCCAACCGTGGATCACATTACTATTTTGTTCAGTATCATGTTTCCCACAATGTCCAGGCAACCGACCGTGTATTTTGGATTAGCCTTCCTCAATATGCACATGATCTAGATTTCAACTTCCACCATCCAACCAGCGTAGCCATGGGTGTCAGTGGGTGGTTGAAACTGCAATCTAATACACAGGAAGGGTACTGGATTGGAAGAAAGGTGTTTCATATTTCTTTTATATTTTTAATAGCTGGCTGGAAAAACTCAGTGAGTTAGGTATCTGGCTGCAGAGGTTGAGAGTTTAGTTCCCCACTGGGCATCCCAAAAGAGCCAGCCTGGGTGGCCTTGGGCAAGCAGCTGCACCGTCCCGGGGTGGCTTCAGAAGATGGGAAGGGCAAACCACATCAGAATACTCTACCTAGAAAATTCTGGAAAGGGTTGCTGTAAGTCAGAACTGACTTGACGGCACATCATCATCATCATTAAATTCTTAAACTGAATTTTAAGTTTAAGATGTGGAGGGGGGGGAGTAGGAAGACCAGTAGAAGAATAGTTACAGACAAATATTTTCAAGTGATACTGAGTCAAACTTTTATATAAAAAAAATAGAGGGTGTTCTTAGTCAATTAAATGAAGAAATAAAGAAAAAATCCGTAAGTTGGAGCCTCTGTCCCCTGAGGCAGATCTGTCCAAGCTGCTCCTAGCATGACTAAACAAAGGCTTAGTTTCCCCTGTTCCCAAATTAGCTCCTCTGTCTGCTTTTTTAATGTAGTTAAAACTCCTGGCACTGAGCGAGGAAGGAGAGGTGTAGGGTTTACTGATGGCAGAAGTCAACTTGAAAAACAACTCTTGCTAGGGGTGATTTATGCACATTCAACCATTCTCCATTTTATGACCAGAAGTAGAAAGGATATAAATAATGGGTAGCCACGTCAATCGTTCATAAACACATACCACACACACTTCACTCTTTATGAACCCGAGACAGTAAAATGAAATTAAGAGCACTGTGCCCAGATGTTGTGGTTACTCAGCAGGAGTGGAGAACCTTAGCTAAAATAAGACAGAGGCAGGGCTATGGTCCTGAGGCGTTGCTAAGCATGGCTTGGCCTCATAACTGTTGTTTTTGTGGAACAGAGGTTATGGCAATAGTGAAAAAGCATGCACCAGTACAATCCTCACTTCCTCTCTTTCATGTGTTCACTTGTTTTCTTAGCTGATGAGAACAAATGGGACAGGGAGGGAAGAGAGACGAAAAAATGGCTGATTAGAATAATACTTGGAAAAGTGGGAAAGGAGTTTGGGTAAAATAAGAATATCTATTTAAAGCACTACATGCTGCCTTACAGAGGGACAACCTCTGAAAGCGGCTTAACAAAAGCTAATGAAAGCCGAAGCCAAATGTTAAAATGCAAACAACAGTCTGATTACAGAAGGGGGGGGGCAAATAACAGTTGCTGTTTGAAACTCCGCTTGCAGCTCTTCTCATGGAATAAAGTCTGGAACAACTGCATTTTTTATGACTCGTTGAAGGAACCTAACAAACTTCCATTCACACTTTTTTTGGGGGGGGGGGGACCAAAACGGGGCAGTTATTTAAAGGGCCTCCCGATCCCCACCAGCTTGATGAATTTTGATGGCAGAGCTAGAAGCAGTTCTCAGTGATCTTAAATCTCTCCCAGGTTTGTGCAGCTACATGCACTCCCCCGGGACGGAAGCAAAATGAAAAAGGGTCCCGGACGTCTCGCCTCCACTGTGTGTGTTCTTCCTTCACATAGAGGAACCCCTTTCTCCTCAAGCTGCTCTGATCTAACCAATCAATTTGCAGCGAAATTGGGCACGTAACCAACCTGATTGCTGGACTGGTAGATTAGAGGACCCCTCGTGCTCTTCTTGGCTTTCAATAAGACTTCTGTTCTAGGGGTCAACTTCTAAGGAGGAGATTCTCCAGTAGAGCCTGGCTCCTACGTCTCTGCTACGGTACCATTTCAGAAGTATTAACATGTTGACATTCTCTCTCTCTCTCTCCAGTTCATCATCTGCAGCTTCTTGTCCAGCCCTCCAGCCCTCCGCCTCTTTGACTATGACTATCCGTACTGGACTATGGTACTGGGTTACTGCATCGGGACATCGTCTTTCATCTGCATTCCCGCCTACATGGTGTATCGGTTGGCAAGTACGCCAGGAACCTTTAAAGAGGTAGATTCCCCCAAGCATGATCTTGATCCAAGGCCATCCAGTAGGGTTTGTGGGATCCAAATAAAACCTCATCTTCACTTGACGTCTGGATGGATTAATATAATTTTGAGGGACTGGGGGAAAGATAGCTGGTGGTAGATTTACCCCATGGAGTCTTTTGAGGGAATAACACAGGTCTCATGGGTGGATGTGCCCCTCAACACAGCCACTCTGTCTTCTGGCTCCTACTAGATGTATGTACTAAGATTCTCTCTACATATCCAGAAATTATCTTGCATATTTTACTGATTACTTAATAGATCTACTGAAAATGTCAAGTCTCCTCCTTAGTGACCAGGAACAATCTTCATTCTGTTCTTGTAAATTCCTTCACTAATTGCTTAGGATTGATGGTTTGCTTGATACCACTTCCAATTAAAAACTCTATTTAAATGTTGATTTCTACCCAGTGATTCACTGAAGCTCCCAGGATGAACAGTTGAAAATAATCTAAGTCTTGGGGATCACCCCAGTCTAGCCTGTTATCCAGCTCTTTGCCCTCTTCTGTAATGGTTGATTTCAAACATTTAAGAGTTTTCTTAATCCATAGTGGGGCACAAATTTTTGAGATGCCTTCCAACACCACTACCACTGCTGAAATAAGGGATGTGTCACCCCACTAACACGTCTTCATTTCCTCCTTCACAGCGCATCCTAAAAAGCATTACACCAGAAACGGCCACAGAGATCCCTTTTGGCGACATCCGTATGAATGCCGTTTAAGCGGCCATTCTAACTCTGGTGGAAGTACGGAGAGATGAAGGAAGGTAGCTGTTGGTTCTTCAACTCTCACTGCTTTAAGCTCTTTTCCAAAGAACTGAATTTCAACTGAGACGTGCGTTCACTGCGTCAGAGGCAACAAAAGATTTGGCCTCTCACTATTTCCGTGGAAGAATGGCCACACTCCCCAGCTCCAGACTCTTTTTGAGTTCTCGTCATTGCACTGTTTTTGTAACATGAAGGTGTAGGAACGCTAACAAGGACCCATGACTCCATGCTATGCGCGTGGGGCCCTCTGAATGGTTTTCTTGGGCCTCTGTCAGGCGATTTTTCAGAGTTAGAATTATATTTAGGTCCATCTGTCTGTGCCAAGCCATCTGTTTAACCTTCTCAATATAACACCAATGTATTTGCTCATCAGAATCTTAACAATTATCAGGTGACGGCCAAAACCAACCAACGGGCACCTTCTCAACTAGAAGCAGGACGGGCTTAATCACATAACAGGGCATGTGTGATTACCCTCATAATGGCTTCACAGCTGCGTACGTTGCAAAACTGGCTTCCATTTGGCTGGTGACTGGTCACCAGGAAGACAAAAAGGGGCTCTCTTTGCATTTTGGTTTTTAAAACATGGCAGCTTTGAAGATGCTGTTCTGGAAGTATAAATAGATGTTATCACCTGTAAATGTGAATCTGCCCAGCTGTCTGGTTTTTTGCCCTGAATTACAGTAACTATTCAACATGCCCTGCCAGCTGTATCTTACTTAAATAGTAGTGTTTCAATGCCTGATAGCCGTCCAAAGAGCAATGTTGCCAAAATCTCCATATAGAAGTGTCGAATTTCTACAATGCTACAGCGCTTAAAACTACAAATAAGGGGGTGAAATTCAGCATTTGTACATTCCTTGAGAAGTTGTGAGGAGAAGGTGCTGATACTTGTACCGAGAAAAAGAGCCTGGATGAAGAGAGGAAAAGATAGAACTCCTTCCCTCTGGCAAAGCTATCTTATCTGGACAGCTTGGTTATCCTTTTAAACGGAGGGTCTTTTTAACCATGTGAGTTCCATCTGTGGTCTGCAATAATGGGATCCAGCCAAGATCTTCTACACCATACAACGAACCTATTAGTTATGTACCTCAGTCCTAAGAGAAACCTCAAACTCCGCTGAGAGGCTGAAGCCATCAAAGGAGGACTGAGCCTATCGGTGTCCGTTTGCCATTTCCTGCCCTCCTCCCAGGTTTCAAGAAATTTTAGGAGCCAACACACCTGCATCTTCTGACGATAACAGCCACGTTCCTATAAACAGTGTATTCACTCTTTAAGCTGCTCACCTGACAAACCACCTTCCTCTGTACCGTATGGATGTTCCTTGTAATCCCAATCCCCCGTGTCACATTTAATGCTGTGTTTTCCAATAGCCAGCTGCATTCACAGAGTACCTCTTCCACAATCCCAAATAACAAAACCTGTGGAACAGGTCTTAAGAAGAACCGCTGCTTTCCTACAGGATGGGCACCAAGGGAACAGCTGGATATCTATGTTTGCAGGGACTCAACGGCAGCCGTATCCACTGCTTCTCCAGGAAAAAAGGCACCCATGGAAGACCAATACGACTGCGGAAGGGATTAATCTAGGGAAGGGGGCCAAAACACATCAGCTCTGCCTCCACGGTAAAACCACCGCCTCTTTCGCTGAGGGGTAAGACGACCTCTGGCACCCTCATTGCTTGGAAAGGCAGAAAGCGGAAAACCCAGAGAGTTTTGGTTCCCAATGAATGTTTTGTCTACCCTGCTCACGATTTGAATGGTGCCGCTTAGCAGGCGGGCAAAGCAGGGGTAGCCAGCACTAGCCTTGCAGTGCCCTCTTTCTGTGACCAGCAGGGGTTTGGTTCCTGGTGATGCTTTGTAAAAAGATCATCTTGGAGCTGTAGCTCACGAGTTCTGTGATGCTCGGAAACAGATGACGCTGACGGGGCTCCCTCTTGCAAAAGCCGAGTAATGAGTTGGTGGAGCTACTAGGATGGCATGTGTGTAAACGTCTATCTGTACTGCTGCTGCAGCTACACTAAACCCACCTAACAACACAGTAAAAACGCTGAGAACCCGCACTGCATTTGGAAAAGTGGACTGCTGTGGCCTCCCCAAAAAACATTATGCCAAATAAAGCTTATTAGTCTTAAAGGTCCCAGAGAACTTTGTTGTTTCTGCTTTGAACAGACTAACATGTCTAAATCTCTTAAAAATGCTGAGATTAGAAATTAATTAACCCTTCAACAGACGCTCCTGTTCTCATCTACACACCTCTCTACAGAGCTGCAAGTGTCTTAAAACAAACAGTTTGACCAATTCCTGGCCGATCAGCATAACCGTCCGTGAGTTTCTCCTGCACAGGTTACCTTAAAATTAGCAGAACCCTGTATTTAAGAGTTTGTTTCTGAAACCTTTCAAAACAGCCACCACCCTTCCTGTGTGAACTGGGACTGTGTTTACCTTTTACTTTTTGGTATGGAGAAATTAAAACTGGAGTTTTATTTTACCAAACTGAAGTATTCCTCTGTCACTTGTATATACAATGCACCGGCACTAATTTATGTTGCTGCTTTTGTCGTGGAATGTCTTGAGCTGGTTTGTAAGTGACTCGTGTATGTCTTGCGATGTAAACTGTTGTTGTCATTAAATTTTATCACAATAAACTGCCAGTTGTATCCCCTACCTGTCTAGTGGAAAATAATTCGCCAACACACACTGATTCCCAAGATCTTAACTTCTTGAACAAAATATATTTGAATAACACAGATATCTCTGTCCCTTCCCTGAGTGACTGGTTATCCCTACAGCTTTCAAGATTCCAGTCTTCCACAAAACCTTTTATGTGTGCATTTATCAACCAAACAGAATAGGTTCCTCCTGCCATGGCACCACTGTGGATGAGAGAAATATGAAGAGGTTACATGGGCCTCACCATGGAAGTGCTCCTTAAACCGTGACCTGGAACGTACACAGATACATCCCTTTGTTCTCTGAGATTCAGATTCACAGAGGATAAAACTACCAGGGGCTACGAGTCATACTGGATACACATTCCTTACAGCCTCAGAGCAAGCATGGCCTCTCCATATCAGCTGCTGGGAAAGACATTTTGAGAATGGGCACTTCTTCTAAGCCCGGTAAATAGGAAAGGGTTAACTTTTTTAAAAGTTTCACTCAAAGAAACACATTGCAGAAGTGTTACAAACTTTGTGCATACAATGAAAATCAGTTCCCCCCCCCCACAAGATGTAAGGGATACCCAGTGTGGTGTTGTGGACAGAGCGACGGATGATGACTCTCTTGACGTGGGTTTTAATCTCAGTTCAGCCATAGAACCTCGGGGGGGGGGGGATGTGTGGAACTGGTAAAGCCACTCCTTAAATATCTCACTTACCTTGAAAGCCCTATTAGAGTCGCTGTAAGTCAGTTCCGACTTGATGGCACAGAACAAAGTGTCAAGACTGCTAAAAACAGGAGGCATAGAGAGGAAGACTGTGTCCTCCCTCTGCATGGCAAACGGAGATGAACGGTGGTCAAGTTAACAGCGCAGAAAACAGTAGAAAAATGCATACTCTGTTGTGCAGAATGAGCCTTCGTTTCTATTGCAATTTGATGCATGAAATCGACTGGACCCAATCACTCCCACTGGTCCCTGCCAGGACTGCTAGGCCAGCTGCCCTTCAGAGCCCCCACCTTCTTCTACAATCAGGATGGCTCTAAACCTGCCTCCATGTTCATCCAAGCTGCTGGCGCTGATTCCTTTACATACAAATGTCTACATACGCAGGGCTCCGCCTGCGGCAGGCAGGACAGCCACCAAACCTTCTCAATCAGAGGGACAGATGACAGCTGAGGTGGAACAATCCTCTCCCCCCTCACACACTGACTTAAAAAAAAAGAGTGCAACAGAAACCTCCTTCATAGCTCCCAGTTTCTCTCTGCCTGCTTTTTGATAGCTATCTTAACAGTTACTGCAATGTGATTTTTTTTTAATTGAGTGGTTAGTTACCAAATACAGCAATACCTAATCAAACCAAACGACATCTGGACAGCAGAACGACCTTCTTGTTTCTCCCAAATGGAGCACCTTGGACAGCAGCAGTCCTCCAAGCTCAATCCACATCTACTCACACAGACACACACAATCCTGAACACAAAATAGTTACACACACACAACCCTACTGTGGTTCAATCTACTGAGCTGAGAAATGGGTGTTGGAACCCATCCTGTCCTGTTTTAGCAAGGTGACTTCATCTGTGTGGTTTTTTTTAAACAAAACACTTTGCTGTGCTTCTCAACACTTATGGGAGAAACACAAAAGCTAATAAGGACACTCCATAAAAAGCCTGGTGGTGTCTAAGACATGTTAGAAATAAATTAATCATATTCTCCCCAATGAAACAGAACTACACAGGAAGCCCATTCCGTGATGCTTAAAATCTGAAGCCCACTCATCAAAATCCTTTAAAATCATTAACTGGGGAGAAAGAAAGACAGCCTGCAAAGTCCTAGAAAATCACCTCTCTATTTTTGGAGCTGGCAAAGATGGTGCCATTGTCTTCGTCATTACAAGAAGACACAAAGTTCCTTCCCATTGGCCTTCAAGAAAAGAGGGTGAAAACACAAGATCCCCTGAGATTAAAGGTTTCAAAGAAATTAAACTTAATTCATTTGAGCATATTTTAACAATACTTTGCAACCTCAGGTCGAAAACAAAAAAAGCTGATAATTTGCAATATACAGCCGTGGTAGCTTAAGGGAGACTGCGCTGCCTGCAGTTTCTTAATTAAACACCGTCCAAGCCAAGGGGCAATCAGTAATCTCGAATGTTCTGATGGGAAGTTTGAATTTTCCAAGTTGGTGCCGGTGCCTCCCATTTGAAAAGAAGGTTATTTGAAACTGAGGTGGGAAAGGACGCCTGCTTCCAAGGGTTCTGTTGAAAATATATTATGAAAACATTTCCTCTGCCAGATGGCTCACTTGCCAAAATAGGAGTGCAAGTGTCTTCTCTTGACAGCTTAATCAGCCCCTGGCATTTCTGACCCCACCAGGCCTGATCGAAATCACTTCTGCACAACAGGCTGTGCATGAAAACGTAACTCAGCCAAAAAGATGACTGGCATTGCTGACACACCCTGCGTTCAGGCTGATTTTTTAATATCCTCCTTGATGGATGGAAATAATAAATAAATGAGCTAAGGTTTAGCATGGAGACAAAACAAAGCCCAGGGCACCTTAAAATTCACCTCTTTCCTTTTATTTCAAGATTTCTGTACAGGTGAAATAACAAAAACCCAAATAGTTCAGTGCGGAAGCCAAAAACGAAATAACAAGGATTTCCACAGCCAGTCTTGCTTGTGTTTCCCTGTCCCGTATTGCTTCCACATTTCTCCTTCTTTTCTATACTCTTGAACTGGGCAGGAGGCTCTCGAGGAAACTTCTGTTAAGAATCTTACGCATAGGACGGGACTCCAGACAGGATCCACCCAAAGAGACTCACCGTGTTCCAGAGATGCAGAGAATCAATCGGGATCAGATACAGGACGGGCAAGGATAACAGAGACCAAGGAAGGCATTTAACCTGTGCTACAAACTCAGACCTTCTCTCCTTGTGTCTTCTCCACGTAAGGGCTTCCTTGCTAGATATCCTGTCATTTCTCGGTCACCAGCAAAACTACTTCCACCACAAATCGCAACTCCCCGATGCCCTGGCATGTTCACCCGTCAGCACACCTTCCACCTTTCGAGGTTCTCCCTCTGCAAGGAAAGCTAATCCTCCTCTTTTTCTATGTAAGATTTCGTGCCCACGCGTGCCATCTGCCGAGCCAGGTAGCGGTCCCTGGCTGACAGGACCGTCTCCTGGTTGCTACGTTTGGCAAATTTGTTGGGTCTGTCAGGAGGTTTCTCAGTCTGCTCTGCTCCCTCCTCGGAAGTCTTGTGTTTCAACTCTGGCAACTCCTCAGAATCAGATGGGTTTTCTTTCCCCCTCCCAAGACCGCTTTTCTGACTACGAGGGTCATCTCTTGCCAAGGACTGAGGGCTACCGTTTTTCCTCTCCTGCTGACTCTCTTCCTCCTGCCCTTCCTTGGCCCCTTTGGCCCTCTCCCCTTCCCGGCCTTGGTCTCTGCTGCTTGCAGGCCTCTCCTTCACTTGCTGTTCCCACTGCGAGTACTTGTCCTCTCTGTCTCGCTCTCTCTTCAGTTCTCTGTCATACTCATCTCTCTCCTTCCTGTCTTTCCTCCTCTGCCTGTCATCCCGTTCATCCTGCCTCCTAGGACGGTCCTCAGACCTCAGTCGCTCCTCTTTTCCATGGTCTCTGTGCCTTCTCTCACGGTCCTTTTCCCTGGGTTGCTCCATTTTACCTTTTCTGCCTCCATCCTGCCTCTCTGGGTGGATTGGGGGTGTCTTCGAGCCATGTTTTCTCTCCTCACTGGACGACCTTGAGTCTCTTTGGCTCTTGCGATGTTTGGAAATGTTCCCGCTGGAATCCGAACGGCGTCGCTGGGTCTCCTTTTCATCATCAGCTCTACCCTCTGTGTGTACTTCAGCAGTGTCCTCGTCATCGCTACTATCCATTCCCAAGTCACTGTCTGCATCGGGGTTATCTGCTCCCGTTGCAGGCACGGAGGGGCTCGTCGGATCATCTGCCTTTTGTCTTGTTCGTTTGGAGTCACAAGGATCCTCATCAGGTCCCTCTTCTTTCAACCTATATATGATCATGTTTTTTGAGACACAAAATAAAATTCACTCCCCACAACTGAGAACTCTGATCCACATGTTACCAGTCAAACCAGCCCAGCCCCGAAGTCTAGTAACATAACATTTCAGCACAGAAAACTGCTGGCTTACTCTTGTTTATTTCACAGCTATGATTGTATGGGGCCTTTCACAATTAAAAGGAACACTTGTGTTCAGATTTTATCATGCTTCAGTCTTTGCTGGCTGGTAAGGAAGCAAGACATTTTTAAAAGATGCAAAACAAATATTTATTTTACTGTAATCCCCTACACAGACCATCACAAATTTTTGAAACAGAAATGCAGAACTGACACGTATGATGCAGCTTGAATACGTCAAACCATCTAGGTGAGGTTGTGCAATTTTTCTTGCTTTGTGTAACGTATTTTGTACTTTTTCACCCTATATGGCACAATTTACTCTAAATCTTGTTAGCCGTGGGACAAGAATGATGGAGCCCCATCCCTAGACACTGAAAATGGTCTCTGGTTTGTGAGGAAGAACTTAGGAATCGGGTGGTGGTGCACCCAATAAGCTGGAACGCCTGCACTTACTCCGCGGATAGAGGACTGTGCTGTGGTCCTTCAAGCAATTACACTCTACAATTATACCCATTATGGCAAACCCATCTTGCCAAAACTGATTTCGGCTAAAGGGGAATGCCAAGCCAGTTCAAGCCCTGAAAGACAACTGGCACTGACATCTCTCTCACTTCCTTGGCCATTCATTTTAAATTTAGAGAAGAGCCCATCTCTGGAAACTGGAGCACAGTCTTCACCAAAGGATACAGAAAGTCACTCACGACAAAGACAACTATTAACACCACTTTTCCTATAAAAAGCATTATGGATTCCATCCTTGGCTACCTCTGAATGGATCCCTTGGCTTTCAATTTTGTTTTAAAAAGCAGTAAAAGGTTTGAAA
This sequence comes from Intellagama lesueurii, assembly GCA_037013535.1. Taxonomy (NCBI): domain Eukaryota; kingdom Metazoa; phylum Chordata; class Lepidosauria; order Squamata; family Agamidae; genus Intellagama; species Intellagama lesueurii. Next base: position 1,340,080 of record JBAJHW010000015.1, on the reverse strand, counting down.
TCGAAACATTTTAAAAGCCTTAAAGTAAAGAGAGCATCGAGCAAATATCAATTTTAAAAAAGAGATATTAACAGCAATAGCACAGTATCATCCAATCAAAACTGTCTTGAGAAGAAACAAATGAGACAGCTTGGCCTGGTAACATTCTAACACTGTTGTGCCACCACCGAGAAAGCCACGGTATTTTAAGTTTTATTTTATACTTCTTGCTGCTGCTTTAATCTTGTTCAAGAACTGCCTTGGGAACCAGAAATGCCTTATCTTAACACTTGTCACCGAACAGACTAGGCTCACGTGCCATAAACAACCAGAAAGCCTATCCCCTTTTAATCGGGAGGGAATCATTACATTAGAGTGCCACCCAACCCACGTGTAACGTAGACACAAACAACTCTGTCTGTGGTTCCAGTTTTTATGGTTATCTTTGCTGCTTGACTGGCAGGCATCTTCAGTCCTTTACTAAGGACTGGAAACCCTAACCTGGTGTACTTCAACCTTTGGCTCTCCTGACATCTCGCACTTAACTTCCTTCCCACTGGCCTTCTGGACGATGAAGTACAAAACAGAGCTGGAGGAGCAAAGCAAACCACACTCTCCCTCCACCCACGCACCACAAAGGTGTTCTCTCTCCCCCGCTGCCAGCATGCCCACCCATGCCAAGCTTACCTGGCTTCACGAAGGCTGCATTCAGGCATTGCTTCCTCCCCCACGGCCTGATTTAGGAAATGCCGATAAAAACCACTGAGATCCCTCTGTTTGGTCACATCCAGGCATGCTAAAAGAACAGAAAAGATAAAACCATTAACAATCCACTGCAGGATGCAAGTGTCAAAGAGGGTTCCCTTTGTAATCTGTTTCAAAATGATACACCTACATATGGATGGTACAGTGCAGGAGACCCACTGTCAAACTGACTGATCCGACAGGGCCATAAATTATCCCCTGCTCGACAGCAGTTCCACCCAATTTGTGCGAGGGATGGAGGGCGAGTTCCAGTCTCGAGCCACCTTAGGCTACCCACTTCCCGCCCTTTCTAGGTGACTCTTATACTGCTATTATAACCTGTCTATGTTAAAAAGAGGGAGCTTTTTGGCAGGTGGGGAACGATGTTCAGGGTTATTGGAGGGGGAAAGCAAAGTGTTCACAGTGCATATATTACATGTGTGCAGCCCCTTACCCACAATTTTTACTAGGCTACGGAGGGACTATGTGGCTGGAGATCTGAGTGGTTTAGGTCTCAGGTTGCAGAACCAGAGGTTGGGAGTTAGATACCTCCCACTGGGCCTCCTGGGAGAAGAGCCAACCTATGTGGTTTTCGTCAAATCACCCCGAAATTTGATAACCCTTTAATGTTCTGATCTAATGTTTCTAATGTTAAAATGTTCTGGTCGACCCTCAAGGGCAGTCATCAGTTTATCCATATTTGAGGAATGACTTTCCAACTCCTCTTTTTGTGCCATCTCTACTCTGACCAGACGTGGGTTATGAGTATTCCCAGAGACTTTTCTCTCCCAAGCAGCTTCACTAACTTTAGAAATTTATGTATGGCTGCTGTTCATACCTAAGTAGTGCAAAAAAAAAAAAAAAAAAAAAGGGGGGGTGTCTTTACAGCAGCTCACATGTGTTTGCTTTGAAAAGGAAGATTTTTGTCACACGTTACCAAATACACCTTGGGCAAATGTCTTTCTCTGCCTGACTTACCTCACAAAAGGCATGGTAACGTGTCTTGTGAGAATCGAATAAGGCTTGAAACAAATTTATTACTGTTGTTTTATTTATAAATAAATTGTTTTACATATCCCACATTTCCAATTAAATACAGTGCCCAAAGTGGCTTGCAAGCTTTCTAAAAGAATTTAAAAAAACCACGAGTAGGTAGTTTCCATCTTCCCATCTCCTCCAGAAGACATCAATCAAAGAAGATAAAGAATTAGCAAGAAGGAGGATGAGAAGAAGAAAGACAGCCACATTCTAGAAAACTGGGGGTAGGCAATTTTGCAGCCTTGCCTGTCTAGCCCAGAACAACGGGAAGCCACCTATTCATCTTCCTTACCTTCAATCTCAGCCTCCCTCTTCTCTCTCTCTTCCTCTTGGGCTCTTTCCTGGAGCTTCTTCTTGTAGGCTGACGTTACAAAGGCTTCCTTGTCATCAAAGGCGTGCCCTTCCATTTCGCGTTCCTTCTGGATTTTCTTCTCCATCCTCTTTTCTTGCTCCTTCTTCCTCAGTTCGGCAGCCTTGAGTATATTTTGGATGTACTTGGGCTAAAAGAACAAAGGGCAACGAAGACATGGGAGGGGGCAGGAAACAGGGGCCACCAAGAACACCACAGAATATCGATGGCGCCAGCTTGTGTTGTACCCCCATCGATACAACCCAAGGATCTTGAGAAGAGGTCCGGCCAAACTCTGGCTGGCTTCAATGCCATTCAAAACCTGTACCTATCACCAACCCTACCAGAGACACCGTAATCGTGAGGCTATCCTGGCATTCTGGAGAAATGTGGTTCACCGTCAAGAAGCACCACAACGGCAGGAAAAAAACGCACTGACTTCCCCTTAATTTCATTCTGCGGGAAGATCCCTGTCCCACAAAGCCTCTCCCGCAAACTCTGAGATCTCTGTCAGAAAACACCTTGAAGTTTTCTGGGCCTTTCCAAAGTCAACATACATTGTGAAGGTGTGCCCATCTTTCTCCAGAGAAGAGCAAAGGAGAATGGAAGGCAACTTTGTGCACCTTATAAGTATGAAAATGAGTCCTCTTCTCCCCTATGCCCTTCCCCCCCCCCAAAAAAACCCCTAATCTGCAAAAGAGGCCAATGTGATCCACTAAATGTACTCAGCTTTCGAAGGCCTTAGCTCAAGTCTCTGCTATGGCTTCCCTCTGGGGTCTCTTGGAAGTCACTCCCCCTCATCTCTCCCTTCCTAGTCCTTGAAATTGGAACAGGGTCCCATCCCTCGGGGTTGCTGTGCTCAGCAGAGATTACATAATCTGCAAGAATGCAACTGTCGCTCGGATGACAAATAGCAGCCACAGATCCCTCCCTACCTGAATTTTCCATGAGGCATTATATGCAGGCAGGGCTGACCTTAAATCCACCCTGGATCAGGTCTTTCCCTTCCCTTCAGAGGCCCCACATCCCTCCTCCAACCGCCCACCACATGCAGTCAAAGGTTTTCACAGCCCAAACACTTTCGCGAGTGAGCGTAGAAAGGCAAAGGCGGACGTCGTTCTCATTTCCAGGTATGGACCTTTTTTTCCCCCTTTCCTGCAAGCACGCTGGCCTGACTCTCTGCCTTCTTTTGCTGTATGTCATCATAAATATTGTCGTATTCATAGACCGTGGAGTCTTCTGCCAGGGCTCTCTGGATCTCCAGCTTGGTCTTTAAAAGAAAACGTGAGAGAAGGAAAGAAGGGTTGTGGCATTTTCATTAGAGTCTTTGAGGAAGCCAGTCCTATCTATAATTATCTCAGCTAAGACAGATGCTACAAACAAAAGTGTTTTATTAAGAGAAATGTTTAAGGAGCTAGTGCAGTCTCAAAAAAACAAAAAACAGAACAAAACAAAAGACATTATATAACAGCAATGTTTTATTCCCTGCCAGCAATCTCTGGTTACAAAGACATGGACTGTTTCTTCACCCCTCGAGCCTTCTTGCCAGCCTGGAAGTTTATCTCAGCCCCTCAGTGCCAAAATGGCAATTCTCATATGGTTGCCCTGGGCTTCTCTCGCTCTAAAGGCATCCCACCACGACTGGGAATGCGCTCAAGGGCACCCGGCCAGGTATCTGGTTTAAAACACACACACACACACACACACACACACACACAGAGAGAGAGAGAGAGAGAGAGAGAGAGAGAGAGAGAGAGAGAGAGAGAGAGAGAGAGAGAGAGAGCTGGGACAGAAGGCTGTCACGGTCCTGCATTTTGTCTCCCCTTCGCCAAAGAAACCCGGGAGGTATTGGGGCACCAACCCAGAAGACTTTGTTCATGACCAAGAATGTCCAGACAAGATGTGGCACACCCCTCTTCCACAGAACAGGAATCCTGAATGTGAGCCTAAGTGAACTCAATGCTCTGATGGATGGCCATCATCCCACTCCCCACAAAGAAAATATATATATATGTGCGCATGGTTCCACTGCATGGCAACAACAGTCTTATTCTCTCCTACATTCATGTTTCATCACCTAAAGGCCAAACTTTGTGTCTGAATATCCTTTTTGAGAGCGTATTCCCTTTGGTCTATGGCGATTTTCTCTCCATCATGATTTACACAAGGATGGGGAAAAGGTAAACACTAGACACTCCTGTCAGTTTTTTGTTTTCCCAGAGTGTACTGCACTTCCATTCCAAAATACAAGTCGTTTAATAAAATTCATGTGAGGAAACTCTCCTTGATTTCAAAGAAGAAATCTGTCTCTCTTGGTTTTTACAGACTGGATGCTAAATTGGTCTCCACGTTTTGCAGCATTTTGTAAACTACAAGCAGATCTATGGCAACCTGCTACGTAGCTTGCAACAGGTTAATTTTTTTTCCATAACAGTGTGAGTATAACCAAAAAAAGCACAAGAAAAACAGACTTATATAACAACAGAACCGTCTTTCACATAAATAAAATCATGGAAATGCAAAGTATAAACTCTAAAACAAGCAACATCACTTTCACTAAGGAAGATAGTGAGGTCCAGGACAAATGCCAAGATGAGAGAAGTGGTGTGTAAGATTATGAGTATAAATCACACTCATAAAAACAATCAGGCGGTGTACTCAGATATAAACCTCTCCACTTGCACAGTACATCAATATCCTACTAAAAGGGTATTTTAAAAACTCTATTTAAAAAAAACAAGGTTATTTTCTGTGTCCCCAGTGTAAGACAATTTAAAAACTACAAAGCTCTCACAAACATTAGTGTCAACTTCTTTGTCAAAAATATGTTTATTATTACCTTGTTTCTAAAGATGAGCACCAATATTTAAAAAAAAAAACCCTAACATTAATATCAATGCATGTTGGTAGAAGGTCAGCTTTGCCCTGTTCTGAATGTGACAGTAGGCTCCTTGGAACAGAAGGCTCTCGCTCTCTCTGGTCAAACTCTTAGCCAGAAAGACCTCTGACATGCATGCAAGCAAGCAAGCCAACACCCACACATAGACAGACAGACAGACACACACACACACACAGGTGACTTACCTGTTTCATTGCTTGCTTTTTCAAGGCTTCCCGCTGAAGACTCTCACCCACTGAGGACTGTCATGAAAAAAAAATTAATAAAAATAAGTTACAAATAAAATAAATTATCCTTACTTTGGTACAGCCTGCTTAATATATCATTAAGTACAGTTGCAATGCTATGCATGCTTCCCTGAGAGTCAATCCCAGTAAATACCATGAGACCACTACAAGAACCTGAAAGATTATTTGTTTTCAAAACAGTCCAAAGACATTTTTAAGAACGCATGGGAAATCTTCAAAGAACGACCCATCAGTTGTATCCAAGAAGATAAATAAAAAAAACTGTCTCTAAAAATTGAATCATACGTTCCAAAAAGACCGGGGGGCGGGGAAGCAACAACTGCACAATACGAAGCCTGTTTGAGGAAATGAACCAGCATCAAACTCTTTTTTTCATTGGTAAAATGAGTATGCAGTCACACCATGGAATCTGAAGAACACCTCCTCCTATACATGAAGCTCTGAGGCATGCAGTGAGACTGAAGAGTAAATGTGTTTTAAGATTGTGCAGAAACTGCCAGCTCTCATTCAACATCTGTTCACTGTGTGGGCAGCTTCTTCCCTGGAGAGGTTAAAGGTAAGATAATGTAGGTACATGATCCATAATGAAAGCTAAGGTGAAGAGAGAGCTGGGACCCTGAAGGCAGAAGCTCAACCCTTCTTGTGGATAAGAGTTGGGCCATGCGTGTCCACCCGAATCTTGCAAGGCTGCAGCTGCCCTCAGCCACCTGTTCCCCACCCTCATGGTGGATAACTCTAACTGCTTCAGGAGGGGCACTGGGCTGCTCCTCCACCCTGCGGAAGTGCTGGACGGTCATCATGCTCTACGAAGCATGCTCTAACCAGGTCGGCATTCACAAGGAGGCGACACCATAGACAGGATGCAGCAATGGACGCGATCCTGTTAACTTGGTGCAGAATGCAGTTCCCTCATTTCTAACGCAGTGAAGCCCATCTCATTTCTCTCCTGCTTTCTGGCTCTTCCTTAGCTGCAGATGGGCCTGCAAGTTCCTCTGTTTGCAAAGAGGTATCATTAACTAAAGACATCACTCGACTTGTTTACAGAATGTTAGTTGTCGAATATCCCCCCGTGGCCATGATCCAGGTGACAAGGTAAGAAGAAAAAATGTCTTTTTTGATGCTGGCGGCTCTTGTAGTTTTCCAGTCTTCTCATGACTCATACGGAGCTCTAGCTCTTCATACAAATGAGAAAAAGAGAGAGAGAGATGGTGTCACACCAGCACTTTGTAATGCCAAAAAAACCCTTAATGGAAAATTAGTAGTTGGTAATTTTTATTTTGTACTGTTATCCAATGCAAAAAAAAAAAGGTGGAAAAAGCTGACTCACCATGCCACATTACAAATTCAAACAAAAAGACAGACAAGTGGACTTTTAACTATCAGTTTACTCCTCCAAAGGCTGTTTGCCTTACTTCTCTTGCTCCTGACAGTAAACAGGGCTGTCAACAAAACTTATCTAGCTTTTTAATTGCACTCCGCTGATGTTTAAGTTGTGTTGGGGTTTTGTTGTTGTTGAAAGAGAAGACCTTTTTTTTAAGACAATAGCTAACAAGTGCAAACCTCTTCAGATGGAGCGAAAAGTTTAAGTACACAAATGCTTCACTTACACACAGCATCCTTATCCACCTCTAATCAATCTACTGTCCAATAAGCATAAACACATCTAACTTACATAACCTGGAAATCCTGTCCCGGAATACAAAAGATAAACCATTTAAAGAAAAACTATACTAGGTTTTGCTCTGTTTCTTCTTCATATGAGACTGGCCTGTGCCAGTTTGCCTATTCAAAGTAATTTCATAATCTTGATCAATCATTTCCTAGTACTTGAAATCATCCTCATCCTCTAACGTCTTATCAAACAATTATTGCAATAATAAAAACACTGATAATCATATGTGCTTAACTGTTATCTGGGACACCAGTTATAGCATTAAATGATACTGATGAAGCACCAAATTTCAGTCAAACCCCTTTATCAGCTCCATCATACTTAAAATTTTACCACCAAGACAAGGGTGCTGCCTTTAGGCCAACTCGAAAGAATATGGCATGGTTGGGCATCTGACCCATCACATTTACTAGGACGTAGTCCTCTGAAATATCCTGTTCGTTTTCCTCTCCAGTTCACGGACTTCTCAGCTCTTTCAAGCACCAAGCCAATGCTTGAACAAGCCTGTGCAATTAAGGTGATGAACGTAGGAACTGCTCAGGTGTCATTTGGCGAGAGAGAGGAAGACGGATAAAAAGGGAAAGCCATTTCTCAGGGGCTCATCAGGGAAAATCTATCCTTGCATACCAAAGACGGAGGACAAGCAGCAAAGGGAGGCACTTCACACGCTGCTTGCAAACATCCCAAAGGCATCCCGCCACCTGCCACTGGACAAGAAAGCAGCCCCAGATGGTCCAACTCATTAAGGCTCAAAAGTGCTCCTCAGGCGCCAGGGGCACCACGCGTTCTCATTCAGGTGTGCAACACTGGCACAACTCGGATAACTTTTAATGGAACTGACTAGAACTCGGTCTCTTAACGCGAGAGCCAATTCCCAGTTTTCTGTCACATGGCCGTGTGACCAAGAAACAAAAAGTAGGCTTAAAACTCAGGAGATTCCATGCCATTCTAGAGAACAAAGCACCAGGCACAACCCGGTTTCTCTGCCACTACCCACCCAGACACTCAGGTTAGAAACATTTTCTTTACCACCTCGGGGACAGAGTTTGCATCCCTTTCAGAGGAAGGTGGAGATGCGAAAACCAACTGGGTCTTTGAATGCAACTCGTCCTGCCTGAAATCAAAGCCCCAGTTGTGGATGGGAGGGCAGGGAAGGGAGAAGCAGGGGAAGAGGGCTTCGGAAAAGAACCCTCTCTCTCTACCACACACATCCTCGGCCCTGAAGCTACAGCCATCCCCTTCCACTTACAGTTTAGCGGTTCTCTCGCTCACAAGGTTCCATCCCCTGAGGCCCAAATGCCACCTGGGATGTTGTAGCGTCTTACACACTTTTTGAGGACGTCTCTGCTTCAATTCTACGTGGCATCTCCAGAGACTCCACCCGCAAAAACCAAAGAGGCTCTGCTTAAACATTCCAGCACTCATTTCACCCCTCACTCAAGAACTCACTTCATTAGCCATTAGAGATCAACATCTTGGCGAAGTGGAAGAAAGGTGAAGGGTGCTGTAACACCTCTCTCTTTTTTTTTTAAATTAAATTAACCCCCTCTCTGTGAAGCACTCACAACAATTCGTAACAAAAGAAAATCACATTAACACTCCCAGCTTCTTCCACAAAAAGCTTCCGACGAATCTGAAACGGGCTAGTGTAGCCGGCTCCTTACGCAACACCAGGGGTAGACATGGCATGGTTTTGTACAGGAGGCCACGACCAAAGGCATTCCCTTTGCATGTTTTGCCTATGATATCCTGCTTCTCCTGCTATAAGTTCAATATGGGGTACCTCGCCCTTCTCACGACAACCCTGTGAGGTTTGACGTAGTAAGAGTTCATTTTGCCATCTCACTGACGCATGCATTAGAAAAGAGAACTGAGGGGGTACAGTGGGCTGTAAGAGGCTACAGATTCAAGAGGCACTGTTTTTCTTCTTGCTTCCTTGCCTTCAGAAAGCTTGGCAAAACGATATTTTTTGACAGCAGCTCTTCCACTACCAACATTTTTACCATTATCAGAGAGGCCAGGGAGGGACTGTACCTGGATATTCCTTCTGCATGCAAAGAAAATGCTCTAACACTAAGGTCTAGCCCTTCCTTCTCCAGAGCCCAGTCCACGCTCTAAATCAAATCCATACAATCTAAACATCAATTTTGCCATGGGGGGGTGGTGGTGGTAACCTTCCTGCTGTGACTGATTAAGAAATCCCTCTCTCAAGTTTCAAACGAAGATACACCACCTACATGGAGAAGTTCAGGCCGCAAAGTTTACTAGAAGCAAAGGACTCCAAAGTATCTCACCAGAATGTCAGAGGGAAGAGAAGATAAAAATTCTCTTCCTACATAAACCTCTCCCCAACATCAAAATATTTAAGAACCACCATAGTTTTCTCCAGACCTTCCTGTAAGCTGCAAGTGGGCTGCGGTGTCTGGAGATACACAAACAATAAAAGTAAGATACCGGCCTCAATTTTGGTACACAAAACAGCTCAAGAGGTCCACCTGCCGTTTATTTGGCGAGCCGGTCAGGAAGTTTAAGGAAAACAATGCCAACACAAACACCTCTTCCAGTGCTTTATGGGTGACAATTTCCTGTTGTGCTGTGAGGATTGATAGATGAGAACTTCCTGTACTTTTGTATTATTTCTACTTATCAACAGGTCGTTTATTAAAAAACCACACAAAGTCAGAAACCTGATGAGGGATTTCTTTTTTTTTTTGCCCACAAGCAGGGTATTTTTTTGGAGGCACAAAGCTTAGAGCTCTTATACCTTCGGGGGGGGGGGGGGGGAGGAGGCTCTCTGAACCCTGCGCAGAAACATCATGAAATGTGCTCGTCCAGAGAGAGAAAGAGAACTGCAGAGTTTGCTCCCAAGGTTGCTACATGATCTCCCCAAAACATTATTTTATTCGCTGCATTTTCCATCTTGTCCTTGCTGCCTCCAGAAAAGAGACGGGCCCACAGAGGAAAAAAATGCACTCCACAAAGACCAGACTAGACATGATCAGAATACCTCTCTCTCTGGAGCCCATTCCCACCTAACTTGTGGAAAGGGCCCTAAAGGGAACCAAAATCACTCTTTCTTTTCCTTTGGCTCCTTCCAGTTTGTGCTAACTTCATATCCACCCTCTCGCCCGCCCAGGCCCACTCTGATATAGCAGAAGTGGATCTGAGTCCGGGGAGGGGGGTGGGGGGGGGGGGAAAGAAGCCTTGAGCTATTTCCCTCAGCCCCTCTGATATGGGAAATGCACACACAGGCACACTCTGTACACACCAAGAGGGCAGGCGGGCGATCAAACCGACCCATCTCACGTCTTCTTTTAAAGGACACTTCCAAAAAGTTTCCTCTGTCTGTTTGTACAGTGGAGTACTGAAAACAGACTTGGCCAAATCTTTAAAGAACTGAGCATCTCATCCGCCGTGGGGAAAAGCACGCCTACTGTGCTTCTGCAGACTGATCGGTTGTTTTTAGCCAGCAGCAAGGTGCTGTTCACCAAGAAAGCACTCATGCCCCACTGCTTCGAGAAAACCAAATCATTTTATGCTTGATTTCAGTGGATCTTACTCACAGGTAAGCTTGGATGACATATTACGTACAGGACTGCAGCCTGTCTGATCACGTTGAGACCTGGGCTACTTTTTCTAGATAAAACTCTGAGGAAAACATGTCAATTTCTATAGAAAATGCGCTTATTGTTTTATTTCTCAACGTTTATTATTAACCCGTTTCTAAAGATTTGCATCAGTGTAAGAAATTAGCGTTAACAATGAAGCACGTTGGTAAATAATCAACTTTGGCCCTGTTCGGTTTGCAACCCTGCAGAGTCTGGCTACCTCTGGCAGAGTTTCCTACTCAACTCCGTCTTTGCTACCGAAACTGAGAATTGTAAGAGAACGGCTGCTTCTCAATACTAACAGGCTCAGAAGACGATCTTAATGAAATATGCATAGTTAACATTTTTTTAAAAGGAACAAAAGTTTTCTATCTAATATTTGATCGCCATGGCCGAGTCAGGTACGTAGGTTTGCCGCCATGGACTTTATTAGAGTTCAGTTATAAATACACCATCTTCAGACATGCACGGAGTACTTTTTGCTGATAAGGGAGCGAGCAGGAAATGAAACCCCTCCCAAACACAGCTTCTTATCTGAAAAGGCCTAAAATTATTACTGAACTAATAAAGTAATTTTGTTTTTTTAAAATGATCTTTTTATTTTGGTTGATGATAAAGGCAGTCGCTGGATTTATTACTACTCTGTGGACTGTGTAATAATATGGGACGTTCTGTAGGATAGTCCTTGCCCCCCATACTTTGCAAAACCATGCCTGATCAAAGGGCATTAAGAGGTTGTTCTCTTGGAAGACAAGACGGCTTGTTCAAGCCATCCACTGTCAAGTTTTAATGCTGTTCAAAACCAATGGGCAATCGCCTTACCCTGTCAGTAATGGTGCATCCAGGTGAAAAGACCACTTCTCCAGTATATAAACTACAGGTTAGTAAACCATTTCCTATTTTTATCAGCAAAAAAGGATCTAGCCAAGACTATACTATTTTGAGGGAAGAGAGGAGGGGTTAATGGCATACTTGAACGACTGTTGTTAGTTAATGCAACCCTAGGAAATTGCTATAAAACTTTTTTAGTTACACAGTTCTGCCACTCAGAACTTTTTAATGACCTTATACATCCACCGGTGCAAGGGCGAGCACTTTAATGGATTCCTAATGAACACTAAACATTATCATTTATTTTGTTTCATTTGAATCCCACATGTCTCTCAATTAAGGGACCCAAGACACATTACAAAATGAGAAGGGAGAGATGGACACAGTTTCATAAATTATATATTAAAATGCCATTAAATATATAACGGACAGAATCCTACTCCTAATTTATGTCTGCAGCAAGGAAACTGTGTAAGTGCCAGTGGCAGACTGCTGCTGGTTAATGAAGTGCTGGCTGTGTTCACGGGTGGCAATGTGCTGCTGCTAAGACCTGCCCCGTTTCCCTTATGCATGCCGCCAAAGGTTTGGCTATAACGCCCGTCAGCTTTCATTAGCACAGCTCATGGGATGACACGTGGCAGGAACGGCAGCTGAACAACTTCTAGAGAAGTGCAGGAACCCCATGCCTGCTTCACACTTCATCAGACCCACAAAATCTCAGAGGTGTGAAAAATGCAACTCTCAAGACTTTCTCATCAGATTGCATCTCACCATCACTCGCACGCACACACACTCCGCAGCCGATTTCCCCCAGGGCTTCTAGGGATGGGGGCCTGTGGCTTTTTATACACAACGCCAATGCTGTCACTAATCTACAGCCGCCACCGCCGCCGCCACCACCACCACCACCACCAGGTGCTCCTAAACCACCCCTTAGTGTGACACAGCAAACTCAACTCAACACCTGGCTCTTTACATGTACCTGAAACCAATTGTTTGGCCCCAGCCAAAACGTTACATTCAAAGTCATTCCGACTGGAACATAACAATAACAAAGCCGATTGGTAAGCGCATGGAAAGAAGATATGCTGTACCTCTGTGTGTGAAAATATATTCACAAATATTTGTGTAGCTCTTCCACATTGGGCATAAATTGTCTGCTCACTTGTAAAGTGTAATAGAAACAACAGATATTTAAACAACAGCAGGCAGCACCCTCTACTGGGGAAAAGAATCCAGCCGTGGATTTTTAAAAAGCTAAATTATAAGGTAGCTGGTTGGATAAGCTCAGTGCTTTAGGTTTCTGGCTGGGGAGCCAGAGTTTGAGAGTTCGATTCCCCCACTTCGTCTCCCGGGGAGAAGTGCCAGCGGGGGGGGGGGGGGGGGGCTTGCACGGTAGTCCCAGCGCGCCCCCCCAGAGGAAGAAAAGGGGGGAAACCACTTCTGAGTACGCTATACCTAGAATATCCCTGAAAAAGGTCACCCTAAGTCAGAATTGAGTGATAAGGCAAGACAAGCAAAGATTCAGTCCACCCCCTCGGGATGTTCTGGTGCTCATTTTCCTTGTACAGCCGATGACTCTTTTGCTTTGATGCCACTCGGTTCCAATATTGGGGAATGAGGTTTTTAATTGGTACACAACATATTCAAAACCAAGCAACAAACATCCAGGTGTTATATTAGCAATAATAATTTAGTACCACTTTTTCTGAAGGACCAACCTTGTTCTGTTTGTACAATTCTCTCTCTCTCTGTTTTTTAACTGTGCTGAATTTTATGTGCTCAGGTTGGCCTATTTCTACCTGAAAGACAATGGAAATCTCCACTCTTTCACGTAGTAACTTCACACAACCGTTACTTGAAGTAGCAGTGTTTTAAGGAGCCCAAGAATACCTCACCATCACTATGAAACAAGGAGAGTGAAAGCGGGTTTTGAACAAGGGAAGTCACAGAATGAAACTCAGGGAGGCCAGGTATAAACTAGCCATTGTGAAACATGCTCAGTTTGCAACAATTTTCCTAAAAATGAAGAGAAATACTAACTGTAAACCTATACATATTAATTTGAAATTCCTGAATACAATGGTGCATGCCCGTACGTTTATACGCCGAAGCCACTGGAGTAACATCATGCCTTCTTAAGACAATTAAAGGGAAGCGAAGCAGTGCTGGATAGCTTATAGATTAATTAGAGTAAGATATTTGTGTAATGCACGGACCAAATTGTGAGGAAACTAACCTCCTCGTCGGAGTCATCCATAAAGACGGCATGCTTGACAAAAGTTTTCTGTTGTGCTTTCTTTGGGAATATGAGGCCATATCTGCAAAGAGACAAATGGCAAGTGAATCCATGTTCCAGAGTCTTAGCAAATTCTTACAGCCTAATTATTTTAAAAACAATGTGCAGAATAACGTAAGAGATATGTATGGACAGCTTAGGAAACAAGGCACGTCACCTTGCGTGCACCTAAACCAACGGCCGCGTACAGCAACATTTCCCTAGATCTTCTTAGACTACAACTCCCAGACGCTCTGACAGCTGGTTGATTTGACTAGGATTTCCGGGAACTTTTGTCCAAAACACAGTTGGTACTCCCAGTCTCTGCAATTTCTGTCCTCCTCCATCTGGCGTACAGAGGGTAGCTTCAAGAGACAGGATATTTAATATCAAACTTGATTGTTTCCATTGTTTTCTATCGGTTTTGGGTTGCTATACTGCCTAGATTCTAGAATGTTCATTTTATGAGGCTACAAAGTCATATGTGTGTGTATCCATCATATATACACAGATAATGAAAACTAACGCTAATCACTAAAATATATACCGTGTTTCCCTGAAAATAAGACAGGGTCTTATATTAATTTTTGCTCCAAAAAACGCATTAGGGCTTATTTTCAGGGGATGTTTTATTTTTTTCATGTACAGCAAGCTACGTTTATTCAAATACAGTCATGTCATCTTCTGTTTGCTGCACAAGGGTGGAGGGTGGGGTTTAACTTAACTGGGGCTTATTTTTGGGGTAGGTCTTATTTTCGGGGAAAACAACAAACAGTATTTTATATATTGTCTCTTTCTCCTGTATAAACATATTTATTGTGTGTTTCTGTGTACATTTGTTGTTATGCTTTTATATCTATCTATCTATCTATCTATCTATCTATCTATCTATCTATCTATCTATCTATCTATCTATCTATTCCAATTTCTGTATCATCTCGCCATGTCACTCATTTAAAGAAATTAACCAGGGGGGACATGGAACATATAATCTTCCCCCCCCCCTGCTTTTCTAAATAATGTTCCAAATCTTGTAGTTTAACCCAAGCATTTTTTAAAAAAATAAACATTGCATAAAATTTGGAGCTGGAGGGGGGGATCATTTATTTATTTATTTCTCTTTTAATACAGTTTGATGCAGAAGAATCTCTTGGTGCCTTAAAATGCTGAATACCTAAACGGTATTAATGCTGCCTCAGAGCCATTGTGAAGGTACTTTTTAAGAAGTACTCCCAACACCAGCCATTTTTTATTTATATATAAATTTTATACACACACAAGCTCTTCACAGCAAATTTCTTCTGTAACCGTTTCCCTCCCCTGCTTCCCTTGTGATTTTATATCTGTGTTTCCATTTCTCATTCATAGGCTGAAAGGGGAAAAAACCTTATTTTTAAACAGATTCTCCAGAAACCTAACAAGGGATGGCAGGCCGGCCTCCCTTCTTTCCTTTTATTTACAGTATAGCCTTTCATCCCCTCTGTGTGGACCCACCTCTGGATGTCACTCCTGCCCTCAGGCCAGGGAGGATGGGCGTTGTAGTCGAAACAAAACTCCCTCCCTTTAAAAGAAGCCCCCCCCAAAGAAGAAAAAAATAGGTTTTCCCATATATATATATTTCTTTTCTTTTCCCTTCCCTCATTCCACCTACCCACCCCCATTTCCCCACAGGATACCACTCGGTTCCTGAGAAACAGAGGGGGGGGGCGGGTGGAGGAGGAGGGGGAGGACTCTGGGTATGCTCAGAAGCCCCCTTGTTCTTCAAGAAACCCAGAGACAGGCACGAAGCTTCCCACGTTAACACAGATTATTTGGGGGAGGGGGGAGAAAGAAGAAAGAAAGAAAGAAAGAAAGAAAGAAAGAAAGAGAAGAAAGAAAGAAAGAAAGAGGGTTGGAAGCTTCTTCCCCTCCCCCCCCCCCCGCCCCGGTCTCCATCTTTCTCTTCCACGGGGAGCCCCTCGCCTTCGCTTTCCTGCCCCCCCCCGCCCGCCCTCAATGGCGGGCCCCTCTTTTCCCCCCTCAGCCTCCCTTCCCCTTTTCCCGCCCTTTCTGCGGGTCGCCTCCGCCGGGCGGTTTTGTCGAGGCGCCCCCGAGCCCCCCCCCCTCCAAGGCGCCCTTCCCCTCCTCCTCCTTCCCCCCCCCCCCTTCGCCCGACCGCCTTTCCTTGGGAGGGAGGGGGCGCTTCCTTTCCTTTCCCTTCTCCTCCTTCCCCCCCCCCCGCAACACACACACACACAAGCGCACGCACTCACTGCTTGCTCGGCGCCGCCATCTTGGCGGCCTTGGCCTGGAAGGCCTGCTCTGGCCCTCGGCCCTCGCCTCTGCTCGGAGCCGGGCCTCGCCTCACGCCCGCCGGGCAAAAGAAGGCAGGCAGGCAGGCAGGCGGGCTCCGGGCGCCTCAGTCGTCGTCTTCGCCGCCGCCCCCGTCCGGATGGATCCTCCCCACAACCCCAGCCCGCCCCCCACAGTCACACACACCCCCCTGCGCGTAAATGCCGCCGTCGGCCGCCCCACACCCCAACGGCTGGGCTGCCTTCGACGCGGCTGCCCCCCTCAGGCCGGGAGCGGGAGGCCCTCTGCACATGCTCAGGAGGAGAGGCCCCGAGGCCAGGCCAGGCCAGGGGACACACACGCACACACGGGGATCCCGATCCAGCATCTAGCGATATCTGTCTGTGTGTGTCCGTAGATATAGGCACACACAAAATACACACAACTATCAGATCATACACACACACAGAGAGAGCTACTGGCTACGTGTGTGCGCGTAGATATATGCAAACCCACAAAATACACACAGATAAATGTGTGTTTGCATCTCTCAACACACACACAGGCGACCCCCTATCCTACATAGGGCAGACCTTCCATAGGGAGTGTGTCAGGAAGGGGACTTGATCCACCAAAGCTAAATTCTGCATGGTTTTATTGGCTTGACCAACGGATTTCAAAAAGCAGGTGAAAATAGTCCTGGATTAAATGGGTAGCAGATTGTTTAAATATATATATATACAGTACAAGGCAAAAAATAAAAACAGATACCAATTTAAGGAGCCTTTTCCCGTTTTCCTCTCACACAAGAACGAGCACCTCTTCTAAAATGATGCACACCATCAAAGAAAATACACCTTTTGCTTCGGAGATAGATATGGAGGGAGTATCCGCGTCTCAATTTAATTGATAAAGGTACTTAAAACTCATGCAAATAATCAGTAAAACTGAGGCAATACATTGATCTAAAAAAAAACTTTAATCAGTTTGCAGGCCGAATCGATTTGCTTGTTGTGACTTGTTTTAAGCCACGCTTAAACACAGAGGAAAAGGCAAAGGATCTGGACCCCGGACCACACAGTTAACGGAGGGATCCATATAGAATTGCATGGATCATAGCTTCCCAAGCGGCCTACAGACCCGTTTTATAAATTTCCCTTTAAAGAGACACCCGGCAGCTATGTACGAACACAATGTCCATTCTTCCTTTCATTAAGAAATAAAGGGATATTTATTCATGCAGAATTTCTTGCTTCAAAAATTCTGAGCTGACCAAGACTTTTTGATGTCGGTCGATGGCTAAGGACTGTTTCCAGAAATACCACTGCAAACGACTTAAAATATATCCAGCCACCCACCCACCCAATCTCACATCCCCCTGCCCTGCTCCGGATATTCACACCCTGCTGTTGGAGCAAACATCAGATCATCTCTAAGCCATCCCGCCTTGTAATAACACTATAATCAATTTATCAGGGAACGTTAAAAGCAACTTAAGACTCTCAAACTACCAAATATTTGGTAGATACGCCATTGTTGATTTCTGTTCTGTTTTGTTTTTTTGTCAGCTAAAAAGAACAGAAGGTGGGGGCCGGGACACGGTTTTAATTTCCCGGACTTTTATTAAAAAAAGATTCCGTCGAGAGATAAATGATGGCAAAGATGGAATCTCGCGTCGGAGCGCTCAAGTGTTTTTGTCCGCTCAAGCTGAAGCCAATTGTAAAACGAGCATCCAGGTGTGTTTTCTCTTTTAATAAAGTTAAACACCAGCGCTCTCTTCTTCAGCCTGTCCAGTTGTGAATGATTTAAACAAAACAAAACAAAACAAGCCAGAAAGAGGCATTTCTGCTGCTCAAATGCACCAACCCAGGTCTGGAGGTCTTTCTTCCTTCTGCACGTTCTTTTTAATCCTTTCCATGAACTATGTAAAACCGGAGGTACACTATTGTAATTTCCTTCTCCTCTAATCCCCTCCACTCTTGTGTGTGTGTTTTTTTTCTTAGCAGAATTAAATGGAAGTTAAGAACAAGCCACCTGGTCTCTTAAGGTCGCTGTTCCCCAGTGACTGTCAGAAATGTCTAGGCTGGACGTGTAAGGAGTGCAATTTCATTTTTTTAAAAGCCACATTTATACAAACATCAGACATTGATAGGGATGGTGGTCTCCAAGGTCTTAAACGTAAACCCAGCAGGCGATCTTCAAAATAGATATAGGACAGCGAGGGCTTACAGTGAACCTCTGGACCAACAGAAGCTCTGATGAGCGGGGCGCGGGAAAGAGAGGTGGGCCTTCAAAGCGCCTCCCGTTTGCCTTCTCCAGCAACCGACCGCAGATTTAAGCCAGAGAGGCAGTTGGGTTGCTTGAGATCTGTGAGGACCTCAGCGACCAGGACAAGGCGGGCGTGAGCAGGGCCGAGGAGGAAGGAGCCGTGCTCTCGTGATGCTGAAGCTTCTTGGCCAGCTGAATCAGAGCCAGGCAGGTCTGCGTCCAGTTGAACAGGTGCTCTAGGGGAGCGGAGCCGAGTTGCCACACGGCTTTTCTAGGTGCCCCTGAAACAGACGCGTGGATTTCTCTGCTTTTTTAAGGCAGAAGAGCCAGAGTTCATGGTCACCTCTTTCGAGTCACCCATCCCCTCCCACACAACCGAACCTAGGAGGCCGGTGCCCCCCGTCTCCCTTTGCCAATTCCGAAATGGCTCAAAGAAACACACTGAGCTGCACTTTAAAGCAACGTTTTTTAGAGAACGCACATTTCAAAGCCTCCCCTCCTGGCTGGAGGATTTTAGAAGCTGTCATGCAAAAAGAAGGAAGTGATTTTTTTCCAAGCTGTGCTTTGAAGATCTCTCTTTATCCCCAGGATGCTCACTGCATCTTTCCTGTTTTTTTCCCCACTTTTAGCCCAATTCCTTCATGCCCGCGCCACCTGGCGCTGCTTGGCAAGTGTCCTTGCTCCCTAGGGGGGTGGTTTATCCCGGTTGTAAGGGAATTGCTGTGGGGGGCTCCTAAGAAGCACCCCCACCTCGAAAAGCAAAGCTCTAGGAGGAAACCGAAGGGCGAAGGTTCTCACCCAAGGATTTCAACGTTTTTCCCCCCAGAGCAGAGCAGGATTCCAAGGTACTGAACACGATCCACAAAATAGTTTTGGCACCTTGGACAACTCCTTTCAAGTTTGGACTGAAACTCACAGCGGAGTCGTACCCACCCCGCCCCCATGAACTTGGGTGTCTCCCAACCCGCTCAGCCTCCGACCCTTCCACACGAACCAGGGTTGGACATGTTTGATGACAGTTACCTTGGAGGCAAGCGTACAGGATTTCTGGCCGAACCACCACATAGGCGGCTGTTGGATCAAAGTAGCAAATGTTTTCAATCAGTTCTCCGTCGAACTTCTGTAGAGTGAAGAGGAGGGTCAGGGAGAGAGAGGGAGAGGGAGGATCAGAAAGTGACGAGAAAGACCACCCAGAGTCACGAGGATATGTGGGTTCATGTGAAGAGTAAAACAGGGAGGAAAGGGAAAGACGAGTCACTACCCATGGTCCTAAGAGCTGGAAGAAGCGAGACCCGAAAGGAACCAACAGTCCTGTATGTTTTGTTTTGCTGCTGGTGGTGTTTTAGTAGGGTCACCCTGCCGTAAGCTGTTTTGCATCCCCATTACGATGTCCAGGGCTGGTTAAGGTGGGTCCGTCTCTCGCAGGGCCCATCACTAGGAGGGTCACCACACCTAAAGACCGACCGTTGCCTCTCTTCCATCCAGTGACTTGAAGAAGCGGGCTCGGGGGCCCCAGAACGGACGGCACCATCCGTGAGCTGCCCTACGCAGCAAGCACCCCAGGACTCGGCATGGTTTTGTCATTCTATTCCCTGGACAAGTTCAGGCCCCTGCCCCAAAGGAACCTGACATGCACACCCCATAATCTGGAGCTGTCGTCATTTGTGCAGGTTATACGGTGCCCGCCCACTTGCGAGAGCTAAGATCCCCACGGGTGTCGGTTCCGAGTGATTTGTTTGGTGTTTGCCAGTTTGACTCCTGGAGGCAGAATCGGAATCAGAAGGAAGGTGAGGCTTGGGAACAGTGACGGTAGAAGAGTTGGTGCTGTATCATCATCTTTTGTGTACTCGATAGTAAAGAGCGCGACACTCGGGGGGGCTTCTCGGTCATTAATGCCTCCCTTGACGAGTCCCTGTTCTTGGGAGAGTTTTTACATTCCCCTCCTGAGTGTCTTCCAGAAAGGCTCTCAAGCCTCACTTGGCACTTCTGACTGGAGCAGGTCGGGACACTGGCTCAAAACATAGGAAATGCACTGGCGGAATTGGGGTGTCCCATTTTACGTGGGCCAGAGCTCTTCCGGTAAAGCTCTGCAGCTAGAAGTAGAAAGGGTTCAATTCATTTCCCTTTCCCTGCTTTTCTGCATTGTATCTTTTAGGGTCGAACGGCATTTCCATGAGAGCACCGTTAGAAGTGAGAATGGCTTGAGGGCTGGAAGAGTCTGATTGCCACTGCAGGACTTTTCCTCGCCTCCTGTCGTTTGCAGACTAGCTTGCTCTGTTCTCTCATTGGTCCTCTGGGTGTAAACATGGGCTTAATTTGCAAATCTGATTTCTCAGGCCCAAAGGCCTTCTAGAGTCATGTTTCTGAAACGCTACTGTGATTTCACCTAGAGTTGTGTGTGACCCTCTGGCGTACACCTGGGCCCTTCATCAACCCTGTGCCGTGATCTTGAGCTGTAAAACTCCACCCCTGCTGCGCCCACAGTCCCGCTTTTGGTTCTGCTTGTTTGGTTCCCACCTGTAGACAATGATTCCAGTTCTCGACCTCCTCCGTACCGGCCCACTGTGGGTACAGGACCAACAGGACGCACTTCAGTATTGTATGCACCAGGGGCGGAGGCTGTTCAAAGCACCGGATTTCCCCAAAGGAAAGCCAAGGGTCGAGGTTCCAGATGCAGTTCTGCAAATCCTGCAGCATGAATCGGTAGAAGAGGACTCCCCCGCGCCTCCAGTCCCCTACGTACTCCGCCTCTGCAACGAGAATACAACATGGAGAAGGGCTGTTACAGGTCTTTGCAGATCCTTCCGGGGAAGCCTTTGAGTCAGTGAGCTCACGTGGAGGCATACACAGCAAAAAAAAGTAAGCTTCTCTCAGCCAACTGCCCCTTTCAGAAACAAAGCAAGGAGAGGCATTGCTCCAAAGGGGGATTAACAACGTTTCCAGAAACAATCCACCAGTTGTAACATGATCCAGTGAGATCATCATCTCAGCTGCACAGCTGGAAGGGACCCTCAAGTCCAGCTCCTGTCAAGGAGGCTCAGAGGGGGAATCGAACTCCCCACCTCTGACTCCACAGCAAGATGCCCAAACCACTGAGCTGTCCAGCAGTTCCAGAGGCCGTCAGAGTGGTTGGTGGTCATCCTAGGTATGGTTGGTCACAAACGAGATGATCAGAGCACCCCGGGGTTGTGCCTGACTTACTGAAATGTGAACACATCTTATTTATTTATTTATTTAAAATAAAACCTGTTCGAGACAACTAAGATACCCACAGACAGGCCGTTTCTCTTGGTACAAAATAACGACCACCCTCTGTGGCCGATGAGGAAATAACAGCACCCTCGGTCCGACACACACTCTAAAGCTGAATTCCAAGTCTGTCTCTCGGTTCCACCATTTCCAGGCCCTTCCCAATAACTGCTTTTCTCAATCCCTGGACTCTGAAGTCAAAAAAACTTAAATTAAAAAGTCAAGGCATTTCTGAGCATCTACAGAGCGCATGCTTCTTGCAATAAGAGGGCCCCAGCTTGTTTCTATGCCTCTGAAGACTTACAGACATTCACTCTTTTTGGCTTCTCCCGGTTTCTTTTAACGTGCTTAGGAAACCAGCAAAAAGTCTGGAATCTCTCCGGCCCCCGACCAGCCAAGCACCCGCAGACTCGGGCTGCTTCCCAAAGCAGGCAGTACCTAAGACGTAGTACGGCTCTAGGTCGCCACCGTCCTCCTTCAGTATCTCGCAAGTGGCAGCCTGCACCATCTTGAGCATCTTCTGGAGGTCTTTGTGTTCACAAGACGGCAGCATTTCCCGGGGCCCAAGGTTGAGGTCAAAGACCAGGATGGCCTGGCCCTTCGGATTCCTCAGCGGGACCGCAATGTGATGTTCCTGATACGTGTGCGCGGCCACCACGAGAGAACAGTCTATGCACCTGAAGAGATAATCTCTGAAACAGAAGAGAGGGCCAGGAAAGGATCAGCTTCACAGCACAGCCTCTGTCCTTCTTGCCACCAGCCACTAAGCTGGAAGCCGAGGCGAAGGAATGGAGCCTCTGCAGACCTTGGGGGTTTCCTCTTTCGGATCACAAACTCCAGAATTCCCCAGCCACCCATGGGGGATTCTGGAAGCTGAGGTCCGAAGAAAGGAACTTCTCCAGGCTCTGGTCACAAGACCTTCTGGAGTCTGGCCGGAAGTGCTGGATTCTCCCCTGAATTCTCCGCCTTGCGGTCCAGTGAGCTTCGTGGCCTTTGCTTCGGACGTCAAAGGAGAGGCCTTCGGGCCAAATGAGAACGTGTACTGATTCGGTGGTCTTCCCTCCTGACCGTAGGATCTCCACAAAGACTCCGGCCTCAGCAGTTATACCGGCAAAAGTATCCATCTGCCTCGACCCTCAGAGACCCCCAGTCGGACCCTCGGTCCGGTGAGTAATCCTCACGAGATCCTGGCTGAGCCTCGACAGCAGGAGGAGAACTCTTTTCTCCTCAGAACTGAACCCAAAAATAAATAAATAAATAAAGATTGCAGCTTTAAAGGAGGGACAGGCAGCGTCTCGGGCCAAGTTCAGCCTCCGGGAAGGCTGAGCTGAAAAGATAAGCAAGAGGCACGGGGGGGGGGGGGGGGAACGATAGGAAATGAAGGAAATGCGATCAGGATGGGAGCAGAACCCAGAGGCGCTTGGGGAGAGCCTGCTCAGCATTCTTCCTCTCCCACAACACGCTTACTCCCGAGGAGGCTTTCCGTAGCTCTGCCAAAATAAATGCACTGGCGTTGTCTTTGATCCGTAATTACAGTTGGACGAAATGGGGGCATAAATTCCCATGGAAATGAAGTGATTTTGGCCCTGGTGAGGTAGCCCTGAAACCATGTGTCCCGTCCCCCCCCCCCCCGTTTGGGTATAAAAGTGAGCAACTCCACGTTCATGGAAATGGTTATCTGACCAACGCTTGGAAAAGTCACTGGGGTGGCGGGGGGGGTGGGGGTCACCTTCAAAATCTGCCACCCCGGTGGACCCGTGGGCAGAGTGTTTTGGAATGAATTCTCAAAATACTGACTTTCTTGCAAGTTCGTATTAGCAACAGGGGCCCTGGGGTGGGCAGCGGTCCCTGCATTGCCCGGAATGTTTTTGCCAGCTGGCCTGAATCCAGATGATCTGAACGAGGTCTCTCTGACCTGGCTCCACCCACCTGCCCCAGGTGTCCCCGTGAACGCTTCCCCTCCTGCTCACCTGGAGAGGTTGTTTTCCTTCCTACTCAGCACAGGGGCTGGAGGTGGGGGGATGTCCACTGGGCCCTTCAAATCCGAACTCAACGCTTTACGCAGGGTGTAATCGTACATCTTGAAAAGAGAAAAGGGGAGGCTTTGCAGTCCGGCAGGAGAAGAGCCCCCCCTCCCTCAACGTACAGAGGAAAAGGGGAGACGTTCTTGTAAGAAACAGAGGAAGTGTTTGGGTGTTTTTTTTTCCAAGGTCCGTCCATCTCGCCCGGGAACTGGCAGCTGGAGTTCTCCAGCGGAGAGATGTATTGCTGATTAAAAGGAGCAGGTAGCAGAGGGGGCGAAACACCTTTGCCGCCTGCTCTCTGTTCCTTTCCATTCCAGATCCCTGGCCGGGACTGAAACCCAGAATCTTCTGCAGACGTTAACATCTCCTGCTGTGTGATGGACCTCTTGTGCCATCGGCTGGCCTCGGAGGAGCACAAAACGGTGCAACACTTCCACCTGCTGCCCGGTCAAGGAAGACCTGCCCATGTACAGCCAGCATCATGAGAGGGAGGGGTGATGGGAGTCGTAGTCTGTCCATCTCTTGAGGACCACACTCTCCCCTGCCTGATTTATAGGGTGGATCCCTCCCCACCCACCCCCCCACCCCACCCAGGGGTCTGTGAACTCTTATGACCGTCTTCTTTCCAGCCACCAGAATATTACCCGGTTCTCGCCAGGCTCCATAAAGTACGCCGTGATGCTCTGGAGGGCGGGCGCTCGGGCGGACAGCCACTCCAAGGCTGCGAGGATCACCTGCATGAGGCTCTCCCGGGTGCGGAGGTGGTGATAGGCTCTGCTGAACATATTTGCAACTCCCTGGGAAAGAGACGCATCATCACACAGGTTGCTGAGGATACGAAGCCCAGGCAGGGGCTGCTTGGAAGGAGCAGACCTCCTTTTTTAAAAAATGCCCTGGGGTCCCTCGTGCGTACGTAAAGCACTTTTCAAACATTTGAAAGGCGGTCCTACAGAGGAGGGGCAGGATCTGTTCTCGATCCTCCCAGAGTGCGGGACACGCAACCATGGGCTCAAGTTACAGGAAGCCAGATTTTGGTTGAATATCAGGAAAAACCTCCTAACTGTTAGAGCAGTACGACCGTGGAACCCGTTGCCTCAGGAGTTGGTGAGTATTCAAGAAAAACTTAGACAATCACCTGGCAGAGATGCTTTGATGGTATTCCTGCGTGGAGCAGGGGGTTGGACTGGATAGCCTTTGCAGACCCCTTCCCACGTCACTTTTCTATGATTCTATAAAGCCCTCTCTCTGCCCGATCGAGCCGGGTTGCCCATCCTTGCCTAGCGCTCAGGGCCCCCTCCCTTCACAGGCATGGCCGGGTTCCTCGCAGTGCCCCACCTGATAGAAGCGGATTTCGTGGGGGACAAAGAGGGCTCGGCCGCTCTCGTCCCGGAGGGTGTCCAGGCCGAGGACACCAAAGACTCTTCTCCGAATATCCTCCAGGGGCAAGACCAAGAAGGAGCCTTTCCTCTCTTTGACGGGGCGATGGGGGTTCCAGAAGTGGATATTTCCATGCAGCTGAACTCTGGGGACGTGAATCGGCTTGTCTTCTAATGCCGCTGCAAAGCTGGCAAACAAGAATTCAGCCGGGAAGAGGAAGAAGAGGAGGGGGAGAGGCCTCGGTTAGCCTCCAAGAAGTCCTCCCCCAATCACGACACACAAACACGGCCCTCAGGCCCTCACCACGCAGCGGCCACAACTCTCTTGCCTTCAGAGGGGTTTGGCTAAATGCCTTGTAATGCTGGGTTCTGTCCCTAGGTGCCGCTGTTTTCCCCATAAGAGTTGGGGCTGCCTTCTGTCCTGCCGATTTCTGTTTTTTTCTTTAAAAAATCTGCCTTTGTGTCAAAACACAAAACATGAAATGTATGCTACACCAGTCATAGAAAGGTATTAACAACTCGATGTGCAATCATTCCTTTGCTCAGGCCCCCCCCCCACACTCCCCCCCCCCCTTTCAGGGATCAAAGGATCAACCGTCTCTTCCACCCAGGGAACCAAACAGTACTGTGGGAGTTCTCCTTACCTGACGCCGTTCATATCCATGAAAAGTGTCTGGTTTAGCACATAAGGAGCATCGTCTTCTGTACAGGCCACATAGCGGAGCAGAATATCTCCCCGTGCTGGGACAATGAGGTTATATTCCAAAAGGGCGATGGACGCGCTGATCTTCTTGCTGTCTCCATGTGCGTCGGCATCCTGATGACAAAGAACAGATACGTTAGGTGACATTATTTAAATATATATATATATATAATATGTAGTTCCAGCTTTCTTTTATGATCTTAGCAAAAGAGGCACATAGCGACACCTAGTGACAGAATACAGTATTTGAGGTCTGAAGACAACCCTAGGTAAGAAGGTAAGATTCAGGACTGGACCTCGTGGGACTGAGTTACTAAAGGGAAGATTTTGACGGAACGTTAGGAGGAGTGATCTGTGAAGAACTTAGACAGGGTGGGTCCGGGTGGGTGAGTAATCTCCGACATCTGAGTTTCATGAAGCAGAAGGTGGACATCCTTTAACTATGAACTCCATGCATCGAACAAGGAGCTGGACCCCACCGTTTATAAGGCCCACTCCAGTTTCCTTGTGATTCGGCTGTCTGAATTAGGCTTTTTTTATTTATGTGGAGACAAACTCTTTGCAAGATGCTTTGCAAAGTACTAGCTCAGCAATGAACGCAGCTTGATCTAACCCCCAAACGCCAGCCGTCCAGAGGGATCTCGAGGTTTTGAAACGAGGCGCCGGCTTTGGCTTGCCTTCAGCCCTTCGTTGCCTGAACCCAATGGTATTTAAGTGGGATGTATGTTCTTCCCTATAGCTTCCAGGGCCAAGGTGGGCCCCGATTCACCCCACACCCATCCCAGCCGGATATCTAAGATGCCCCCTGCCACAAAGCTTAAATGCCCCAAACACCAGGGCCTTTCCCAACTCTTAGGTAGAGGCGGATTTTGTATTGACTTCGTTCGCTGTGGGTTTTTTTCCTTGCTGAGAAGGGAGGGAGGGACTTGGGAAGAGCTCACTCGGCTCTGGGCCCTGGGCTCCTTGGACGTAGGTACCGCCCGAGGGGCCACGGTTTGCATGTTTGCCTCGGGCTCCCGGCAGAAACACCGACCCGGCACAGGGCCTTGAAGACGGCTTGGTAGACGGGTTCCGCGCAGCCCCCGCTGGTCCTGGCCGCCTGCTCGATCCCCAGCAGCCACTTCCTCCGGGCGCTCCCGCGCAGCCTCTCCTGGTGCGTGTGCTCCACCGCCATCATGAGGAACTCCACCATGTTGTCCAGAACTTCATCTTCGTTTCCTGTCAGCTCGGAGACCACCAGCTCGACGTAGGCCTGGAAGTCCTTTTGGGTTAACTTCACGATCCCGCTGGGGTGCCACTGAGGGATGGGCAGCTGCAGCTTGGCTGCGAGAGAGAAGAAGAAGAAGGGGAGCCAGGGCCTGGCCGGGGTGGGGTGGGGTGGGGGGAATGCTGCCAGCTGACAAAAGAACAGGCAAGCCACCTCCGACCCTCCTGGCTGTCTCTCCTCCGTCTGGCCCTGTGGGATTGATTCTCCAGGCAGCTGTCATTCATTCCCCACAAGGCCCTCACTGGGTGGTCGCCTATCATCGGCATGGGAATCCCCCCCCCCCTGCAAAAAGTGGCTCCCCCCGCAGTTCAGGTAAAGCTCGCTGGTGCTTTGCCCCCCCCCTTTCACCACTGACCCTCTCCCCCCCCTCCTCCTGTCCCCACTGGCATGTGGTCTCGGGGGTCTCCTCTGAAACCTAATGCAGCCCCCCTCTGGGTAAAATCAGGTGTGCCTCTCCTGGTTCAGACCCATCCCGGACCCCACCCACCCAAGCCCTTTTGCTGCCTGAGGCAAAGGGCAACATCACTGGCACTAGGGCAGCATCCTCCACCAGTCCTTAAAGGCAGCAGGCCGATGGCTGGGGGGGGGGGGGGAGGATGTAGACTGTAGGGCGTGTGATGTCACTTGGCAATCATCCTTCCCAGTCACCCTCTTGGTCCACCAAAGGCCCCGGGTCCAGTCCTCAGCATCAGCAGGGTAAAAACAATCCGCTAGAACAGGGCTTCCCAACCTGGGATCCCCAGATGTTCTTGGACTACAACTCCCCTAAATCCTGGCCAGCACATCTCGCGGTGGAGGCTTCTGGGAGTTTTAGTCCAAGAACATCCAGTGACTCATGGTTGGGAGCGACTGAGCTAGAAGGTGAGTCTTCCTCTCGATCTGCAGGAGACTCTGGAAGGCAACTTAGGGTAAAGCAGCCACCCAATTCTGCCCTTTCTTTAAACTAATGAGGACTAGAGCCTTTTCCAAGTGCAATTGTCTTAGGTTTCACCAGGATTTACCATATTTTTCCGTGTATAAAACAACACCTTTTCCTAAAATAATTAGAGGAAAAATTTAGGGTCATTTTATACACGGAAGTAAGGAGGGGGGAAGGGATCAAAGCGCTTTGATCCCTGCTTTCTCCCTCCACTTTTTGCAAAGAAAATGGAGGAGGAAAGCACTTTCCTCGCAAGAAAATGGAGGGGGGAAAGCGATTCCTTCTTTCCCCCTCCACTTTCTTCAGAGGAAAGTGCTTTTCCCCTCCACTTTCTTTGCAAAAAGCTGCTTTCCCCCCTCCACTTTTTGCGAGGGGGAAAGCAGCTTTTTGCAAAGAAAGAAATTTTGGGTTAGAAAAGGGGGGGGGTTTTAATACATGAGGGCGTCTTATACACGGGAAAATACGGTAATCTGTTCTGTCCTAATTTTGATCACAAGGGGGAGCTCTTGCATAGTTTTTCATTGACTCCCATTTGCTAGCAATGTTGGGGAGAGCCGAAAAGCTAATATTTATTGTCTCTTTCTGCCTGTTCTTTTCCCAGTTTTGAAAATTTCTGAGCTTCGGCTGTAGGTCATGCAGCAACATCCTATTTGAGGATCTTCTGAAACGTGATTTTGGGGGAAGTTTTATGGATACCATGGACAAACAAGTGGGTCCTAGATCAAATCAAACCTGGACTTTGTCTAGAAGCAAACATGATGAAATCAAGTCTGTCGTACTTTGGGCACAGCGTGAGAAAACAAGGCTCACTGGAAAAGACAGTAATGCTGAGAAAGGGGGAAGGCGGCAGGAAAAGAGGAAGGCTGAATATGAGATGGATTGACTCAAAAAAAGGAAGCCACTGCGTTGAGTTTGCAAAGGCTGTAGAAGGCTAACAATGATAGAATCTTTTAGAAGCCATTCACTCATAGAAAGTGACTTGATTGCCCGTAAGAAAAAAATAATAGTCCACGGAAGTTTATGCTATAATGTATATGACAGTTTTCAGGATATCACAAGACACGCTATTGCCTTTAAGGTGCCACAAAGCTGTTTGTTACTTTTATTGCAAGCAACGAGGGTGGCTCCAACCGAGCCGGGGTGCTCTTTGCAGCTCTGTTCGTGAAGGCCATTTCTCTTACCTTTGTTCAAGGCCTCCTGCTCCATCCCTTCCTTAAAAGTGGAGAGAACGGCGTCGACCTCTTTCATGTCTAGAAATCCGGAGCATTCATTATCCCACTTCTCAAAAAGGGCTGCTAGGAGGAGTTCCCGCCACGCTACGAAAGAATTGTGGCGAACCTGCCGGAGAAAGAAAGCAAAAGGTGGAGGGATCGACGTATCCAAGTTTCTTGGTGCACGTTCAAAGATCACAGCATAAATTTAAATAATAATAATAACACAGGCTGGAGATGAGTAGACGGGATACCAGGAAGCAAAAACTTCCGGAAGGAGAATTATCCAAAACGAAAGGAAAGGATATTTTTCCCAAAACAAATTTTGACCAGGCTTCTCAAAATTAACAGGAGTGATCCAAAAACTCTGGAGGAAAGATTCAGGAAATAAGTTTTAATTTTTCTAAGAATTCTGCAAAGCTGCCTTGAGCGCTATCTTTTAGCGAAAGGGCAAGATGTAAATCTAAGTAAATAAATAGGGGTGGGTTGGGGGGAGGTTGTTCTGATTTACCCTCTCCAACTGATGGATCTTCTCCTTCTCGGTCTGCACGTAACCCTCCTTCACAAACCGCACCAGCTTCTTGAGGATGGGAAGGGACGCTTGTTCACCTACAAAGGTTTCCATCAGTTGCACAAACTGCGGCAGGTTGAGGGAATCCTTCTCGAAGGCGCTGGTAGAAGAAGGGGGACCCCGGGCCTGGATCTCGATCATGTTCATGCGCAGGTCTACAAGGTGGAAGCAAAAACGTACACCTGGAATGTTCCTTTGAAGCCGGGGGATCTTTTAGGCCTTGAGGAAGCAAGGCGAAGGAAGCAGACATTTAGGGGCAGACATGGTTCGGTACATGCTGAGGTGTGGCAGACTCACGCGTCTACCTTTCCTTAGCTTGTCAAAGGCCTTGCTGGCCCCGAACAAGCAGAGCAAACCGTCGTCAGACATCCAGGCTCCCCAGGAAAGCTGGCGTCGGGCTGGCCCGCAAGACAGCCAGGTGGCTGCTCTCCTCCTTTTTGTGGGCCGGGGGGGGGGGTGGATCAGGTTGCTTGAGGATGAAGAAATGTCACAGACAGGATGGGCTTAGGTTTACCCAGCCCTGTCCTAGGAATCGATTCAAGACGGGCTTTCCCAGGGAGGAAATTCAACTCATCTTTTAGTGAGACTTCCTTCCAAGACATCCTTTTTCCTGCTGCTTCATCCTTGTTTCTATGTTATGCTTGTGAGTTATCTCTTTATCTTCAGATATAAACAACCCTATTGAAAAGACCCTGCCCGTGGAAGAGATCTGGCTTCCAATCCAGGGATGCGAAGAAAGCGGAATTAAAACAGTTTTGATGGTTGTTGTGTGGTGTTTTTTTTTTGGATTGTTTGGCCGTGTTCTGGAGGTTTTTCTTCCTAACGTTTCGCCAGTCTCTGTGGCCGGCCTCTTCAGAGGACAGATGAAGAGGCCGGCCACAGACTGGCGAAACGTTAGGAAGAAAAACCTCCAGAACACGGCCAAAGAGCCCGAAAAAAACACACACAACAACCAACGGATCCCGGCTGTGAAAGCCTTCGAGAACACATTAAAACCGTTTCGCTTGCCACGAGCAAAGTCCTTCAGATCACAGGAGGGGCTTTGTGGAATGAGCAGGATGGCCTGTGTTGGGTGGCTCCGTGAAAACAAACCCTCCTTCAAAGCAAAACAGAGCCACATGGCACGCCGCACCTGGAAACCTGGAGTTTTCATTGTCCCAGTCTTCCCGAACCTCCTTGCCATAATCGGTGTACTTGAAAGAGAGGTCAGAGGCCTGGAGCTCACCTATGTGGGACCACAAAGCAACGAGGTAAACAGAGGTGAATCAGGGCTCTGGAGACGGCCACGTGCAAACCCAGGAGCCCGGTGGCGGGAGCAGGCCGGAGAACTCACCCGACCAGGGCTCTCCGCAGATCAGCTGGGGGGCTCCGGCTTGGAAGGTGGGCAACCGCAGGTCATCTGGGGGGGGGGGGAATGGAGGGATGTGGGTGAAAAGGAGAGAGCAAGTTTAGAATGCTTCCTGACAGGGTAAGCGCCGGAGCAGGCGAGAAATAAACGGGACTGAATGCAAAAGAAGATAAAGCACCAATACATTCACCCACCGACCCACCCACCTGGGAGACGGTGAAGGCTGGAGGATGGAATGTTGTTTTTAGGGTACCACTATTTTCCGTTCCACATCCAGTACTACTGATCATTATTCACAGGTGTCAATATTTACTTTCTTGTTATTAGAAAGTAGCTGAACATGATGAGCCCATGCCCCCCCCCCCATGTAACTGTGAACGGGTCCACACAGTTACTAGTTACTCTGCAAAGGGAGTAAAGTTATTCCTTGTTCAATCGAATGCTCATATGCGGAATAGCTTCCTTGTTCAAGGAATAACTTTGCTCCCCGAGAGTCCTTTAAATTAGGGCACGACTGGCATTCTTAGCCTGAGCTGTCCTGAATTAAAAAGCCCGGCGGTGACCCCCTGCCTTCCGATTGGCTGAGGGTGAGGGGGCGTTCCTTTCCCAGGGGGAAGGCGGGGCCCTACCTGGCGGCGCTCCTCCCCCTGGCCCTCCTGGCCCGGGTTCTGCTGGCCCGGGCTCCGCCTCTCCCCGGGGTTCGGCTTCTCCAGCCGCCGGTGCCGCACTCTCCCGGGGCTCCTCTCCTGGGGCTCCGCCCCCAGCCCCTCCTCGCTCCTCCTCCTCCTCCTCCTCCCGGTGGGGGCTGATCAGCTGCTGCTCCAGCCACTTCTGCAGGCTGGCCGCCAGCTCCGAGAGGGAGGCTCCGTAGCCGGTGTTCCCCGCCGCCACCCCGGGCAGCTCGTCCAAGGAGGGGGCGGGAGCCGAGGGCGGCGGCTTCCCCGCCTCGTGGAAGGAAGACGGCGCCGATCCCTCCGGCCTCCTCCTCCTGGTGGCTTCCTCCTCGTCCTCCGGCCTTTCCAGGACGATCTCCGGAGGCTTGGGCGGGCTGGCCCCAGGGCCACCCTCTGCCTGGCCCGGTTCGGCTCCCGCGCCCTCGGTGGGCGCCTCTGCGGACGCCGCCCCAGGAAGGGGCTCCTCCTCCCGAAGCTCTCCTTCGCCCGGTCCCCCGCCGGTGGGCCGAGGGGCTCGGCTCCCCTCTCCCGGGGCGCTCCCTTCCTGCTCTGGCGCGGGGTCCTCCTGCCTGGTCTTGGGGGCAGCCAAGTCAACCTCCGAAAGGATGTCCTTGAGGATCCGGTCGAGGGCCACGGCTTCCTCGGATAGTCGCCGCGGAGGGGTCGGGACCTGGGCGGTGGGCTCCTCGGAGGAGGCCTCCCCTCCATCATCTTTCATGTCTCCCCAAAACTCAGTGAGGTCAATGTCGTCCAGCTCAATGATGGGCCCTGAAGACACCAAGGAAGGAGGAGGCCCTCTGTTAGGTTTGCTTACAGAGGGCCTCCCCTGTAAGTGGCGGGAGGTGGGGAATGGATGGAGGGATGGGTGGAGGGATGGAGGGAAGGAAGGAAGGAAGGAAGAGTTTGTGGAAAGGATCGGGTGGGAACTCCCCATAAGTCAGGTGTTTTATTCTATTGGAAGCAGCATGTTAGGGAGACACATGGGAGGGGGGCAGCACACAAGCCATGAGTGATTGATACCTTTTATGAGAGACCACTGAAAATTGCAACAAGTTGCAACCTCTCATGGATAAAATCCCACTTCTTCAGGCTTAGCACAATTCCCCCGTGGACGGTGCAGAAAGACTGTAGACCAAAGTCCAGAAATGGAGGTGTAATCTTGGGGACCACGTGCCCTCGTCTTTGTACAAGCCAGGAGGAACTTCTCCTTGGCAAGCCGTGACGTTTCGTCCTTTGACATGACACTGAACTCGCCAGCGGGCAAGTGACCAGCAGACGTCCAAATGTCCTAACGGAGCAGGCGGGACAAAGTGGGCGCACCCGCAAGCCCACCCAGGCAGGACCCGTCTGGCCGAAAACAAGGGTTTGGCATCCCAAAGTTGCTTCCTCCCACCCCACCCCCCCCCGAGCAAACCAGTTAGCGAAGGGGCTGGACAGGCCCAAAGTCTGAAAGAGACTGGGGTCGTGTTCCCCCACCTCCCCAGCCACCATATAGGCCAAGCTTCTTGGGCTCTGTAATCCAGAAAACACATTTCCCAACGTCTGGGCTGGAGAAAAGAGGTTTTGCCACCTGTTCTAGGCATCATTGGCCATGATCCTTCTCTGCCCCTGAAGACAGGAGAAGTCCCACAGCACTTCTTAAGGCCCTCCCAACACCTGGCCAACACTTACATTTCTTGGGGTCCCGGTATCCCTTCCTCGCTCTCTCTAAGGAGTGGTCGTAGTAGCTCTCCAGTAAGGACAGAACTCTGGGCCGATCCAAGAGACCCACCTAGGAAAGAGGAAGGCGGAAATAAGTCCAAATTCCACAGGGGGGGGCTACACCTGGGTTTTAGTCCGGAGCTGCTGAAGGTGCTGACCCCCTCCTCAGAATAGGTTTAACCTCGTGGGTGACTTCTGTGAAGTGCAGATCCAAATCCTGAAGCGGATTCACAGCACCCTCGGAACGGGAGTCACCCGCTCCCCACGGCTTCTGTGCCTGAGGGTAAGCGTTCTGCCAGGGCCCCAGCGTGTTTCCCTCCCTCTAACAAAGAAGGACAACAGCTAACTACTTCTAAAGTAGATCTATTTAAAGATCGGTTGATCTACCTGTCAATTGATCTATGGACTTTACCTTCTCACCCGCTCCCCACTGGTTCCGAGGGCTTCTACAGATGCCCTTTTCGTTTGTTTGTTTCCAGTAATTATATGAAGGACGAGGTAAAGAGTCACGGTTGTGTGCCCGCCCCTTTCAAACGGAACCTGAAGAGCTACCTTTCCGTGGTCGCAGTCCAGGAAAAGCTGGAGAAACATCCGTCGCCAGACGTCGTGCCTGATCGCA
This sequence comes from Intellagama lesueurii, assembly GCA_037013535.1. Taxonomy (NCBI): domain Eukaryota; kingdom Metazoa; phylum Chordata; class Lepidosauria; order Squamata; family Agamidae; genus Intellagama; species Intellagama lesueurii. Next base: position 1,306,233 of record JBAJHW010000015.1, on the reverse strand, counting down.
TCCCGGGCGTCGTTGGCGCATTGCAGAAGGTGCCTGAGGAGCTGCTGGAACAGGTCGCTGCTGAAAGGCTTGATGTAAGAGAGGAGATACTGGGAAGGACAGAAGGGAGGGTGTGAGGACCCACGAGCGGCCGTCACCCCCTTTTTTGCCACCCCTTGGCTGGAAGTGATGACATTCAGAAAGGGCCGGCAATTTGGTCTCACCTCCAAGGGATAATTCTTGGGCCCCAAATCCTGGCCGGTGTTATTGCAAGTGTGAGGGTAACTGTGCAAGCATTTTGTGGCTCTCTGTCCCACGGCCAGCTGTGCACCGAGGGCACAACGGAGCGCGTGTAAAGGACTAATATCAGAGCGCAGAGAAATGTTGGAACCCTCTTCGTGAAAGCGATTCTCCAAGAGAAGAGGGAGGAACTGCTCAGAGCTCTGAATATCGCAGTATGAGGAAAGACAAGGAAAGCCACAATGGTGCTTCTCACGAGGGCATTGATCTGGCACGGTGGTGAAACCAAGCGCTAGGACCAGCAACGGCCACCTCTGTTTGTGGGAATGGAGGCATTTTCACACTTTGGTGACAGCCGAGATTTTGTCACACAACGCACAAAACAACGGTGCCTTCTCTCTGTTTTCCTCTTTCCTGCCTGCCTGAGAACTGCGCTCATTTCTCCGCTGGAAGCCAGCCCTAACGGAGCCGTTCTTCTACTCAAAAAGCTGGATCGGGTCCCTCTCCTGCCTTTCCCGCTGTACTTCCCTAAGACTGTGTTATACACATGCACATCCTTCCCTTCCTACGTAAAAGCCACTGACCACCTCCATAAAACACAACACAGGGTACCAAGACAGTTAAAGCCTGGAAGGGGAAAACCACCAATATAGAACTAAATGGAGCAAATCCACCAGCCAAAGGGTGAGCATTAAACCAAAACGTAGCTCTCGCCTGTTCCCTGAAACCTTGGGCAAATAAACACGTTGTCAATGGGTCCCAAAATGGTGACAGCAGGGGGGGGGGGAACCATCCATTCAGATTCAGTTATTTTTAAAAGTCAGGGTACTATCCAAACCCTGGAAATGACACCGTTTCGGACTACAAGCCTCCTGATTCCCCAGCCCCCTATGCATGGTCTGGTTGCTTGCTGGTGGCCAGTGGAAGACCCATCAAAACTGGGGAGAGAAACACCCCCGTCCATCCATGGGTGTCAAACTTTGGCATCATCCTCACCCATGCATCTTGAAGCAGCTTTTTTTACGGGGGGGGGGGGGGGAGAAGAGGCTGTGACTCCTTGGATTTATAGTCCAAAAAAGGGAGTTTTCAAGCTCTGCCCTTTTGCAAGAAACAGGGCGGCAGTTAAAAAATAGGAGACATACAAAAATGAAAAGTAAGGCAAAATCTGACTCTGGAAGGCTGGTCTTGTTGTTTTTGTGTTGTTTTTTGGTCCAGTCGCCTGACAAACGCAGCTGAATTCTGATTTATTGGGAGACAGGGCCTTGAAGGCATGTTTAATGCTTCAGATTTATCCCCTGTAAGGAGTTCGTGGGTCGCCCGGTGTGTGTTTTTAATGGGTAAAAAAAAATAAAATAAAAAATAAAAAGGAAGGCTATTCTAAAACTGCAGTCGGCGCCGGGTAAATAATCACAGCTGTCAGGAAGAATTTCAAGCCTGGTTTTTAGGCTGAATTATTATGGCAGGATCCTTTAGCCTGCCGTGGCTGCCTATGGGAGGAAAAATAAAGTACTGTCCAGTGAAGGGGAGGACACACACAGAGAGAACTGCTCCCCGGCGATGGCAAGGGGAGAGCAGAAACCCTGGGGTTTACTGTCAGGGCTTCAAAAGGTATGTTCCGGGACTACAATGCCCAGAATCCCCAGCACGCAAGAGGAGCTGTCATCCTACAAGACGTCCATGTTTCAAGCGCGGATTCTTAAGCCTCCGAACCTCCCACGTGGAAGGTTGAGAGGGTCAGATCACCCCAGGGATCCCACTTAGGGAGTGGGGATAAACGGATGAACTGGAGGCAAGGGAGGGTTCCGTTTTGAAGGGCTGAGAGGCCCCTTGCTGAGCTCTGCCTGATGGGCCGGCCGTGAGATTCTGGGAATGATCTGCCCAGAAAGTCACTCCTCCGAGAGCTGTATGTATGGGCCCACGGGGATGGCCTGAGCCCTAGAAGATTCCTCTGCCATGGCAAGAAGGACCGGACCCTTTGCCCTGTGAGAAAGGGACCTCGCTCCTTACCTCCACAAACTCCTCTTCGTTCACCTTCAGCTCCAGCGTCGCGACGGTTTCCAGAGGCCTGGCATAGATTCCTAGGGAGGCAAAAGAGACACGGGTGGATTGCTAGCGCCACAATGCACTGGGTGTGTGTGTGTGTGATGGTGGTGGGAAATGGGCCACCTTGAGCCCTGGGGATGCTGGAGAGCCCGGCCAGAGGTGAAGCTTGGGGGGCCGGTGGGCTTCCGTCTCTGCCAGTCCGAGTCGGGTACGGAGAACCGGAGGGGCTGCCACCTTCTTCTTGGCTTCAGGCCCAGCACCCCAGCGGCCACTGGTCGGAGGCCGAGAGGCGCGCGTGGCATCGTCTCGCGGGCCGGCCCTGCCACCCGGCGGAGTGAGGTCACTGCCGCAGACAGCCGGTGCTGAAAGAACAGCTCTGGCAGCTGCCCCCCTTCTTGGCCAGAATGTTAGGTGCCCCTAAACTCTCTTGCACGCCTTAAGTGAGGGTTCAACGTCCAGCCCTGTTGTCTTCTGTCCACGGGATGGGGTGAAGGTGGTCACGGTTCTTCCTGTTGCTTCGAACAGCAAAATGTCTTGGCCGCTAATTATGTGATTATTGTATGCAGGGACTCTACCCACTGAGCCCGAAACCTTTCCAGATCCTCCTGCCCTTCTTTAGAATTCACAGCCCACCGTGGCCGGGAAGAAGGGCCTGGACTTACCTGTCTCAGAGTCTGTGGCTGCCGAAGGGACGACCTCCAGAAAGGACCTCAGGGCACTTTGGATCTGGAAACGACAGGACCCCACGTCAAAGGCTGGTCCACTGAGCCCACTTGTAACCATTCAAGCCTACTGAAGCTCCACAGACTTACTGGGTTGAATGCAACCTTTCGGAGCCAGGATTACTGGAGTCTTTTCAGCTCAGTTTTCTAATTTGCTGCTGCTGCTTCTTTTTTTATTAAGTGATCCATCTGTAGCATTTCTTCAACTCTGGCGCATTATACGGGTGGACAAGTCCTAACAGGGAGTCGTAAGGGACGAGACTGGGCAGGCCGGAAAAACCAGACATTTGACTCAGAGAGGGAGGGAGGGGAGAGCACGTCTGGTCAACTATGAAGGACGGGTTAAGCGGAAACTTTGCCACCACGGCAACCCTCTGCCATATTTATTTTGTTTTAGAGGCCCTATTCGTTTGGGGTCATTAACCCCGTTGTGGTGCTTTTCTGCAACACGTACACACCGGGCAGAGCATCAGCAAAAAGAAAACAGCAAAAAACGTACACAGCCGCAGTTCCGTGTACAAAGGGAGGCAAACCTCGGTGCCTCAACTGAACACAGAGGATTTCCTTCCAGGTAAAAACACGCATAGCGCTGCGTTGTGAGGCTGGAGTTCTGCATGCAGGAAGCCAGAATAACGTGACGTCGAAAACAACATGTGCAAAACTGGAAATAATGCACATTTCTGCAGAAGCGAGTCACACGGTGCTCCGTTGCTGCGGCTTCTGAATGCGCTTGCAAAGTTGGGGGGGGGCTCCGGCATATTTGCACCTTTCCTCCCCCATTTGGCAGGCAACGCTCGTTCCAGAAATGCTGCTCTCAAACCCCACTCTTTCACGAAGAGCCCAGGCTCAATTATGGTCTGGAGTGGACCTCAGGACCAAAAGTGCCCGTTCTCCTTGCCCAGACGGCTGGGTGGCTCGCTCCCAGCGGGCGGCTTGCCAGCGATGTCCCGAGGGCCAACCCCCCTTCCTGTTTTTTCCCCCAAAGTCTTTCATTCCCGGTGAGGAATTTTTTTAGATGGACACCAATCTCGGCACAAATTGAATGTTTCTTGAACGTTCGCCAAGGATGAGGATTAAACAGAGCTTGAACAAGGTTCCTTCTTCTTGAACCCAGATCCCCCGGGTCCTGCCACTCCCAGCAGCGCCTTGAAAAAGAGGTGCCGGTCACGGGACCTTCTTTTTCTCTGACCCAAACTTCGAAGGGGGCAGGAGAGGACGGGGGTGGGGGAACGCAGCACCCAGAGAGGCCATCTCCAGGGCAAACGTCCCCAGACGACCAAGGAGGAGGCGGGAGGGGGAGGGGGCCTTGGGGACTCCCCGGTTTGTCCCCGGTCGCGTTACCAGCGCCAGCGGGATCTGCCCGGAGGTGTCCCGTGTCCACTCCTTGAACTGCAAGGCCAACACCTGCTTCCGGAGCTCCTCCACGTGGCTCTTGATCTTCTCCACTTGCTCCCGTTGCTGCCGTTTGTCCTGGACCAGAGTCTTCACCTCGGCCAGCCTGCAGGGAGCAGAGACGACCTAGCTTAGGCTAGTGGGAGACACCCACCCACACCCACACACCCCACAACACAACACTCCTTGGGGTTCAGCGATCCTTGGGAAAGATCTTCTGATTTGGACTTGAGCTCCCAGAATCCCCCAGCCAGCCAGGAGGGCCCCCTGGTGGGCGAAGGCGCCCCGCGAGCCTTTGGGGTGCAGGACCAGCACGCGCAGGAGGGCGGGGGAGGCCATGAGGCTCCTGCAGGCGGTCATCCCACAGGAGAGGAGCTTTGAGCGGCTGGAGGGCCTCTCCTCCGAGGGAAAATGCCCACCCCGCCCGCCCGCCCCTTCCCCACCCACTTGTGCGGTGTGGTCTCTGGCACCCGGGTCTTCAGCTCCTCCGTGACCGCCTGCATCCCTCGCACGTAGGGGTTGGGCTGGGCGGCCAGCTGGTAGGAGGGGTTCTGCCTCATCAGGAACTCCCCCAAGAAGTTCAGGGGGTCCAAGCGGCCCGGTTCCAGGTCGCTGCCCGTCTGGAGGGCCTTCTTCCGCTCCGCCACCCGGAGCAGCTTCTCCACCCCGGGGACCAAGGTGGGCAGGAGCTTGTCCAGCAGGTAGGCCCGGGTCCCCAGGCCCAGCGCCTCCCCCTTGAACCAGTCCCGGGAGAGCGGGTCGGGCGGCTCCGTCTTCGCCCGCTTGTGCTCCAGCATCTTCTCCCGGTGGCGCTTGGCCACCCTCGCCTCCTGCAGGTTCAGAGCCCTGGGCTGCAGGCTCTCGTAGAAAACGGCCTTCCACCGGGCGTCCATATCTGGAGACAGTGCCCTGACCGTCACGGGCGGGGGGGCCGAGTTCCAGTTCTGGCACCAAAGGCTCCGAGGAGCTTTTCTCCACACCTTCCTCGGTCTTTTCCGGCTCGGCAGCCATCCTTTACGCTCTGTTCGACAAAAAGAAGATGGGAGAAGGGAGGGCACGGTTTTGGAGCTCAGCCGGGTTCACTTGGTGTCTGACCTGGTCAAGCGATCGGTCTGTGGCACTCCATGCTCCTGCAGTCGGCCATCATCCTCAGAAAGATCACCCTCAGCCTTGGGTAACGGGGGATGCTGGGGACTAAAGCCAGACCCTTCGGCATCTTAAACATGCCCTCGGTCCCTGGGATGTGACCGGTGGCCGGGATAATTCTGGCCCGGCTGAAATGCAGACTGCTCAGCAGTGGCCATGCTCTACTCAGCGGTGACCACAGGAAGCCGCACAGAATGGGGAGGATGACTCCCTAGCATCCACACACGCCACCCCCCAGCGCAGACAGGCAACCCCTGGTCCAGCTGGCCCCAGTACTGTTTCTACCGACTGGCCTGTGAGTCTCCGGGATCTTACACAGGAGGCAGTGGTGCTCCTTCTCAGAACCCCCCCCCCCGGGGTTTGCACCAGTCCCACTGCATGCAAAGCCCATGTTTTACTATTCAACCCGTCTCCTTCTAGCAATGAAGTAAGATTCTAGTCCTCAGGGTTCTGAGCTGAGGAAATTTACAAAGGTTTTAAAGGAGACTTAGGAAGCTGTGTTAGGGCACCGAGTCTAATACGGTTAATATGGAGTCACAGCACCATCCAGGGATCTCGGGCAGAGTTACTTCTCATCACTATATTGTTTTAACTCAACTACCCACATCGGTGGCAGGAGGAGAGAAAGGCCCTTATGATTCTCTCATAATATTCCCAGCTCCTATTACTCTACTAAGATCTCCCACGCCTTCCCTGCTTTTTTTAAAGGCCAGCTTTGTAGCACAGAAACGCGGAAGCTATCGTATTTATTTATTTACTTATTTTTACCTTTCCAGAGCTGGCACCAAGGCAGGGCGGTTTCCCTTCTGAGCTGCAACCGGAGATGCCTTACTTCAGTGGCGGTTTCTGTGGAAGAGACCTCAAATTTTAAGCCACAAAGAAACTTCCCGGGGAATCCCGACATCCGTTGCAGAATCGGACTCCTGCGTGTATGTTTTGACGTTGCTAAGCAACCATCCCTCCGCGATGGCTCTCATAGCCGAGGTGGGTCCTTACCCATGGTGTGTGTGTGTGTGGGGGGGAAATGGCTGGGGAGGGGGAGCGAATTCCTCTTTTCCTTGTCGGAAAAGGATCACGAGGTTGGTAGCAGTTTTGAAAACGTACGGAGGGCAACTGAAGTCAGCGTGATGATCAAGTATTTTGTTCCTTGATGGAGGAGACATCTGGGCAGATAACATTTCTCCAAGGGGAGGGAAAGAGCCGGGCAAAAATGACACCGTGGACTACAACTCCCACAACCTTGCTGGGGGATTATGGGATATGTAGTCCATACGCCTCTCAGAGCATGCCCGGAAGAACTCCTGCGCGGAGAGGCCTCTGACGGCTGCCAATCAGATCCCATGCCAGGTTTGAGAGGTGATGTTGGGCTACCCTTTAAGGCCCTTTATGGGTCCGGGCCGGGCGTAGGCCCCGCCGATCTTGCGAGGGCAGGCGACGTCGGCCTCCCACTCCGTGGCATCAGGTCTCTGTCGGATCAAGCGGCTCGGGTCGTTTTAGATGAATTTTAATTGTGGTTTGTTGAATGATACGTTTATACAGTTTGTGTTGTTCACCACCCGGAGCGGCCGCGGGTCAGATGGGTGGTTTCGAAGTCCAATCAATGAATGAATGAATGAACCAATGAATGAATAAATAAAAATGCAAGCAAGCCTGAATCTCCAGTCCGCAGTAGAGGAGAGCCACTGAACCAATGGAGTTTACACAGGCATTGGCTTCAACCCTTCTGCCGCCGATTCGGTGGGTCTGCTCTGGTGGGGACCAGCGCCTGGATGGAGGCCTCCGTCTTTTTCTCTTTTCGTGGGTTTTCCGTGGCGAGAAAACATGGTGTTAAAACCAAGGAAGGATTCGGGGTAGGGTGGTGGTGGCGAGGAATAGGATAATTTCCGAATCCTGAACAAGGGTACCCTAAATAAACTTGTCTGAAAGAGGTCCTCGATGAGGTGGAGGGGGGGCCTGTGCCGGTGGTTTGGTCAGCAGCACCCAGAAACCCCACGGCAGCGGCCAGACCGGCTGGAAGATTTGGGCTGTTGCCGTGCAGAAAAATAACATTTCCATGCTCTGCTTTTTGCCCTTCCTTGTTTACTTTTCCTGTACGTGATCCCTTCAATATATATATATATATATGGGCACACTTGCAGCTTCTGCTGTTCTTGGCTGTTCCTTTTTGTGCTTTTTAATGGCTGTTTGTTTGTTTTTAAAATAAATACAGAACGTTTTCACATATCATTGGAATCTGTGGATGGAAAGCCAAGAAATGTGCTGTCTCTTCTGTCACTGGGTCGACTTCCATTCGGTTGTGGTCACACAGCAGGGAAGAGAGGCACCGTCTGCCGTGGAAAGAACTCTGTGTGAAACCCCAGGCTTGCTCAGCGACACAGCCCTGGACTGACAGAGAGTTGGATTTAAAGGCTGCCTTCTACTGCCAGACTGAACCACACACATGGCTGCCAGCAGACATGGGGAAAGTTACCTTTTTTAAAACTACAACACTCAGTGGATCGCAGCCCGATAGTTATTGGCCGTGCAGCCTGGTGTACGGTGGGAGCTGCAGGTCCCACTTTTTGATTGTTATTTTGAGAGATGGAAGTGAGTTTCTTGGTGGGGGTGAATATCCACCCTAGGGTAGAGAGAATGTTCGTGCTGTTGTGCCTTTGCAGGTGGATATTCAACAGGGGAAGCCTTGGGGAGAAAAGCTGCGGATCAGGCTTCCCGTTCCCTTCTCCCATTTTTTTCTGTAGGCTGGATCCAGTCACAGGCGCCTGCTGACAGAAGGGACCACGACCTGGTCTGGGGAGGGTGGGGGGTGGGATCCTGCCCTCCTGCAGCTCTCCCCTGTTCAGCAAGGGAACCAGCCAGGAGGCTGATGGAGGATGCAAAGGCACAGGGAAACATGGAAGGATGGAAATGTTACTTTCTGGCGTCTGAAGCACTTCCCCACCACCACCACCACCTGCAGAGAGCCGCTCTCACACTGCTCGATCAATGTTCCATCTCTCCACGAGGGGGCAGCAGGACGGCCTGAGTCCTTCATCCAAGAACCTTGTTGGGTCTGGAAGCCGGACCGGCTTTTTTGGGCCTGAGCTTTGGCAGATGGGAGCAAGAATGAAACCACCCACGGACGCTGGGGCCAAACTGAACCTGCTCCTCTGCCCGATGCCCCAACCGTCTGGGTGGGCTTTGCTGCCAACAGAACCACTGCCATGGGTCTAGTAGTCCCAAAACGCCACGATCCTCCATGTCAAGAGCCGGTCTATCTCAGAATAACAGGGACCTTATTGTAGAGGGCTGTAAATGGCTGGGGGGGGGGGAGAAAGGGAGCGGGTTCAGGAAAGAAGCAGGAGGCCCATCTGCCCCCACTCTGCCGCCCCCTAGTCTTCCTGCCCTCAAGTAAAGGCCGGCATGTTTTGGGAAACCTGACTTAGAGGATTCTCAGCTAGGCCTGCCCCACCAGGGGTGGCGGACTAAAGGTCCCATTGGCCCCACCCACCAGTAGGGACAACAAGTCCCAGAATCCCCACCTAGGTTGGGGTGGCCACCCAGCCCTGTGGGAGGCTTTCCTCCTCAACCTCTTGATTCTTTGCAAGGCAGAAGAGTTTGTGAAATGTTCCCAAAAGCTGACCCGATCATAAAAGGGTCTTTTTTTCCCCAAGGGGCCACAAGCCTTTTCATTGTTAACAAATCCTCAGATAAATTGGGAATAACTCCCATCGTTCCCAGTCAGTACAGGCTTCAGCTCCCTTTTTTTTTTGAAGGAATGGATTACAAATCCCATTATGCCGGGATGGCGGGGGTCCAAAGGCGATGGCTTTCTCTTGGCAACGGCTGTGAGGATGTCCTCAAGCCCTCCCCCCCCCCGGGGGGGAGCCTTCCAGGAACTGACGGACTACATCTCCCAATAACCCTCGCCAGTGAAGAATGATGGGAGTTGAAGTCCCCTGTGGCGGCGAGAGGGTTAAAACCTGCAGAGGAGGGAGGCGGGGGAGCGGCCGGAGCCCCGTCGTCGCTGTCGTCACCACCGGGTGGGCGTGGCCCGGCCGCGCGGAGTGGGCGGGGCCGGACCGGCGGTTGACAGGTGGCGCCTGCGCACTGGCGCCTCATTGTGCCCGGCCGGCCCAACCCCGCCGCGCCTCAGTCGGCGAGAGAGCGTCGGCGGGGCAGGACGTCCGCCTCTCGCCTCCGGGCCGGCTGGCCGCTTGCCTGCCGGCCTTCGCCTCGCCGCCGCTGCCGCCTGGCCCTCGCCTCCTCCTCCTCCTCCTCCGGCCATGAAGTGAAGGGAGCCCCGGCGGGTGGGCGCCCGGGGAAGGCCTCGCCCCGATGGCTCTGGTGACGGTGCAGCGGTCGCCCACCCCGAGCGCCACCTCCAGCCCCTGCGCCTCGGTGAGTCTCTCTGGGAGGGAGGGAGGCAGGAGGCGCCTCGCTGGGACCGGCCCGCGCCTCTGCGCATGCGCCCGCGCTCCCCCGCCAGGGCCGTTCCTCGGACCCGCTTCTCTTTCCTCGGTGTTTTGTCCCCCTCCCTCTGCCGTCGTCCCCCCTCCTCTCGATGCCCCCTCCTCTCCCTCCCTCAAGCCCCGCCCCCTTGGTTGGGACAGCTGCAGCCCCTCCATTCATTCCTGCCTTCCCTTTCATCGCCCCCCCTCCCCTCCGGTTGGGGAGGGGGAGGGACGGCGCCCCAGATGCCCCTCCCCTTCTCACATCATCATCATCATCCCAGTTTTTGTGCCTCTTTTTTATATTATTAATATTATTATTGCCCAAATGTGCCCTTTTTAATGGTCAGTTGTATTGTTTTTTATTACTCAAACGTTTTTCTTTTTATTACCAATTATAGTGCTACCTCATTTTATTAATAATACTACCTCAATGTCTTTTTTTTCATTAACATTTATTACATTTTTATAACCAGAAGCGCTCCCTTTTACGATATAATTGCTACTCAAACACACCTCTTTTTTATCATTATTTACTTGCTGTCTTCGTATGTATTGTGATGTGCCTAGCTTGTGCTTCTTTTTGCTGTATCCATCTTGTACTTTTGACTTTCTCTTATTAATTTAATATCTTATATTTTTATTGTTCGGAACCTGTTGTCTTTTCAGTACTAATTTTATAATGAAAGGAGTGAAGGCTTCTTTTTGGCTGGCATGCTGACCCATTGGATAAGCATTTAACGCTTCGTATTTTCTGCTTTCCCTTTTTCGTCTAGCCTTCCCCACCCCATATATTCCTAAAAAGAGAGATAATTTCTCCCTAACACCCACTGACAGGTGTGTATCTCTTTAAAAAGGGGGGGGGGCTGGTGGGAGAAGGTCTCTTCACAGGCCTGTACAGACAGCAGTAACCAATCCTTTCCTCTCCCTTCCAAAATGGGGTGGTGGTCTCTCAGTGATACATCAACCCAAATGGTGTGTCTTCTTAACTGGCATTTTGCAAAGGCTGTGTGCGTGCGTGTGTGTCTGTCTTTGTTGTTACGGGTTTGCATGTAATGTAAACACAGATGTTTCTGCTTAATTTTCACCAGTCCCTTTTCCAATGATATGCATATATTTAAAAAAAAAAGCAGGTGTCTTCTTTGTGGGCTTTCATGGACAGACAGCTGCACACCATTCATTCAGTTCAGGCTGTAACAGACAGGGGTGGTAGTGTGTCTAAAAAATATTTCAGCCCAACCTGTCTTGAAGTGTACGTGTTTTTCCATGTATATGTTAAATGTTTTTGCAGGTACGAGTATTCTCAATGCAATATATTACAGTATTAACATGTGTGTATATATACATATACACATTATCTCCTCCTAATCCTTTGCTTGTTTTTATGCTGGTGTACCCCTCCCTCCTCCGCTTCACAGTTTGCAAAGATGTGCGTCTTAAAAGGAGCCAAGCCTAGTCTTTTTTCCAGGCCTCCGTAGAAAGATGCAGCCTGTTTATGCATGAATTCAATCCACCCTCACCCCCAAAATGGGCTGCAGGTGAGGGATCTGGGAGGGCTAAAATTGTGCATCCTTTAAAAAAAAAAAGAGGTGTGTCTTTTTGCGGCTGTATATTAAGTATACACATGCTTAATACACAGGTGTACAGTCACCTGATTGTAATTTTCTGCTTGTTCCCGGAGTAATTGCAATGAGATGCTTTTTTATTTTATTTTATTTAAAGGAAGGGGTCATTTTATATTCCACCATAGAGGATTGCATCCTTTTAATTCATTCAGCCCATTCCACTTTTCCCTGCCTTCAAAAATAAGTCTGCAACTGAGTGGTATGGAAGGCATATTTTAAACAAAGCTGCACTTTTTATTTTCCAACATACACTTTCAATTTTTTGCTCTCCTTTCTGTTAGGGTTTCTCATTTTACAAAGCTGCACCATGGAAAAGAAGGGGGAATCTTATAAAATATGTGAAATCCACTTATTAACTGTTTTCTTTTCCCCAAAGAGTGGGTGTTGTTGCAGACTTTGTCTGTTTTTCTTACACAAATACTATTTTCTCTAGACCAACAAAGCACATCATTTTATTTATTACAGTATTTTCAGGTTGTAGTCACGATTATGGGGGAACTCAGGCATTGAGTTAACAGGGGCTTACTTTGGAGTAGAAATGCAGGAGGGTTGTCCTGCCACGGCTGCCTTTCTGTTAAAAATGTCAATGCTGGCTTGCAGTGTTACAAAAGAATAAGGAAATAAAAAAAGAATACAAGTTCAACGAAAAAATAAGATTGCTGGCAAATTCAGGTAAACAATGTTCAGACTAACACACCCTTCATTTCGCCCTGTTCACACAACACAATATATGTTATTGTGGGATGGTTGAAATCTAGCTCATTTTGATCTGAGAACCCAGCTCTGCGTGCAGGCTGTAGTTCGTTAACCAGTTATTATCTACAATTAGAATTTGTGCTATATTGATCATTACGAGCTCTGGCTTTCTAAAATCATGGCTTATGGCGTCCTTTCTCTCTGTGGCTTTAAGAGAAACTGTGGTTAGTATAAACCATGGCTTATGGCGTGAGCATTTGCATTACCAGTCGCAGGATCCAGTATGGCGGAGGCAAGTCTGTTTGTCAGGGCTGCTCTCCGGACACGCCATAGTAAACCTCTTAAAAAGCAGCACACTTTTTAAGGCTGGCCCCCTCAGACGGTCCTTCTGCACAAGGTTTGTGAGTCCCAGATATCAGCCGTGGGTTCTGTTCTTCCAACTCCCTTCCCTTAATCGTTTGCTCCCTAATGCCCATCATTTTAATATATTGCACTGTTGATGTTGCATCTTGGCAGAAACCCGTTTCCAGATCCGCTCGCCTATAGCATCCCACCGAACCCAGGAAGTTTGAGGCTTCTGGTTTCCTAAATCCGTCCGATGTTTGGCCTGATTTAGGACCCTTTTCCCCTCTTACTCATGAGGGCAGCAGGTGGTCTCTGGGCCAAAACTGGTCCTCCCCCCCACAAAATCACCCCATGTCCTGTCCCTAGAATCAAAAGGCAGGTATAGGCGAGCATCTTTCGTGAAGGGAACTTTTCCATAATAACCCCTTAAAGGAAGATTGCGGAGGGACTGTGATGTTCTTTGGAAGGAGTTGCTGACCCAACCGGGGGGATGATGTCTGGGTTCATGGCTCCGTTACAAGGCAGTGAAGCAGAGAAGCTTTATCTTTAGGCTGTTAGTTGGGAAGGTGCTCGAGTTTCTGCTTACAGTTGTATGTTCTCCGAGGCCTCCAGGTCACTTTGAGGTGTTTTAGGAAGGCAGCCGGTGAGAGGGTTTAAAATGTTCTTTCCCTCCGGAGGGCTCCTGAAAGAGGCTTGCAGGTAAATTGAAACAACATATTAAGGCCAGAAAGAGTTGCCATAACAATACTCAGTGGTCGGTTTGGATTTTCTTTGGCTCTGGGGTGATGGTCTGTTCTTTTCTGGCTTCCTAAGAGCCCCGTCAGGAGCGAGCTTAAATGAACGGGCTTCCTTAGGTTTCCTCAGGGAAGGAGCATCTGCGCAGGAATGGCGTACTTCTCCGTGACACTTTCTTGCCATCAAGAGCTCAGCCATCTCAAAAATCTCTAAACCAGACTCCCCCCTCCCCTCTTTCCTGGAGCCCTCTGCTTTGGTAGGGACTACAAAGCCCACCATCCCCAGCCAGCCAGCCAAGCTGCGGATGGCAGGGGTTATAGTGCTAGTACATCGAGAGGGGTAAGGCTGTGTAAAGCATGTGGAGATGTATATATCTAGTGGAGGTTTGGGGTGAGGCTCTGGCAGAATTTATTTACAGTCTTAAGTCTTCTGACAGGGATCACAAGAAGTCATGGCTTTTGTAGTGCCTTCAGCGGCTACACCAGGCGTATCTTGTGGATTAGGTGAGTCTGGGCCACTGTGAGCTGCAGAGCGAAGCGGCTTTTCATCCTACAAAAAGTCTTTCCCCCCCCCCCCGGAAAGGGCACCTCCTGAAGCTTCAAGCGTTCTCCTCTCTAATGACTTCTCCGCTCTAAGAAGCTCTGCTCTTGGAGGTCAGAGGGCTTGCCCCCTCCCGTAGGGATGCGTCTTTGGGTGGGCAGCCGTCCTCCCCGGTCTCAGCCAGAAAGAGAAGGGTTTCCCCTGCCTGGTCCATTTTCAAGACATCAGAGCTTGAACGTGGGATCGTCTGTCTGGTTGTGTGTTGTTGTTGTTGTTGTTTTTAATCCAAAGTTCTGCCCCTGAGTTGCTTCCAAATAAGAGGCGAGTCCTCGTAGTTCTGGTTGGCCTCTAAAGGCGATAAGCGGCCGTATACAGAAATTTAATTTAAATTTAATTAAATTTAAATTTAGCTCGCTTCTCTGGGCCCTCAGGCTGAGCTGGGTGTTCTCCATCGCCTGTTGAGACCGGCTCCTTTTAAACCGGTGATTCCAGGTGTTGAACCCGGCACCTTTGGCATGGAAAGAGTCAGGGCTCTGTGTGCGAGTTGTGGTTTCTCCCCTCTGTATTATCTTATTAAAGCTGACTTACAAGGGTTTTTAAATCTTAAGTGTCTCTTCTCTCTTTCTCTCTCTTTCTTTTCCCACCTGATAGTGCTGTCTTTGGCACAGAGTTCTTTAGAAATATTTATTATATGATATGCGGCCTTTCCCTCGAGGCCGTCTGAACGGGTGGCTCAAGGAACCATGAGGATGCCATGTCAGCTTTTAAAATCAGGGTGCACTTTCAAACTTTTGCTAAGCCTTTTGCTCCCGGCACCCCTCGCCCGATTACCACGGCTGTAAGCCAGTTATTAAATGCCTCTTAAATTTCTCTTGGAACTTTCCCTGACAGGCGATGATTTTATTAGCAGCTCCTCTTAATTCTCCTTCAGCGGCTCCGCTCTAAATACTGATGAGCATCACCCGCCGGCCCGTCCTTGGGATGGGAAATCAGACCCTCTCAACCCCTGAAACCTTTGGCTTTCAGCTGGAGAAGAACTCGGCAAGCCAGCCCAGCCCAGAGAATGACCTAGATAGAATTCTCAAGGTGCATAACAGTAAACATACCAAGGTCAGCTGGATTTGGGGATTATTATCTCTTTCCAAATAAATAAATAAAATCCTGCCTTTCTCTTTATCCTGACTCTCTTATGGGCTTACGGTGCCAAGAGAGGGCTCATGCCCGCACGTTATGGTCTGGCCGATGCTGTGTTGGGCCAGCAAAACCTTGTTGGGCCAGCAAAACCTGGAGATAGATGAGCCTCCTCGAGAGGCCACGTAAAACTGGTCTGGCTCCTGTCCAGGTTCTTCTCAGCATGAAATTCCAAATCATACAGGACTCCTTCAGGAAGGGCAGTGGTTCCCAACGTTGGGTCCCCAGATGTTCTTGGACAAAAACTCCCTTGGACTAAAACTTAGCCACGAGCTGTGTTGCTCAGGATTTGGGGGAGTTTGAGTCCAAGAACATCTGGGGACCCAAAGTTGGGAACCACTGAGCCTTCTCCAGCTAGCAGCTGGCTCCCTCTTATTCCAGGTAGCCCCTGAAAGCCAGAGCGACAGGAAAGAGGGCCTTACTCACAAGATGCCGGCTATCCCTCCTTGCTTATCAGTTACGAAAAATGTATGAAGGCTTTTATTATTGATGTCTAAGACTGTTGTAGACTATTTTTTTTTCTTTAGAAAAAGATCCTTTTCTGGGTGGGGTGTCAAGTCTTCAATCACATCTTCTTTTAGTGCATTTGCTCGTGTGGTTTCCTGGAGGGCAGAGAAAGTGTTTTGACCCAGAGAAGACGGTTTTCCTTGTGACATCCGTTCCGATGCCTCCTCCCTACACCCCCCCCCAAAAAAAACCCCAACCACCGCATCCCTCCAGGACCTCAAAACACAGGAAAGCCAAACCGTCGGTATTTCAGACCCCGTTTCCTGCTTCTTGGAGAGCAGAACATTCCTCTCCTGGGTGGAGAAATCTTTGTCTCTGGGGAGGGGACCCACAAGGAAGGAGGAAGGGAGGATAGACGACAATCATCACAAGTGTGATGGAGTGGTTCAGACATTGAACTTGGACGTTGGAGATTAAAGCAACGGCATGACCCTCCCTCCCCGGGGTGACCTCGCCCCAGTCATTCTCGCTGTCTTTCAGCCTGGCCTGCCTTGCAAGAGGGTGGTTGCGGAGGTTGAGCACAGCAGGGATTCACGTGTCCTCTGCTGCTTTGCGTGGACTGGCGGAAAGGCAAAAGATCAGCGCAGCTCAATTTGCTGGCTCTGGTGCTCTGCCGTGGATGATGCGGAGGGAGGCTTCACTGGCGAACGGACCATTGTTTCGCACCGGCGTTGGCTCTGGCCCTCTTTCTCCCGTCCGGGTTTCTCCCGGCCTGGTGACTCTAGCTCCTGGCTAAAATCCATCTGATGCTAGAAAGCCTCTTGCTCTTAACCCTCACCTAGTAATTGGCTAATTCCATTAACGGATGCACGGTAATCTGGCTTTGTAACAAGGCACCCTTGGGCTCAGCCTGGCAGCTTCCCGCTTTCTGTCAGAAAGGACATTGCAGGCTCCTGCAAGCAACTCCTGAGATCCTTGGGACTGATGGGAAGTGTAGTCCAAAACTCCAGGAAGGCGTCAGTATAACACAGGGCTCTTTATCAACATACCGAGTCTTCCACAGGAAACGGCCCCAGGTTGATCACCGGTGGCATTTTTCTTGTCCAGGCCAAAGCGTGTTGCTTCTCCACGTGACTTGCAGCGTTTCGCACAACTGGCTGTTTCCCTGCCTTGTGTTTGGGTTGGGTTTTGCGTCTGGACGTTAGCCGGTGTCTTTTTGGCACTACAAAACTATGCGCTTGTGAGGAACGTGCTGGTTCTAACCCTTTCCTGGCTTCTGAAGGATGCCGCTCGTGACTTTTGCTCTTGTAACGTTTTGGAACTCCCAAAGGTTCAACTCCGGTGACGCTGAAGGCACTTGCCAAAACTCTCTCTCTCTGTGTGTGTGCAGTATTTCCTGCAGGGTGGAGTATGTTTTGACTTGAGCCGATGAGTAATCTTTTGCACATGGCAGCTGAATTCCAGCGCAGCCTTTTCTCGCCCTCCTCCTCTTCAAGTCCATCAGTTCTGCCCCTTGGCGTGCGAAGCCGGTGCCCCTGGCGAGGCCTTGGGGAAGTTCCCTGTGAGGAAGGACCACAGCTCCCTGAGTCTTCTGACTTCTTGAAAAGTGCCAGCCGATGTGAGAGGTGATGCGGGCCGCCCTCTCCGAACCCCTTCCTGCCAAATAGGAATTCTTGCTGGTTTTTGTGCAGGAAAAGTAACTTGTCCAAAGAGATCTGGGGCACATACGAATGCTGCAGTCCCTGCGTAACTTTTCTTTTGGGTGGGAAATCGTAAGTGACGTTGCGTATAACAAAGCAAGGCCCAATATTTCAAATAAAGGAGGCCCTGGAATGACTTCCGTCCGTTTTGCCCCCTGGTGCAAAAAAGCAATGGATAACTTCGTGATTTATTGTGTTTTTAGTTTTAACTTGTTTTCATCATGGTGGGAGAAAGACAGCCTCGAAATGAAACAAGCAAACAAACAAATAATATTTTGAAGATGAGGGCGGGTGCCGGCTTGTCTGCTTTACTTAGAGCGAGCATCACAACCAGCTGAATTTTGGAAGCTAATTCTGGCGGCGGTGTCTTTTCTCGTGATTTTCTAACCCCGTTTCTTTTCCTGTCGTGTCTTCTACATTGTAAGCCTCTAGGAGGTGGGAGCGGCCTCATTTCCAGCTGGGGTAAGCGACTTCGGAAGCCCTCTTGGCTCCAGGAGCGTGGCTAAAAAGGCTGAAAGGAAATAGATCTGCAATGGATTGATAAAAGTTTGCACCAAAAAGTCGGTTTGCAACAGCCTGTGGAAATCCTGCAGATAGCGTCCCATCGGTATAAATCTTGTTCTTGGGTAGTTTCTGGTTTTGCTGGTGATGGGACGGAGCGAGTCATTCTGGAGGATACCTCCTGGCCCCCAAAACCTTTAGGAGCACTATTTCGGCACTACATAGACCTCTGAATTTTCTAGGATATTCCAACCTGTGGCCTTCCTTGGATATAAAACCAGGCTCTTTGGGTCTGGATTCAGTTCAGGGACGTGTCTGTTGCAGCTTTCCCCAAACCCTGCACCCTCCAGAGGTGTGGGACTACAGTTCCTCTAATCCACACTGGCCGTGGTGCCTGGGGGATGACGGGAGATGTAGCCAGGTGCATCGGGGAGGCCCCTGGGTTACCGAAGGCCGGTGCTTAGCAGGCCCGTGGTGCCCACATCTGGTTTTGACCCATCTAGTAGCTCTAAGATGGGCCGGGTGGCTCGAGGAACCTTCAGATGCTGTTAGAATACAATTCCCAGCCTTCCGCTGGGCTCCGAATGCTGGCGAGGGTTGATGGGGGGAGTGGCCGTCCGCAAGCCCTCGTTGCGTCCCTCTGCCGAGAAAGCGAGAGATGCCACTGGGGAACATGATAACCGCCCGGTTATCCTCTGCTACCTCTGAAGCCGCCTAGTCAGGGAGAACCACGGCCCACCCTCCGGGCACTTGGTTTTTGTGAATTCTCAGCAGATTTTCTCCTTCACCGGAGCCTTGCAGGATCCTGGCAGGAGAGCTGTCTTTGCAGCCACGGCCAGGGGTGCGGGTGGGGTGGGGGGGAGAGAGAAGGCGCTTCAATTCCACGGGTGCCGTTCATTCCAGCCTCTTGCAACAGGGATCATCCAACACGCCAGAGGTGTTTGGGGCCGTCTTCGGCTTTATGCTTGTCTGCCCGTGTTTTGTGATTATGTCCTCGGTATGTGTTTGTGTACACAGTGCTTTCTTTCTTTTCCCCCTTGTTCTTTTTCCGATCCTTGGTGTAGGACAGCTTGTTTTGACGGCATAACAATAGAAGCAAACAGACTGACCAGCCTATAATTTTCATGTCTGGGAGCTCCGGTCAGCTTGGCGATATTACCAGGCAGCCTTGAAATACGGAATGGCTGCCCGTCTTCTGCTAGGCCCCCAATGTAGGCAGGCTCCCTTCCCCCCAATTCTCTGCATCGTAGTATGTGACAGAAGCCTTTATTTATATATAAAAGCACTGGAATCAACATTCTCTCTAATTTTCGCCCGTGCTGTGTGGGGTTCTGGTCGCAACTGGAACCAAATGGGTGGCAACACACTGGCTGCGGTTGGGTATCGCCGATGCAGCGCTGTGTAGCCGTGCGCCTGCGTAGCTTAGCAGGAACACATCCTGGAATACACTAGTACTAGGGCACTGAGGAGAACTAGATCGACAGAGAGAGAAAGAGAGAGGTGGTGATGGCCAATTACCACCTTGTCAGCTCCTTAAGGAAGCTTCTGCTGTTGGATCTCCATGCAACCCTCCACCCTGCTGACTCGTGAAAATTATCTGGACAGCTAAAGCAAATTCATCCAGGGAAACCTGATTTGATCCACTGCAAATATACAGTGGATCAAACCCCAAGTTCCCCACTGTGTATTTTGCGCCTTTACTGAGACCTTTAAACCTCCGTAGCAGCGTAGAATGATAGCCCCGTGAGGTTCTTTCCCAGAAGCCAAGGCGAGGATCTGCAGCTCAAGGGCCTCTCACAGAATAGAATCGCAGAACTGCAAAAGCGTAGCCTTAAAAGCCCGCCTGCGCAGGAGCTGCATTTCCTTTTGCCGTAAGGAGACCCACTCATGGCTCTGGCGGGAGCAGCTGCTTCTGCCTGGGTTTTACAAGCTGTTTGGGGCCAGATCTTCCCCACGACAGCCTTTCAGCTCTCCGAAGGCAGCTCTCCCACCAGCATCAGAGCTGTTTTGTCCTGGGTCGTGTAAAAAAGATCCTTGAGGAGGCCCCAAGTTTCCAGTCAGCCTTTCGTAGGGTCAGTGGGTGTGAGGAGCTTGGGGGCCGTCTCGCCCAGAGGTGGGACGAATCCTCCCTCTCCCACTTTCTGGCCATCCTCCGGCTGAGGTTCACGGATTTCCTATTGGAGACGCCTTGAGAGACCTTTATGGGTGCAAAGACAGGGCAGACATGAAGATAAATAGAAATGTGGGGAGCTGCCCTTATCTCAGGGCCCTTGGTATCCCTCGCTTAGCGTCTCTGGCTCTAACTGGCAGCAGCCGCTCCCCGGGGTTTCTCCTCCGGCCCTTCCTGAAGATCGTGACCGGCCCCGACCCTGTTCGTTTCGGAAGCCAGCCGAGCGCAGGCGTACCCGGGGTGGAAAAACAACCAAAGCGGAGCACCAGCAGAACTGCTTTCGAGAAGAAGATTCCCTTTGTGGGGGGGGGGGATATAGGCCCACAGGAAAACCTGGCCTTCTGTTTCTTGTTAAGGAGTCGAGGGCCACTCTGCCAGGGTGCCCCTCTCGGGAGATGCCGTCCATAGAGTGGTGATTTGTCCGCATCAGGAACAGCAGCCCTCATTGCGCCCATCCGGGCAGCCGAGCTGAGCCAGCGGAGGAATCTTTGAATGCCCTCCCTGTCGTCTGCCCCGCCAGCAGCTTGCTCTCACCCCCACCCCCCTGAGAACGTGTGGGCATCCCGCCCCCCCCCCCGACCTACTTGGCTCGTGGTTCTGTCGCGGTCCTTGTGTTCTCTAGCCCTTGCTTTTTTGCAGCTGGTCTCACGCTTCCTAGCCGAGGGGACGGACCCGTCACGGATCAGCATTGTGACCTCTCCCCATTGTTATTCGGTGGCGGGGTTGGCGTGGCAAAGGGCCCAGAGGGACACACCATTCGGTTGTGGGGTTTTTTTATTATTATTATTATTTTAATGGCAGCCTGCAGGATTGCACTCACTCGTGAACGTCAAAAGTGGGCAGAAAGATGCACGCCCTTAGTAGAAAAAGAATAAAACGGAGAGAAGGGGCCAATAGGTCTTTTTATGGTTTAGAAACACCACGTCTCGGGGCACTAGCCTGGTCTGACAAAATCTTTGGGGGAAGGTCTGGCCCCATTTCTGCAGGGGGTGGGCAACCTCCCAGCCCAACCCCTGACCCTTCTCTGCTTTAAGCGGGGGGGCCCTCCCCCGGGGTGTAGGGCCTGCAGGGGTTGCCGTCGGGCCCCCGTGGGCTGCCACCGTGCAGCACCGGAGCAGCCCGACCGCCTAGAGACTTTGCAAGGAACCCGTGGCTGCTCCGAATCGGAGAACAGAAAGAGAGCCGAGGCGGCTTCCTCCCCCCCCCCCCCAGGCGTGGGTTTGCTCGCTCAGGTTGTTCGCTCGGCTGCAGGCTTCTGTCGCCTCTGCCGGAAGCAGCTGTTACGAGGAGCGTTCTTGGGGGGGGGGGAGAAGGAAGCGCTGTTTTTCATGTGTTCGTGTGTGTGCGTGCGGGGGGGGGGAGAATACATTTTGCCAGCACCTATGCGAAAAGGATGTGAAACAATGCGCCGGGCGGTTGCCGGTGTGACTTTTTGGCTGCAGCTGCTGTTTTTCTACAGTGAGTTTTCTTGAGTCATTTCACTGTGAGAACCACAGTTGTAGAGAAGACGTGGTTTTTGCAGTCGTCTGACTTAAACATGCATCCTGACCGCCGGACAGATTTTGTTTTTAAGTGGTCGGCGCCTCCCTCCCTCCTGCTCCCAGCCTTAGTGTGTCTTCTGGGAAGGAAGGTCTCGCATCTTCTGCTCAACAGCCGAAGGGGGGGGGGGGAGGCACAGCGTGGTTTGTAATAGCCTAGAAGCCAAGCCACATCTCACCCCACCCGCTCTTCCCTCGTGGCTATCTATCCAGAGGTTTCTGGAAAGCCAGCAAGCAAAGTAGGGATGCAGCCCCCCCTCCCTCACTCTGTGGCTCCCGCCTCTAAGGTAGTCTGCTGTTGAGCATGGAGGTTTCATTCCAGAGTACCGTGTTTACTAAGGGGGGGGGGAATTGTCACGCCGCTATAATGACAGTGTTGGCGCACTATATGCAAGCTGAAAGCGAATATGTGGTTAGAAATAAAATTATAGAGTTTTATGGGGTGTCTTTGGGCTGGAAACCTTTGCTCTGAGTTTGTGGCCCACCGCTAGGAAGATTGTGTCTCTGATTCTTTGCTGTGTCTATATTTGCCTTGTGATTATCTCAAATTTAGTAAGGATAAACAAAGCCAGATAAAAATGCTGAACTAGAAGAGAAGGCCGGCTGCATTCAGCCGTCTTACCAAGTGTTTTCCTTCTGATAACTCCCTTCTCGTGTTCCTTTAGCAGCCAGCTTTCAGGGACAAACCATGTCTGATCGTGGCTCGTAGCCATTCATAGACCACCACACCTTTTAAACCTGTCGGATCCAGCAGCCCTCAACCCATCTTGTGGCAGTGAGTTCCAGAGACCACATGCTGCTTTGTTTGTTTTCTCTCTCCCTGATAATTCCAAACATTTGTTAACATTTCAAGTCGATCTGGGTTAAGCATGGCCTTTGGGCAGTTGCAATCTGAATGTTATTTTATTTATAGTATTTATTTATTGCTTCTCTGCCCAGCAAGGCTCCCAGACTGATTTCAGAGAGTTACAAAGCCTTACCTTTGGTCTATCTCTCTGCGCCTGGTCCTTGGAGGTAGAATGCACCTATGCAAGCAGGCTCTGTTTTATCAGTCACGGCTGGTAGTCTGCCTTCATCTCCTCCTGTTAAAGAGCTTGGCATTTGGCCCTGATGCCACTTTTCCCAGGGTGCTGCTGGCCCTCTCTCATCCTCGTTGGCATTTACCTGTTACCTTAAGGGAGACCCACATCTCAGTAGGGAGAGCACAAGATTTTGGATTCACGCTGGAATCGCTGCCTGTCTCAGATGGCGATCCTGGTAGCTCGACTGGCCTAAGGCAGCTTTGAATGTTCCTCATTGATCCACTGCTTGATTGAGAATCACGAGGAGGACTAGAATCTTACTTTGCCATACATAGCTCAGTAGCAGAGCCCCTGCTTTTCTTGTGGAGAAGTCCTTATTGAGTCTTTGACATCTCTTGTTCTAAAAAGGCTCTGGTTCGTATGGGGTGAAAAGGACCCTCTTCCGTCGGTCGGGGTTAGGGTGGACCAGCGGTCACATCTGGTGTAGTGCTTCCTGCCTTCTTAAAACACGTCTTGTGATTCACACAGTGAGCAACCTTTCAGATCAGAGGAAATGGTTGAATGAAGCCCCCCCCCCTTTGCAAGGAGCAGTTTTGTCAGCTCCAGAAGTTAACACCGATTAAAAATGGTTTATAATCAGAAGGAACTGATGCGTCTGCATAATTGGGCAGCGATTTGCATAATGTGGCTTGTTAGCGTCCCTTCTTGGCGCAGAATCGTAGTCAGCCCTGCCAGAAATGGGACGCTCATTTAGCTCTGTGTTTCCCTAGGACTAGAACCTTGAATTAAACATTTAAAAACAGCACCTTGGCAGAAGGTCTTGGCTTCGGGGCCCCTCCCTGAGTGTTATTTCTCAGATTTAAGTTGTGGCTGTTCCCAAACGTGGAAGGCCAAGCCTGCAAGTCTGGGCTAGACCCCGGTGCTCGTGCTAGTAGGGGATAATGGGGTGATAAGCATCCATACAGGTCACAAGGAGTGTTCTGATGATGGATATGGGGACCTTTGGGTTGGTGCACCATCTGGGGAGCAGGTAGCGATCATCACCTCTGTTGCAGTGAACAGATTCGGCCCCTACTATTAGGGGCCGAAATCCCTTAGCCTTCCAGAGGTATAATTCAGGCAGACTGCCATGATTGAGCAATGGAGCCTATAAGGCCAGTCACCATGGGTGCCCCTCACCTCCATGAATTTGCCCATTCCTGGGATAAAGCCAGTCACCCCGGAAGCTGTAGCTACAATCTTGTGGCAGTGAGTTCCACGTCCTCCCTCTCCTCTGTTCTGCTTCTCCCAACCGCCAGCTTGTGTGGAGGATCGCACCCGGGAGGTCTAGCATTACAAGGCAGAAAGACCCCCTTTCCCCCTTCTTGGAGGGGTCCGGCCGCTCTAAGAGCAGAGGGGGCCTGGCTGCCTTACTCAGTCCCTCGGAGGCTAAGGAAGAGGCGGCAGCGGCTCGTTGGGAGAAAACCCGAGGCTCAGCCGCTCATCTCCGTGTGGGCAAGCGACGACCCTTGGCTTGTGTGCCCAGCCAGCCGGGGACGGTTTTAAGTGGATCAGCCCTGCAGAGAAAGCGGGAGCTCTTAAGGATTTAAGAACCTGGCGGAGGCCGATTAAAGTGTTAGTGGCCGCAGGGCCCCGATCCACCCGCCCTGGGTTTTACCAGAACGGCTCGTGGGGCCTTCCTTCTCCGGAGGAAGGGTAGCCTCCATCCAAAGGGCCGGCCCCGAGTCCAACCTTTGGAAACAAGACCTCGCACAGAATCGAAAAGAGATTTAAAAGTCACACTAAGAACTAGGAGGAAAAAAATAAATAAATCCTTCAGAGACTCAGAGACAACACACAGGTAAAGTTGACCTCCTGATATTGCCAAGGGGTGGGGAGGATTAATTATTAAGGCTGCCACAACGAAACTTTGTTTTTATAGCAGGCGAAGGTGTTTTTTTTTGTTGCAGACTCTGCCTCCCCCAGTTTAGCTTGATCCCAAAAGAGAAAGGGGTACCCAGAGACACCCCCTCCCGCCCCTCCAAAGTGAAATAAAGATGAAGGAAGAAGGGAAGCTGAACAGGGGAGATCAGATGTGGAGCGGCTGTTTGTTTGTTTTTACAAGAGGCAGAAGGAAAATAAAGAGAACCAGGAAATGAGTTGGGAGAAATCTATGTTGTTTTAAAGGCGGCTGTTTCAAGTCCGTTGCTGGGAAGCCGTTTCAGCGGCTCCTCCTTTGTCGGCCAGACCGAAGGACATGCTTGGCGTGCTCTTGGTGAGACGACGAGAACATCTGTCTTCAGCGGCATGGCCCCCTCCGGCCCTGGGCAGCCTCATCCCGCCCCCGAGCTCCCTTTGCTGGCTGCTGTCCTCAAACCCACTTCCGTGCAGGACCCAAATCCCGCGTGGATGATGAGACTGGAGAGTTGGATCTGTTCCCCAGGCGAGGCGAGGGTGACAAACGGGGAGAGGATCAGCCAGCTAGAGAGGGAGGGGGGGAGCAGGTGATGAATGCCAAGGCAGGTGGGATGAAGAGAGCAGGAAACCCCCCCCCCACACACACACTATTCCAGTTCCCTGGGGGAACCTTTGGCAACCGGAGCATTCTACGTGGTTCTGGAGTCCCGCTTTGTGCCGTCTTCGGAGCAGCTGTGCGATCCTTTCCTCCTTTTACGCTTCTCTTTGGGGGGGTTACACCTGTGCCCACCTGCTCTTCTTACAGCTTCGTGGTGGCTCGTGTACTCCTCTTCCTCCTTACAACACCAGCCTGGTGAGGTAGGCCAGGCTGAGGCCCAGTGACGGGCCCAAGCTGACCGAGGGTTTCGGAGCTCAGCCGAGGGAGCAGAGTCTGAATTTCCAGCCAGCTGCGTTGGCTGTAAGATCCTGGGAGTCCTCACCCCGTTTTTCATCTCTGCCTCTGGCGGGGGCCGTCCAAAGCCCAAACTCTGGGGGGGAGTCGCCCTGTGTGCCGCCCACTGGCTGGACATCTTGACATGCTTAGAGGAGGCCCTGTGGCTAACCCTGTGGGATCAGTAATACTCAATTTCTCTTTCCGCTGTGAACCAAATCGCACGCCTGGATTCTGACGGGCGCCCAGCTTGCCCCCAAAACGCCCTACCTCTCACCCACCTTCCTGCTTTCTTTCAAAAGCCTCGCTGTGACATCTTGGCAGCTCTATACACGGCGTTGCTTAGCTACCTGTCTTGCTTTGTTTGTTGGGCAGTACCCAGAAAGAGGAGGAAAAAAAATAACCCCCCCCCCCAGGGCCGCCCTTTTAAATTACACCGTCAGAACTGTACCGTTGGACGGGGCGGGTTTTTAACCTTTGGAAGGAAAGCTGATGGTGGAATAACAAGGTCTCCGGAGACTGCTTGGGTTTCTTTCCCACGCGGGTGAAACGTTGCATTGAAGGAGAGGAAATTTTCCTCTTCCCTTTCTTCTTCCAGTTTTCCATTCTTGGTGGAACGGGAACATTTGCTTCCCCCGAAACGTCCCCGTGCCTGTCGAAGGGGCAGCTTTACCTCCCTGGCCCTCCACATGTATGAGATTTTGTTGTCATGTTTCCTGGATGATCCCTCAATGGCTCAAGTACAGCCCTGAGGTGCCTGGGGGCTCCTCTACCGGTGACCCACAGGGAACGTATCCCGGGCCAGGAAAGAACAGAAGGCTTGGCAGGCGGAAGGCGGGTCGTGACCAGTCTGGGGTCTGAGCCAGAATGACCCCCATGTTGGATTTCTGATGAAATCTTAACTCTATTGCTGCTCCGGACATCGCCAAGGAAGGTACAGGGGGCTTAGGGGGACTGATGGGCAGGGCTTCCCAGTCTCTCTGCCCCGGGATGCTGGGCATTGTAGTCAGAAAAAGTAGCTTTTCCAAGCTCGGACTCCTAGCTCTGCGAAGCCTGGCCTTCCCCGACAGCCCCTCATGCTCTCCATCAAACCTTTTACTCCTTTCCTCCGCCCTGCCTTGCAATGGCTCTGTCGTGTCCTCCCTTCACCTCTCCCATGGACCAGCAGTCAGAGCCATCCCTGTTTTGAGGGCTGCCGTGCTGTGCCCCTGAAGACCCCCGAGTTTCTGGGTTGCCCCCGATAGCCGACTGGCGAGACTCAGCTTTGCATTCCGCAGCTCGAAGGGAGCAGCTTTTAGCCTCAGAATGAGGTTTTACTGGCAGCCAGCCTGGCTTTTCCAGCTCCCACCAGGCTTTCTTTTAAAAATTAAAAACACTCCAGGCAGCCCCTGCGGTAGGAAAAGATGACTCCCCCCCCCCCCCCCCAGGGACCAGGTAGTGTTGTTTGCGTGTTCGTTGCAATCCTGAGATGGACCAGCCGGTGCAGCACTGACCCAAATATACTAATTTTTGATGCAACCAAGTAATGAGAGTGCCGCTGTGGGGGGAAGCATGTGCACTGTGTGTGTCTCGGCGTATGTCGGCAAGAGCCACCAGCTGTCACCCGGGTTGTGTTGTTGTTGTTTTTAACAGAAAGACATCTGTAGCATGTATAACAGCCTTCCCTCTCAACCTGGTGTCTTCCGCATGGGTTGGGCCTCCGCCTCCGTCTCCTTCCGGCCCACGGGGCTGACGGCTTTCCATCGTGGGTGCCGACGGGAGATTAAGGCAGCTGTGACGAAGACAGGAACGAGATCAAAAATTTAATCTCGGAAATCTGCCGGGCGATAAGCGTGTTGGCCCGTTAGCGGAGGCCGCTAAAACCTGGCTCCGGCCGAGCTAGAGTAGACCCATTGAATCCATGGGATGTGTGTAAGGGTGACTTGCCGCCCAGCCAGCTGGCTTGGCGGGTCACCTTGACCGAAGCCTAGTGGTGAGCTTTACGCCAGTTTTCTTTTTCTTTTTCCACTATAATACACCTTGTCTCTTGCCATCTTTGGGAAAATTATGTTATGTTATGTGTATGGTATTTGTTTATTGTTTTTAGTGTGTGTTGTAAGCCGCCTAGAGTGGTCACAATTGACCAGATAGGCGGAGTATAAATGAAATAAATAAATAAATTCCACATCCGCTTTCACCGCAGTCCATGAAGGATGGTGTCAAAGAGCTATTTCCCCCTCCTTTTGAGGTGCCACATGTCCGTTGGTTGTTTTAATCTCACCAAACCTCGAAAAGCTTCCCTGCGTGCCGTGAAACCCAGGGGAGCTTGCCGGTGGCCTTCCGATCCGCGACCTTTAGGAGGGGAAACTCCGGCATGAAACCCCCAAATGAAAAAGTTAATCGAGAGGTCCTGTCCCGTCTGCTCTGGGCAGGGACGAGGAGCCGTTGCCGGTCCTGTTTCGCAGGCGGTAAGGAGCTTAGCAGGGCTGGGACGAGAATGGCGTCACCCAGGCCGCCGGCTTCGCGCGGTCACGTCACGGCCTTGCCATCTGCCCACCAAAACGCGGGCAGCTCCCCCTCTGCCCATCTGTGCAGGAGCTGCCCTGGAAATGCGTCTCCGTTTTCTCCTCCCACGATAGCAGCTGGGGAACCTGTAGCCTCCAATGGTTGGATGGGAGTTCTTGCAATCCCCCCCGGAGTGATGCCCAAGGCGTCCACTACTGGACGTGCCACCTGCTGGTTGGGGATTTCCCGGAATTTTAGTCTCTGAAAATGTGGAACTTTCCCCCCCAATTTTGCCCCTGGTTTGCGATGTTGGCTTTTAAAATGGAAAACAGCTGTTTTGACCTGTTGTTCTGGAGTTGGAGAACGTGTGGTGGATTCAGATGGGAATCCGATCGCCCTCCCCCAGCAAGGTCTGCTCTCTCTGGCTTTAAGCCGGCGCGCCCGGGGGGGGGGGGAGTTGGCGGATCCTAAGGGACCAGAGAGGACCCACTTTGTCCTCTTGGTCTCTGCTTCCCTCTTGTGGCCGCCCTTGAAAATGACGGCCAGAGGCGTCGTGGGCTCCGTGTCAGATGCGGCTTGTCCCGCTCAGACTTTTCTGCCTTTCGGGGCTTTTAGGAGACGTGTCTTCCGTGGGAGCTCCTCTAGGGTGAGTTCCACAAAATGCGCTGTGGTAAAACTCAGCGGGTGGCGTTGTGATCAGGTGCAGCGTTTGAAAAACCCGGCCGGCGCAGTGAGGCGTTGCAGCTCTGGAAGGTGGTAGCCTGCGGGCTGGAGAATTTGGGAGCGTTTGTGCAAAAACACTAAGCTGCCCGTCTCTACTTGCCAGAGAGAAAGGGGTGGGCTAGATGACCTTCAAGGTCCCTTCCGATTCTAGAAGAAGGATCTAGATCCGAGGGGGGGGTTCTGCCTGGGAGACAGGTGACCATCAATGGCATCTTGTTTCATTCCCTTGTCTTGGGGGCCCCTGCGTTTTGAGGCACAGAAGACTGGAGGTAGAAGCCAGTGGGAGAAGCGCCGCCCCCCCCCACACACACACTCCTGGCTTCCTCTGCAAAGCCTCAGACACTTTGGCCAAGCCGGTGGAACAGCTGGACACCTCGTTTTGGAAGCCAGGGCTTGGCAGCCTGTGCAGAGGGGAAGGTGGCTGCCCTGCCAAAGCCGAGTGCTGATCCCTGTGCTGTCCTGTTTTTAAAGCATCTGGGATGTGCTTTGCCTTCTGCTTTTATTTTGCTTGAAAAGAGAGCTGGGGGAGTGAGCGTAACCCAGATGGGGGCCTCGCCTGACTGGCAAATAGGAAACACATTGGATCCCGGCGCCGGCGCCTCTGGCGCACGAGTGAGCCACCGCTCAGCACCCGCCGGGACACAGCTGTGCGCGGGCACCACTGAGTATCGATGCGCTCACATCCCTCTGCCTCCCAAGTTAGCCTGGGAGGTTTGTTGACCCGGCCCGACCTCACAGCTGCCCGCTTCACCCCTAGGTGCAAGCGATCCAGAAGGCTCTGCAGGACGGTTCCCGCTCGGCTTCTTCCGCCAGCACTGAGCAGCACAAGGATCTCCCCCCCCCCCCCAATCCCTCTGGCTGGTTAATGGTGGGCTGTAACTCCTATGAGCCCTGTCTCTCAGGAGGAAAGGGGTGCTGAGGTGCTGCTGGACAACAACTCCCATCAAGCCCTAGCCAGCATGGACAGTGTGGGGGTGATGGGGCTTGTAGTCTGCCAGTCCTTGGAGGGCACATTTATGGTCTGGAATATTTTTAAAAATGATTTATTTATTTTTAAATATTCTTTTCTCTTTACTTTCCACCCTCTTCTTATCTTTTTAAATACACTCTGAAACAGAATACATATACGTACCTCCCCGTTCATTTCATTCTGCTGGACTGCACTCTGTGGACCTTCCCCACCCGACCCGCTTTGATTGATTTCGGGCTGAGCTGGCTAGAATTTCTTCCTTCTCGAATTTCTTTGAGAAGAGCCTCGTGGCGGCAGGGGTTAAACGGCTGCACTGCACCCGAAACTGTGCTCACGACCCTTTCTAAAGTTTCCCATACTCTTCCAAAACATACTGGGAGGTGGCATTAAAACGTTTCAGACTCACCCCACCCCACCCCAAGGTGGTCCCTTTACTTCTTCAAGGTGATGAAATCCAGTTACATGCCGGAGGACTTCGGCCCTTTTTAATATAAAGAGAGCGAAACGAGAACCCCGCTATGAGGCGTCTCCTATTTTGAGAACCAGCGAGAGCAGTAAAGGAAGCGGCCGGGCAGTTCCGAGGTTCAAACACCTGAACGCCAGCCATGTGGAAGGCTCTCGCGGGGGGGGGGGGGCGGCCTCTGGAGATGGAGATTCCCCTACTTGGGCTTAGATCAGGCCTCCTCCAACCTGGCGCCCTCCAGTAGCTGTGCTGTCCCAGGCATGATGGGAACTGTGGTGGAACCCATCCGGAGGATCCCAGGATTTTCCACCCTAATGTAGTAAACCTCTAGCCCTTTGTGCATGTGGTTTGCCACCCTGAACACGTCTTAGGAGAGCCCTGGCTGCCCGTTAGGGCTGGCAAGACTGGGCTGCATGGGGCACCCAGGGTATGATTCAGTATCGGGCAGTTTGCGCCTGTCCTTAATCCTAGCAATCTCACCGAGACTTGCCGAGCCCACGGGTATGGAGCGGAAGCATCACCTTATGTTCTCTTCCTCCCAGGTTTCAAGACCGCACGCTCCTTACAGGGCGTAAACCGCCGGGCACCCAGAGGGGACCACATAAACCATCAGCACCTTAATCTCCTTCTCTCTCCTTTGTTCCCCAGGAGGCGGACAGCGGGGAGGATGATTGCCGGTTCCAGCCACGGAGGTGAGTGTTGCACACGCGTGTCCCTGCCTGTCTACACGTGTCTGTACGTTTTGGCCACCCTTGGGCCCCTGCCGTGTCTCAGAATGTCTTTTGGTCTTCACGGGGAAAGGGGGGGATTGAAGCAGGGGAGTTATTTCTCTCTGATGGCCAGAGATTGGCAGGTCCTTGGGGAGGCCACTTCTGAATCTGCTCTCCTCCCCCCCCCCCCCGCTGCAAAACAAGAGCCCCTTTTTGGAAAAAAAAAAAGTCTTGCTTACCTTCCTGCTGAAAAAAACAGTGGGCGAGGCAGCTTAATCGACATCATCGTTAAACAGACCAATTAAAAGCCAAAGAAATTAAAAGCCAATTAGACACTCAGATAATTATCATGGCAATTATTAAAAGGGCTTAAATCGTTAAAACAATGTTAAGACCTGCCCTGGGCCACAGAGAGAAGTGACTTTTCTAGGGGTGAGCAGCAGCATGGAGAGCACTCGGGGGAAACGGCAAGGCCGAGGAAAAGTGGCTTTCTAAAGCTACAGCTTCCCGAAACCTCCCGCCCAAATGCTGCACGTAGTTAAAAACAGAACGGAACATGTCCAGACTGTGTGTGAAAGCGTGTTACGTTTGGGGCGTTGGACTGTGTTGTGGGGAGTAGCACAGGCAGCGGTTGCCAACATTAGGAACAGAGGTTGCTGCCATTCCAGGCCATCTCCCTCCCCCCCTCCCCGTATCTCCGTTTCATCTCCTCCTGGCTTCTCTGCAGGGGCCAGGCTGGGTCGGAGGGGACCCACTGCCTTCCAGATGTTGTTGGACTCCAGTTCCCATCAGCCTCAGCCAGCCCGGCTAAGGGTGAGGGATGATTGGAGGGGTGGTTTCCCCATGTCCCCATGGGTTTGGAGACATCCTGGGCCCCAGGTAAGCGAGAGGACCTTCGTAGTTCTTCGATCCGGTAATGCCATGAATCGGGCCCAGGAGCGGGCACGAGGAAAATAAGTTCCGGGTGTGACCAACTCAGGCCTTCCCCCTGACTCCTTCCCAAGCTCTGGCCCTTGCCTAGGAAACGCGGGATGAACCCCTGAGCTGGGATGGGGTATAATCTGCAGAGCAAGCCAAAGATCATCCTTCCATCCAGCCACTTCCTGGACCATTAAAATGCACACTCGGGTCACTGCCTGCAGTGTTTCATTGTGTCTCTGGGTGCAAGACACACACAGGCAAAGAGAAAACCAATAACCCTTCCCAGCCTATCCTGATTTTTCACTTAGGATACAGGTTGTAAGCGCTCCTGTTGCCTCCCCCCCCCCCGCCGCCCCCACACCTGGGGCTTTGGAGGGAGTGGAAGGGAGCTTCCTGTGGGCCAAGCCCGGTCTGACTCTGGCTCGGATGCGCCCGGCCCTGTGTTTGTGTGCGGGCCAGAGATAAGGCTCAACTGCATATTTCAGATGCTTTTTTTGCCATGGGAAAAGATCCGAGCGCCTCCGACAGCCTGCCCTCTGCCCTCCGACTTCCTCTCGCAAAGGGCTGGGAAGCTCGAAATCAGAGCAAGGAGCTGCTGAGGGTCCCTCCTTCCCCTGGTTAATTTTTGAGCAGCTTTGAGAGTTTGTTCTCTGCACAAAATCTCTCTCCCCCCCCCCCCCACTTCTTTGGGGGAAGAGTCAAATCCGCCTCCACCCCTCCAAAGAGTCATTGGAACACTCCACCCGCCGGAAAAGGAGAAGGTCCAGAACTGGGGGGACGTTATTTTTCCTGGCGCCCAGTTCCACCAAGGGGCGTCGGAGGCCCTGGCAGCAGGAGAACATTGGAGAACGCCGGCCGGCTTCTCCCATGCTCAGAATGCCAAGGCTAGGCACAGCCTCGGCCCCGCGCGTGATGCCAGCCACCCGGCCCCGCTGATTCGGATAGCGGCAAACGCCCAAGACCCCCACCAGTGCAAGGCCCATCCTGATCTTCCAGAACTCTGCTGGCCTCTTGTAACCCGGGTTTTCTGATTTAATCAGCAGAAGAACCTTGGTTGGCTTTAGTTTTTCCTGATGAGTTTCCTAGAGATGCAGAGTCGAGAGGGCCGCGCCAGGCTCGGGAGTCCGGGGCTTCAGTCCCCACACTGCCATGAAACTCAGGTCTTGCAAACCCAAGCCCGTGGGTTCCCTGGCCAAGTCAATCCCTCGGACGTTCAGCCTGCCTCTTCTCCTAGCGTTCCTGTTTTCCTGGGGTTCCTCCTCCTCCTCCTCAGGAGAGGCCTGAGGCCAGACCCCCTCTGTTTAGTCAGTTTTGCTTCTAGAGTGAACCGAACCCATTTCGAAGGGGTGGTAGAAGACAAAAAGGGCCAGGATGGAGGCGGTTTGGGGTGGGGGGAGGGAGGAGGAAGGCAAAGAAACCGAGCTTGGGGAAGTGTCTTTTTGAGAGGGACCGCAGCCTTTTCAATACTGAGCCACTTTTTCCGGGACAGCTGGAAGCGCCACCTCCTGCAGCTGCCTTCTCTCGGCCCGGTTTGCATTCCCGCCGGCTTCCCTTATCTGAGCCGGGCATCTGGTTGCCTCTGTTAAACCTCCTGCAGCTGCGCCGCTTTCCAGGAAGCTGCGCCAAAGGGGGGGGGGCTTCCGAGAGCTTGCAGGGAAGGGTTTTTGGTTCTGTCTTTATGCCACCGAGAAGCCGCGCTCACGTTTCTCAAGCTGCACCGGGTGAACCTCTGCCCGGCGAGCCATCTCTTTTCTTGGAGTTGGGCTTAACCTCAAACTTAACCTAAAGCAACCGAGCTCAGCCTGGCACACACTGCCCTGCCACCCTGGCCAAATGGAGCAGCCTTCATTTGAAGATATTCAAGTCATTCCCAAGATTGTGTCCCTCACCTCTGGAGGAGACTACAAGACCCATCGTCCCCACTCCACTGCTCAGCTCTGTTTCACGGGGGGGGGGGTTTGGAGGGAGATCCTGGTGATTGACCCATTTCACATCCTGCCTGACACATCTCAGTGTAAAGATGTTTTGTTTTTCATTTGAATGGGAGACTTCTTTCTTAAAACGCCAAACCCTTCTGAAGAAATGAAATAAGTTAATCTATCACTTCGCCAAATAAACACAAAAAGACCACGGATGATGAGATTCCACAGGCTTCTGGAAAAAACGAACAAGAGGATCCTTGGTCAAAAACTCTCCATAGAAGCAAAAATGACTAAACGTGAAGTTTGGGCCTCTAACGAGAAGGGCAGCAAGGCTAGGAAAAGTGGGCGGCAGGAGGAAAAGAGGAAGACTGAACGTGAGATGGATGGACTCAATGAAGGAAGCCAATGCCTTGAGTCTGCAAGGCCTGAGCAGGGCAGGACCCCAAGTTCTTAATTCACAGACTTGCCTTTTAAGTCAGAAGCAACACCAACAACAATAATTACTTTTTGTTTGCTTGTTTGCTAAAAGGGGGTCCAGTCCAGCCAAGGTGTGGTGCAGGGAGGCTGAGCTGTTCTTTCAAAATCCCATCTGGCAATTCGCAGCTGGGTCTGAATGGGGCCACCTGCCTGTCGAAAATGATTTGCATAACCCGAGCAACCTGGCAGCTGCAAGTTTGAGCTCAAGCGCCCATTAGCCGGCAGGGAAATACTTTCAGTGAGTGGTGTGTTGTGTTTTTTTTGCTGAAGGCAAGAGACAGTGTCAAAGGTGTGGTGAGGGAAACCAGCCAGACGGCCCCCTCCCCTCACTTCACATCTGGATGCTATAACACAGACAAGACAAAAGTCCAGACCGGCCGTAATGACCAAAGGGAGGGGTGCCCCTTTCTCCTCTGTTTTTGCCCAGCACTAAGGCAAAAACGCTCTGCCCATGCCCAGAAGTCCTCTTCTCCTGTTTCTTTTTTCTTACATTCTACCTCTGCCTCCCCCTCCCAACCCACTTGGGGGTTTGGAAGGGGCTTGTCTCCTTCATTTCTTTCTTTCTTTCTTTCTTGCTGCCCTGTTGCTTTGGACTTCCAGTGACATTTTTTAAAAAAATAAATCAATCCTCTTGTGTAAAGGTGAGGGGTGTGTGGTTTTTAAGAAGGTGACTGGGGGCCTGTGAGGGGTCTGGGTCTCGGTGGGTCATTCCCTGCCCTCACCCGATTGGGGAGGGCCAAGGCCAGGGACCCCCAGGCTCTCTCCGGGATCTGATTCCTCCCGGTCTCCCTGCGCTTTTGCAGGCACGCGTCCCTCTGAGCACATAGGGCCTAACGCTTCGGGAATGCTCTGACCGCAGGATGTGACTGCCGCAGAAGTGAGCTCTCTTTGCCACGGGTCATCCTAAAACCTGCTCGGAAAGGGAAGCTTCAGCACCAAAAACACTCATCTCGGTCATAGGGAGGAAAATCCAGAACCCAGCAGGACTCTGGAAGCCTGACTCAAACGTCCCTCGTGGGTGTACAAGTTTTTGAGCGCTGCAGAATTCTTTACAAGGCCCATTGCTTGGGGGGGGGGGGGAGGGAGAGAGATCGGGGTATCGAAGGAGAGGAGAGACCTGGCTAGACACAGAGTTCTGGAGAGCCCCACAGCTGGCCCGGTTTGGGCTCCATGAAGCCAGGAGCCCAGCCCTGCCTTTAATATTTTCCTTATTCAAGGTAGGGTGGCATAAGGAGAGCCATTAAGGGCTCCTCGGGCCATTCTTACCCTGGCCTACCTCCCAGGAAGGTTGTGATGAGAAAAGGGGAGGGAGGAGAGACCCAGGCAAGTCGCCACGAAGGAGGGAGGCTTTCCCGAGAGTCGGCCAGCGGTGCGCTTGGTTCGCCACCCGCCGCGGAGACAGACCCCCCCCCCGGGGAGCCCGAGCGCAGGGGAAGCGCGGTCGGTGCGGAGGCTGATTGGGTATCGATTTAAAAATGGATTTTCCCGGCTTCGCCTCCCCGGGGGACACCAACCCTGGCACACACCCGAGCGGCGGTGGCTCAGGAGGTCCCGTTTCCCGGAGAGGGTCCCCAACGGGGGTTGGCGGGGGGGGGGCCTGGTGGGCAGGCTGTCCTCCACCTCGGGGGGGGGGGGAGAGACGGGGGGCGTCGCGGCTTCCTGGCCCGCCCAGTCTGGAGGCGCCTTCGGGGCTGATCCAAGCGGCACGTTGCGGTCGGGCGAGGCCTCGCCGGGACCCGCGGAGCTGGAGACGAGGCCGGCGGGAGCCGCAGGATCGGGGAGCGAGGGGAGCCCGCGGCCGAGGAGCCTCGCTGGCCACCGGGGGGCGGCCGAGCTCCGGGGCCCCGGCCGGGCTTCCCCGCCTCCGCCTCCCTCTGCGCCTCGTGGCCGGCGCAGGGCCCACCTTCCCCCGCCCCGGGGCCGGCCGAGCAGCGGCGGTGGCGAGGTCGGGCCGCCTTGCTTTTGCGCACTGCGCGCCCGGCCGGCTCCGCGGCGAGGAGCCGAGAGGACGCGCCGCCGCCGCCGCCGCCGCCGCCGAGGGGGTGGCCCGCCCGCCTTGCCGGCCCCGGTGCGCCCCGATCGCCGCGCGGCCCCCCTCCTGACCGGGCTCCGGCGGGCCAGGGAGCCGGGCCGCCCCTCCTCCCTCCGGCCGCCCCGCGATGATCCCTTACTTCTCGGACAACGCCGTCATCTCCCAGAACGCCATCAACCAGCTGTGAGTACCGTCGGCGCCGCGCCCCGCCGGGGGGAGAGAGAGAGAGAGAGAGAGAGAAGAAGCGGGGCCGGGAGTTCGCCTCCGAGACGCCCCGGGGGGGGGGGGGCCGCGTCTACAAGCTCTGCTGGCTGGGGCTTCTGGGGCTTGTAGTCGCGCGCGCCCCCCCCCCCTCCTCCGGGACGTTCCCAGCTCTGAGCCCGGGACAAGTCGCTCCCTCCCGCCGAGGGTCCCGTCCATCCAGGAGTCCATTTGGAGACCCACGGGGCGGGGGAGCCTCCCCCTTCTTCCCCCCCCCCCTCGGAGTGGTTACTTTGGCGGGCGGGGCCCGTGGCCGCCACCCTGCCCGGCGAGGATGGCTGCCCGCCGGCGCCTGTTTTCCTCCCGGCGGAGAGAGAGCGCGCGGTGTGGATCGGGCTCTTGCTTCTCCCCGGCGCGCCTTCCAAACTGCGCTGCCCCCCAGCCAGCCCCCCCCCCCCAAATCTTCTCCCTTCCCCTCGGGCCCTAACCGCGTCTCCAGCAAGGGGGGGGGGGGAAACGGTGGGGTGGCCGCCTCGGTTTCAGTGTGACGTCGGTTACGATTTGGCCCTGTTTGAGGTTTTGGTTTTCGGTGTGTGTGTTTTTTTTAA
This sequence comes from Intellagama lesueurii, assembly GCA_037013535.1. Classification (NCBI taxonomy): domain Eukaryota; kingdom Metazoa; phylum Chordata; class Lepidosauria; order Squamata; family Agamidae; genus Intellagama; species Intellagama lesueurii. The sequence continues at coordinate 1,269,436 of JBAJHW010000015.1, read as the reverse complement.
ACAACTGTCCTCCTCCTCCTCCTGCTGCTGTTTTCTCCGGCATTTGTTTCGTCTCGTTTATGCCAATTTTCCAGAAGTCATCCCGGGTGAGGAGTCAAAAGAGGAGACTGCTTTGGGAAGGAGGCCTGTGTCGGTTCCCTCTGTCCGGCCTTCGCCTTCTCCCCCCTTCCTGGCTGGGGAGAGTTTAGGGGAAAGAAAGAAAGAAGGGGAGGGTCTTTTGAACATTTCCAAGGAAACCCTGCAACTGGCACAGAACCGGGAAGGCAATGGTGGGGAAGTTGTTGGTTAACTGGAAGTTTAAAAGAAGGTTTAGAAAGCGCTATCTCTCTCTCCCCCGTCCCTCCAATCCAGCTTTTTCACTTCCCATGCCGGGGGCCCCGGGGACAGGAATTGCTCCCATCCAGTAAGCCCACCAGCTATCCTAGCTTCAGGACGGCCAGCTGTGGGTTTGCCATTTAGGTAGAAGGCTGGCAGGACGCACAGGTTGGGAATCTGTGTGTGAAAGGATTCATCAGCTCTCTCTCTCACACACACTCACACACCCCTGTTTTGTGCTCTCCTGCCCAGGTGGAGGGCAGCTCCCATCATCCCCTGCCAGAGGGTCCCCTGCCTGGCTGGACTTGGCTCACCGTGAAGACAGGCGCTCGTCTGTCTTCCTCTGCGGCCTCAGTCACTGTGGGACACGTTGCTTTGCCGGCGGCCAGTCCAGCTCCCCAGTGCCTCCAGTTCAGGACAAGCCACGGTCTTTCCTCTTCGCCTGGAACGCTGTTCCCACTCGGTCACAACACAGAAGACCAGGCTGGGGGGGAAACAGACCAACCCGCTCAACCGGGGAGCTTCCTCTCTTCCCTGTCTTTAGCAACCATGTGCTGATTCAGCACACATGGATTTAGGTTTCATGGAGTCCAACAGACTTTACACTCAAATAAGCACACAGAAGGGATTCCTGCCTTCGTGCCCTACAAGTAGATCCCACTGCCTTTCTTCCCACCCTTTCCTCCAATGAACGTGCTTGTTATTTCCTCCATTTCCATATAGTTTGACGTGGTTTCTTATTTCATTCATTTTATTCCTCGGGTGGGATCCTTTCACCTTCTCCTTCCCCTGCCTTACGACACCTCTCCTGAAGTGCCCAAAGTGTAAGCTTCCTTGGAGCAGAGACTTCTTAGGCAGCTAAAAGTCTCCCAAAGTCCCAGACACGGCAGGTCGGTTCGGAGGACCTAGTGGTTAGAGCGTTGGCCTCCAGCGGTGGAGGCCGGCTTCAAATCCAAGATCCAAAGCCAGCTCTTTGCATTGCCTGTCTTTCGGTCCATTTCCATTCCCTACTCGTAATTCTTGCCCGGGAGTAAACACGTCCAAATCTCTTCTCGCTTGCCCTGATAACAGCCGCTGTGGTTTTCCTGTCCTGGGGCAAAACCCTCTTCCTGTAAACACCCTTTCCTAGAATCTCAATCAGATCCCTTTGATTCTTCTCCGTGTAGCTCTCTTCTGGCCAGGCTCTTCAACCTCTGCAGATTTTGATGGGGAAAGTGGGAGGGGGCCGACATCGCCTCTGCCACCCCTATCGGGTGTCGGAGATGGGACGGACGGCTGTCCAGGAATAGCTCCGGAGAGACCCGAGTCAGCAAACCAGCTTGTACAGTCGCTAGGCCCCGTGAAGCTGTCTTCGGCCAGCAGCCACGTGGGGTACGTCTGGGCGATGTTTCGCTCACCCGCTTCTCTCCATCCTGGTGTTGAACCTTTCCCTTTGGCTTCGAGCCCTGCAGAGCGAGCCTGGGGTCCCTATGCTGTGAAAACAGCTTTTATTTAAAAAAAAAAAAAAAAAGCAACACGTGGTTCTGTTTCTCTTCTGATGATTATGATCTGGCAGATTGTTTTTGGCAACGAGGGTGGGCCCGAAGTCGCTTTCCCCAAACGCTGGCGTCCCTCGCAGTGAGAACAGAAGAGGTGGTTTCTGATTTTGCTGAAGGTGCACCAGAGATGTATCCAGGCAGAAGCGGGCGCTGGCGATGTGCTGGCGATGCTGCTGGGTTGCAGTGCCCAGAAGCCCAGCTGGCCTGAGGGAGAGCGGCCTGAAGCTTAGGGGGTCAGGGAATTTACCATGCCCCCTGGGGGATAATGGGAGTTGTCGTTTCCATAGATGGGCTTTTTAAAGCACAGAGGTCAGAGGAGTGGTGAGGCCCCAGGAAAAAGCCCAGCGTGGAACCGCTCTGTTGGCTGCGCCCTTCAACCAGATTTCCTTTCCAGGCCCGTCTCAGAGACTTGGGTTTTAGGAATGGCAAATTTTCCGCTGGCCTCTTCGTCCCAGGACACGGTCCGGCATAACCCGTTCTGGACACCCTTCTGCTGAGTCTTCCGTGGCTCTGAAAGGGCTGTAATGAGTCGCTTTGTTTCTGGGCTTTGTATTTGCTCCTGCCGCCTTCCCCTCCAACAAATGGCAGCCTCAAAACACAATTGGTCTGGTCCTTTGGCATTCTGCCTCTTGTGAACATCACCATGGCATCTTGCTTCTTGGGCAACCTTTTGAGAATGGGGAGAGGGGAAGAGATTGGTTGGTTTCCTTGCCTGCAAGAGGGTGAGCTATTTTCTGGGGCTCTCAGAGAGATTTATTTAATTATTTATGTCTGCCTTTGCGCGGGTGGTTTTTTGCACGCACCCCAAAAATGTCCAACCCCCCCTGAGGTTTGGGATCTGGGTTTTTTTCCACCCCGGGGACATTTCTCCATCTCCTTTATGGGGCGGACTCCAGAGGGCCGGGCGAAATGTGTTGACACAGGCTTGTTCAGGATGCAGGAGAGCAAACAATGTCTTTGTGCAATACATAATTCACTCTTGGAATTTGCCGCCTTGGGATGCGATGCCGGGAAGTTGCCTGGAGGATGCGGAAAGGCCTTGAAAGAGAACGGTGGTCCGTGGCAATGAATGGCGATAGAACCTCCATCATCCAGGGCAGTGTACCTGAGTGCCAGGCAAGAAGCGCAGCGGTTGGAGTTGCCTTCCTTCTCTCTTTACGGGTACCCCGAGGCATCTAGCCTTCAGAAAGGAGTCCTGGAACGTGACAGGACCTGGGGCTCCCCCCCCCCCCGAAGACCGCTCTAAGGGCCTGGATGTGCACAGGGAGACCCGAATCATGACCCATTTAGGTCCCATTGATCTCAGATAGGGATGTGGCGCCGTCTCAGTGTGGTTTTGGTTGCATTTCCCCAAACTGGTGGACGAGGTGTGTGCCTTTCCTTCAGAGAGCTTAAAACTACTGATAGGACTCTCTTACTGCTCCCAATGAACAGCCCTTCAAGTTAGGCCAGAGGGAATCTCTCAACCCCGACCAAGCACAGCCCTCTCTCTGGACAACGAATCGCCATGTCGATCCCATTCGCATTTCCTAGCCTACCTTTTAAAATCTGCTTGTGTATATATTTCAGGACTATGTGTTTCTGGCCATTCTTCTTCTCTCTTTAAAAAAACAACAGCAACAAAATGCGTTTCAACATAAGAGAAGGTGCCCGCGCCAGCTCGCTGTGAACCCTAATCCAGAATTCTCCGCCCTCCTGGTTGATCGTTACAGCCGAAACGGAAGATTGTAGGTTTAGTCAGTCTGGCTTGGTTGTCCGGAAGCGTTCTGGAAGACGGCGCAGAGACTTAGTTAAGTTGGCTCCCGACGTTAAGACGATTTAAGGAGTTGCCTGGGTATCGGGAGGTCCCGAGGAGGCAACCCTAACCCTTTTCCTTCCCTGCTGTGGGGAGATAAGTCCTTGCAGTAAACAAGAGATCGGACAGGACGCGTGCGCCTGTGAGAGAACACACACACACACCCCGTCTGTCTTCGATGCATGTGTGTGTGGATTTTGTGGTCGGAAGAAAAACTCTGAAGTGTTCGGTTGGGGGAGTTACAGAATTCTGATTTCGCTATTTTAGACGACTTGCGTTTTCGGATTCTTTCCGCGGAGTGAGAAAAGAGGGGATAGGTGAAAAGGTTTGCGTGTGTGTGTGTGCTGGCAGGATATCACTCTCAAAATCTGGTAGATGTAGTTTTAAAAAGTTACTTTTTTCTCCTAGCCTCATGTGTGTGCTTAGGTGTTTTATTTTGTTTTGTTGTTGTTGTTTTTAAATTGAACTCTTGGTGCCGTTTTGCAGCCAGACTAGTCCTTAAGGTAGCTCCCCCCCCACCCCAAAATGTAGGCACATGAAATTTCTCCCCTCCAGCCTCATTTGGGGGTTGGGATTTGAAACACTTTTTCCTTCAACTCTGAATTTCAGATGGCCTTGGGAATCATCGTCATATTCTCTCTGTGTGTGTGTGCATACACACAGAGAGACATTTCAGCTCTGAAATGCATTGGTCTCCGCTCTTCCTGTCCTTGAGAGCAAAACCCGAAGGCTTCCCTCCGCCCTCCCCACTTTCCACAGGAAGCAGAACAGGCTGCTTCTCCCTCATCGGTCTGGGCGCTCCCCAGCTGAACTGTGGTGGGAGCAGAGCATGGAAACCTTACCTTAGTTCATGGACTTCCAATCCCCAAATCCCGTAGCCGGCCGCAGGTCCCGACATCTCTCATCTCCCCCATTGATGAGTGAATGGGGATTTTAAGCAAATGCAACTGAGGGTTCCATTTTTTTGCCTCTGAGTTCCCTCTGGCCTCACCCTTCATGGTCTGGATCTAAATCTGCCTGCTCCAGATAACGCTTCAGGCTGTACCCTACTCTAGAGTAGAGCCATAACTCCTCCTTGGTCCTTTTCTTGTGTGCCAGAACAAAGAACTGGCCTTTCCTCCTCCTTGCCTATGAGAGCTTTTCTCTCCATCCCGGACCCACTTTTTCCCTTTGTGAGAATTATTTTTGCATAAATTGGACATAGCGATCCCACCTGCCATTTCCTTTCCAGGACTTTTAAGAATTGAGAAGCCTTGGATGGATTGCTTGTATCTTTCTGAACCGTCAGACAGTCCTTCCGTGCTTCCTGTTCCTGTGTGCACTTATGGAAATTTTACATCTCTAGAGAGAACTTAACTACATAAAGTCCCAGAAATCTTTCATTAAGGCCTTCATGTTATATAATTTGAACACCATCGTATAGACATATTGTTTATCATTGTAAAATAACATATTCCACACTCTACATTTCTTCAGTTTTTCCAGAAAAACAAAAAATGGCTTTGGGGGAAAAAATGGGGGGGGGGAAACCCTCTTTTCCCCCTCAATTTTTCCAGTTTTTCCCCAGGCCTTCCTATCTTTAGAGCCAACCCTCTAAATGGGGTGCCTGGCAAACTTGTACTATAGACCCTTCCAGCTCGTCATCATCTCTATTTACAGTCCACAGACAGTTGCAGACTGTTTTGTGTTCGAAATAACACCAATCCAGAGAAAGTGCCCGCCTGAGATCCTTTCCAATTAGCTGCTTTTCTCGTTGGGTTCTTCTTTCTTCCCCTTCCCTTCTCTTTCCCTTCCTCTGTCTCTTAAAGACAGAAGTCACACCACGGGCCTTTTGCTCCCCGGGGGGGGTTGTGTTTTGTGCCTCTAAGCCTGGCCACCCTCGTTCCATAGGCGTCTCAGGGCTCCTTTAAGAATCAGGATTTGTAAATCTCTCCTCCTTTCCAATAGCCTTCCTTATTCAGCTCCAGGTACACGGTGTGCAGTTTGATTGGGCTAACACCGGCTCGGTTGGCCGTCTCTTGTTACAAGGCGCAGTGAACTTCAACCGGGCATTTAAAAGACAATTTTGTTTTCTTACCTGGAAAGGAAGCTTTTCTGGAGGGCAAAGTGCCAGCGGTATTTGATTCTGAACAAACTTTCTGGTCAATTTCTGCTCTGTGAAATTGACCTGGAATGTCTCCTGACTTAGCCCTCCTTTAGTAGAAGAGACAATATCTAGTGAATGTCAACCCTGTGAAATTCACACAGAATGTCTCCTGAGTACTTCCCATCCATATAAATAAATGCTTGGTTTGGTGTTCCTTTGTTGCCAAGTGTCAAATTCTTTGCTTACAAAGTTCTTCCCAGATTTCACTTGAATGGTGGGGTCTCTTCCGTTGATTTTGGAGAACTAGAATCCACGTGGCCGGTTCTCCTCAATGCGAAAATGGGGCCTTCTATTCTCGGCCTCCACCTGGCCCGTCTGAGCTCCCAGGGCCGCTCACGACGGGCGGCCTCGGCTCGAAGCAGCCTCACCCTTTGTTGCTTGCCGGCTGTTGCCACAACACAGCCCTGAGCTCTTTGCTGAGTGGCTGCCGTTTATTTTGCATTCACTCTGTGCCAGTCCTGGCTCCGGCCGAACTCTCTCTTGTAACCCACACTGTCCCTGGAAGTGGAACCTCAGACAAGATTTACAAAATGTATTGTTCTTCTTAATTGTTGCTAATTAGCTACCTTTCCACCCTGCCTTTCCTCTGGGAAGCTTGAGCCTATGTGAATCTCTTCTTCCCTTCTTTATCCTCATAGCCACAACCCTGCGAGGTAGGCCAGGCTTTTAAGGAAGGTGGTTGGCCCAAAGTTACCCGAGGAATTGCACCACTGAGTGGGGATTTGAACCCAGGCTCTCCAGATCCCAGTCCAGCACCCTGAGTGTTACCCTCGGTCACCCTAAGTTTTAAGTTAAAAAAAAATTGAGAGAAAGGCGCAAAAGATAGAGGTGGGGAAGCGCCTCTGTGAAGCCAACTCGGGATGCATTCCTTTGTGGCTCAGTTTGGAATTGATTGATTGATTGATTGATTGATTGATTGATTGAGCAGTCCAAATTTCTGTATTTGGAAACCTCCCCAAGGGCTGTGAAAGTTGGGTGGAGGACAAACATTTAGAATGAATGAATGAATGAATGAATGAATGAATGAATGAATGAATGAATGAATGAATGAATGAAAAAGGTAGAAACACGTGGCTCAAAAGTGGCATTTTCATCCAGCACCAGGAAGAGAGGGAAAAAAATCAGGGTCAATGATGATCGTGTCTCAGTAGGAAAGCATTCTAAATTCGGGGCACCACTGCAGAGAAGACCCTGTCTTTTAGGTTCCGTATGTATAATCCATTTTCTCCCACTCATAGAAGTTGGAGAGAAGGGTCTCCTTGGAAAACCATCATATGCGGGCAGGATTTTGTGCCTTTCCTCTCTCCGCCAAGCCGGTTTCCGATCAGTCTTCCTTTACTCTCACCTTTTGGGGATTTTTCAGTCCCAGTTGGGTGATGCTGAACTGTCCGGCATCTGCAGGAGTGGTTTGTTGCTGCTTGGGCTGATTAACTGTCTATAAACCCAACTTTACCTCTGGGGAGCTCAAGGCAGCCTACGTAGTCCCCTCCCCTCCCACCGCCCTCTTCTTATTAATCATCATGCCAATCTTATGGGGCCGAGGATTACGCTGAATGATGTTGGTTGGCCTGAGGTGGCAGAGGAAGCTTTCTGTCTCAGCCCCGGGTTGGGATTTGAACCCCAAACTTCCTTTGCCGTTTATCTGGAGGGCCCCCGGCTGGAGGAGGGCGGAAGAAGCCTGTTTTAAGGGATTTCCTGTTGAGAAATAAATGTGACTTTCCTGGAGCAGGAATTGCTGGTAATGCGGAGAGGATCAGTCGAAGCGCCGCGCTCGCCTCTGTCCCCTGAACATCTTGACCACGTGTTCCCTTCCAGAAACGGTAGCCTCGTCTTGACTCAGCAATTATTCCTCTTCCCCCCCCCCTCCGCTCCCAACACTGAACTAGAAGCAGTCTGCCGGAAATGAGCACACCCGCACCGTGTGTTTCGTCCTGAATCTTGAAAGCCTCGTTTAGCTTGCCAGGTGACTTGAGTGGGTTTCAAGCTGGAGAGGCCAAGAGCTGAACCTCCGACCGTCCCGTCCAGTTTCATTTCCGTCTTCCAACCCAACTTGCTAGATGGCTCTGTTACGCCGGTCTTTGCCGTTAATGATTGAGGCCCTTGGGGTTTCGGAATAAAACTGGAGTAGGGCGGGTATCACCATCCTTAGATATCGATGCAGACTTTCAGTCTGGAGCATGGAAGTGTGTTCCCATAGCCGTGTTGAAGTAGGGGACTCTGGGAGATGTAGTCCAGAAAGTAGCTTCCCCCAGCTCTCTTTTGGAAAGGACCGTGGTGCCTCCTTCGCAGGAGGTGCCAGGTCTGATCCTCGGTGTCTTCAGCTAGATCGACGCATCAAGCGGCAGGTCGTTCCGAAGACTCCTGGCTGTTGCTGCCAGTCCGAGCCTGTTTCAAATCATCCTGTATCCCCCAAGGCAGAACAAGTGACTTAGGAATAACGGCTGCGTCTGCATCACGGGAGGGGGATAAAACCTTCCTGGAGAACCTGTTTTTCTGCTCCTGCATAGCTGGAGCCTGGGTTGGTTCTCCAGCTCCTTGTAAGTCTCTCTGGCCGGCCTGCCCGACCCTGATGCTTCCACATCGTTCTTCCTTGACCTGACGCAGCCGTGCCTCTCCCGTTCCCCTGGTCAGCTACTTTGGGATGGGAAAATGGCCTGTGCTGAAGGTGGAAAGTTTATTCCAGGCATAAAGTGCTCCTGGTAACCCAATCCCTGTGGGGGAGCCTGCGGTTGGGAGAGCGGCATTGACCTGTTCTAGCACCGACCCTATTGAATCTTGCCATCGGATATCAGCCTCTCGGTGGGAGGTAACGCTTCAGGCCTGCCGAGTTGGCGCTGGAAGTGTTTCCTCACATGCACATTTGAACTGACTTGCTAAGGCTTTGCAGAAACAGGGGATTTCCTTGGCCCCTGCCTTCCTTACTCTCAGGTAAATAAGGCCTTTTACGGCGACTCGGCTCCGTTGCTCTCGGGAGACAGATAAAAGGCCTGTTGTTCTTTTGACAGCTCTGCTTTCCGGTCCGATTTCACGTGTGAACGGAGGCGTTTTATACACCACCTTCCATTTTCACAGAAAATCCGGAAGAGATTCGCGGAATAAAATCGTGTCAAAATCCGAGAAGAAGGAGTGTCACTGTTGTTAAATCTTCAGCTTCCACCGAACAGAGGCGGAGTTGGCGGGACTGAAAGCCAGGAAGGCGCTGTGACAGATCGAAGCTGAAACATCATCTCTGGTTGTCATTCAGAGCAGATACCAGCTGGACTAACGGCATGTTGAGAGGTCCCCTGACCTCAGCGGGGCAGTTGTTTCGAGCGCTGGGGGCCACCACCGAAAAGGCCCTCCACCACAGTGCAACCAGACGACCATCGGCAAGTTGAAGTGTGGCGATCAAGGCATCTGCAGAACGTAAAGACCTGGGCGGCTTCTCTGGGAGAAAGTGGTTCCTCAAATGTGGCTCGTGGTCTTGCATGCGGACTCTTCAAATGAGCCTTTTGGCCTTCAACCGTTCTAGTAAAAGGAACTGCAGAGTTTGACCTTCCTGAGATTCTGTTATTGCTACTCTCCCGAGAGGGGCTTTGGAGAATATTATTGATTTAATTTATTTAAAATATTTTTAACCCACCTTTCTCCTGACAAAGGACTCCAGGCGGCTTACAACGATCAAAAGACAGTATTTAAGTTTGCGACAACGAGTATACAGTACCGAAAGGATCAGTGAATACAACACCGATAACACCCCAGCCTACGTGAATAAACAGAGGCATTTGTGCCTCAAACGGACTCCTGCTTGCAAAGAGTTGGTGGCTCTTGCCGGCAGTTCACATTTTTGCTCGGCCAGAGTGCCTTCCATGGCAACTGGAGTGGCAGCCGAGCCGGTAGCCTGGATACGGCAGGCGCTTTGCGGGCCGTGAGGCGTCTCGGCGGAAACGTGCCCAAGGTAGAGAGGCATGGGCGGGCGGGCGGGTGCCAATCATTCAGACGATGGCACTTTGGTGTGGCGCCTTGTAGGAACTGACCCTGTGGCGTTCTACCGCGGGTCTTCCGCTGGCTGCGTAAACCACACACACCAAACAATTTTCACTCCTGCTTAATACCAGAACTTGGGAACATGCCTTGAAGTGCACTTCACCTTCCGTCCTTCATCCTCTCTGTTTGTCATTCAGAACACATCGAAAGCTAGAAGGGAAGAGGCCGATTCCCGGTTTTCAGGATCTTCTTTCCTCGGTGACTTGGTTGTGAGGTCACCTCGCCACAGGCGACCGAGGAGATTGGAGGCTGGCAGTCCTGCTTAGCGGTACTCCAGGAGCCAAGACAGCGTTGCTTTGACAGCATCCTGTACTTATTGGCAGTATTCTTTGATTGCATCCTGTGACTCTTGTCTCCCTTTTTTAAAAGAATGACGTTTCTAGCCCTCAAGATGGGCAGGCGCCTGTTCCAAAGAGTGCATGCTCAGCTCGGGGGACTTTCTCAGCTGGAAGGTTGCTTTGTCATGTTTCTGAAAATTGGCTTCTCCTCACCGGAAGCCTCTTTGCTCCTTCCCTCAACACCGTAATAGCTTCCCATGCAACAGCCAGCTGGCTTCTTTCTTCGTTTCCAGGCTCCTCTGCCCCAAAAACGTGGGCTCCCGTTCCTCTCTCCTGACGTCAGGTCGCCCCATGCCGGGCTCGTTTGTGCACCTTTCTCCCATGGTGTTGTCACTCATCCAAGTCGGCGAGGGTGGGATGCTTGAAGAAGAAGCCAAAGAGCCTGATCCACCGCCCGAGGCCTTGTGCGCCTCACTTAACCTCCCTCCGCCCAAGACCGCGCCCTCGTGTTGCCTGCAATCATGAATCAGACTCGGGTCCAAAGAGAAAATACTTGTGTGGTTCCAGACTCCCTGTGTCGAAGCTTTGAGACAGGACCTGCATTGCTCAGCCAGCTGCTTCTCCTCTCTGATGTCCTGCATTTAAATATAGCCTTTTCTGTGCTTCTCGACTAATTTGGAGATAGGACTGAGCGCTGATCTTGCCAACTTAACATCCCGGTCTTACTCTGGGAGCATCTCTTCCACACCTCCTTAGCAACGCTAGACTTGGGGCAGGTTTGAGAATACCCCAGTGGGCCACTTTGAGACCCTCTCCTAGTATTTTTACACTTCCAAGTGGCCAGACTGTTGAGTCTTTCTCCTGCTGAGGAGCTCCTTTTTAAACTTGGAGGTGTGTGGTTGGATTTGGGTACCACTTGGTGCTCTCCGTTCCCTAAAAAAAGGATTTGTCTGTCCAGCCATGTGTGGGTTAATTTGCCTGTGACTTGCAGGCTTTCCATGAGTTTTGCTTATCCGGTCACCTGTGGCGAGTTAAGGGGGTCCTCCAGGCAACCAGTCTGAGAAGATTTCATAAACAGTGTCTTTCCCCCCTTCCTTTTCAGTTTAAAGCTTTTTAATTTGACACAAGTAACTCTTATATAGATGTGAGCAAACTGGCATAAGGGTACTTTTTAAAAAAACAACAATGGTATTCACTCACCCAGTACGTATTGCCTCTTCTGACCAACAATGCATCCCCGATATTTCTCACTCAGAAGGCCTGTTTCCTTCCCTACCACCCTCACACCCTCCCTCCGTTCCTTTGTTTTTCTCTCTCAAGAAAATTGCCACTCCGCCTTCCTTCCTTCCTTCCTTTCGAGAGCAGAGAAAAGGGGGGAAGGTCGAGCGTTAATTTCAAGCGACGACTGTACTGGAGCAAGGCTTTCGTGGGGGTGGGCGGGGTGGGCTCTTGGTAAACAGGGTTCTAAGCCCGACATCGGCACGTGATCGTCCAAATGACTGCTCTTCCTGGAGCTTTTTCTTTTTCACCTGGAGTCAGCAAACAGGTTTCCGCTCAGCCGCTGGTGGAAGGGCGTGACGTAACCTGGCTGCCTTTGGTTGTGTTTGTTTTAAAGTTTGCACATTCCTCATGGTTGTTCTCTCGAGCACCTAGGTGTGTCCCGGGTGGCATCGAAAAGCAAGTTTTCTCCTTGCTTTTTCCTCTTCCTTCTCTGGGTTCTCCCTCCATCATTTCGTTCCGAGAAGCCTTCTCTGGGCCAAGAGATGCCCGGGCACCCTCTCGTGATCCTGTGTGCGGTCTTGATCTCGGGGAGCCCTGGCGGATCTCTCCCCATTCTCCATATCCTGTCTGCAACTCTCGCCTCACTGCCATGTGGCTCGGCGGAACGTTTTGGGTGTGAAGTGGAGAGAAAACTGACGAACAGAAACCATAACTTGTGCCGTGAAGTTGAATCACGAGGTTACAGGAACGGGATTAAAGGGGGAAAGGTTTAGCCTCCTGTAAGTGCCAGGTTGGATTCCTCCCCCGCCACGTCTTCTTTTAACCCCATCAAGGAGCGAGCAACGGGAAAAGCCCACCTCTTTGCTTAAGGCTCCGGACAGACAGAATCATATCAAAAACCAGGAGGACTACAGCCTTGCTTTGCCACAGCTTAGTTGGAGGTAGTTCCCTGCTCTGGGAAAAACAAGGCCCGCTGTCATTTTTTGCTGCAGCGGCTGGTCCCTGTAAGCCAGGATGGTGGAATCTTCGGCTCCCGTGAGATTTCTGGCCTACGACTCCCATCTGCCCCAGCCGACCAGGCTAAGGAGAAGCAGCAGAAAACGCCGTCGCCTGACGCCTCCAGAGGGTCAAAAGCGGCTGCTTTGTAAACTGGGGAAATATTTAAAATTCCTTGGCTGCCTGACCCGGTTGGCACTTTTCCCCAGCTCGCTCGGGCGGCTCAGCTCCTTGGCTACCACGTTACGCTTTTCCAGAAGCGGGACCAAAGGCCTTAAGTCACCGCTTCCTCTCCCTTTCCTTCCCTGGGGGAATTTCTCGGGGAACACGCTTGAAGTCACGCGCTCGTCCCCCTTTGGCCTTTTTGGCCTGCAAAACCAGACGGGCAGCGTGTCGAATAAAACAGAGGCGGCCTCTCCGAGCCGTTGGGGACTACAACCTCCACCATCCCCAGCCAGTGCTTGGGGATAATGGGAGTTCTCGTCCTGCTCCTTGGACCCAAGAGCTGTTTCAGGCTCTTCGCCTCCCCTGTGCCCCATAGGTGTGGGTCTCATCCACCCCAGACCGCAAGCACCTGCAGTCTGGATGATGTGACAACCGGGCGGGGGGGGGGCACCAGCTGCGTCGACGTTCCCACGCTCTGGATGGGGCGAGACTTCCCCTTCTCGGAAAAAGTCTCCACTTCCCTGTTCTTGCATCCGCCAGCCCCAGAGTTGACGGGCCCTCTCTCTCTCTCTCTCTCTCGGTTCCCTTTCTTTGACCTCCAGCTGCGTCTGGCTCCGTCCCTCCCCTCGGCTCTCTGACGTCTGTGACCAGGATGGGGGCAGAGGAGTGGTGTTGGGCATTCAGAGCTTGAAAAAGTTTGATTTATTTTTTTTACTACAATTCCCAGAATCTGTGCCCGTGGCTTCCTCGCTTGAAGGATTTCGCCTCACTTGGAGTGGGTTTCTACTCATGAGGACTAGAAACTTCCCCCCTCTTCCAAAATGCAGGGAGGCAATTCCGAAGCAGCGCAACGTTCTGCTTTGGGTGGAATTGCCAGTGCTAAGTAGGCAGCGCCTCTTAAATAACTTTTTTTTTCTCTCTCCCAAAGCTGTGTCTGTGTTTATCTGGGCCTTATCTCTGGAGGAAGCAGGTATGGCTCAGATTTGCATAGCAGAAGCAGAGGCGTGTCGTCTACCCCCTTAACCCCTGGAGTGTTTTTCCAAACTGCCTGCCTGCAGTTCTCTCCTCAATAATCCACTTGAGGTCAGATTTTCTGCCCTGTGCTTTTTTCTTTTTTAACTGCCTTGGGCTCCTGTTGTTGTGTTTAATACATCCTGGCTTTTTTTTGGCTTATTCTGCTCTGCTTTCTTTGACCTTTCTGGATTTCTACACCCCCCCCCCCCCCAGCGTACCTGAATGGTCTGTTTTTCCACGTTCTTAAGAAAAAGGTGGAAGACTCCGGGAAGTGTCTGTGGGTTACTTAGACCGTTGTGCAATGCACCACCCAGACAGATCCAGGGGCTGGAAAAATGCAACTTCCTTGGGTTACCATTCCCAAAAGCCACGACCCATCGTGGCTGGGGATTCTGGGCAGTGTAGTTCAAAACGATCACATTTCCCACGCTCCTGGAGGCATATCGTTTTAATTTGGGCCATGGAGAAGGCGAGAGAGGAAGGAAGATGGTTGGGGGAGAGAGAGAGAGAGAGACCTTAGGGAACAGACTTTGGCCGCGTGAACTTTCTGTATGCCGTTTGAGAGGGCCAGAGAGATTGTTCATCTTTGCAGGAGACGGGGCTGTTTTGGAGAAGTAAAATTAAAGTGCCCGACAGAAAGCACTCCCTTGGCACGCAGGGGGTCAGTCCTGCCCGTCAGTCGCCAGCATTGACACTTAAGGTGCATGTCTGGAACCATCAACCTATGAATTTAGGTAGGTAGATTAGGTATTTTATTTAAATCACACTTTCCTCCCTACGCAGCGCCCCAAGACGGCCCAACGTCGTACCTCTGTGATCCCAGGGACTGAGTCCAGAACTTGGAAAACCGTGACACCTATTAAAAACATTTTAACTTCCGGAACCCTTCCCTGGGCCACGGTGGCTCAAGAATCTGGATCGGGAAGCGGATGCGATTCGCCTTGCTGGCTGGCGTGAGAAGCGGGTTGATGGTCGGACAAAGCCAGCTCATTTTAAAGCCCGTCGCCTCGAGGCCAGTTCCCCCTCTGTCCCCACCCGCAGGACCCCCCCCCAATGATAAAGAGCGTATCTGTTCCCCACTCAATGGGCCTTTATGTCACTCAGCTGCAGACTCCCAAAAACCTCAGGTCACGCAGGCCACATCCTTCTCCTTTTCTTCTTCTTTTGGCACAGCAAAATTATTCTCCAGAGATCGGAGGGGACGGGGAAGGGCAGGCGGGCAGGCAGAGAAGGGACAGGGGGCGTGAATGCCATCCTGTGTCCCTCTCACACACCCCCAACACACTCACACAAGGAGGGAGAGTAAGCAGGATCCTTTAGGTGAAAGCGAAGGCTTTTTTACCTAGAGGAGGGGCTCCTGGCCGGCCGGATTTGAGGCTCAATGCCCGGATCATTTCAAATAAAACGGTGGCTGCCTGACTCCCCCCCCCCCCCGCGCGCAGGGCGTGTGCCTGTGGGTGCGGTGTTTTTCCCGTGATGCGGAAAGCTAAAGCAGCACGGACGTTTGCTTAAATAAAATCATAAACTTGGGCAATTCACCACCGGGCTCCTCCTCTGTTACGCATTGTGCTCTCGGTGTGGCGTTTTTTATTTCTGGAAAAGGTGGTTACCTCGGTCTTCAGTTTGTTGTGTGGTTTTAAAAAAAAGAGTCTTGTGGACCTTTTTAAAGGCTGACAGGTTTTATTCCGCCTCCTTGGGGCTATAGGATGCTTTTTTCATGCCTCTGAAGAAGTGGGTTAAAGTCCGGGAAAGTGGACGGGAGCCAAAGGGAGCTTCCCAGTTTTGTAAGGTAGCCCAAGAGTCTTAGATCTTTCTGCTGCATTTAGTGTGCTATCCATTCCATTATTTTCAATAGGCTTGAGCTGCACCGGTGAAGAGTCTGGTGGAATCCGGAAGGTTGTTATGTTCTCTGTGGCATCAATTTATTGATGGCCGTTTACTGCCCCGTTTTGTGTTTCTCTGCTTCTGACATTTTTTACCGTAAGCTGCTTCGAAAGAAGCCCCCGGGGAGAAAAGCAGCACGTAACCCTAAACGTGAATATAAGCCTTTGCATTTATAAATAGGATGTAATTTATAAATCTTGAAAGATTTCTGAGGCTTTGGCCTCCAAAATCAGATTTTTGCCTGCACTTCACAGCTCCTGATCTTTTTAAAAAGAAAATGCGGAGCAGCATTTAATTTCAGTGTGTTTGGTCATTTCTCCCTCCTGCCACCCCCTCTCGTTTTCAGTCCGATGTGTGCGCGCGTGCAAAGCTGAAAAAGTACTTTGGGCTCGAAAGGAATCACGTTGGAAAATGATAAACGTACCCCCACCACACACATTAAAATAGAGGATTAGTGCTCAGTTCAGCTGGGGGGGGGGGAATCCTGGTTCTTTCTGTGTTGAGCCCCCATCTCACGCATGCTGACTTGGAAGCAAAACTCTTACCAGGTTCTTCTGGGCGCGGTTGCCTGCGTTAATTGAACTTCCTTTTCTTTAAATAACCTTTGCGCAGAGCGTATCGTCGTACGGGAAAGAGAGGGAGGGAGAACTCAAGAAACCTGCCTGCTTCATTTAACACGAGAAGGGAAGCAGAAGCTTTTGCTGGTCTCTGGAGTGCATTTAAACCTTAACTTGGCATGCAGTTTGGCGGGGTTTGGGGTGCGAATCCACACTGCTTAGCGCTGCGATTTGGGGTTTGCCTTGCTTTTAAAGCCCTATATAAAGATTTCAGCGGGAAGGGGGAAAAATAGAGGGTGAGACTCTGGAGTCTGCAGACGAGAACAATCAGGACTTTTAAACCGCAGGCTGGACAGCGGTGACGAAGTTTGTAACAGATTGCAGAAGTTGTCTTTTTTAAAAAAAAAAATAATAGTAGTAGTAATATTTGCATGTTTGAGAAGCCAGCTGCTTTGAGGAGTGAATAGTGGTGCTTGGTGGTTTCCTTTTTCCCCAGAATTGCTTTCAAAAGAAAGGGCGGTGGCGGAGCTTGGCCTGGCTGCAAAGGTGTCCACCTTCTACCATGTCCATGTGCCCTTTCCTGGCCTGTGGGGTGGCCTTCCGTGTGGGTGGGACTACAGTGCCCATCCTCCCCAACCGGCAGGGCTCTCTCTCTCTCTCTCTACCATCATGGGAGGTCATAGGAGGGAGGGGGCTCGAGAGAGGTGGACGGGCCTGGGAGTTCGGCCAGTGGGGGAAGGAAAGCCCGGTTTGGGATGCTGGTCCTTTACCAGTCGTGACCGTCATTCAGTTCAGAGCTGGCGAAATGTTCAGGGTTGGGACTACGACTCCCAGAATGCCTAAGCCAGTCATGCTGGGAATTCTGGGACATGTAGTGCAACACACACACACCACCACAACCACCACCACGGAAATACTTTCCGGAACCCTGGATTTGGCTCTAACGTTCTGAACCGAACAGAGGGTGTTTGGGTGGTCATGATTCTGTTTTGTCGGCTCCGTGGTTGGTTCATCTCTTCTTCTTTTCTCTCTCTCTCTCTTCCTCCCCATCCCTCTGGCAGCATCAGCGAAAGCTTTCTCACCGTCAAAGGCGCCGCCCTCTTCCTGCCCCGCGGAAATGGCTCCTCGACCCCCAGGATCAGTCACCGGCGCAACAAACACGCAGGTAAGGCGCCCGCCCCCACCTCTCCCCCACCCAGCCAAGGCCCCTCGGCCACATCGTGCCTCTCTGACCTGCCTTTTCGGTGCCCCAAATAAAAAGGGTTCCCGCTCCCGTGCATTGGTCGTTTTGATTCGAGTAGACCTGGCGAAGCAGCTGTGGGCTGGCGAGTCGGGACTTAGAATAAAACGCATATGCCTTCAGCAGGTCTCCTCTGCCCGGGCGGATCCAGGCCTTAAAAGCATCCTTTCTGTAATAAATCGTGGGCGGCCTTGGTCATAATGTGAGCAGACCCATGTCTGTAAAGGGAGGCTTCTATCCGTATCATTGATTTCAGTGGGTCTCCTCTTAAATAGGACAGTCTGGATCTCACCTGCTGTTGTCTTTCCCTGTATTTCGTAGAAGACCGACATCCAGTATTAAAACATCACCCTTGTAACTCATTGTAAACATCCTTACATTATACGTATCCAACAACAATAAACAATTTAAAAGTTACTGTTGCACTTTGTATAATCACACAGTCTAATAATAATAATACGTCTTTACATACATTAGTAAACGTGTTTTGGTGGGCTGTCCTATTTTCTGAACACCTTCAGATTTCTCCCCCGGGGGCCTCTCTGGGTGGATTGACTGCAGCTCCCATCCCCTCGGCCAGGATAATGGGCCCGTGGCAGGAAGAGGGGCAGAAATGGGAGGACGAGATGGCTAAGGCGAGCCAGTGATTATTTGGGGGCCCTTCTGTAGGATGTGAGCCTAGAAGGTGGGACTGGGGGCAGGAGCTGAAAGGTTGCAGGTACAGAAATTTGGGGAGGGGGGGGCGCGGTGGGCTAGACGGCGTGTGTGGGAAGGAGGCACCGTTTCAAGCTTCTGGGAGAAATAACAGTGGTATTTGTGTGCCACTAAATGTGGGCTTCCTGCAATCCGTGACGCGGCCCTCCTTCTCTCTTCCAGGCGACCTCCAGCAACATCTCCAAGCCATGTTCATACTTCTCCGTCCGGAAGACAATATCAGGCTGGTAGGTCCTTCTCTCACACACACACCCTCTTCTCTGTCTCTCTCATATCCCTTCTTTCTTACTCGTTTAACTCCTTCCGACCATAGCTCAGCCGTAGTTTTTAGTTTTAAGAGACTCCGTCCAAAAGACTCTTGTTTCTCCGCCGGGAGAGGAGTGTGTGTCAGTCATCAAGGACCCTGGCTTGATACAGAATAACTTCTTGTCCTCAAAAAAGTGCTGTACGCGGCTTGGCTTGCTCACGCGAGTTCTCTGTCCAAGAGTTCTTGGGTGCGCTCTTGGTTTATTTTTTCATCTCCCCCCACACTGGCTAAAGGAACCCTCACTGGGTTCTTGTCTGGAGCGCCCACTGGATATGAATCCAGGTGGCAAGCAAAACCCCGGGTCTCCTGGTCTCATTTTATGGTCGAGGTGCTCTGCTTGGCCCGCGTTCTCCTGAAGCGTCTCATGACTCGGTGGTTATCGCTGTCCTCCTCGCGGGCTTCCGCAGGCAGCTATTTTGGATAAATTGAGCCTCCTCCTCCCAGGCCGAACCGAGGGGAACGTGGGCCGCAAACAATGGATTCGCTTTGTGCCCGGGTAAATCGAGCAGCAGTAGGGTCACGCTGGGGGCATGCTTAGGTTTTCAAATCTTTCCAAGGAAAGGTTTGGGAAACCAGCACGGCCTGCTGGTTGAACTTAATTGTCACAATCTGGAAACTCCAGTTTTTTGTGACTCTGTTGCCTCTGATTTTGACCTCAGGCTAGAAACGTGAGCTAGGCTCTACCGACGGTGTTGCCTTTTTTTCCACCCACTGTGAAAGCAAACAGTTTGAAACTTGGGGTCCCTCCAACGCACAGATCCCTCCACACTTCTGCCCAAATTTGCTGTCTCCTGCCGACAACCGTGATACAGTTTTCCGTGTTGCTCCAGGTGAGATCCCTCTGATGCCCGGACGCTGCACAGACCAGGCTACCGCTGGTGCGCGCGTGCTTGATTCTGGACATTTTCGTCCCAAAGTAGCATTTCGAAGCTTCCACAGTGGGGAGTGTGCAAGGCACGAAGAAAACAGTTTTGCAATGTGCTAAAAATATATATATATAAATCCACCAAGAACATCAACCTTTCCACCAGTTGGTTCGTACAGGTTTCTCTGTTGCCAGGGTGGCCTGCTCTTCCCATGCTGGGTCCTGGGACAGGGAAACCGGTGCCCAGGTGGGCAGGGCGCTCCCAGACCAGGTTCAATGTTACCAGAAGCAGCGTGGAATTAAAGTTGCATAAGAGAACTGTCCTGGGAGGGAGGTGCAGAACCGACCATGCAGAAGGATTTGGCCCGATGGATCGGTCGTTTGGACTAATCGCAGAGGGTGACGTTATCAGTGGCCACCAGTAACGGTAGACGTGCGGGACGTCCGGCGTCAGAGGCAGTATCCTGGGGAACATGATCGGGAGGGTGCCGCTCCGGTTATGTTCCACTACCGGGTTCCCCCCTTGGAGCACCGGGAAGGCCACCCTGGGGGCGGAAAGCTGGACTGGAGAGGCTCCTTTTTGCTCTGACTGAGCAAAAAGATTTATTCTAGATCACTCTTGGGCCCCTTCCGCCTCTGAAAGGCAGTGACACTGCTTTCTTGGGAGGAACACAGATCAGAAGGGGAAGGAGAACCAAGCAAGCCAGTCTGTCTCCCCAGGGGAATGCCGG
This sequence comes from Intellagama lesueurii, assembly GCA_037013535.1. Classification (NCBI taxonomy): domain Eukaryota; kingdom Metazoa; phylum Chordata; class Lepidosauria; order Squamata; family Agamidae; genus Intellagama; species Intellagama lesueurii. Next base: position 1,249,644 of record JBAJHW010000015.1, on the reverse strand, counting down.
GGCCCAGACAAGTTCCAGAAGAGTCGCCGGGCTGGGCCCCTGGTGGTACGAAACCATCAACGGGCAAGGCTTTGGGGAGGGCGGGAGGCTTGTGCCTGGCGTCACAGCTTTCTAAAACTCCAGAACACAGCTGGAGAACCTCTGGCCGGGAAGAAGCTTCCCTTCTTTTGAGGATGACCCAAGTCCTCCAGCCGCTCCTTCAGCCCCCGGCCCTCTTGGGAAGACTGCGAACGAAAAGCACCGCCGTGCTCGCTCCGTTGGCACCCGAAGTCTCTCGCCGTTGACCCAGGCCCCTTTCGGCAGCCCGAGGCTCTGCCGTTCTGCCTTTTCCTGGCTCCGAACTTGTTGGGCGGTGATCTTCCCGTGAAAACCAACCTGCTAACGATCGCTGCCCAAATGGGTTTAGCAAAAGCAAATGAGATTACACTAATCCTGCTTGTGGCCAGACAAGCCTCTCTGGAGAGCTGGCGCTGAGCGGCAGTCCATACGTGTCTTGCCGTCCATGCGCGATCGGCCGCTTTCCCTCTTCCTTGCGTCTGCTGGCTTTATAGCAGAGCATCCGGCCCTTGGCTCTTCTGCTGTGAACAGAAGCCACTGCCTCCTGCGGATGTGACGGCCCCACCTGGGCCAGGGGTCTAAAAGAGGTGTACATCTATGCTTCCCTTGTTTCCGTGCGCAGTAGCGAACAGTCAGGACAAGGTATTTCCCACCCGTTTGACCGTTCACCTTCGTTAAAAACTGGATTTCACTCCAAGCATGCCTATGCAGATTTTGGAAGCTGCCCAGCTGTATCGGAACAGCTCTCCCGTACAGTAACATGGCCATGAGGGGAGTCACTTGCCTGGTCGCCCGAGAGGCTCAGGGATTCCCTGCTGGCGAGGGAGTGGCGTGGCAGAGAACAGTCAGATTCCTCCCTCCTCCTCCTGTAGTCCAGGGTCTGATGGCCCCTTGTGACCGTTCCCAAGAAGGGTCCTGAATATTAGCAGGACCCTGAAGGCACCCTGTCCTGTCTGAATTCGGATGTTAACCAGGACTCTGGAGGGGAGACACCCAAGAGGTATCAGGGAACTCCTGGAAGCGCCAGCCAAGACTTTTGCCCGACACCATGGAGACCTGCTGCTGCTGCCGTTCAGAGCTGGCTGTGCCAAGGTTCGGAGGAGCAAAGCGGATTCCTGTTTTTCTGTGCATTCCCTCTGGGGCTGAATTGCTTAAAGGAGGAGGAGGAAGAGGAGGAAGGTGGAGCCACTGCCTGCTGTCACCAAGCTGCCCTTCTCCGTAATGGCACATGCATTCCTTTTGAGTTTGCTTAAGAGGGCTGTAAGATGTCTGAACAGCAACGTCCCAGTAAAAAAGACGGCGGGAGGGGGTCGTACAGAAGCTGGGCGAGGGGAGCGTCTCCGAGGTCCTGCTGCCACACGCCCCTTGGCCCTTGGTTGTCCCCCTGCCCCCCTCTTCCCCCCACCCCAAGGAGCATCTCCGGTCCCTGAGGGGCAGGTTCCTCTTGGCTTCCCGCAAGCAAACGGTGCGGTGTGACCCCCCGTTTCCTGGCACGCTGCGTCAGCGCGGTGACGTCTGCCAGCCTGGCTTGGCCTTGGCCCAGGAGGAGGGTGGCTGGCGTGCCGAGCTTCCTTGGGCCCTGACTCAGCTCTTTGCGGAGGATCGAGGAGGATCGTGCTGAGCCCTGCCCGTGGTTCTCAGGAAGGAAAAAGCCATGGGAACCGGGTGCCGTCCTCCGTCCGCTCCTCTGTCGGGCGGCTTCGATGCCTGGCCCGCTCAGCGAGCCCTTCTGTTTCCTCCTGCATTCCAGGTGAAGCCGGGGGTTGGTTCTCGAATCCGGTGCTGCTGCGGGGGGTGGGCGGGCGATGCTCCGACGAGAAGGACCGATTCTGCTGGGTGCTTCGCTCCAGGCTCCCACCCTCGTAGTTGCTTTTCTGGCTGGTCAAAGGTGTCGCTTTGGTTCAAAGCACGGTCTGTTGTGCCGATGCAGACATGTAGGGAGTCAGGCCCTCCAGCCGCCTAGAAGAGCACCTCAGGTTTGGTTTGGTTTGTGTTTCTTTTTTAACCCTTCCAACTGCAACAAGCGGATTGCATCCTGGGAAATGCACCCCCTGCAAGCAGAAAGCCCACCCGTCTTAAAGACAGGCTCTGGAGTAGTTGTGGTTTTGCTCCCTTTTTGCAAAAAACCAGAGACAAATGCAACACGCTGACTCCCCGCAAGCAGAAAATAAGTGCAGCAGGGAAAGAGTCTGCCTAGACCTGTTTTCTAGCATAGGTTCTTTTCCAGCGGGCAGAAGTTTGGTCAGGACCGGTTGTTTGCAAAGGCTGATCTATTATCCTGAGTCTCAAAGGGGACACGCTGTGTTTTATCCTCTAATTCTTCGGCATGGGTTGATACCTGTTGGGTCAGGCCACCCCCCCCCCCCCATGACCTGTTTGATACCTTGTCGTTCAAGAAGCTGCTTAGGCACTCTCCATTTTCTAGGTGGGGAGAGCTTGTCCTGTTGTATTTCCGCCTGTCCCCCTACATTGGATGAAAGGTGTGGATGTCCCTAAGCCTGCAGACCGGTGCTTCCCAACCTTGGGTCCCCAGAGGTTCCTGGACTAAAATTCCCGGAAGCTTTCACGGATTGCTTTGCTGGCCAGGATTTCTGGGAGTCGTAGTCCGCGAACACCAGGAGACCCAAGGTTGGAAACCACTGCTGTAGGAGAAGCTTTTCCACTCCGGTGCCTCAGACTACGACTCCCAGAAGCCTTCCCCCGAGGGGTCCTGCTGGCTGGGGTTTCCGGGAGGCGAGAGCCGAGCACGCCCGGAGTCCCAAAGAGCGAAGACCCATTTCCATCGAACGTGGGGCACGTGTGTGCTTTAGACTTAGAGGGATAAGTTTCCGTCGCTGATTTTTCTTTCCTCCTCTGCTCACCCAGGCTGTGAGGTTGGAAAGCACGTACCAGAACCGCACCCGGTACATGGTGGTGGTCTCGACCAACGGCCGGCAGGACACGGAGGAGAGCATCGTCCTGGGCATGGATTTCTCCTCCAACGACAGGTGCGTCTGCTTTCCACCACCACCACCCCCCGGCTGTGAGCGGCTCAGCGCAGCTAAGAGACAAAACCGGGCCTTCCCTCCCTTTTCTTCCTTTTTAAAATTTTTTTATTTTCAAAGAGTTTTGGAAGCCGGCCTTCCGCCGGAGCCGTGTCCCCGACGGGCTCGCCCCCGAGCGGTTCCTTCCCAGTTTTTCTCAGCGTGACCTTGAGCATCTCAGGCCGGATCCACTTGAACCCGGTGCCGCCGGAAGAGAGGATTCAGGGCTGTTACATAAGCACAAGACGGGGGCATTCCCAGCCAGCCAGCCAGCCAGCCAGCCTGGCTCGGCAGGCAAGTTCCCCCAGCTGGATCGGACACCAGACCCTTCCCTCTTGCTGACCCGCAGAGGATCTGGCCGCTCAATTTAGCCTTGTTGCTGGGGGCTCAGGAGCGGGACGGCCCTAAAAATATCCCTGGGCCTCTAGGGAGGCCCTTTGGCATTGCACCGCCCCCCCCCCCCCCCCAGTATTCTTTCCATGAGCTCATTCATGCGCCAGGCAGAAATCTGTGGAGGCCTCCGTCCCTTTACACGCTGGCTGGGTGTCTGGAGAGGGTCTCAGGAGCCTTTGCCCGCTTTCACGGGTCTCTCCTTAGGTTCATCTCTCTGCTGTAATTTAACACAGACACACACACTGAATCGTACAACAACGTGTACCTGTTGTGTCGCAGAAAAGGAGATCGGCGGGACCAGGAGAGGTCGGGCCTCTAGATAAAATTGTGTCCCCCACTGTCGTCAGCCCCAGCCCACCACTCTGCTCTGGCCAAGGACGATGGGTCTCATAGTCCACCAATGCTGGGAGATCTCGAAGGCTTTCACGGCCAGGATCTGATGGTTGTTGTGGGTTTTTCGGGCTCCTTGGCCGTGCTCTGAAGGTTGTTCAACCTTCAGAACACAACCTTCAGAACCACACGGCCAAAGAGCCCGAAAAACCCACAACCACCATCCATGCTGGGAGAGTTTTATCTTCCCTACCTGAGCGAGGTGCCAACAGAAACTGGACAGGAGGGTGATTCGTTAGTGTTCTGGCTTCTCCTGCGTTGAGCTCAGTGTGGCTTTCTTGGCTCTCTCCTCCCCATCCCCCTCACTCGCCCGTTATCCTTCCTGGCAACCCTGCGAGGAGAACGAGAGGAGAATGGGCTCCAGAGTCCCTCCACGAGTTTCATGACTTGTGGGATTTAGGATCCCGATCGCCCAAATCTCGTACCAGCAACCTCCTTGGCAAAGTTACTTTTTAAAAGGGTACAGCTCCCGAGTCCTCTCTCGCAGGATTCGGCCTCCAGCGTCAGGATTCAGGGGGCTGTCGTCCAGGAAATGAACTTTTCCCGGCTGTCAGCCTGGGGTGAAGAGAGAGACCCGGGATCTCTCCCGAGGTGGCCATCTGGATCCACAGCCTCTCACCCCACCCGCCCTCTACGGTGGGTGGGGATCAGGTCCATGGGGGCTCTTTTCAGTGCCCCCCCTGGGTAGAGGAATCCAGCCCCATGACATCCAACAGAGGATGGTGACGCCCCCCCTTCTTGTCTTTCCAGTAGCGTCTGCACAATGGGTCTGGTCTTACCCCTCTGGAGTGATGCTCTCATTCACTTGGATGGCGATGGGTAAGTGCTGCTTTTGGGTCGGGCCGCCTCCCCCGGGCCCCTTCACGCCCCTCCAGCCCTTCCCTCCGGCAGGGAAGGGATCCCCTGGGGATCACCCACGGCCCAAAACTTCGGAAATGAAACCGGACACCTCTCCCGGGTACAGAGGGAGTGGGTGTGTTGAGACGAATCCCTCTCCTTTATCTCTGTTTCGGGGAGGGACTGACTGTGGGGCAGCAGCGTCTTGGGTGAGTTATTATAGGGGGCCCAGGAAATCCTGTTTCCAACATCGGCCCCATCCCTGTTGAGTTGCCATATGGCAAAACGTGCTTCTAGCTGAACTTTATCCTTCTTCTCATGAGCCCGGTCGCTCTTTCTCTCATCTTCCAGGGGCTTCAGCGTCTCCACCGATAACAGGATACATATCTTTAAGCCGGTCTCCGTGCAGGCGATGTGGTAAGACAATGCCCGCTTCTCCCAGTGATTTCATTTTTTGCTTACTTTTTTTTTTTAAAGAACTAAAATGGTCTCTGTGGATCAGACCCAAGGTCTCTCTGGTCTGGTGTTCTGCCTCGCACCAGGCGCATCCATGAGCCTCACAGGCAGGGTAACGGACCTTCCCTTTCTGTGCATACCAGTTATATCTGGTTTTTGAAGGTATACTGCTCTTGGACATGGAGGTTTCATTTCACCGTGCCCAGAGGCCATTTTCTCCCACGCAGATTTCTCTGGAGGTCAAGGTCCTGGAGGGAGATGTTTTCAGGAGGTCTCATCGGAGGTGTGGTAGTTGGGGGTGCCGAATTGTGCCCGTAGAGTCGATGCCTCCTTGTTTTGGGACATGGACCACTTGGATGGCGAGCCTGGCACCGACTCTGTTCTAGTCTTTTTAGCCCTGTCTCCTGAGTCTTTTCTAGCTTCAGTTTGATGGCTTTATCCATCTGTGTTGCTTCGCCTTTCCCCCTTTTTTTCTCCTGTGTTTCACGGGCGCACTTGAGTCTTCATTCATCACTTGAACCTGACCAGCAACGCATGGTTATTTTCAGTACACGGCAGATGGATTGCTGTGGTTGATCCTTGAGAGTTACGGGGAGATCTCTTGAATCCCTGGTTTGTGGGCAAGGCGGGCCCAAAAGGGGTGGGGGGGTCGCCTTTGGTTACGGCCGTAGTGAATCCACACCCCATGGAAAGGCAGTGAGTGAAAGTCCTGGTGGAACAGGTTGCCCACTAGCGGGTCTTCTCAAGCCTGTTCCTTGATATTTCTTCCTCGTCACCTCTCCTAAGAGCAGAGGATGCTTCTCCATATATCTATCTATATCTCCTTGAATCTCACCCCCAAAGAGAAACCTCAGAGGAACAGCAGGCCCTGTAAAGGAGAGATATAAATATGTATATTTGTGGGTGGTGTCATCTACAGGTTATTTTTCTGCCGAACTCAGATCCCCTCCCTTTTTTTAGGGCTGCTCTCATCGAAGGTTTTTCTTTAGGGTGACTCAAGGATCCTTTTTCCCCTCTGCCCACATGCGTCACCTGCCGGTTTCGAAACCGGTGGGCTTTCATCTCCCGTCTCTCCGTTTCTTTCTAACCTGGAGTCCCGAGGTCATGGCCAAAGTTAGAACTCAGGTTCAAAATAGGAGGAGAGGGAGAGAGAGAGAGAGAGAGAAGGCCTTCTCCCCCCCACCCCTGCCTTTCCTCTCTCTTCTTAGAAAGTGTCTCAAAACATTCCAGCAAGGGGCACCTTCCTTCCTGGATGGCCTTCAACCCATCAGGTGGCCGAGACGGGTGTGAATTTTCCGTTTCCCAGGGAGAGATCAGCACGGGTTTTCTGTTTGCTGTGGAGGTCATGCCTTGGTTTCTAAAAACCGTGTTCCGGAGAAGTCCAGGACGGCTCTGGAGGTGTTCCTCCAGAGGCTTACGAGGAAATCTTTTAATGGCAAAATTATTTGCATGTTGCCCCATGTTTTTTAAAAGTTTAACTGGTGAAGCCAGGACAGTAGGTGAAATAGAAAGCTCACGTGCTCTGGCCTTAACTCCCAAGGCACAAGCCCGTTAAGAGCAGGAGGAAGTTGCGGGCGCCTTATCCCGCTAGCTGAGAATGATGATCCATGACGCGCCTCCGTGAGTTTCGCGATCTCTCCCTAGCCGTACCTGAAAATTCCTGATTTTCCTGGTGGTCTCCCATCCGGGGACTCGCCGGGCCTGACTTTTGCTTGCATGCCACAAACCAGACAAGGACCGAGGTGGGTCTAGGGTGAGAGACAGTGACCGCGTGCGTGGACATCCTGTTGTTTCAGCCTGTCCCACTCTGCAGGGGGGTGGTTGTCACGAAGATGAGAGGGGAGCCCCCGGGCGTATTGAACTCTGCGGAGGAAAGGGAACCACTGATCCGAGTCACCTGACGGCCTCTCTTTTTTCCTCCCTGCCCCGGCGCTTAGGTCCGCCTTGCAGAGCCTCCACAAGGCGTGCGAGGTGGCCCGGATCCACAACTACTATCCGGGCAGCCTCTTCCTCACCTGGGTCAGCTACTACGAGAGCCACATCAACTCGGACCAGTCCTCTGTCAACGAATGGAATGCCATGCAGGATGTCCAGTCCCACCGGCCGGACTCTCCCGCCCTCTTCACTGACGTGTGAGTCCCTCTGGGCGGGTGGCCGGCCCTTTTCGTTCTGATGGTCTCTCCCAGGCCTTCAGCAGTGGACGGGCTTCCTTGGCAAAGGCCCTCCCTGTGGATCCGAAGGGTTGGGAGGCCTCTCGGTTACCCTTCCTTCCTTTATTCCGGAGCGAAGTCGCCTAGGGCGGTGTTGCCTTCCGTGAGCTCTAGGAGACGGATGGAGAACCTCACGCTCGGGAGCTGAGCCAGGCCCTCTGGCAGGCCGAAGCTGGCTCCCTCTGGGCTTTCCCAAACGGCCACCCTTTAAAAGCTGGAAACGCAGTTCATGGCCATCAGAACGTTAGGCTGGAACACCCTGGTTTCTTTTTTTTCCCTCTCTCGTTTATATTTCACTCCCACCCTTTGGCCTTGGGCGCCCCCCACCCCTGGAGCGTGGCCCCACCTTTCCGGCGGCGTTTTGGCCCTTGGGCTGAAAGCGCATCTCCTGCTCGAGGGCTCCCAAAAGTCAAGTCTCTAAGCCTCCGGCCAACCCCCCGGGTCCACGTGGGTCTGGTTGAGCCAGGACGTTTTGGGGCACACAGCAGTGGTTTGCGTGGCTATGTGTGTGTGTGGGGGCGGGCGTGAGAGAGAGAAGGTAACAGACCCTGCGACCAAGATGGCATCTTAGTGCCACTATTCTCTCTGATTAGCCCGAGCTATTTTTACAGCGGCCGATAAGGCCAGCCGGCGGCTGGAATGCAGCCTCGGGTGTGAGCTGTGTCTCTGCGTCTCCATATAAGGAGCCTGGGAGCGATTTACCTTTCCAAGAAAGGTAGGCTGAGGCGGTTGGCTGGCCGGGCCGTGGCAGATTTCCCCGCTTGCCTGCCGTCAAGAGTCTGTGCAGGGCCAGGAAACGCAGGGGAGGAGGGCCCTGAGAGAGAGAGAGAGAGGCCGTGTGGGGAGTGGTTCGATGGGGTCATCCAGGCACAACAATCTCCCCATGAGGATGAAGTTTGCTGGGCCTCCCTCGCAGGGTGGTTGTGGAGGAGTCTAAAGATGAGAAAGAGAAGTGTCTCTTCTGCCCAAAGTGCTGTTGGAGGGAAGGATCGTCACCAGCAAACACAGTTACAAAGGCCATGTGTGGGTCACAAAGCCCACCCGGCACAACTCTTTGAGTTCCACACTTTCCTTGTGTCTTTTGATACACTCCATGACTGATGGGGAGGTGTTGAATGGCCCGGTCAAGCAGATGGGAGTGTGGGGCAGGCCTACGACCCTTGCACGGCTGAAGGGTGGCCCCCTGCCACCCTTCCCCAACTGGCCGCTTTCCATTGGCACCGTACTACAAATCCCGTGGCCCCCAACCCATCCCAGACAGCAGCTGGACAGAAGGGTTCACTCGATGCCTCGGGACTCCGGATGCCGTGAAGAGAAGGGCACCCCTGCTTAACGGGTTGATCGATTCGTTCTTTTGTTTTGTGACATTTTTGCCCGATTTTTGGGGAAGTGAAAAAGGCCTCCGTGAAGTCCAGAAGACTGAACCAGGTGTGGCAGCCAGGCATGAAACCCAGAAGGAGAGGCCTCCTCATAAGCTGAGCCTCTTCTGGCCATTCCCAGGTTGATGCAGAGGAGAAGGGGCAGCACCCGAGGGTCTTAGGATCAGAAAAGAGGGGGCCCCCCTCAAGCTTTCCCGCAGCGTTTTACAGCTGTGGTTGTTCTCGTACCTCCTGAAGCGAGCACGGGAGAGGCCAAGAGGTGTCGGACATTATTATCGCTTTCTTATAGTTTACCCCTGACTCTTTTCTCCTTCCTTCCCGCGGTCCCCACCTCTTCCGGCAGCCCAACCGAGCGCGAGCGGACAGAACGCTTGATCAAGACCAAGTTGCGGGAGATCATGATGCAGAAGGACTTGGAGAACATCACGTCAAAGGAGGTGAGCTGGCAGAGGCGGCCGCGTTGGCCGCTCTGCTGAGGATGGTGGTGGTCAGAGTCTGCAGCGAAATAAAACCAGGGCCAGGCTGCCAGGAAGTTAGTGTTGTTGCCACCTGGGCATGTTGAGCGATGGTTTGCCTGCGTGAATTTCCCCTTCTAGGATCAGAAAGAGAAGTGGTTCCAGCTTCGGGTTTTTGTTCGTTATCTCCTGTGGGAGAATGCCGAATGCAGCCCGTGAGAGCCGCTCTCTCTCCTCTGGCCCTCCCACCCCTGATCTGTGATTTCCATCAGCCGGATTGATCCTATCCAGGGGCGAGGAACGGTGCAGAATTCGGGATGAGCAGCTCTGCGTTTGTGGACGGCGGTTCCCAGAATGGCTCAGGCAGCATGGCCAGTGGGGGTTTCTGGGAGAGGTCGCCCAAGGACACAGAGCTGCGGATAGGTGGAAAGGCTGTCGTCCAGTCACAGCTGCCCACCCGAGTCTCAGGCGGTTCCATCTTTGGTCTGGTTGCCCTTTCAGTTCTGAGCTTTTGAAGTCTTAAAATTTCTACGATCCCAGCATATTTGCAGGCGAAAACTGTTTAATAAAAAAAATTATAAGATCTTTTATTAAATTACTAAAAGTTTATCAAAAACTTTAATTTTTTATTAAAGTTTTTATAAAAGATATAAAAAACTTTTATAAAATCTTTTATAAAAAATGTAATTAAAAATTGACATTTTTTTTAATTCATTTTTTTTTTTAAAAAGTTGGACTTTCCAGAAGCTCATGGGTCTGGGGAGGCGGTTGTTTAATAAGAGATGTGCATCGCCGTTTCAAGGCAGCCTCTTATCTCTCCCTTTTCCCCGACCCCAGATCCGAACGGAGCTGGAGATGCAGATGGCTTGCAACCTGCGGGAGTTCAAGGAATTTATTGACAACGAGATGATCGTCATCCTGGGACAGATGGACAGCCCCACCCAGATCTTCGAGCACGTCTTCCTGGTAAGCCCCCAGGCACGGCCGGGGCGGAGGGCCACCAGCAAAGGCGTCTCCCGCTGCTCTGCTTGTGGCTGAAATCTCACGTCCAAGTTACATTTTGAAAGCTTCACCGTCTTTTCTTTGCGAGTTCTGGAGACTGAGCCCTACAAAGCCCTGCAAGGATCTGGCCTGTGGTAGGGAGTTCACCTGAGATCCTCGTGACCCCAGTTTTGCAGGGGGTGGGGGAAGATGTGGCTGGTTTGGGTGCGAATTCTAAGATGCTGGTGTTTATCCCACAGATATAGTTAGAACTAAAACCTGGAGTGAAGTTGGAGCCACCGGCTGCGTGACTCCTTTTCTTACAGAACTGGCATAATCTGAAGTGTTGGTTCGGATCTTTCAAAGCACTGCTCTTGAAATCTTCAGCTCGCCCAGTGCCAGGGGCACGTCTTGGTGATGCCACGCCTGCCAATGAGTCAGCAGCAACTCTGGGGCTTTCTCCCCTAGCCCCAGGGGCATGCCGTGCCCTCTCTCGGCGCGTTGGCGTGGGAAGAGGGCTCACCCCGAGGCCCTGCTGGTTAGGCAAAGCAGAGGGGACCTCTTTGGCTCAATGTGCCCCATCTCTCTCTCTCTCTCACACTCACTGCTCTCCTTGCATCTTGACCATTCCTAGGGACATGATGTGCGGCTTTGTCTTTGCACCGCCTTTTCTGTTTCCAAACAAACAGAGAAGCATTTTCCTCACTCTCCCCTTTCTTCTTCCTCTTGGCTAAGCGTCTTGCTCTGCTTCTCTCTCGTGCAGGGTTCGGAGTGGAACGCCTCCAATCTGGAAGACCTGCAGAATCGCGGGTAAGACTGAGGCCCAGAAGAGAGATGCTTTGTGCATATGGGGGACGGGTGTGTGTGTGTCGTTGTTGTTTCTAAAACAGGTTTATTTTTTTAAAAAAATTGGCCCCGGCTTTACACGTTTCACTTCCCTTTCCACGCAGTGTGCGCTATATTTTGAATGTCACCCGCGAGATCGACAACTTCTTCCCCGGGGTTTTTGAATACCACAACATCCGGGTCTACGATGAAGAGGCGACCGATCTGCTGGCTTACTGGAACGACACCTACAAATTCATCTCCAAAGCAAAGCAAGTTCCTTTTGAAAACGAAATAAAATGTGTCCCGTCCCGTCCCCCCCCCCCCCCCCGTCCCCCGGTCTGCCTTTCGTCGGCCTTCGGATGAGGTTCTAACAATCCCGGTGTATCCGAGCAGCTGGCCGAGCCGGGAAGGCTTGTGAGTTACACCTCCCAGAGTTCATCACCGGCTGGGAACTTCTGGGAATTTTAATCCAGGCTGAAGAGTTTTTCCCGGCCCCGCTTGGCTTTTAAGCACCCGTCAGGGAAACGCTTCCCAGCGTTTGAATCATAATCAAGCCGGGAAGTGAGAAATTCCCCTTAATCAGGGGTGTCAGTGAGCAATCTCCTGCTTCTTTTTCCACTGCCTTAATTTTGATCAAGGGAAGTCATTGGTTCTCCCCCCCCCCCCCCCGGTTCACAGCAAGGGATGATTCCAAGGAATTGGGGCTTTCCCCTGGCATTCCCGGTATTCAACGCTCCCTGGGGGAGCAGGAACCCCAAGAGTTAACCCTAACCCGTACTTGATTAGAGAGTGCTTTGTTTTATCCTGTCCTCTTAACTCATTTTCCACTATGAAAGAGAAGGAAGGAAGGAAGAAAAGTAGCTTTTTTTGTGGGACAAAACCTTCCATTACGTATTGATTGTATCCTTTATTATTTGTATAGATTTCTATCCTTGTCTTTTTCCCAGCAGAGAAGAATGGGCTTGAATCCTGCCCTTCCATACATGAGTGAAGTTTATCTCATAGGCTTCACGTGGTTGTAAAGAGTTAGACGTGCCAGCTCCTGGTGTAAGGGTGGGGAAACCGCAGCCCCTGGGGGCCCAGTCCACCCCCTTCCCCACGACACCCTAGTTCGAAGATTTCTGCCCCCTCCCTGCGTGTAAGATTTATTAGCCTTATGAAGAAGGAGCCCCGGTAGATCATACCCGGCCCTTCCATTTTCCATCGGGGTCCACCTGCATCTCCCTTCCTCTTTTCCTGACACCCCCTCTTGCTTTCCGGTTCTCCATCCAGGAAGAACGGATCAAAGTGCCTGGTCCACTGCAAGATGGGGGTCAGCCGGTCGGCCTCCACGGTGATCGCCTACGCCATGAAGGAGTACGGCTGGAACCTCGACCGGGCCTACGACCACGTGAAGAAACGCCGCACCGTCACCAAGCCCAACCCCAGCTTCATGCGGCAGCTGGAGGAGTACCAGGGGATCCTCCTCGCCAGGTAAGTGACCCGGTGCTATATTTAAAATTAAAAAAAAAAAACTTTTCCCAACCAAGCACCCTCATGTGTTGGGTCAAGATGCCTGTAGTTGGCCAGGGATGATGGGGTTTGTAGTCGAAGGCCTCCCGAGGGCATCGGGTTGGATTGAGGCAGGGAAGCGGGAAGCGAGGGTCATCCTTTCAGGAAAAGATTTCTCGGTTGGGCAGAGGGAGGGTTAGGCGCCCTCTGAACCGCTCCGCTTGCTTGCTTGCTCGCTCTCCTGTTTTGCTGAGTGTGGGTGGGTGAGTTTGGAGTTGCCGTGTCGCCCGGGTTTTCGTAACGTGAGATCCCCATCATCTGCTCTGAGGGGAAGATCGCATGTCTCCCTGTTACGCCATGGGTGTTTGTGTTTTCCGTTCATTTCCTGCCCTGGACCGCCTCTCCCTCCCTCCCACCTCCCTCGGCTCCCCCTCTGATGCTTCCACGTGTCCAAGCATGATCTCCGGAGAGAAACAGAGAGACTTTGTGTCCTGCCGAAGGACTCCCTTTCGGCCACCACGTGGTTTTCCGTGGGGTGGGGAACAGGGTTTGCATGCCGGGCCCTTGATGTGGAAAGAGGAGCCGGCCAAGGTTGTCTGGTCTGGCCTGAACTTCTCAACTTTGAGAAGGGGCCCGTGGCCAAGATCCTCACAAAGTTCGGATGGAGGAAAGGGCAAAAGAGGACCTCGCAACCCTTGGCTTTTCTCATGCGCTTCCATGTGGAGCAGCCCAAGACCACAAGGCCTTCCCCAGCATTTCTGGCGGGCCATCCTTACGCCGATCCTCCGAGGAAGGTCGGGACTCAGATCTCTGTATTGCAGACTAGAAGAAGGAACCGGAGGGTCCCAGAGGCGGAGGGAGAACATCCCCCAGAGCTGAATGATGGGAGATTGGGGATGGATAAAAGGTGGAGAGTTTCCCCACTCAGGGCAGGGTTCAGCTGTGGAACTCACTGTGACATGACATGGTGGCTGCCAATTTCGACAGCTTCACAGGTCGCTCTACTTTGAGCTACTCGTCACAATGGCGAAGTGTCGGCTCCGCCGTCCAAGCCAATGCGGCTCTGCCGTTCAGCCTTGCCTTCCCCTGGACTGCGCCCCACTGCTGAATCCCCATGCCTTTTGCTTGCCCGTGGCTAGAAGGTGTCTTTCTTTTGGCTAGCTTCTGGTTTTAAAAACAGTCCTATTTGCAGGGGGTTGCGAGAAGTTTGGCGTGTCCCAGTCTTTTTAAGAAAAAGGTGTCGAAAGAAATTCGACGTAAAAGGCATCTTTGAAAGAGGCAAAAGAAATAAGTAAGGATAGTAATGGTTTGTGTTGTGACCGTGGCTGCGTTTCAACACGGAAGTGGCTCCTAGGCATAAAAAGAGAGCCCGGCGCCATGTTTTTCAGGCCCCTGGTTTGATTTTGCTCTTCCCTCCCTGCGTCTTCCTGTTGTGTGGCTTAGCTCGGACTTCATAAGACTCTCTCTCTCGCCTGGCGGCTTGGTTTACCCTCTGGCTGCTCTCGGGCAGATAAAACGGGCTGATTCACATTCATAGGATTTTCCTGCTTGAGTTTCAGGGCCAGCTGAAGGGGACCCGGGTTCCTCGCTGATCGGGTGGCGCTTCTGCAGAGGGGGGTGGGTGGGAAGCCGCTGGCTGCCTCCCCCAGCCCTGCTCCTTTCAGAAAAGTTACTTTTCCAGACTCCGTGCTCTCTCTGTAAGGTTTTCTGGAAGGGGGAAAAATATATAATTTCCCCCAAGTTCTCAGCTTCCCAACACACATAACCCGCTGACCCACTCGCTCAGTCCCAGAGGCATTTCAGTTCTGCTCCCCTGCCCTGGCCCCCAGATTCAGTTCCTGCAACCCCTGGCCGGCCCGATGAACCGTTCTGGAGAGCTCGGAAGCTTGCACACTAGGCGAACTCGACTGGGTCCTAAGGAAATGCGGAGTCCCCTGTGGACTTTGATATTATTTTTTTGCTCCCGTGGAGGAGCACGCCTACCTTTTGTTTTTCTATTGGCTCCGCGAGCAAACAGAAAGGGTTTGTCTCCGATATCCAGGTTGTGGTGTATCTTGAGTTAGCCCTCTAGAAATAACATCTCTCTGAGCGTCCATAAAGCCAGATTTGTGTGTGAAGTTGTGTGTCTGTGTGTGTGTTGTTAAGAGAATCGGTTTCCAGGCTGATGAAAATATGCCTCAGTGAAAATATGCACCGAGGATCGCAGGCAACGAAAACACTGGCCTTTGCTTTGAGGTTGAACCAACAAGGGGGCAGCAAATTGAAAAGGCCGACGCGGGTTGTGTAACCACTGGGACCGCCTGGGGCAGCCCTTGCTAGGCTGGCCAGGGCGTAGAAAAGCAAACTTCCATTTCTCTCTCAGAGAAGCCCTTGGGGGTCTCTGCAAAAGCAGCCGTCGGTAGCCGCCGCCTGCCACCTTTGGGTGCTGTCTAACTCCCTGGCCTAGGTTAAGAACGAGTCATAAAAAAGGTGACCTGTGTGGCCAGCCGGCGGTCAGCGGAAGTCAGACAAAGCGGAAGCTCTTCAACTCCTTGGCCCTCGTGACTGCTCCCTTGGGCTACATGTTCCCCCCAGCTCTCCAGCCCCAATCTCTGGACGCGCAAGATTTCTCCCCGCCCTAGAGCCCGTTCCTCCCCCAGAACAACTCTGGCCACAAATTTTGTGTCAGAAGAACCTGATCCCATGCAAATGCGAGGAAGGCAGGGGGCCTCGTGGCTGAGGCGCTTCCCTGCGGTGCCGGCCGAGTGGCCTCTGGTTTTGTCCCGCGCAGGAAGGATTTCTCCTCCTTCCCTGGAGGGAGAGGAGGAGAGTGACTCGGATCGGAATCCGTGACCAGAGGAGACCTCCGATGGCAGGAGTCGGATGGAGCAGGCGCACCCTCTAGGGGCCAAAGTTGGGAAGTGTCGCAGGGGGACAGAGCAGGAGGGAAGGCGGGATACACACACACACACCCTGAAAAACCTCGTAGGGCTGGCTACTTGTTTTTGTCCCCTTATGGGCACGGGGCGGAGGCCATGCCAGGAACAGGTCAGAGCAGCTGGCCCGAGACAAAAGCGTGTGACTTGCCGTGTTGCAGCTGGGAGGGCCCTTCGGGTGGCGAAAACAAACTTCTCTTGCCCCCTGCCCCAAGCCGCGGGCTATATTTAGATCTCCAGGGGGTTGGTGTGACAGGATTGTGACTCCTTACGTTCCTTCCCTCCAGGCATCCTCCAGGAAAGCTTGGGCAATATTTGTTCCTTCTTCTCTTTGTTGTTATTTACCACCGAAAGGAAACCCGCACCGCACAGAGTAAACAAAACGGGATCCAGTTGCTTTATGCTGTGGAAAATAAAGAGAGATGCATCCATTCTCAAAATGGGTGGGAAACAGTTGGCCTTCTAGAGGTGTTGGACTACAACTCCCATAATCCCTTTCCATAGACCGTTGCTGGGACCGGAGGTTTCCCCTCCCCACCCTCGGTCCTTCCTCTCCTGTCCTTGGCCAACAGGGTGGGGAGGGTTCACTGGCTCCCCTGACAGCACCACCGTGGGCAAGCTCAGCCGTTGCAGAATGAATAAGCGCAGAATAAATATAGGCAGGTTGCAGAATTCCACTTCCCCTGGTCGAGAACTCTGATAGCTCTGTGATGGGGCAGGAGGAACCGCCGTTCGTTTGGGGTTAATCCTGTCCCAGCCATGGCTGCGGCTCCGTCCATTATTTCTGCCCACCCCCCCTTTTTGTCTTTCACGTCCCCACGCCATCCTATTTAGTCCATGTCAGTTTCAAAGCTCCGGCTCAAACCCCTCCTTCCGCCTTCTCTTTCCCCGCAGCAAGCAGCGTCATAACAAACTCTGGCGCTCACACTCCGACAGCGATCTCTCGGACCACCACGAGCCCATGGGAAAGTCCGGGATGGAGGTGAGCAAGAAGGAGATCACCACCTCGGCCGACCAGATCTCGGAGAACAAGACCTCCCACTGCCACCCCCTGTCGGGGTCTCCAGGGCTCCCCGCCGGCACCCCAAAAGAACACCTGTGCCATTCCAGCCCTGGCGCCCTGGGGAATCTGTGCAACCCGGACAGGGTGATCCAGCGGGAGATCACGCCAAGGGACTACCGTACTGAGCAACTGGAGGACGAGCTGAACCTCAACCACCTCAACGGGGGCCCTCCCGGTGGTCCCTTGGACGAGACGGGTTTTTCTCCGGACAACGGCGGCGCCGTCTCGGACGCTTTGCGGCGGCGGCCAAGCGAGGAGGCCTTAGGGGTGGCCCCGGCAAGCTTCCCGGACCTGACGGTGGACGATTTGGAAAAGGACGCCCTCCTCAAGCCCGGAGATGGGAGCGTCCATTTGATGCCCATGGAAGAGCTGGAGTCTTGCCTGCGGGACGCCTCCAGCCGCAACTCGCCCAGCCCGCCGCCGTCCGTCACCCTCGCCGCCCCCCGGCCCGAGGAGGCAGACTTTGGGGCCGACCGCATCGACTTCTTCAGCGCCTTGGAGATGTTTGTGGAACTCTCGCAGGACAGCCGGCCGCGGACGTGCTCCCACTCGAGGACAGAGGAACAGGGAGGAACAGGAGGCGGCAGCGGCAGCAGCGGCAGCAGCGGCAGCAGCAGCGGGGGGAGCCGGAACAGCCTCTCCAAAGGTGCCGTGCTGGAGCTCTCCCCCTCGGACCCGCCGTCCACCGAAGACGCACCGCGGAACAGCTCGGCGCACAACTCCCCGCTGGCGTCGGAAGAATCCTCCTTGGAGGAGGAGCCACTGAAGGTACGGAAAGCGGAGGAGAGAGAGAAGGAGGAGGAGGTAGTGGCTCGATCTTGCCTTTTCAGAATTCAGGGACGGCCGCCCCCCAAAGTCTGCCGGAATTCCCCCGGCCAGTCTTCTGGGGGCTTTAGCCAAACCCCCCCCCACACACACACACACACAAGCACCCAGTCCTTTCAAGGGTCTGGAACCACTTTCAGCTGAGAAATAATGGCTTCTCTCAGGCATGAGGAAGTGGCTGGACAAGGCTGAATTCTCTGGGAACTGCAAGGCATTATGGGACTGGTAGTCTCGCGGCCCCTTAGACTCCATCTAGAGCGTGTCTCTCAGGAAACTCCTAGACCCAGAATGCCTTGGACGTTCTCAGAGAGCTTAGCCCTGCCCAGCCACTTTCTTCATGACCGAGAATAGCTGTTATTTTTCAACTTTTCTTTTCCTTTTTGCTGAAGCCCCCAGGAGTCTAGCTAGGGGGGCATTCCTGTGGATTTCCGGGTTCTGTAGTGCAAAAAATACAAAAACCCCATGCCTAGAGAAGGCCGGTGTGTGTTAAGGGGTGCCTGCGGCAGGAGGAACTCGGAGACTGCCTTATCCCGAGTCAGACCCTTGGTTGTGGCGGACAGAACCGCTTTTAACCTTTGGCCAGCCACGATGATTGTCCTCCGGGGCCTCGGTCTGGAAATCCCTCGCTTTTGAAAGTGAATCCTCGCCCTTCACTCTTTCCCTTTCCCTTTCCCCTGGCCTTCTCTTGGCAGTCCTCCCAAGGTAAAATCTCACTCGCCGCAGGATATTCCCCCCCCCCCCCCCGTTTGACCTGAACTGGGAAATATATTTATAACATAACTTGAAGCGGAGACTTCACTGAACACCTTTTTTGCTTTCTTTCCGTTCCCTCCCCCCCCCTCCGTAGCTCTCCGAACCGGATCGTTCGGCCGGCCTGACCCGCTCCCACTCGGAAAACGCCGTCTCAGTGAAAGAGATTGTCACAGAAATAGAGTCGATCCACCAAGGGGCCGGGCAGGGGCCGGTGAGGACGGACGCCTTGAACAACCCCATTCTGGCACCCAAGAGAAACACCATCCACGAGCTGCCTCCGGAGTCGGTCTGGACCTGGGAGAACAAGCTTGGAAAAACTGAGCAGAATGAGGGAGGCCGCTCTGTCCTGAAGGAGAACCCCAGGGAGCCTTTGAAACTGGACCCGGAAGTAGCTGTGGTCCTCCAGGAGCCAACGGAGGCCGACGAAGCCGGGGAGTTGACGGAAGACCCGGTGGACAGCCCTGGGAACCCTCGGCCGAAATGGTGCCCGGGCTCCGTGCGTCGGGCCACCCTGGAGTTCGAGGAGCGCCTGAGACAAGAACAGGAGGCCCCCCACGCGTCCCCCATCGCCGCCCTTCCCATCCGCAAAAACTCCAGGCATGAACCCTCGTCCCCCGAACTGTCCGCCAAGGGCAGAACCGAAGACCCGTCTCACGAGCCCGCTCAGGTCTCGACGGAAAAGGAGCCCTCGAGAGCTGGGAGCGCCGAGACGGAGAACGGTCCCGACCCACCCGCCGAAAAGCCTTCCTCCCCCCCGGGTGACGACGGCCCCTCGGCAGAGCTCACGGGATCGGCCCACGAACACCGGACGGTCGTGTCGGTGGAAAACCAAGAGAAGATTCCTGCGCCCGGCCACCGCCTCCTCCTCCTCCTCCCAAAACGGATCGAGATCATTGAGTACACCCACACAGTCCGGTCGCCAGCGCTCTCTGATGCAGACGGGGGCGGCGAGGAAACCCCGGCGGTGGCAGTGGATGAAAACTGCAATGCCACCGGGCACGCCGTGAGTCCCTCCAGGCCGCCAGACAGCAGAGGCTCGAGCCAAGCGATCTTCTCCTTAGGCAGTCCCGACGAGGAAGAGAAGGCGGCCGTCGCAGGGACCTCGGCCCATCCCGGCGCTTCCGGCTCTGCCGGGCGAGCGAGGCCTTCGCCTCCGCCCTGCTCGGATCGCCGGCCCCTCTTCCGCCTGGAGGGGGTCACTCGGGGCAGCACCAGCTCAGACCCTGAGCCGGCCCTCCTGGGGGGTTATGCTGGAAACGGACGGTTTGCCTTTGAGGAGAGGGGAGGCCTCCTGCGCCGGCGGAGTGAGGGCACCTTGACACACTGGAATCGGGAGGACCTGGATGTGCCAGAGACGTTAGGGGGAACAGCGGCCGAGCGGCCCCCGGAGGCCTCCGCCCCGTCGTCCCTGTCCCGCGGCCTTCTCCACAGCTCCAGCAGCGACAGCCTCCGAGACTGGAGCAGGGCCTCCGGCGTAGTGAAGTGCCGCGCCCAGGAGTTTGACGCCCGGATCCGGCAGGCGGGCCTCACCACCCCTTCCCTGATGAAACGCTCGGCCTCCTTAGCCAAGCTGGGCAGCCTGGACCTGTCGAAAGAGGACTTGTCCCGGAGGAAAGCTGCCGCCGCTCCCGGTACCAACCCAGCATCTCTGGAATTGCTGCGTACCCTTTCCGCCCCCGGGGAGCCCAGCGCCCGGGGCCTGGCCGCTCCCGCCGCCCTGGATCCCACCGTCTCCTCGCCACTTCTTCGGGTGCCCCAGCCCACGGCGCATTTAGTGGAACAGCTGAAACTCACCGAGTGCATCGCTCTGAGCAAACCCGTGGAGAGGCCGCCGGCGCAGTATGCCCGAGATTTCAATCCGGCCCGGCAGCTTCCGGAAGCGACATTGACTAGCGCTCAAGCCGCCGGGCCGCCCGACGGGCCCCAATGGCTAGCTGTGCTCCCTCGGTATCAACACGGTAGAACTCGACCGCCCAGAAGACTGAGAAAAACAAATGACAGGAAACGAACCACGAATCCGCTGTACAACACCATGTGAACTTCGGCCTTCTTTTCCCACTCTTCTTCTCCCCCCCCCCCCATCCCTTCCTCCCCCGTTTGACTTGTCCTGCAACGCCCTTGTTAATGTTCCTCCTTTGGGAAGATGTAATATATATATATGGAGACATGCACTTTATTAGTTAGGGGTTTTTTATATGTTGGTTATTTTTACTGTCCCTGTTGCATCTGGTTTCGCGGTGCCTGCTTCCATGGTTGTCGCCTCCTGCTCCCGTTTCCCCGCACAAGTGACTGCGAGATTCATTTTTGTGTGTGGTTATTGTCTCTCTTTTTTTTAAAAAAAAAAGTCTAGTAACCCTCAATGGTGTTTTTTTGGGGGGGGGCTTTGTCTTAAAAGAACACCCCCTCCTTTTGAAGAAAAAAAAAAGTCCATTTTTCACCTGCTCACCGTTGTTATTTCCTGTGAAGGGTGACAAGCTTACACCTGAGTAGAGTTGGGCTTTGGGTTTCAGCTCTGTTCGACCCAAGTCCCACGCGAGGGGAGTCTCCTTCTGAGCTGGCCCGTTGGCAGTTTCGTTCTCCGGCTGCGGCCCCTTCAAATCTGTCCATCTTTTTGGTTTGGAAGGTCTCCCTGGTGCTGATCCGGAAAGAAGATGGACAGATTATGATGGGATGTTTGGCTGATTCCACCTACACCCCCCCCCCAAAAAAATCTGGTTCTACTGGCTCCGGGCCAGGGTCCCCGAATCCCAGACCCCCAATGTGCCTGTCAGCGTGGCTGGGTGGGGTGGGGTGGAAAACCACATTTACAACCGCTGTGCCAAATTTTCCCCATTCCCACCCCGTACCACGAAATCGGCCTCTTGAAATGCCTCCCAGAAGCTGTGCCTTACGCCAAGACTTGCGAGGTGGGAGTCCGGCTTGTCTAAAAGCGTTGACACCTGGCCCTTCAACGTCCCGGCGATTCAGCAGCTAGGCAGACGTGAGAGAGCAGACACCCCCCCCCCCCCCCAGGTGTAGCCACCGCCTCTCTCTGGGCTGTGCGCCGGCCTTCCATGTCCTGCGAAATTCAGTCCCAGACGGAAGACTTGTGGCTTTTTGGTGTGCGTGTGGTGTTTTTTTTCTACAGGGCACTCCAAACAAAAGACTTTTTGACTTAAGAGTAGCATTAAGAGCAAAAGGGGGGTCGTTGAAACCTGAGAGTTTGGAGGCAGAACTCAAAAGCAGGAAGGAGCAGGATTTTGGAGGGGACCCCTGTTCTCTTAAAACAAACTTCCTTTCCCCCCCCCATTTTTTTATTTTAAATATAAAAGGGTTTAACCCTTTCATTACTTGAATAAAATGATAGGCCTTTTCAAGAATACGGCCATATCTGTTTCCTTTTTAAATTTTTCTTAGACTGTCCGAACCACGTATGTGCCGTTTCGGTCCCCTTTTCTCCCCTCTGCCCTGTAGGATTTCCTCCTTCCTTGTCGTCCCCGCAACACACACACACACCCCTCCGTTCAGTCCAATCCGGAAGCCGACGTCTATTTCCTTTCCGTCTTCTCTTGGTCCTTCCGACACTTCAGGTGGCAGGATTTTCCCGTCTTATCACCTCTCTCCACCACCTGTGAGAAGAAGGAAATAAAACCCTGATTTTTCTCACATTCTGCTTGACAGTGCTAGTGGAGACAACTCGGTGGGTGAGATCTCCCTCCCACCCCTGGAAACCCCCCCCCCCAAAAAAAAACACCGTTGGAAAGCTGGCCCCTCTTTTGAGCAACTGGAAAACAGAGTCCTCTCGGATGCGCCTCGTCCTCAGTGGCAGCGAGAGCCGTCTTGGGCCCCCCTTCTCTTCCCCTTCCTCCCCTCCCAAGGTTTGTCTACCCTGTTTGATTGTTTATTTGTTTGTTTTAAGCTTTGTCTCTTTGCCAGCTTGTGCCAAACAGACCTTCCCTCTCTTCTGGGGTCCCTCTCTTTTGTCTTACGTGGTTTACAGCGTGTAAGGTGGGCTGTCATCACTTCTGCGTTGTTCTGCCGGTCCCTCGGTGTGCCCGAGCGCCACGCTCTCTTTCTGGAGATCAGGGTTTCCTCGGCTGGTCCCCAGTGACGTTTCCTGTGGCATCTCCTTTTTTTTTTTTTTTAAACCCCTTCTTCCTGAGATCCTGGTCCCTTTTCTGATCCAATCAGATCTTTTAAAAGCCCGCTTCCTACCGAAGACAAGGGTCAGCGGGCTTTTCTCTTCCGTCCCCTTTGGCAGTTTTTACAGGACAATGTCGCGAAGCTGATTTCTCAAGGGGAGCTCTGCTGACCTCTCCCCGTCCCAGCTTCCATCATGATAACATGATTACAGGGATCGGCCCAAAAATACCCCCTGCCCCCATCCTAGCCAGCCTGATTTTGGAAGTCAGGAGTGGCAAAGTGCAGCTGCCTAGATGCAGTAGGGAGGCCAGCCAGCCTAATCCCAGATAAGGGGATGATGGGAGTTGTAAGCCAATAGCATCCACAGGCTGCACCTGAGTCTCGAATCAGGAGCAGTGAGGGTTAGGGTCCCATAGAAAATCTGTCCCATGGAAAGGAAGCGAGGTATTGTCTGTTTTGAAACCCCTCCATTGGCACGAAACGCAGTTATTTGGGG
This sequence comes from Intellagama lesueurii, assembly GCA_037013535.1. Classification (NCBI taxonomy): domain Eukaryota; kingdom Metazoa; phylum Chordata; class Lepidosauria; order Squamata; family Agamidae; genus Intellagama; species Intellagama lesueurii. The sequence continues at coordinate 1,226,970 of JBAJHW010000015.1, read as the reverse complement.
GGGGGGGGGGAGGAACCGGACTAGCCGGCTAGTGGGAAGCGATAAGGTGGAGAACCTGATCCCTTTGTTGATTGTCATCATCCTCCCTATGTTGTCAAAGATCCCAGTGGCTCACTGGGATTTTCTTGTGGCATTCCATCCTAGTAAGATGGGCAACGCCTGGGTCCAGATGTACCCTTTTAAACAGCACTGACAGATTTCCGCCCAACCAGGAAAGGTGTGGCGAAACCCGGGAAGCCTCTGTATGCTCGAAGGGTGTCTTTTTTTTTATTGCCGTCGGCTGCTTTCTGTGTCGTTAAAACTGGATTTTGAGCTTCGTTCTCGGGGTGGGACGATGGCGTCTAAAAGAAGCATCCTTTCCTCACAGTGTCAACCCTGTTGAACATAGGAGTGGCTCTAACTTAGGGCTCTTCATTTCTGCCCAAAGGGTCGGTGGGGAGAGAGAAACTCATGGTTTAGGACCCCCCAAAAAAGTGGCTTTTCTCCTTTGGGAATCAATGCAACAAAACAAAAAGAAGAAGATGAAAATGAAGCCTCAGAATGTCTGGTTGTTTCTGGACTTTGCTTACCATCCTGCAGAGAAATTCCTGCACCTCTTCTCTTCTTTCCTCCCCTTAATTTCTTGTGCTTCTCTCGAGGGCGAGGGGCCGGATCCGGCCGCCGGAGCTCCCTGGTTTCCACGCTCCAGGTTTCGAGTGGCCTGGATATAAAGACTTGGGAGATGGGTGTCTTTGGAGCCAGGCCGGGGCAGGGTGGCTGCCCAGCGAGGGACTCCCCTGTCGTTGAACTGGGTGGCAGGCAATCCCTTGCGTGGGAAAAAAGCCCGTGTGCCTTCCTCTCTTCTGGGTTCTTGAGAGAGGGAAGGCATCTCACCCACCACGGCTGATCTCTTAAATCTCGTTTCGTGGCTGTAGGGAGTCCGGTTTGGGCTCTCTGCCTGATTTCTGCAGAGGGGTCCTTCCCCAGGCATTCCCCCCCCACCCCCAACATCTTTGAGCTTCGGAGATCAAAACAGGACGGGTTGAACCCCTCGGCCCCCACAGACAAGATGTTTGGTGCTTGGTGTTGTCTTGCCTTTTCTGCTTCTGTCCGCAGACAGATTTCTATTTATGAAAAGTTTACCACTGGTTAAGAAAGCATTGTTTCATATATTTTTAAGGGCATTTTTTGTTCCATTTCTCTTCTCCCCCCCCCCCCGTCTTCCCTGCCCCCTTGCCCCCCATCTTCCATGTACAAAATGACTGGCCTTTGTTATTCCAAAGGGAGAATGTGTGTGTGTTTTTTTTTCTTTTCAGTTTCGCATCGCGGATGTGAAAAGCCAAGGTGACCGGCGTGCAAAATGTTTTGGGTGCCCCCTGACCCCTCACACACACACACCCTCCATCTTTGGTTTCTGGCTGTACTTTTAAAACTGTGGTTGTCAAATCTCAGCACTCCGCCCCCCCTCTCGGCCTTTGGCGTCAAGAGGTCTGGGAGAACCCCAGATCCATGAGAACAGGCGGGGGGGCTTTATATCGGAAAGACGGGGGGCTGGTACCTACTCCACGAGGACCACCTAAAACAGGATGGTGTTTTCTTCCCCCCCCCCTTCCAATAATTCAGATTTGAGATTGCTCCTCCGGTTTTGGCGTACCTTCACGAACACCACCGATGCTCTTGAGTGGCATCGCTTGGACTTGCTTGTTCCGAGCCCAAGAGGTATGAAAAGAGTTGGGAACCCAAACCGAGGCCCCGGCTACCCGCCTGTCCCGGGTTTTGGCCACCGGGGTCAACGGCCTCCCCCACTCCCCTCCATCGCCTTTCCGAGACCGCCCAGCGCTTCCCTGCCCGTCTCGCCACCTGGCGACGAGGGCTGGCGCTTCTCTTTCGTTGCCTTGAAGGCTGATGGGGAGACCCTATAGGGGTGATTTTTTGGGGGGTGGGGACGACTGCCCTCTCTGTTCCCTTTCTCCTCCCAGAGGCCTTGGTAGCAGAGTCAGGGGAGTCGCTGAAGGCTCTCCGACATCTGTCGACTGGAACAGGCTGAGGCTCCGAATTCCTGCCCCTCAGGATCGGGGCAGGGCTTGGGTTTTTGGACTACTCACTCCTGGGCATTCTAAGTGATCCGAAAAGGCGCGAATGTGTTCCCTGCTCATTGGGTCCTTCTGTCCTGGCCTGCTCCTGGATCTCGCCCTGGAAACAAGATTTTTTTGGGAGGGGGGGATGCCAGCCTTGTGGGCGGCCCTCTCAGCCACCACCACCACCACCCCCATCTGCCCCAGCTTGCCTCCCAAGAGGGCCGGGGGGGGGGAGATTATTCGGGCAAACCGGGAAGGTGCAAATCTGGAAGGGGGGGGGAGAGAGTCTCCCTCCGGTTTATTATTATTATTTTGTTCGTTCTGCCTTTTTCTGACATATCCTCTCCCCCCCCCCGACCCGCGTGACTTTTGCCTTCCCCCTCCCGACAGTGGCTTGTACCATAGACTCTGACCGACTTGATACTCGGCTGTTTTTAAATGTGAACTCATTGCCCTCGATGGGTGCTGATTCAATGTTCTTGTTACCGAATAAATTTTTATTTTGAGAACCGAGCGCCTCTCGTCTGAATCGGGAGGGGAAGTTTTGGGGACGCCCGTACATCTGTGGGAGAGTGAGATCTGTTCTGTGTGTATGTGAGACAGAATCTTAAACAATATGATTTAAATGTCTAGGACAGAAACAGAACTAGGCCTGGGGTTTTTTTCCCCCTCCCTGCTTACTTTTTTACTATTATTTATTCTTCAGTGAATTACAAATTGAGATTTATTTTTTTTCTCCAGTTCTCTCAAGCTGATGTACGTGTTTTTTCGTATCCTTCCTCTGTTCTTCACATTATCCCTGTGAAGTAGGCCAGGCTCAAATAAGAGAGAGATGGGCCCAAGCTTATTTGTTAAAAAAAAAAAAAAATCAACAGCTCGTGTTGTTAATACTGTGAATTGCCTTGAGTCCCCTTATTGGGAGAAAGGCAGTCTATAAACAAGACAAGCAAAGAATACCTTGGAAGAAATATACTACTGGATCCGGACACCAGACTTTTATTGATGTAGTCAAGAATTGTATTGGCTTTTTTGGCTGCTGCATCACATCACTGACTCAAGCTTAGCTTGTGGCCCACGCAGACCCGATGATCCTTTATTTTCACACACACCCCAGCCAAGTTGGGTGTCACCCATGCTAGGGGTGTTGTGTGTATGTGTGCACCTGATTTTTCCTGCTGAAATGCAGGCAGGTCAATTAAAAAAATTGATAACACCCCTCTCTTTTGCTTTGGTCAGACCTCACCTGGAATACTGGCTATTGATAAGCTGGGATAGAGGGAGCGAAGGTCTGGAACCCCAGGCCTTGAAAGGACGGTCAAGGGAGTTGGACGGGGTTTGAAAAATTGTGTGAATTTCCCCTAAGCTTTTGGACATAGGAATGACTGTCACCTGGAAGTTAAAAGAGGGACCCTTTCCTGCTATGCATCTGGTGCCAAGGGTGCAAGACACGCCTTGCGCCATGCCTCGGGTTGCAGCACCAGGCGAGCTGGGGGTTCAAATCTCCCCTGTGCCTCCGGGAAGGCGTCCAGCTGAAATCATCCGGAGGCAATGTCTGATGAAATTTAGGTGCCCGGCCACCTGGGTGGCCCTTGGGAAACGGCAGGAGGGTCCCAGAAGGCTCTCTGAAGCTGGAAGATCCCGGGAGAGTCAAAGCGGGACCAAAGGATGCCACCGAAATAATTAATTTGCCTGGGGGAAGGGAGAGGAAGAGGAGAGAGGAAGGAGGCTGTGGGCCCCACTAGGGGCTGCTCTTAGGTTGCGGGGCATGTGGGTTGAAGGCTGCTGGGACTTGTAGTCCCTCAAAGGAACGGTTCCCGAGACAGGCATGCGGGCGGCGGTGGGGCTGCTGAGTCTTGTAGTCCTTGAAAGCCAACATCCCCCCAGCAGCCCTCTGGTCGCGGGGATGCTGGGTGTTGTAGTCCCCGGAAAGCTCGGCAGGCTTTCCACCACCACTCGCTCCTCCTAGGAGCCACATTTGAAAGGAGAGGGCGCGCGCGGGGGGGGGGGTTCCTCCCTCGGCCCCTTCGCGGGGCCCCTTTCCCGGGCCGGGCCCTGCCCCTCGCAGCTGCTGCCCCCTCCCCTCCCCTCCCCTCCCTCCCGGCCCTGACAGGAGGGCAGCTGCTGCTCCCGTGCTCCGGCGGCGGCGGCGGCGGCGACTGCATCCACAGGGCTGCGCCAAGCGCCGCGTGCCAGCCGCGCCAGCCGGACGCCCCGCCAGCCGCTGCGCAGGAGGAAGCGGCGCAGGAGCGGGGCCGAGGCCGCAGGCAGGCAGGCAGGCAGGCAGGCAGGGGCGCGCCCCCCTCCCCAGCCTCGCCAGCCCCGGGGACGACGACGGAGAGAGGGAGGTAAGTCGGTCGACCCCCCGCCCGGCCCGTGCGCCCCGGGGAAAGCGATGCGTAAAATGGAGAGCCGGGGGGGGGACCCTCTTTCCAACCCTCCCAACGGAGCCCCCGCGCGGCCTGGGGGGACGGGGCCTCGGGGGGCAGATCTAGGCAGAGGGACGTGGGCGTGCCCCCCCCGAGCCCCCTTGTCCAGCCCCAGGGCCCGAGCCAGGCCCGCCGCAGGAGGAGGCGGCGGCGGAGGGCGGCTATATTAGGAAAGTGACCTCCGGGGCAGCGCCTCGCCCGCCGCGCCTCGCCTTTCGCCTTCTATAGCCGCCGCCGCAGCGCCGGGGAGGAGTCTCGCCCGTCCCTCCCCGCCCTGACCCCATGGAAGGGGCTTTCTCGCTCCCCTGCCCAGCCGAAGGGACCGGTCCTCCTCCCCCGCTTGCCACCCCGGAGGAGCGAGCCCTCCGTCCGCCGGCGGCCTCCTTTCTGCGGGGATCCAGAGGTGCGGCTTGGCCTCCCCGTGTTCCCACGAGCAGGTGACACCCGTGTGCGGTTTCCGCGCTGGCCTCCAAAATAGGGGAGAGGGGCAGGTCGTGGGGGGGGGGGGCGCCCGTGCGCGCGCGCGCGCGCGGTTTGCATGATCCTGCCCTGCGCGCGCGTGTGAACCCTTCAGCCTTCTCACATTCAACCCTGGACTCCAGCTCCCATAACCCCCCGGACGGCGTGGCGGGGGATGATGGGGGTTGTAGTTTGACATCACGGGACAGCGCCAACTCGGAGGCAGCTTAACAGGAAAGAACCCAGGCTGAAATGCCAGGAGCGCTGTAGCTGCCAGTCAGAGCTGGTTGTACTGAGTGACCTGGACTAAGAACCGGAATGGCCCAAAGACGGCTTGTGTGTTTCTCAAGGCCTTTGAGATTTGTGAACGTCTGGACCTGCATGCCGGCAGGATAGGGAAGCAGCCGCCTGGACCCTCCCCGTGTCAGCAAGAGGGAACCTTCCTGCTGGCAAAATGCAGCAGGAAAAAAAGGGGTTTTATTTTTAACTCCCTCTTTCTCAGTCCTGGAAGATTTGATGGGGGGGGGGGGTCTCACTGAATGCAACCCTGGGAGGGGGGAATTTTTCACCCAGTTCCTGCCAGCATTTGGCAACCCTCCAGATGTGGGGATGCTGGTTAAGGAGCTAAACTGAAGCCGTCTGTCCCCAAAATGAACAAAAGAGGAGCGTCCACCAGCTGGTTCGGGGCATCCACGCAAGCCCTCCGTGTCATTCCCACAGTCTCTCCACGGAAAACAGAGGCTGTGAGTCAAGAGGCTGCCATCACCCCTCTTGGTTCAGCTTCCACGAGGTGTGCCCGTGGACGGTTTTTAGCTGACGCACGGCCTAGGCCTAGCCAGAACCAGAAAGGAGCAGAACCCTTATGTATTTAGGGCGTCTACAGAGCCCCCCACGTGAAGTGGTGCAGTTTAGGTCACGTGAGGCGTGGGACTTAACCAATTCAATACGGAGATTGCCTTTTTATGTGACAATAGAGAGAGGTCCTGATTTAAATCTGAATTTGCTTGGATTTACAAGATTGCCACAGGGAAACCCAAGTTCTAGTTTTGGGGTATCTTGTGACCGGCCAGGGCAGAAGCCATACTGGCGGGGAGATTTTTCTGAGCATCACGGTCCCCTAAAATGTAACTTGTCCAAGCTCAGAAGGAAATCAAAGCCTTTGTCTTCCTCTGCTCCTTTTTCTGCTCTGGTCCTTTGTATCTAGTTTTGCCTCAAAATTGGGGGAAACTGCAGAAATATTTGTTGATTTGTTAGTAGCGGCTGCCGTGTGGTTTAAGGCAGTGGATGGAGTTTGAAGGCTCCCCTTTTTATTCTAACAAGAACCTTGTGAGGTAGGGCTGAGCTGAGAGAGAAGAAATACTTTGGAAACCTAAAGTATTTGTGGTGCTTTTGTGGTGGAGGTAAAATGTAGAGCTCAGCTTTGCCCATTGCCCTGTCCAATGCACCGTTTCACCGTAAGTTGGAGATCTCTCAAGCCTAAGAGTTTAAAAACCACAACTCCCATCATCCCCCAGCTAGTATGCTCGGGGAGCTTTGATTCATAAAGGGAATCTCAGCTGTCTTGGCCAAAGCGGAGCTGCGGAGAAACAAGGTTGACGTTCCGAATAATCCAAAAATGTTCAGGAGTCCTCTGAATCTTTAGGGAAGAAAAAAAAGGGAACACTTAGAATTTAAAAACAAACAAACAAACCCAGACAACACAAGGGGAGAACATGGTCAATTCAAGCACGTCAGTAATTAGTTACAAGTCCCGCAATGACCTGCAGCTCAGTTAATTTTTGGGTAATGAGTGCACCCTGTCATTACATTTCAAAAGTTAAGGAGTAGGAAGGCTTTCAGTATTCATTTATGGCAAGGTAACTTTTCTAATTATTTTTCTAGTTCTTTTTATTTTTTATGGGGCATTTTAAAAGAGATTTCCGCATGTCATGTTCTACGTCCTTTTCTTATCAAGTGTGCCCCCTGTAAGTAATTTTAAAAATAAGAAGGAATTGTCATCGTCATCTTAGAACAGCAGAGCTGGAAGGGACCCCCTGGATCATCCAGTCCAACCCCGGTTAAGAAGGCACACGGGGGAATCGAACCCCCAGCCTCTGGTTCCACAGCCAGATGCCTCAACCACTCAGCTCTATAAGCCACTAGCTGTCATTCGGCATGCACACTTACAGTCACACAAGCGTCTTTTATGATTGTTTACCAAAGCTGGGCAGGGTTCTTTTCACAGCCCACAATTTAGAACCCAGGAAGTTGAGAGGGGTTTTTTTTGACTGCAGTTCCCAGATTCCGAACTGCCAGCTGGAGGATTCTGGGAGTTGTAGTTTTTTAAAAAATCCCAGCTGGTTTCAACTGCATGCCTGCTAATATTGCAAGTTTGCAAAATGCTTGCCAACCCTCATGTGGAAAAAGATTTTTTTTTAAAAATCCAGAGAGGAACAACAGAGCAGAATTTCCCGAAGAGCCGAATAACGGTCAACGCAGACTCTTAGGCAGGTGAAATGTCTTGGTTTTTGAGGAGGCTCCGCATCCGACTGCTGATCACTCCTCCCTTTGCAGGGTCTGGGGATCCCCCACGAAGGGGCTGCAACCATGAGTCGCCGGGTGGTTCGCCAGAGCAAATTTCGGCATGTTTTTGGGCAGCCGGTCAAGGCGGACCAAATGTATGAGGACATCCGAGTCTCCAAAATGACTTGGGACAGTTCCTTCTGCGCGGTCAACCCCAAGTTCCTAGCCATCATCGTGGAGTCCGGCGGTGGAGGGGCCTTTATGGTGTTGCCCTTGATCAAGGTAGGTCCCTCTTTCGTGGCCTTTCTCCCCAGCGGGCCAAGATTCGAAGGGCAGGGCTGGTTCTTCAGGGGAGAACCATGTTTAAGACGTCTGCCACGTCTTTGGGAATGCTGAAATCACTTTGCCGTCTTTCTCCCTGTACAACAACCCTTCGAGGTAGGTTGCTGGTATTTCTCCAGAAGGCAGGGGATCGGTTGGAGGTCCGTGATGGAGAGAGAGCAGCTCCTGCTGAAGTTGAGCCAACTTTGTTCTTGGAAAAGTTGCATGGTGTCAGGGGATCCTTTGAGATGCCGTATAAAAAGTAACTTTGCCAAGGAGTGACTGTACCATCTGTGCCTCTGTGGCTCCAAAGCTAGAGAAGAGCCAGGGTGGTTTTTCTAGGGTTTGCATAGTGGAATATATTCCACTCTAAAAAAGATAAATCCTTGCTCATAGAAGGCTAGCCTGTCAAGGAGCAGGCTAAACTAGCTTTCTACCTGTGGGGTGGGGGGGTTAATATAGAAATTGGTTTATTTTTGTGTGGAGGGCATATTTCTGTCACATGAGCTTCCCCCAGAATTTAAAAAAGGTGCATCCCTAGCTTTACTTACCTCGTTCCCCAAACGATGATCTTTTAAGTACCACTGCTCCTTAATCTTGGGAGAAGCTCGGCACATTTGTAAAAATGGGGATGGACATTCTCCTTCCTTCCCCCTGGGCTGAACCGCCATTCAATTTCTGGAACGGATGAGAAGTTTGCTGTGTGTAATATATTTGTGTGCGATTTAACGGATGGCAGGACAGCCACTTAGCGTAGAAAAGAAGCCACACGCCACCCCCTGAAGCTGCAAACCTGTTTCATTTTCCCTTCTGTCCTGAATTTATAAATGGTCCTTCATCTACAAGGATGTGCATAGCCATGTAGCATCATAATACACGTGGGATATCATCAAGCATGCGACACCACCCAAAGATAAATACCAACGCTAAAACGGATAACATAAGAAAAATAAGAACCATTTCACCAGCATACCAATTAACAACCTCATCATTTTGTTTAACTTTAAAAAAATAAAATATGACATTTGAAGATCGGGGAAACTGTAAGTCAGCTCGAAGGAAGAAACTTTTTCAATCCTAAAACCCATCCAAATTTAAAAAAAACACGTTTAAAGGTGTAATTTTGAAATTGAGATTTGGGGTTATCAACCAAATCAATTTAAAGAATTAATCATCTGCTATTAATCTGGGGCTACTTTTCTCCAACGAACTAAACACCCATAAACTAGAGCCCGTTAACTAGAATTGCTACTTAGAGGCAATTAAAAGCATTTATTGATAATCAAGTTTTCACTCACAGGGGCATCTTTGGGAAAATGAAAGAGAGAGCAGAGAGAAGTTTAATTTCTTAATTTAAAGCTAACGCTGATTGCTAAAAGCTTCTGTGATCGTTAATATCTCCCCCAATGACTTTTTAATAAGCATAACACGCCTATGACATTAACATATCAGAATGAAAATCAGGGTTTTTTTAAATATAGCAATGGCTTATTTTAGCTGCTTGCTTATTTTGTTTTTATTTATGGAAGTTCACACCCTGCCTTTCAACCGTAAACAGGCTTGATCTTTTCCAGATTATGCAGCTAAAGTTTTTATTTATAAAATGTACTGCTGAAACCTTACAAATCCTTTATTTTCTTACCCTCCACATTTGCTTATGTTTTTCCCCTAGATTTATCCATGTATGTGTGCAAGAGCGTTCCTTACATTTTTAAAAACCTGATACATATAATATCGTGTGTTATTTGTTTGGTTCTTTCAAATATTTGTATACTTACTGTTTTTGGCTTCTAGATACTGTCCTTTCTTTCTGTTTTTATTTAAAATATTCTTACCTCGTCTTTCTCCTTGAAAAGGACCCAAAGTGGCTTACAACATTGGAAGACAATATTTAATGTTGGAAACAAGGAGTAGACAACGATGGTTAACAACCTTAAAAGACAATATTTAGAGCTAAGAACAATGAGTATAAAAGAGTCATCTTAGAGCATTAAAAGGCAATATTAAAGCTAAGAACAATAAGTATACAAATATATATATATTTTAAAAATAATGTATAAAGAAATAAATAACACTGAAAAATTGAAAAAGGATTAATTGAAAGAGAAAGGAATATAATAGTGAATAATACTAATAACAGAAAAAGAAAAAAAATCTTAGCAATAAATTAATAGTGATCAGTCAGAGAAATACACTTATGAATGGGGCAAAGTCCGCTAACGTCATGTGGTTGGTGTAAATCTTGGTGGCGAATGCCTAGAAATCGAGGAAATGATGCCGGTGTATTTCTGTTGTGAGTCACACAAATATCTTAACTTGCAAAAATTCGCAGCCGTGATTTACGTCAATTGCGTAACAAGGCGCGTAGTAAAGACTCACTAGGATTTGGGCAGATGTTTACTCATCACATCTGTATATATCCTTACAAAACCCAGATCCTTTTATTAGCCTGGATCTGCTTTTGGAAGGAGATCCCTTCTGATTTCTGGGCCTACTCTGGCGCAACTCCTTTCCACGTGGAAATGCCTTCCGGAGGGTTTCCTGCGGCAGGGTGAGCCGAAATCTGCCCCCAGTGCACCCTGATTAAGCTCAGGCCACAGAATGATCCTCCCGATATTTTCAACTACAACACACATCGTCCCACTCTTGTCCATGGGAGATGTAGTTCTTCCCCGGCTTGGTGCTGTTTGCTTTCTTCAGCTGCCTTCGGAGCCAGGCATGGCTCCCGGAAACGCCTGCCCGGATCCCGTTCCCCCCCCCCCTTCCACCTGTGCCAGGATCGCCCACTGGTTGGCACCCTCGCTCGGAGCAGAGAGACGGACTGCGCCAGTTGGCCGAGATCTGCTCACAATACCCCATGACTCACAGCGGGAACAATTAAAATCAGTCAGGAGGGCGGCGGGAGGCATAAATTTTTCCAGAGCTCAAATTTCCAGCTGGGATGTTTACCGAGCGGTGCCTTAAGCCCATGAGAAGGGGAGGGGGGGGCCTCCAGGCTGGCTCAAGGTCATGCATGATGCTCCCGGGCAAAAGGGACCCAGGCGTCCGTGGCTTCCCTGTGCCACTGTGGTTTGGGTCCAACGGCATCCGGACCCCCTCCAGCTTTTATGCTCAACAGTTCACCTTCTTTGTGTAAAGGAGTTATTTTCTAGTTCTGTTCTCATGTCCATCAAAGTGTCCCTTTAAGGTTATATGACAGGCCTGGGGAGGGGGGGAAGGGTCAAAAGACCCCTGGAATAACCGTAAGCAAAGCCCTAGAAGGTAAGCAAAGCTCCAGATATGTTTGGGCGATCCCACGCTGGAGGCCCTTGAAGCAAGGCCTTGAGAACCATCCGCTCTGCCTCCGGATTCCCCGATTTGAACAGGGGTGGGCTAGGTGCCCTCAGAGGATCCCACCGGGATCTCTGTGTGCTTTTTCTTGGCTTAGAAGGTCCCACGCCCTGATGTAAACTGCACACCCAAGCAGGGAGCCTCGGGTGGATTTGGCCCTGCAAAAGGACCCCTTCCGGAAAATACCCGTGACTTTGTATGTGTTTACAGACTGGCCGTGTGGACAAGAATGTTCCCTTGGTAGCTGGACATACGGCCCCTGTCCTGGACATCGATTGGTGTCCCCACAATGACAACGTCATCGCCAGTGCCTCTGAAGACACAACTGTCATGGTAAGTGAGGGCAACGGCAAGCGAGGGTCATGGCAAGTGAGGGCCACGGCAAGTGAGGGTCATGACAAGTGAGGGCCATGGCCAGGGAAGATCATGGCAAAAGAGGGCCACGGCAAGTGATGGTTCAAGTGGGTACCCTATTAGGACATCCAGAGCTTTGGAAGCCGATGTGTTTGGAAACCCTGTGGTTGGTTTGGTTTCGTTTCGTTTCGTTTTGTGATGCCCTCTGCCATTCATCTCTGTACGTTGGCCTACCTTTATGACTCAATGATTTATGGTTTTCGTGTGGGTCCTTCTATTTATATTCCATGCCTTTTTATTTTTAAGGCACCCCGTGTTGCACTTTATATTTAGAGATGAAAATAAGGTAGACATTTCAATATATCCGTGAGCCCATCATCACCCACTGGGTTTCATCCCTGAGTGAGGATTCAAACCCACAACTCCCGAATTTTAGTCAGACTGAACCCCTCCCTTGGACGGATGTCACGTGAGACAGAGACCAGGAGCTATGATTTAGACGCAGGAATAATAAACAGCAGATTGGTTTATTTGAAGTCAGTAGAAGGAAAAAATCCTTAAAGCATCACGTTAGGGGCGTTTTCAGCTTGTCTGTTTGTTTTATGTTCCCTGGGGCTTCCAACTGCATTTCCCACCTGGCCTCTTTCCCCCCACTCCACCCCCGAGCCCCCCAAACTATAGTTGGGAAGGTTTCCCTTTAAATCACTGGAAAAGAACAGCCGGGGCTGTTTATAACAAAGCCGGATCCCTCCTCCTGGAGCTGGCGGCCGCCTCCAAGGTATGATGCAGCATTTTTGGGCTAAGAATAGCCTCCACGGTGCACCACGACTCAGCACCTAAGAATAGCCGGCGCGGTGGTGGCAGATTTCTGGAGAGCAAAGTTGGGGGTGGAGGGAAGGGAAGGAACTGGGGGGGGGGCGGGGGCGGAAGCTTCCTTTTCCAAATTCCTTCCCTTCCCAGGTTTTTGCACAAAGCACAAGCGAAGAAGACTCCCTAGAAGAAGAAGAAAAAAATCTAAATGTCTTTTATAATATAGCCATCCTGGGGTGGGGGATTCTGGGGAATGTGTTCCAAAAAAGGAAACTTTTGCCAGCTCTGGTTTTAATCCTTCGTTCCTTCGCCGGCCAAGAAACATAGGGCAACGTATAAGATTCCCCACAAACCACCTTCCTGCTTATGTATCACGGAAAGAGAAGGTCAGCCCAGTACTTGGGCCAGATCGGGCCTGCAGTTTCCCCATCTGGTCAACAGAGGGTCGATGAAGGAAGCCCTCCTTCCTTATATTGTGTAGCCCCTGCCCTGGGTGCCCAGAAATTCCCCCGCTTCCCCCTGCCCCTGGCCATCCCAATTGGTTGTGTTTCCAAGCACTGGTTCGCTCTTATCTCCAATCACTGGTTCGCTCTTATCTCCAATCACTGCTTCGCTCTTATCTCCAATCACTGCTTCGCTCTTATCTCTGATCACTTATGAAATCTGTGGTTGCTCTTTTAACACCCCTGTGAGGTAGTTTAGGCCAAGAGAGAGACAGAGAAATTTGCCCACAATCCTGCTGGGTGATCTAGTAGTCATACTAGCGGTGGCATCTGGGAATTGTAGTCCAAAGAGCCAAAAGTTCCTGACTCTGACTGTGTTGCCTGCATTCGTGGAATTGCTCTTTGTCCGCATCACCACCACCAGGTATGGCAGATCCCTGACTACCTCCCCGTGCGCAACATGACGGAGCCCGTGGTCACCCTGGAAGGACATTCCAAGCGCGTGGGGATCATCACCTGGCACCCCACGGCCCGCAACATCCTACTCAGCGCAGGTAAGACCCTCAGCCCCAGATCCATGCATTTTGCTGTGCCCTGAGACCCTCAGAGCCAGTACAGTCATCTCCTGATGCTCTTCTCTCCGATCCCTATTAGGGATCGGAGATAAGAGCATCAGGAGATTGTTGCAAGGAACCCTTTAAAACACCTTAAAATATCTTCGGAGGGATCAGGGCTCGGAGATAAGAAGATATTTTAAGGTGTCTAAAGGGTTCCTTGGAACGATGTGACCTTATTTATCTGAGGGGCTGTCCCTCTTCTGTCCCGCAGGGTGCGACAACGTCATCATCCTCTGGAACGTGGGCACAGGCGAGGCGCTCCTGACCCTGGACGACCTTCACAACGACCTCATCTACAACGTCTGCTGGAACCACAACGGCAGCCTTTTCATCACCACCTGCAAGGACAAGCACCTTCGCATCATTGACCCCCGGCAGCGCCTGGTGGTCGCCGTGAGTCGATGCTCCGCCTGCGCCAGCCCCCCTCCCCAAAGGCCCAGCCCTCTGGCGCCTCTCAGCCTTCCCCCCCACCCCCTGCCCCCCCGCATTGGCGCCCTGCTTGTGTGCGACCTCTCCCCTTCGTAGCTCCTGGCATGTTTCTCATCTTTAAAGGCCATGACGACAATCAAAAGACCGGAAAATGTATTCTTTGGTGGTGGGGGGGACTACAACCCCCCATCATCCCCCAGCTGGCTTGGCTATTCCAGCCCTAAGAATCCTCCAGGTCGTAGGATGGCTGGGAGAGTCTTGGAGCGGACAGAGGGATGATGGATGTTGTAGTCTCTCTTTTTTTTTAAACCTTCTGGACCAGATTTGGTCCCTTCAAATTCTTGCCAAGCCTTCCAGCATGGAGCTGAGGCCCGAGTAAGATAATCTCTTACCAGTCCTTTGGGACTACAATGCCCAAAATCCCCAGCCTGTGACACCCCCTCCTCTGCCTACCAGCTTCACATCCTCAAAGACTGTGAGAGTATTTATGGTATGTCATTTTATCCTTCTGCCTTACTTTATTCTCTCCAGTGAATAACCCGCCCGCAGCCGGCGTGGGTCCGAACAGGAACCAGTCTTCTGCTTCTAGACTTAGTCTCCCTGCTCCTTCCTTTGAAATGGTGGCATGGTGTTGGGCAGAGCTTGCAAAAGTTCCTTTTTTGGGGGATGAGGTCTTTTTCCTGATTGGGAAACGTTCCGGGGTGGTCTCCTGGAACTTAGTTTAACTCGCCATAGGCGATCCCGTGGGTCCATCCTGGCGTTGTGCAGGCCAAGTCAGCTTTCCGGAGCTCGAGCGTCGGGCAACTGACCCACACTAACTGTTGCCTCGTTGTGTCTGTGTTTCTGTGTGTTCCCTGCTAACCCTGCTAACTCTGGCCACCAGGAGAAATGCAAGCCGCACGAGGGATCCCGCCCTGTCCGGGCCATCTTTATGGCGGATGGCAAGGTCTTCACCACTGGTTTTAGCAAGATGAGCGAGAGGCAGCTGGCCCTGTGGGACCTGGTAGGGCTCCGGCCCTGGCGCCTCGCCAAGGAGGGGGTGGGGTGGGGAAAAGGCCTGGGGTGCGTCTGTGTGCGTGTGTCTGTGTGTTTGCCTGTGCGTGTATCCACAGAAGGAAGGGAGGAAGAAGCAGAAGACTGAGGAGAGCAGATTCGAACCCACACCCCAGTAACGTTTGATATTATTTTTATTCCCCTCTCCATTATTGGCCTGCCAACATTTTCCTTGCATTTGCAGGTAAGATGCAAGCTTGGTCGCCTGTGGTGAGTTAGGATTGGTTTCAGGGGACCACTCAATAAGGTTTTCTAAACAGAAACAGCTCTCCTTTCCTTCCTTCCTTCCTTCCTTCCTTCCTTCCTTCCTTCCTTCCTTCCATTCTTTCCTTTTCCTTCCTTCCTTCGTTCCTTCCTTCCTCTGGAGACAGTTAACCCTTTCTTTCCCCTGCTGCCCCAGGAGAAATTTGCACCCCACGAAGGGATGAGGCCTATGCGCGCCATCTTCACCCGCGACGGACTGATCTTCACCACGGGGTTCACACGCATGAGCCAGCGGGAGCTGGGCCTCTGGGATCCGGTAGTTAGGTTGCATGGCGTGGCGTGTTCTTTCGCCTTGCACCCCTTCCCTTGGGAATCACGGCATTCTCCCCAACACCCGTGTCTCCCCGGGCGGGCAGCCACACAGAGCAGAGAGGGGGGAAGGCATTCACACATACATGAAACATAACACTGCTCAACTTGAACCTCCTTTCCCTGTATTAAGAGAAATACTTTAATGTCCTGCTATAGGATGCTTTACGGTAAACCTGTTGCTTTCCCATTGCTCACTGGGAGATGTAGTTCTTCCCAAGAGCCAATTGGGTGGGAGAGGATTATATTAGAACTTCATCTCCCACCAGGCATTGCAAGGAACCCAATTTACCACATTGCACTTAGTATAAGGTGCTGCTCACCTGGAGCTGCTCACCTGGAGCTAGTAGGGTGGTGTTAAAACTTCCCATCATGCACTGCAGCGAGTCCAGCTTACCACATTCCTCTTAATAGAAGGATAACTGAATTCTAATTACACGCCCCCCCCCCCCCCCCCAAACAGTCTCTCGAGTCCTGGAGTGCTGTGGATTTGCAGTGATGGATGGATGGATGTGTGTTTAGGGGAGGGGAGATCTCTGTGTATGTTTGGGGAGGGGTGGCAGTGCATGCTGGGATTGTGGTGGTCTAGAGAAGGTAAAGAACAGAGGTTTAATATTCAGAAACAGCTGGCGGGATTTATTTTTCATTCTTCCTTGCTGTGTGTACAGGGACCAGTTGTCTAGCTATCACCCTAACACATCGTTATCCAGCCAAATGCTTTAGAGTACACTGAACAGCATTGAAGGACCTTGAAGAGCATTTTGTAGTTTTTTTTTTAATATAAATTTATTAAACAAACATCCAACCTAAACAACATAAACCTAACACCACAATAAAATACAATTACATAATACACCAGTGCCACCATCACCCTCAGGGCTAGCATTAATAATATTTTTAAATTTCATTCAGTCCATTTTCTCTCCAAAACTTCATTGTTTCTTCCCTCGGTGTATACCCCTTCCCTCTCCGAAATACATATTCCAAGAATACACTCCATATTTTCTTAAAATCATTATTTTTTGATAGGCCTCTTCTTATTTTCATATCACATCTCAGTTTATCATTAATAGCCATATCCCATAGTTCTCTATACCAATTCCTCTAAATTGAGTTGGTTATCATTTTTCCAGTTTCTTGCAAAAATTAACCTTGCTGCCGTAATCATTATTACTATTAAGTCCTTATTTTCTTTCAACAATTGATCCTTCTTAACCAAATTCAATAAAGCCATTGACGGGGACATTTGAATATTTAATCCAGTTATTTCCCTTATTTCTTTAAAAATTTGCTTCCATTCTTGCTTTCTTACTTCACATAACCACCACATATGTATATATGTCCCCTTCTCTTTTTTCCACCTCCAGCCTAGTGATGATACATTTTTATTTATTATATTCAGTTTTACCGGCGTTAAAGACCACCTCCATATTACCTTATAACAATTTTCTTTTATCCTTACAGACATGTTCTTCATGATTCTTTGATCCCATATTTTATCCCATTCTTCTCCTATGCCTTCTTTATCCAAATCCTATTGCCACTGTGTTTTTAATCCTTGTGTATCCTGTTCGGCCTGGATTAATAATTTACACATTTGACTTACAGTTCCCTTTCTTTCTGACTTTTCCTCTGATTTAAATCTTTTTTCAATAATCTCTTCAAATTTTGTCATTTTTCTACTTTCCTCTTCCTTACTTATTCCATTCCTGTGTCCACCTCAGAGCGTTTTGTAGTTATTTCTTCAACCGCCACCCGGTGGTGCGGCAGGTTTGCTTAACACAAAGCCATTCAGGCTTAAGGAGGTCGCTGTTTTCCCTTGAGTTGGCACGCACACACACAGAGAGAGAGAGAGTTTCTCACACACCCTGGGTCAGGTCAGTGGATGCAAACACACACCGTGTGGTCCCACCAGGCAAGGTGTGTGCGATCGTTGTGCCCAGGCTGGCTCTGCCATCGCCCTCCTGAAAGCCTTCCTTCCTTCCTTGCAGAAGAACTTTGAGGAGCCCATCGCCCTCCAGGAGATGGACACCAGCAACGGGGTTCTCCTCCCCTTCTACGACCCTGACTCCAGCATAGTCTACCTGTGTGGAAAGGTAAACGCCAGGGTGGAGGGCGGCAGGAAGGGCGAGAGGCCACACGCAGCAGGTGCTGGGCTAGGAAGAGGCCTGTGTTCGAATGCCATGCCTTATTATACCCTCCTCACCTGTTCCCATGCAGGGGGACAGTAGCATCCGATACTTTGAGATCACGGAGGAAGCCCCCTACGTCCATTACCTGAGCACCTTCAGCAGCAAGGAACCCCAGCGCGGAATGGGGTTCATGCCCAAGAGAGGGCTGGACGTTTGCAAATGCGAGATTGCCAGGTCAGGCACAAACCCCCAGGGATTCTGCTGGAAGGGCAGGCTCTCACCGCCCCCCCCCCAAGCTCCTAGTTCGAATCCTGGGGTGGGGAGACCTCTAAAGCAAGTTTCGTTGACCCGGAACATTCTGGGAATTTCGGACTACAGCATCAACCCGCCTCTTCCGGCATGGCCAAGGGTCATGGGAATTGTAATGAGGAAATACAGCAGGACCCCCATATCCACGGGATCAGCATCCGCTGATTCCCCTATCCACGGTCTGAAAATATTAAAAGAAAAATCCTAGAAATACTGTATATATTTCTAAAGATGAAGTCAGCAGAACTGGCCACTGGAGGGAGCCAGAGACCAGGCTATGTATAGTGTTTGCTATCATACACATTTTTCAGTATCCACGGCAGGGGGCTTTGAACCGATCCCCCATGGAAATGGGGGGTCCTATTATAATCATAATAAGATTGTAATTTAAGCCAGTGGAGAGGGAGGTATCAGCTGGGGGGGGGGGGTTGTCACCTAAACCCAAAGTGTCTGTCGGCGATTGTAACCCTAATCTGCCTCCTATTCTTCGATCCGACCCAAACAGGTTTTACAAGCTGCACGAGCGGAAATGTGAACCCATCGCCATGACTGTTCCACGAAAGGTGGGTCCTTGGGGAAAGAAGCAAAGAAATTGAGGTCCATGGGAGAGATTCACCACTCCGACCCCCCACTCCCCCCAAGATCTGTCTCTCTTTAGTGCTCCCACTCCTTCTCCCGCTCCGTACCCTTTTTCTCGCCCCACACACTTGCGTTTCCACATGGAACATTGGCATCAGAGTCCAGCCGTGACTGGAGCGCCATCTGCTGGTCCTTTGGGACACTGCTGAAAAACAACTCCCACGCCGCTTGTGCGTTGTGCAACGAACTCCAGTGCAGTCTGCGCTCTCCTGTAGACCGTTATCGTTGTTGCTGGTTCTTAAGCTCCATTTAAAAGCCCCTTTTGATGACTTCCATTTTTCCTTTCATATCTTATCTTTGCTTGACACTTGGTATGAAGGAAAACTCTCAGGGGCTAATTGCTGCTAATTAATCCTTGCGTGGCTTCCTGATCGTGTGCTGCTCAGGTCACTTGGCAAACAAGCAAGAATCTAAGGGGAGGATCATTAATTAGTAGCAATTAACCCTTGGAAGCTACATTCTTTACCTTCCGCCAGCATAACTTCAGTTCCCATCACTACCATGCAAGACAGCCAAGGACTGGCAAAAGAAGGCCGCCATTTTTAAAAATGGTGTCAGCTGCCTCTCCATTCCCAGAATCCCCCGACAGGCCCCTAAAGGATGCTAATTCTCATCCTCTTTCCTCAAAAACTATTATTGTAACCACAAACAGAGCTTGGAAAATAAAATCACGCAGCGGATTTCAAGACGATCACCTTCAGTTCAGGTGGGGGGGTCATTCCTTGCCCCGGCTGACCTCTTGCCCTTTCCTCCTTATCATCCCGGCCTTGGCAGTCCGACCTTTTCCAGGACGACTTGTATCCGGACACGCCGGGCCCAGAGCCAGCCCTCGAAGCTGACGAATGGCTGTCTGGAAAGGATGCCGAGCCCATCTTAATCTCCCTCCGGGATGGCTACGTCCCTCTCAAGAACCGGGAGCTCAAGGTTACCAAAAAGAACGTCCTTGACAGCAGGCCTCCAGTCGGGCCACGGCGGAGCCAGTCCACTTGCGAGTCTAACTTTTCGGTGAGTTTGTGTCTCCTCATCCGATCCAGGGTGTGTGAAATGGCGTGAAGGTGTGAACCTCGGGGAGGGTGCATGTGGACTGACATTCTTAGTCTCGACAACTAGAAACACAGGGCCGAAACAAACATTATAGACAATCCCTGATTAGAAAGGGAAATGTCTTAACTGTGGAGAAACATCTGAGTGCACAGTAGATGCTCTCCTCGCCTCATGTAATAAGAAATGAGCTTGCTTTGTTTTGGGCTTTGGGACTTCAAACATGGAATTACTCTAAAGTCCAGTTTCTTAAACAGGAAAGGCTGCCTAAGTCACGTCTCTCCAATACCACCCTGTGTCCACCTCTAATTAGGGGAGATTTGTAACGTCCATCCCCTTGTTATTAGGGATGGGATTTTTGGATTTATTGAATTACAAATCCCATAACTCTTCATTCTGGGAGCTCTGCCTGACAGACGCTCACCTTACCGTCACCTAAATGTGGCTCACCTGGGAGAAAGGCCTCGACTGGAAGGCTTTGAGACCCAGCCGGGCCTAGCTCCCTTCAGGCTTCCTGTTCCTGCCCCAAGGGTAGCTGGAAGCCTTCCTTTCTGAACAGGAAGCTAGTCAGAACTAGGCCTAGCTAGGCCTCAAAGCCTTCCTGTTGAGGCCGTGTCTCCCAGGCGAGCCACATTTAGGGGTTTGCAAGCAAGGCAGAACTCCTAGAACAGAGAATTATGGGGTTTGTTGTCCAAGAAATCCAGAATTCCCATCCATGCTGGTTATTATTTTAAGAAATGCAGAGTAGAGACCTTTTCCTTGTTCAAGAAAAGAACAAATTTCTGCTCCACCACTGTGACATGATATTTAGCCCCTTCAAGTGATTTTTTAAAAAGGCATTTTCCAGGATACCCTTAGATTTCATACAGTTCTTTCTCTCTTCTTTTTTTCCAACCCCCCACCACCACTACCACCCAGCACTCTGCGCTTGAGGAACTCCTGGCGGAAATCAAGTCCCTCCGGCAAACGGTTCAGGCTCACGAGAAGCGCATCTCCGACCTGGAAAACAAACTCGGCCAGTTTACGAACGGGACGGATTGACCCGTCTTTCCACAGCGCCTGGGACTGAGTTTCGTCCTCAGGAGACCCGGATTTTGCCTCAGCCAGCCTTCTTTATTTTATTTTATTGTGTTTTATTTTATTTCTGTCTACCCCCATCCTTTCAGGACCCCCCTTTCCCTGCTGCTTCCCCTCTTGCGGCTCCTGGCGGACATTTCCAGGAAAGCAACACAAACACGAACCCCCCCTCCCTGGCTCAGGTCTTTCTCTTCATCCCGGCCACCTTCCCTGCACGGCTACGTCCCTAGGAGTCTAAAACAGGACCTTATGATGGGGGGGGGGGGGATGAGAGAGGTCATCATTTGAGCCCTAGAGAAGAGGGGGTCAGGGTGGGGGAGAAAGGAAGAGAAAGGGGTTCCAGGCTCCGGCCATTAGGGAGGACAGCCCACCCACTCACATGTGGGGAATCCCAGCCGGGCAACATTCTGCCCCCCTCTACCTCATTCCTCCCTCCCTTCCCAAGAAACAGGGGAAACTGAAATGGGGTACATCCATCCCACATTTTGGGGTTCAGTTTTGGGGCACAGGGGATTAGCTTTTGTGGGGGCTTAGGGGGGGTCTCTGGCATTCCAGACCAACCCAGTTAGAGATGGCTAGGTGGTGGGCAAGGGGGGGGGCAGAGGAAGAAGGCAAGCTTAGGGGAGGTGTTCTTGATGGGGATACTACAAGTCCCATTATCCCCCAACCTAAGATGGCCATTTCCAAGATCTGGGTGGGTTGGTGGCGGGAGGAGCCGCGCCCTGCGGGCAGGGGAGGCATTGCGAGATGGAAAGGGCAGTGGGGGGGGGGGGGAAGTATGATGGGATGGGTCAGGGATGGTAGGTACCTCTTGCCTTCATCCGGACTTGCAACAGGCCACCCCAAGCTTGCAGGGGGGAAGGGGCGGGTTGTGGGTCAGAGTGGGTGCACGCACTCCCCCCCCATGCAAGGTTTGCACCCCAGGGAGGCGGGGGTGTTGGGCCATCGCTGATCAAAACATACTTGCATTAAAAATAAAATAAAATAAGGAAAAGGTGGGTTAGATTTTCCTGATCTCCTTCGGTTCTATCAATGGGCAGAAATGAATGCTATCAAGGGTAGTGCTGGGTAATGGTTAGAGTCAAACGAGGCTTCAGAAGCGGGATGTCCAAAAAAGCCAGGAAAGCTGTATTTCAACTGAGGAGCAGAAAATAAAGAGGCGTAAATGGGAGATGTATAATGGAAAGCAAGGCCCTAAGCACCACATGTAGCCAAGTTAAGGTTCTAGTCCTCATCGTTTGGGACAGGGATATGGTTTCAACAGGAACACGGGTTCCCTCCCTGTGTTCAAGGGATGGCAAACTGAATTTAACACACAATTTGGGCCCAAATATTGCTCAGTCTTGGCTTCCTGGTTGTTCGAACAGGGTGGTGGAGATTTGGGCTAGCGTGCGAGGTAGCTTTCTAGATTCAGAAAGGAAAAAAATATTTCTGTTGGTAGAAAGCACTTCTTTTGGCGATATGTATTATTCAGGATTTCTCAAACAAAACTACTGGTGCTTGTTTTTTAGTTTGAAATGTCATGCTTAGGATTTAGGATCTAGCAAGAAAATCTATTTGCAGTAATTATTTTTCATCGAAAATAACTAGTACTGAATTTTTGTGTGTGCTTTTAATTTCAAATAACAAAAGGCATGGTTTTGTTAAACCACCGGGTTAGATGATAGGGAAAGGAGAGGTGGAGAGGGGTGTGATGCTGAAAATCATCATCTTAGAACTGCTGAGCTGGAAGGGACCCGCTGGATCATCGAGTCCGGCCCCTACCAAGGAGACCCCGAAGAGATTCGAACTCCCAACCTCTGGCTCTTCAGCCAGAAGTCTGAAATGTGGAGCTATCCAGAAGTTTGAGAACAGCCCCTGAGTAAAGGAACAAAGGTTTTTAGCCCCGCAGTTGAGAAAAGGTTTTTTTTGGCCAGCATTTTTCTTTGCTAAGAAAAATAAATTGAATGTAGAATATAAGAACATCTTCACGCACCTGGACCCACAAACAGAGAAAGGAAACAGGAAACAGGAAAGGTTCATGAGATTTTCATAGGTGTCTCTGTGCAGGTAACACACCTGAGCCAGATGGTTGTGGTCCCCCTTTCCTCCCCTCCACCCGTGCAAGTTCACTGTGGAAGAAACACACACCCCCCCCCGCTTTCAAGCTGCGCCCGTTCTGCTCCGGTTGTGCAAGACACACTTGTGTGCAGCTACCTGGTACCCTTACGGCAGTTGGGTAACGGCTGCAGGTGCCCCACGGCATCCTGGGAGTTGTAGTCTCTTGAGATCCCGAGGATCCCCTGCTGGGTGGCCCGAAGGGATCCCCAAAAACCGCAGGAGGGGGTTCCGAGTCCCTTCCCCAAAAAAGGTACAAATCTCCGAAGATGGATCCGGGACCAGAGTCACCAAACTGCTCGAACGGGGCAGCGGAGACCTGCCTTCTTGTTGCAGGGATTTGGAGACCAGGAGAGGAAGGGGCCTCATTTCCCCCCCCCACCCCAGCCTCCCCATTTGCCGTGGAGCCTGGGGGTGTGTGTGCGTGCTGTTTTCAGACACGGGGAGGGTGTGTTTGTGTGGAGGTTAGCACCATTGAACGATGATGGGTTGTTCTGATTTCAGGACTGCGAGAAGATGTCGCCGAGAAAGGGGTGTGTGGCCAGGAGGCGCAGGGCCGAAGGTGGGCTTCTGGGGCCAGGGCAGAAGGAGGGGGACTCGAACTCAGCCCCTCAACCCTGACTTTCCGTCCCTGTTCCCCCCACCCCCGCTGAAACAAGTCAGGAGGCTTCAGAGGGAGGCTGGACGGAGGAGAGAACGTCCGAATTTGGGAAAGGGGTTCGGCGGAGAAGGAGGTGCTCCTTTCGGAGAGGGGCCTCTCTTCTCCTTCCCGACCCATCACCCCAAAACCAAGAGGAGACCTCTGGGCGCCCAGGCTTCGGCCGAGTCTGCTATGCCACCACCTCTCCCCTCTCGCTCGTTCGGGCCGGGCCGGAAAGAGGTCGTCCCCCCCCCCCGCCCTTTGGGAAGCCGAAGGCCAGGTTCAGGGGGAAACTGGCACTTGGGAGTGGGGTGACCGAGGCCTCTCAGGGGCTGGGAATCGGGGGGGGGGGGGTCCGGGAGGGGGTAAGTGCACTTGGTGGGGAGGTGGGTGTGTGCCATGGTGCCCGGGGTGGGTCAACCAGGACCACCTGGCACAGGATGGCTCCCTTGGAGGGGGGGGGCAGCCCACTTAATTCTGAATTAACCACGTCTTCCTGGTTTTGCTTGGGGAATCTGTGTCAGATTAAACTCGAATTAACTACCGTCTCCAGAGTTTATGATTAATCCATCCAGAATTAATTGCTGCTACCTGGTTGCTTCCTAAATCCATATTCTACAGAATTAATCCCTGCCTCCCCATTTTGTTTCCTGGTTTCCCATTCAATTAATCCAGAATTAACCACCATCTCCTGGGCTGATGTTGAATTAATCTAAAATTAATTACTGTCTCCCTTTTCTGCTTCCTGGGTCCATGTTCAATTAATCCGGAATCTACCTGGTTCTCTTTCCTGGTTCTGTATTGAGTTAAGGTAGAATCGGTGACTCCCAGGTGCTGCGTGCTGGATTCACATTAAAATTAATTCAGAATTAACTACCACTTCCTGGAATAAAGCTGAACTAATTCTGAATTTATTAGTTCTTCTTGGCTCCATTTTAAATTCATCTAAAATGAATTATTGTCTCCTCATTCTGCTTCCTGGCTCCAATGTTAAATAACTCCAGAGTTAATTATGAACTTCTGGGTAAGCATGAAATTAATCCAGGATTAAACATGGTTTGTTAATTCATGCCTCTGACTTCTGCGTTAACCCTAATCTAGAATTAAAGATCGCCTCCTGTGCTAGATGAATCCCAAATTATATGGCGCATCCCGCATTGCTGTTAAATTTATCCAGAACCACCTACTAGATTGGTATCAAATTGCTCATTAATTATTGTACCGCCTATCTGCTTGGCCTCCTGAGACTATTATATTAATCCAGGATTAACAACTGCCTCCTGGTTCTGCCTTCTAGATCTTGGTTTAATTAATCCAGGATTAACCGTCATCTCCTAGGTCTGTCCTGAATTAATCCCAAATCCATGATTGGGCTTCGCCATTGGCTCACCAGCTGGGTGCTGTCCCCCTCCACCAGTGCTGAATTAATCCAGATTTCACTCTCGGCTTGTTTTTCCCCAACCTGGTTAATCCAGAATTAAGGAGGGTACGCAGCTAGTCTCCCGGGGTTCAGAGAGACGGGGGAAGGCCATTGGTAGGGGTGGGGGTGGATCTAGCCCCCCCCAACTCCCACCTCTTCCTTTCAAAATGGGTGGATTGGGGGAGGAAGGAAAAGTCACAGGTAGCTGCAAACCTCAGGTTCACGACGACTTACCTGCCTCCCCAGAGAGTGGGTGGGTGGGGAGAGTTACATGGCTCAGTGTCAGGAGAGGTGGAATGAGTTTGGGGGCCCCTTGCAAGCCCCCCACCCCTTGGCTTCCTCCTGTTGTGTCAGGGCCTCCCCTCCCCTTGTCGCCCCTCAGTCCTGGATCCTTCCTGGCTCTTCCGCGGGACGTGGGGGGGGCAGGGGAAGACACAGTCCGTTCACTTGGTCACCCCCCCAGAGGCTGGCCGGGGGAGCTCTTGTGCACGAGTGGCCTATTGTTCGGTGAGCGAAAGGTGCAGGATTCGCTCAAACTCCTCCTCCTCCTGGCGCGAACGCCGCTCCGCTTCCTCCTGCTCTTTTGCTGACAGCTCCATGGCCAGGCGGAGTTGCTCAGCGTAGCTGGGCAGGGCACGGCCGGGCCCCCGGCTGGTGGCCGGCGCTGCTCGCTGTGGGGTGGCAGGCTGGGGCGGTGGTGTGTGCTGGGGGGTCCTGCGGAGGGGGGCAAAGCAAAGGGATGGAAGCATGAGAAATTCGGGCAGGTCAAGGTTGTAAAATTCAGATGAAAACCCGGAGCGGATGGCCTACTTCTCCCCTCCTCCCCCCCCCCCCGCAAGACCAGAGTCTCCAGCTTCCATCGGGGCACACCCCTAAAGCTTGCAAAAGTTAGCCTTTTTCATGTTAAAACATGTGACACAAAACCGGGTGAGACAGTTAAGACCTGCAAAGGCAGCGATCAAAATCCAGGATTTCCTTGCTGGAAAGCAAAAAAATAGCGGCAAAACTTTTTAAAAAACATGAAATTCGGCAGAGAATAAGGTGAATGTTGAAGGAGGAAGAGCCAGCAGGGTGATTCGGCGGCAAAAATGGCAAACACAATTCCCGACTTAGTTCGTACCATTCTCGTCTCCAAGACACAGGGAGTGTAAGAGTTCTGCCTTAATACACTGGAACTGGTCCTCTTTCGGTACACTCAGCAGGTACCTTCCGGATGTGCTGGAGGACTACAACTTCCATTATCCCCAGACACATGTCTGGACACAATTTTAACCAGGTGGATTACATATATGACCGTGGCCAGGACTGGGAAGAGAAATTTCCCAATGGCAGCTTTCAGAAGTCCGTGCCCCTGCCAGGTCCTCTACTCACCTTTCGACTCTACGTCCTTCCTGAGAGACAGGGAGGGTGCCAGGCTTGCTGTTGGTCAGTGCTTCCCAAATGGTCACCTGCATGGAGAGGAGAAAGACAGGTCTGGGACAAGGAACTGGGAGACACCTGAGTTGCTTACCTGTACATCTGAACACTGAAACAAGATAGCTGTGGAGTGGGGAGTCTGAATTGATTTCCTGCAGGTCTCTGTAATTTGTGTAAACTGTCTCTTACCAAACCTTTCTGAGTGAGAAGCAAAGCACCCTCAATCACTCACACACATCCAAGCACAGAAAGAGTGGCAGATGGTTTTTAAAAGACACAAACACTCGATCGGATGCTTTAAAGGCCACAAACAGCCCATTCGATGCTTTAAAGGCCACAAACAACCCATCCGATGCTTCTGATTTTAAGATGAGAATTTTTGAGCCAGCTTGAGAATTCACAGCCACAGCACCAGAATCCCCCTCACACAGGCAAAAGAAAAGCCATGTGATTCCAGTGAGAATTTGCACCCCTCCTCTCAAGGCAGATGGGGAAATGGTAGCCATTACACCTACTGGGTTGTCTTCCACCCCACCTGGTCGTATTCGCTCCCAGCTTCCAGCAAGCTCTGCTCAATGGCAAACTGCAGGAGGTCGTCATCATCTTCCCGCAGGGGCTCCGGGTGGCTTCCGACGACGCTGTAACCCCGTGGGGCTTCGAAGAGGGACGGATCCATCTCGCAGCACCGGCACAAGCCTTAAGAGAATGAAGAGGGAACGGAACGGTGAGGAGCCATCACCCATCGCAAGGGGAAGGAAAAAGACAGGATGAAACGGCCAGAATCCTACTCACACTTGTGTGGGATTCCCCCACATATTCCGGCACACAAGTCCCATCATCCTCAGCCAAGAGGGCCAAGAAGGCAAGATGATGGGAGTTGTAGTCCCAAACCTGCGGTTTGAGCACAAGATGGTTTCCAGAGCTTAGGTAATTTTAAAACAAGTCTTCAATGGCTTCTTTCCCCCCTAAAACCATCCAGGAGGGGGGAAAAAACCCTTCGGGAATGGGATTCTACAGCCAGGGGTGCCACCCCAGAGCAGGCTGGGCTTCTCTAGTAGCCACTTGACTGACTCAGGTTGCCACGGGCACGTGAGACAGGGCTTCTACATGGCAGTCTATGACGGGGGAAGGGAAGGAGCAGGAAGGGAAAATCTCTTTCAAGACATGATCTGGATTTGAAGACAGAGAGGTTCCCGGGGGCCACCTTCAGAGGCAGGAGGACCAAGAAAACACCAGCCTCTGTTCCCTTCAACGTTGCTATTTTATTTTAGTTATTTCTGCACCCCAGGCGTGCCGCCCCCCCTGCCCCAGTCCCCGGGGGGAGTCCCCCCGCCCTTCCTTTCCTTTTCTCCACCTACCAAGAGAACTGGAGCTGCTGATACTCGAGCGATCGCTGCCAGGCGACGGAGCATCACTGCCGGGACTGCCCATCCCGCGGAGAGAGACCACCGCTTCATCGCAGCCGTTCAGGTTCCCAAAGGTAATGCGGGCGTTGAGGATGTGGAAAATGGGGATTTCTGTGGGGCCAGGAAGAGACAGCGAGAGCCATTAAAACTAGAAGGTCTCTCCTTCGGGATGGAACCGGTTCTGCGATGGCAGGGCTCCCCACGGTCCTTAGGCAAAGAACATCAACATGAACAGAGCATTTTAATTCTTGTTTCTTTATTGCATTTCCGTTTCCCAAAAATTCCCTTGCAGCTGTTCTCCCTTCTTTTACCCGCACAACAGACCTGCAAAGTAGGCCCAGCTGGGGAACAAGGATCCTGGCCTTCACCCGGGGAGTTTGCCAGAGCTTAACTCTCACTGGCTTTTGGTAAGGGATCATGGGAGTTGTAGTCTGACGTCTGGAGTCCCACGTGTGCCTAATTTCTTGGGAGGGGAGTTTGTGAAAAATTGGGACTCCCTGCCAGCGAGCCTCACAGGGTTGTTGTTACGAGAATAATGTGGGGAAGAGCCTCGGTACTGCCATGAATTCAGTGGGGTGCAGAGGTAATTATGAAGGAAAAAATATGTCTGACAGTTACAAAAGTGTACAACGGGGGGCCAGTCGCTGTCTCTAGTTCTGAGCTACCTCGCAGGGCTGTTGTGAAAACCATGTGCCTGTGGAGGTGGCAACTCCAGTGTCGTGAATCGGTTCTGAGTTTTAGTCCGATCTTTACAGAAGCTGTGCAAAGGTGAGGAACTGCCCCCCCCCCAAACAAATGCAGAACCTTGGGTAGCTTCGATCCAAGTTCTGACCAAAACTCGGACAGGTTCCCTATATCATCAGGAGTCACTTCCACTGCCACATATCTTGCAGACTTGGGCCAGTTTCCCTCTTGCGTCTCTTTTTTGACCCGGTTTACTTCAAAGGGTTGTTGTGAAAAGAAAAGCAAGGCAGGGAAGAGGCAAGCCCACCACCTGCCGCTCCTCAGAGGAAAGACATGAAGCCATCAAAAGAAAAGAAAAGACCCGCAAGCAGTCCACATCACGACGGGCAGAATTGCGGCGACCAGCTCCTCACCAATCTTCACGGGGAAGCCGGGGGGCAGGCGGAGAGTGATGAAGTCCCTCAGTTTGGCGAAGAGAGCATTGCTGACGGCCATCAGGTCAATGATGGGCCCCACCTGCTCGGAGAGGGACAGCGGGTGGTCTTCGCACAGCCAGAGCTTGGCTTTGAACCTACCAGAAGGGCAGAGAAGGGCGAGGTGAGTCCCGTCCAGACCTCCGCTCCATGGGGCACAGAACGGCCCACCATTCCCCCCACACACACACACACACCCCAGCCGCCACACCCGTCCCTCCGGCCTCACTTCTGGGTCTTGGTGGTCAGCTCGATCGGCCGCCCCATGTCCCGGCTGCCCAGCTCAAAGCTGGGGTTGAAATACTCATCCGGCGTGATGGCGGTCGGGTTGGCGTGGCTGAACGTCTGGGTGATGAGCGCCTACGAGCGGGGAAAACGGAGAACCTAACATGAAGGGCAGGATGAAACCCGATTCCAAAGGGAAACGGGACCCACTCAGAAAGCGCTCTTGCCCTCCCCGCCTTGCCTGGATTGCACAGCTTGGAAAAGTTACTTTTTGAAGAAAAGTTACTTATTAAAAGAAGGAATTCTGGAGGCATCCTTCCAAAACAAGTCATTTTTTTTTCAGGCACTGCTATAAGGGTTGGTTTGAATTAACGTCCTCTTCCTGCTGCTTTCTGTTTTAATCCCTAAACTGTCCAACGTGACACCCACCATTAATGATAAAATAATGACAGAAGGATTGTGATATCGGCAGGGGATCGGTTCCAAGCCCCCTCGCGGATGCCAAAAACCCGTGGATACAGCAAAACCCTTTAGACAGCATAGTCTCTGGTTCCCTCTGCTGGCCAGTTCTGGTAATACATGCTGGAAACATGTCTTTCTGGGTTTTTTAATTTAATATTTTGAGGCAGCGGATAACTGAAACCGCGGATACGGATCCTATGGGTACAAGGGTCTTACTGTAAAACAATTCTACGGGGAAAAATACACAGCCTCCCCTCTGAACTCTACAGTGTATGTGCCATTCCCTCATCACTCCTGCTTATTACTCACCCCATTATTGGGGCCCACGTGTTGTTCGGCAATGCCCAAGAAGGACTGGAGCGGAGTTTTGCCACCTGCGAGAGACAAGTAGGGGGTGACGGTGCACATGAGGAGCTTTTCAGACATGTCGGAGGGAAGAGATTCCCCTCTGAGTCATGAAAGACCTGCTGATTTTCAAATACCCAAAGGTCATCATTCACGGAGGAGAGGTGGATGCATTCAACAGAGGTGCAAGCCCCAGCTTTTTCCTGGCATTTGAGACTGGACAGTGTGTGTGTTTTACACGTGTCTGTTTTTTAAAAAAAATCTCCGCCAACAGAAATGTAGCATGTCCAGGAAATCCTGACAGGCTAATTGTCTAACTGCAGGGAGGTGCACGTATTTGATACACACAAAAAGATTTAAAAACATGATTCTTCAACAGCAGCCCAAAAAAGTCCTGGACAAGCAGGATTATTACAGCCTGCCTTCTGTTTCAACATATACGTAGAGACCTGACCTTAACGTGTTAGATTTCAATTTGCGCTGATGGTCTGAGGCCGTTTCAAGGGGGGGGGGACACGCAGAGAGAGGCAGAGACCGTTTATACCTTTGGTTTTGCCCTTGTGCTGCTCGGAAAGGTGCTCAGTTCGTGTCCGCGTGATAAGCTCTACATTGGAAGCCCCGTAAACCTGCCGGTGGAGAAGAAATTCTACCAACTTGTTTTTTCCAAGGCTCCCTTCCCCTTGGCTCCCGATCGGGATCCCCGGGAAAGAACATGTCCCCTTGGCTCCTTCTAATTCCTCCACATCAGTTTCAAGCTTCTAGTCCTCAGCCGAAGAAGACCCTCCTCTCGCCCCACGTGCATGGCCCTGGCCTTCGCCCCACGGGGCTGCCCCCACACTCCGCAGGAGCCTCACCTTGGCTTCGTACCCGTTCACCACCTCGGTCTTCTCGCTCTTCCATCCCAAAATACCCGTCTTGTTCCTGGTTGTGAGCGGGGAAACAGCGAGGAAGGAATTAAAAAGTTCCCCTTGTTTATTTTGGAAAAACAGGTTAAGTGTCCCGTCCCGTCCCCCCCCCCCTCAGGTCCTCCAGTAAAAATTGTGAGTCGGTCTACGGAGCACGGATAATCCCCATATGTTTTACTTCAGCCCCCATCAGCCTTAATCTGCAGGGTTGAAACTGAGGGATCATGGGAGTCGTAGTCCAGGAACACGTGGAGGGGAGCTCGCCCCCCAACTCTTGAGTTGAGAGGGTCCGGCTGAGACTTGGGAGAGACCCACGTGCATAGCTCAAGCCTTGAAATTCAGTGGGTGACCCTGGGTCTCTCTCTCTCTCTCTCTCTCTCAGCCTGGCCTACCTCGCTGGGTCGCGATGAGGATAGCCAGGGAGACTGGGGGAGGCACGCACCCCAATTTCAGCAGAGGGGAAGGAAGCCGGGCGAGAAAGCTGACTAAGAAATAAGGCCATCTGCAATAATAGGAACACGCCTTGACGGGGATCCCTCAGGATTAGGGGGCACGCATGTAAGGGCCTAAAACCTGAAGCGCTCACGGCTCGTGGTTT
This sequence comes from Intellagama lesueurii, assembly GCA_037013535.1. Taxonomy (NCBI): domain Eukaryota; kingdom Metazoa; phylum Chordata; class Lepidosauria; order Squamata; family Agamidae; genus Intellagama; species Intellagama lesueurii. The sequence continues at coordinate 1,195,727 of JBAJHW010000015.1, read as the reverse complement.
TAGTCCCTCACCCTGGACTAAAACCACAAGGACTCCCAGAGCAGGAGCGGGTTGGCCACGGCCTGGACCCACAAGCAACCCGCCCTCGCTCTGGGTTTTCTCTGCTGACCCCACTCCACACCTGGGAATATGATCCGATGACCGCCCCCCCTTCCCCCTCGGCCCGATCCACACACCTTTCAAAGGCAATGTTGCGCGTGTCCAGTTGCGTGGTGACCACGGGGGCCATGAGCCGGCCCATCACCTGCTCTTCCGTGGGCTGCAGCGTGGCGAGAATCCCCTCTCGGTCGTGGGATGCCAGGGCCAAGGTCTCGGAGTACACCACCCGGCGGTCGTGGTCGATTTCCATCACCACAGCGCTGGTATCTGCGGGTTGAGGGCCAGTTTTGAGAGGAAGAAGGAGCCCAGTTCCAGTTTCCTCCAGTTAGCCAAGGGGCAAAGCGAAGTTTCTAGTCCTCAGTTTTTTTTTCCGGTAGGCACGTTGGCTGGGGGGAATTCTGGTGCCTCCTGGAAGGATCATCTCGACCTCTATTTATCTAACTGGGATACCTGGCCACCAAACGTGGCTTCTCAACCCTCCATCCTCTCCCACCACCTCCCAGGTTCTGGGGCACGAAAGGTCCCTTGCCACGCCAGCCCCAGGGAAGGGATGGGAGGGACCCACCCACCTACCTTGCCCCCGGAAGATGAAGCTGCGGTTCCCACGCTGCCACGTCATGTGGTCGAAACCCAGCAACGTCGTGTCCACCCGCAGGTTCTGCCCACACTTCCACACTTTGTACGTGTCACTGGGGCAGATCTTGGAGACCAAGGGAACTGTGAGGGAAGCCGAAGAGAGGCGGTGTTACTAATTGTTACTAATGTAAGCATTTATTTATTATTTATGCTGTATTTTCATTGTAGTACTGCCTTTTAATTGTTGCAAGCTGGCTTGGTTCCCTTTTTAAGGAGAAAGGTGGGTTAAAATGTTTTAAATAAATAACATTAGAGACCCACGGCCATATGCTGCTCCTCTAATAGGACCTGATTTCTCAAAACTGCAAGGAGATTTGCAAAGGTATCGTGCCTGGGTTTCAGAGCTTCACCTAAACGCCATCCCAGCACTGCTTCCGGTGCAGAAATGAACTCTGGAATCCAAACCGTGGAATCGGAACTTTGCACGTGTTCAGAGGCAGCCTTGAAGGGCAGAAGCCAAGGCGAACAGCTGATTTGAGAGAGCGTTTCAAACACAGCAGAAGGGGTGGGTGGATATAAGTTGATGCCACAAACAGATAATAAATAAAAGGAATAGGGCTGAAATTTAAGGTACCATTAAAGTACCCAGTAATTTTTGATTACAAGACTCAAAACGGTGTCCAGGAAAAAGGGAAGGGTTCCTGCCAGCTTTGGTGGCATTGATGGCCAGCTTCTCTACATTGGGGTCACAGGTGGTGGTGGTGGGGTGTTTGCAACTCCCTTCTCAAAATGAAGCCCAAGTTTGCTTAACAACCTACCCCAACTTGTAAACTCCCATTTCATCTCCACATAGAAATCTTGAGCCTGAGAAGGAAAGAAAAAGGAGATTAAAAGGCGAGCAACTTTCTAATTGCTGCTTTCCTCCTGTGCCTTGATCTGCACATATTAGTGGGGGAAAGTGTCTTGAGTTGTGAAAAGCATCATTTACCCATTTATTCTGCAGAAGCTGCTCTTAAAGGCAGAGGCACAAGACCGGCTATTTTGGGTTTGGTCAGTTGGCAACCCTATATAAATTTACATGTACATGTATAATTGTTAGAGGCGGAGCTGCAAGCCAAGGCTTCTTTTCCTAGTCAGTTGGCAACCATATTTATATATATGTACACATACGGATATATATACCTATCTGTCTGTCTGCCTGCCTTGTATACATACATATGGTTGTCAACTGACCAAAACAGAAAGGGCTTAACCTGCAGCTCTGCCTCTTAACACCTGTATACTTACGCATAAATTCATACTGGGTTTCCAGCTGACCAGGCCAAAATCAAAAGGAGCTGTGATCAAAAGCAGACTGAGGGAGGGAAAAATCAATGAAATGGCTTAAAAACTACACCATATTTAAAAAAATGAAAACCAGCCTCTTCCAGCTACTCAACCCATCCCATGCCTGATTGGCACGTTGCTTTTCTTGTTCCGATTTTTGCAGAAATTAAACGGGTGAAGCCCTTCCACTACTGCATTTCCAGGCAGGGCATTCCAAAGCCACACCTGCTGAACATCTGCCTGGTGTTTTTTTTTTTTTTTGCAACTGCTAAACATACACAAGGCCTGCTTTGGAAAGAAAGATGTAAAGATATGTTTCCCTCTTAAAGATGATAAAATCCTGGCAAAATACCAAAGGAACAGAAATTCCATTTGTTGTGATTTATTTATAGCCGAGATTATATGTATTTCTGGTTTTGGGGACTCCGACTCCCATGCTGGCTGGAGGATTCTGGGAGCGATAGTTCGAAGCAGCAACTTTTCTGAGCACAGGCTGATACAGCAGCATTCCTACACAAGGTGCTTTCGAAAAAATGAGTCAAGAGGGGCTTTTATTTATATATATATATAAATAAAGGGGCTTTTATATATATAAAAGGTGACACAAGGGAGTGTTTCGAACTCGCTACCTTGCACAGCTTCTCCAACAGGATGGGAATGCCCGCCAGGCGCTTGACGGTCCGCTGGTAGTCGCGGTAACGCAGCACCAGTTGAACCAGCTCTAAGTCCCGGGTGCTCACCGCCTCCTGCAGGACTGGAAAAGCGAGGAGAGAAAGGGAGCATCAGGAGAGCAGCTGAGATCGTGTGGGTTTGGGATCAGGAAGGATCCCCTTTCTTAGAGGAAGCCACTGGGGACCCTGGAAAGATCCATTATTAACAAATTCTTCTTCTTGATTTAATATCTTTATTTCATATTATTAAATAATAGTTAAAGATGATTACTAGTTCCACGGTTGTTTGCACAAATCTTGGAAAAGTTATTCCGGGGAGGTTACAAAACTCTTAGATACTGTTTATGTTCTTAACTTCTGCATATTTTAACCGGGAGAAACCCTGGATAGTTTTTTTTTTCCCCCGGAGAAAGAAAAATCCACCCTGTTTGTTTATCCATTGATGGATGGATTTTGAAGAATGGGGTCCATTCCCTTCCTCTCCCACCCCGGGCGCTTTCCAGCAGATCAAAACCAGGAGGAACAGATCAGAACAGATCCAACGCCTCGCCTCGTTTAAAAATAGATCCAAAACATTGGTTAAAGGGAGCTTTGTTTTACTTTTATAAAGCAGTCTTAAGAAACCCACGGGTCGTCTGTCCCATTTTAGCTGTCTTAGGAAACCTAGTGGCTAACTAGCTTCCTTCAGAAAGGGGTTCCCTGATTGGAAAGGGAATTTAAAATATTTATTTGTCATTATAGCCTCCACTGGAACTCCCAAACAGATGTCCAGCAGAGCAAAAACATAGCTTTATATTACAAAAATAAATCAATATGAATAATTATAAAGAAGGCAGTGCTATCTTCTGAACCACAAACAAATCAAGACATGCAGCACAGCTTGAAAACGTTACATATATATTTGGATAATAATTCCCAGTTTCCCCCAGCCAGAATGGCCCGTTTTAGGTGGAGGATCATGGCAGTTGTAGTCCAAAATTCTGACTTTTCCAAGCTTTGATTTAAGCTCTTGTTGTGGCCCAAGTGCTTTTAAAAAAAACATGGTTTTTCTGAAAGACAGCTCCGTCCAACCGTATTCCTTTCCACCCTGGGTTTGGCATGCTGAAAAGGGAACTGAAAACTAATTTTGGAATACAAAAATCCCCACGTTAAAGGCAATGGGGCTGGGCTTACGATTTCCATCCAGGACGGCTCTGTGGTTTTCATGATTGATATAGGCCACTGTTCTAAACCATTTTCAAAGCAGTCTTTAAAAACCCACCGGATTTGAAATGTCTCCCAAAAAATAAAACGGATGCCGCTTAATACATTCAGAAAAGCCATGAATCAAATATTTATCACCGCCCAGCAGTTAACAGATCAGGCCGCTCACCAGAGCCAGAAATCAAAAATCATCCTACAGCGCTAAATATTTGAATTAGGATGCCCCAGATGAAGGATGACACAAGGATGCAGCCTTATCTATGCATATTTAACTCCAAAATCACCACCACCACCCTGGGCACAACAGCACTTACACACCGGGAGGTTTCTACAGGTTTTAACTTATGGCTCCAAACCTAAGCATGGATGCTTAGGAGTTTAGCTCCAAGGTTTGGGTTTATTTCCGAGTAAGCATCACAGGAGGGTGGTATTAAGAGCACGACCCATTCGACACGGGGCATTTCTAAACGTTGTCGATACCAGCAGGAGAGATTTCAGTGGGAGTGCGATTTTCAGATACTTCCAAAGGAAGTAACTTCAGTTACTTCCAAAGTAACAGGTGACCTTGTCATAATTTTATTGTTCGTTCAGCAGCTCCACCTCGGAAAATTTAGGCCCCCTTTTTTAATATTTATTGAAAGGTAGTCAAGAAAATATCATTTTGAAATCAGTAACAGGCTGAATTACTGCCGGCACTTATGTGCAACCATAAATGGGGGAAAAAGGTAATTTTTTAAAAGTGTGTAACCGGTTCTTTGTTTAAAAAAAAAAGAAGCAAAACATTCCAAAAAAGTCACTTTAAAAAAATAAAATTCCGTGCTTAATTTTTCAGTGAAATCAAAGGGCATCCGTGGTTAAACCTCACTGGATCAGGTCCATCTCTCCTGAGCTTCCACTGCTCGCTGTTTTGAGAACGGCTGAGACTCAAAACAGGGCAGGGATAAAGCGAGGGGATGACAAAAATGAGCCCCCCCACCCAGACTTTGGGGGACTGCAGATCTATCACCCCAGCTGGCACAGTAACAGATGGGGGATGATGGGAGCTGCAGTCCACTCTCCGCGGCCCTGACGCTCCTGTCCGGGAGGAAGAGCTACACACCCGTCCAGCCGCTCCGGTTTTCTTTGGCTACATCCGCTCCATGCCTCAGCAGGACCCGGGCACACTCCAGGTGGCCCAGCGTGGTCGCCAGGTGCAAAGGGGTGCGTCCTCTTGGATCTACCTGTTCAATGTCCACCTGCCGGGAGCAAGGGAGAGAAAGGTGAGGCCCTCAGACGGCAGAACCCGGGAGAGCCACCTTTGAGGACTACAAGACCCACAATCCCCCTACTCAATGGCCAGTGCCTTTCAAGACATGAGAGTCCTGGTCAGCGATGGTCGTGGCACGGACGCACCAGAGGCTAGATGTGGAGTTTCAGATGTCCAGAACCTGGGGATTTTCCCTTCCTTCCCAGGCAGGAAATGGCAGAACTTAGGAAACTTATATTTTCAACCACAAAACCCTCCACGAACATCAGCAATACTAATTATTACAATCACAGGTTTTTTTTCTACAAAAGCAAGTTGCGTTGGCGTCCTTCCATGGGCAGACTAAATTTAAAACAGAAAAGGCGATGCATTTGGGTTTGAGGAAAACTGCCTGCATTTTGTCCGGTTTTCTTATGGGGGTGTGTGTGTATAAGAGAGAGAGAGAATCGACAGTCTTTCGATCAAAATGTTTTGTGTTTTTTAGTGCCGAAACCAATTCTGTCAATTCCTCTCCCCAAAAAGTCCTGAAATGAAAACAAAGGAAAAAAGAAAAGTAAACCACCCTGCATGACACCCCTCCTTGCGTTCCCAGGAAAACTGCTTAAATGGTTTCATTTTTGCCTTTGAGAACCCTAATCGGCAAAGCTTGGCATTCTTAGCTCCCCATCCCTGGGAGAAGACAGCAGCTTCTCTAAGGGCGATCTGCGGTTGCCCTTTATCCTGGTTGCAACACTTAAGAATTTTGGCAGGATGTCAAAGGGGCAATTAAGAGCTGTTGGCTTTGCAAAAGACCTGCTCCTGAAGACAGAACCCACCCACCCCAGCTAGAACAGGTGGGTTGGTATAGATCAACACCACCCGGGGGGGGCTTTTTCGAATCCTCCTCAAGGCAGGGTTATGGGGTTGCTGGCCCCAGATGCATCAAATGCATGAATTCACCCCTCCCTTTTATTTTCTTTCCAACTTAATAAGATGCTATTATGCTGGTGTCAGCTCTGGCTGACACAAGAAATGCCTTCTGTTCCCCTGTCGTCCCTTGATTTTTCTGTACAGTTGCTACCGCTTTCCTCAGGTTCCTTCCCCGAGGCTTTGTCTTTTAATTGCAAACAACAGAAGCTACCTCAGTTATTTGCCACGTCCACAATCCCTGGGGAGGGAGATTACCTCTCAAAGTTCAGATTAGGTACCGCTACCATCTCTTTATGAAGTCACATCTTTGCCTAGAGTCCTGTATTTGTTTATTCTTTTCCAGTTTTGTTGCATAAACAAAATATTATGTTTTCAAAACCAGCAAAAGTTCATTTCTCTCCTTAAAGGCCAGGGCAGGTCTTATTTATCATCAACGCCTGTGAATGTCAGGTCTGCAATAACGGCTGAAGTCCATGCAAACCGATGCCACAGCTAACAAAAATTCCCACAAGACTTTTGCTTCCAAATCTCTTCCAGGGACGTTGATTTATACGGAAAAACAGGGGATATATTTTATAAACTGAGTCCAAGCAAACACATAATGCTTTATTGAATAATTTCTCCCCCCCCCTCACTGATTGGGAAATAAAGAGGGTGTTCAGGGTCATTTTAAAAAATTCTGATTTTTTTTTTAAAAATCCCCTATTAGGTGATAATAATTCATAAAGGAGTATCGGTCTGTCAACCAAAAAAAAAAAAAAAGCCTCCATATTCAGAAGGTGTCCCTTAGCAGAGAAGAACAAGGAAATGCTTTCATCTCTCTCATCTTTTAACAAGCCGGGTATTTTAAGGAACACGCAGGTATGCTACAAATACTAAAAGCAGGGGGTGTTCTTCCAGATTTTGCAGCATCTCTCACCATGGGCATGGCTGGCTGGGGCTGATAGGAGTTGTAGTCCAGCAGAAGTTGGAGGGATATGCTTTGCCCAGCCATGAAGCACTGCCAACCAGAAGAGATCTGAAATGGGCTCTCTTACGCCCGAGAAAATAGGATTAAATCCAACGAGTTTAAGCCATGGGAGGGTAGATTTCAGCTGAACATCGTGGAGGATTTATTGATCGTAAGAAGGAGCGGCAACAGAGGCAAAAACCTGGAACAGGGGTGGGCAGTGGTGTGTGGCGTATGGACGGGCTTCATCCATATCACTGGAGACTCAGAGCCTGGACAGACTTTTGGGATTTAGCCCTCCTTTCTAGGACCCAGCTCTGGATGTTGTGAAGCAGCAATGTCACAAACAGAGAGCTCCAGAGCATGCATAAAGTATAATTCCCTAGCTAACCAGCAGCCCTCGTGTGACCCCTTTCCCAGGACAAATCAGTCTGATGCAAAATTACATTTTGCCTTTAGAGCTGGGAGTGATCATTAAAACCCCAAAAGCAGATCTACTTGCTCCCTCTTCAACTTTCTCCTAAATTGCCTTAATGAAAAGGGTTATAATTAAGGAAAAACAACACATCCCCTCTCTGTGGCTGGGGGAATTGGGCAGCGCCAGGGCTTATAATCCTGGCTCTGAGCTGGGAAAAGTTACTTTTTTCCTAATGGTCGTGCTGTCTAGGAGGCTCTAGGGGCTGTGGCTTATTTTGGGGAAGCCAGGAATTCTTTTCCCCATCATATCAGTCTTGGCATAAATTTTGTGTCTTCCTTTGCTATTTGCAGCTTGGCTCGCTTGCTCGAGCTGTACAAAGAAAGCTTAGCAGGCGCACAACCTGTTTGCGACTCCCCAAATTCCTCAGCAGGTGTGGCCCAAAAAATATTTCTCTTCTCTTGGGAACCTTATTCCCCTGGAAGTCATTAACCAATAAATGTTCTGAAAGTCTTCTGGACTTTTTAAAAAAAAAACCCACATAAATTTGAATCCCAAACTTCCTGGCTGTCAAGATCAAAAAATCTCAGATAAGTCAAAGCTGTTCTGCATTCTGACTTCACCCAGAAAGAGCAGTGATGAGGAGCAGTAAGGATAAGTGGAAAACTTGACGGGGTATTTTTTTTTTTCATAAAATCTTCTAAAATGTGCATATTACTTCCAAAAAGAATGAACAAAAAGAACTTAAGGTTTTAATGCAATAAAAAGCTAAACTGGTAGATTTGCCAACTGAAGTGCAGGGCTTTGCTCTTAAAAGGCCTGCTTTGGCTCCTGGGGTGTTCATCCATGTCACTGGCCCCAATTTATGGTTTCACCTCTTTCTCTCTCTCTGCTCCCCTCCATCATCTCCTCATTCTGAGCAGCTACACCAACATGGTCCTCTCCATGCTGGCGAGAACTTTATTCATTTGATTTTTCCAAGAGCACAGAGAGGAGAATGGTGGTTTCCGTTTGGTGTTTTAGCGAGAAGCTACCGACATTTGCAAGAGAGCACAACAACAGTGCCTCTGAGTTTCTGCAGAGTGTTTTCTCCACCTCAGGCTTTAACTATATGCACCCTCCACCTCTGTCTGTCTGAGAAACTAAGAAACATGACTTTTACAAGAGGGAAACCTTTTGGGGAGAGGCAGTCCGATATATATATTTTTTTCCAGTCCCCGATCACCTTCTCTGTCAAGCCATCAATAACGCCTTTCAAGCCTTCTAGGAATGGAAATCTGGGCATGAAAAATTTAAAAAGTTGTCAGAACTAGCGAGGTAATGATAATGGAAGCTGTTAATTACCCATACTAGCTCCTGCAATCCAGTGCCATGCAGATGTTTTTGACTACAACACCCATCAGTCCCAACCCGCATCATCCAGGGTGGCGGCGTTCCCAAAAACCTGGAGGCACCCGGTTTGTGAGGAATCAAGCCTCCGGAAAAACCTCTCAGCCCGATCTCATTCTGCCAGGTCGAAAACAAGCCACTGGGAAATAATAACGTGGCGCTCAACTAATATTTCTAATTGTTAGAGGCCCGGCTGTGAATATTTAGCTGCTTCGGCCGGCAGAAGCCCTGATCTGCCCTTGCTTTATGTGATGCTGGATTTGTTGTTACTGTTTTAAAATCTGCTGGGAAGAAGAGGGGACAAAACAGCTAAATTAGGAAAGCAAGGAAGCGCCTCCCTCTCTCAGCGTTCCTCGCTGTGATTTCACCCCCGCTGGCGGATCCACCACCTCCCCCACCCCCCGCAACCCATGAGAACCATCAGAAACGCCAACGCGCATTCCAGATCCTCCGTGTTGTCAAGGGGAATCTCCGAGCCCAAGCGGCACAGGGTTTCGTCCTTTGTAAGAACAACGGGTGCAACAGAGACCCAGCCACGTAAAAAAGGCCACCCAAGTCCCCTCCAGCAAACACATCCCACCCCGAAATTCGGAGCCGAGGCCTCCGGCAGCCGATCCAACCCTTTAGATGTGGAGCTGAAAAGCCACCTGCTCTCCAGAGACCTCCACGGCTAAGCTCTGCACCGCGCTGGCGCTCCATATTTTCTACACCCAGTGTTTTTTGTTGGGGTTGGGCATTTGAATTTCCTGACCTCTAGTCCATTCTGTCATTTCAGGTCACCATCCTGTAGATGTTTCCTGTGGAATAGTCAACTGGGCTTACTCTTGAGTCACACCAAATCCTAACAACTTGGTTCGGTCTGACTTACTCCTCAGCTTATACTGCAAACAACATAATAACCATAATATTATATTTTTCAAAACAAAGTGACTTAGCCTAAGGCAGCTTAAAAAAGGCAGCGAAGGTGCTGGGTTTAGGATTCTGAGCAGGGTTTCGGGTGATTCAAATCTCGGCTGGGCCGTGAAACCGACCAAACGGTTTTGGACCTGTTATTCTTTCTCATTTTCTGGGCCTGACCCACCTCACGGGGTCGTCGTGCGGATAAAACAGGGAGAAGGTACGCCACCCACACAGAGCCTGGAGCTTACAACAGAAAAAGCAAGCTATGTAAATAATAAAATTTAAATAATAAATAATAAAACAATTAAACCTACATCAGCCGTTGAGAGGTGGAGGGTGAAACAGCCTGGAAGGACCCCAAATTCGATGCCGGTGAAGGCCACCTGGAAGAGTGGTTTTTTTGGGACTACAACTCCCCTCCAGCTGGAGGCTTCTGGGAGGTGTAGTCCAGAAAGGGAATTTTTCCAAGCACTTGTACATGGTTTTTTGTTTGTTTGTTTTTGTTAAAGCCATTTTTGGAGGGCCACCGGCATGTCCCAGTTCCCCGGCTCCTGGATAATTTTGCTCCTTCCAGTCCTGCTGGAAACACAGGGGCCAGGACGATGGCTTGGCGTGCCCTCTGCCTCCAAGGCCTCGCGTCCTTTGTGACAGCAAAATGGAGGCCAGCCCATGGCAACGGGAAGCATCTCAAGAGGCTTCCTGTTCCAAGGTGGCCCCAAACCGTGCAGGGGCAGAAATAAAACAGGCCTAGCGAATCAATAAAACGACAGCCATCCTGGAAAACAGTTCAGACAAAGGTGCCCACTGGCCGGCCTCGGAAACAAATCTCGGGAAGTGTATGTTTACCCTGAGCCTTTGGGTCCAGAGGCATGGATTTCAGGAAAAGCTGGCCCAAGCATGAGGCAAAATGAGGTAAAAACAGATCAGGGGAAGGCAGGGTGCCCTGCCAGGGCCACAAAGGGTTAAGTGCCGGCTTTGATTCGTGTGTTCCTGTGTCTTAATTTCCAAGGATTCGGAGAGTGGCTTGAGAGATTTTCAGCCTTGTGCACCAAAATAATTTGGCACTCCCTGTCTGGCTTCAGGCTTTGGAAGGTGACACCCCCCCCCCAGCTGCTTTGCCTCAGGCAGCAAAATACCTCGGGCTGGCCGTGATCTGAAGCCACCCTTTAATTCGGAAAAATGAAATAGTGGAATCCTTTTCTCGGCCGCCTTCTCTTTTCAGCCAGAATCCTCAGCCATAGAGTCCGGGGTTTGTGGTGTTTTCAGAGCCGCCAGGAAGCAGCACTATGTACATGCTCAAGGGAATTCCTCTCTAGGGATTACAATAATAATAATAGAGACATTATTATTGTTGTTGTTGATTTTTAAAGTATAGGATCTCCTGTTCTTCTGTGCCACTAACACCAGAGAAGGACCTCCGTTTCTTTGTGGCTAGGAGATTTCATGTGTCCGGGGTGTGCGTATGTGATAAGCCCAAAACCAAATGCAAGGGACGGCTGCCCCCCCCCCCAATGGGTGCTAAAACCGCAAATGGAAATCCCCTCTGGTCTGGGTTATGGAGAGATGATTTCTTTCATTCAGAAAGCCGCCTGTCCTTCCTCCATCGCTGGGTTTGCCTCGTTGAATCCCAAAACACTGCCTCCTGCACCTTTGGTCTGGGATCCCCCAACAACCTCCGGTATTCCTGGACCACGGCTCCCATTCTCCCCACGCCATCTGGGGGAGTTTGGGTGCCGTAGTCCGACGACAACCGAGGGGCCAGGAGAGACAGTGGGAAAAAGGTGGTCCGACAACCGCCCTGGGCAGATGCCAGGGGGAGGTAGTCGGCTGTTGCCGGCTGGGGATTATGGGAGTTGTAGTCCAACCCTCACAACAACGGGGGAGGGGGAAATGCTCTATATTTTGGTTAAAGATTGCGCTAAGAAAACCACACTGATTGGTGACTGCGGGGAGGGGGTGATGCCTGGCGAGCAGGCGAGGCCAGCCTTGCTCCCCAGCCCCGTTTCTCCTCTTCTTCCCCCAATCCCACCCCAAGGGAGGGGTTCTCCACCTCCCCCATCTTTTCCCTGCTTCCCGTAGCAAAGGGAAGGAGCGGGAGAGACTCAGGGCGTGTAGTGGGGGGGGGGACCCCCTCTCTGAAAGTCTGGGCGGGAGGCACCACCTCAGCCCTCCCTCCTTCCCTCTCCATTGTTTGGGGCGCCGGGGGGGGGGGGTCCGCCGCCGCCACCACCAGCCTGCCTGCCTTCCCCCCCCCCCGCGCCCCCCCGGCCCCCTCCAGACTCACCTGCTTGGAGCTGAGCACCTTCTCCAACTCGTGCGGCTGGTTGTGCCAAACCAGGGCGTGCAGCGGGTACCGGCTCTCGGCGGCGCCTAGCTTGGCACCCGGGGAGGCGCTCAGCATCCTTTTGGCACCGGGGCGCGGCCGTCGCGGGGGCTGCAGCCGCATGGGCGCCGGGGGGTGGGGGTGGAGAGGGAGGGAGGGAGGGATCCAGGCGATGCAGGCCTTTCCAAGAGGAGGAGGAGGAGGGAGAGGAAAGGGAGAAAGAAGCAGCAGCTGCGGCGGCAGGCAGGAGAACAGCCCGTGCGCCCTGGTGCCCGTGGCGCACCAGCCAGGGCGCACGGCGGGCGGGGCGGGAGAGAGATGGTTTCCCCCCCCCCTTCTTTTCCTTATCCGGCTGGAGGGGGGGGCAGCGCCTGCCTCGCCTTGCTGGAGGTTGGGGGGGGGGGAGGGAAAAAGAGGGAGGGAGGGAGGGAAGGAGGGAGGCGGAGATCCCCGCGGGATGCGGAGTCTCCGAGGCCAGGCGGAAAGCTCGCCTCCCTGCCGGCCTGGCACGTGGATCCTGCCGGCCTGCCTCCTCGCCTTCCTCCTTTCCTCCCTCCCTCCCTCCTTCCCTCGCTCGGGCGTGCCCGCATCTCCGGCGCGCTGCCTTCACACGTGCGCGCCCTCGCCTCTTTTGTTTTCCCCGCTCGCCTGCACCGGGCGCCCGCGCCTCCAGCGCCAGCACCCTCGTTGGGAAGAGGGAGGGAGGGCAGGAGAGGACCCCTCCCCGGGCTCCGCAGGAGGAAGAGCCCCCGAGCTGCGCTGCGGAAGGGGGGGGCTCAGGCTGGCAGCTCAGGCTGGGGGGCTTCTCACCCGCCGCCAGCGGGAAGAGGGGGGGGGGACCGGAGGGGAGGCCTGTCCCACCCAGGAAGTCCTCCTGGTTCTTACCTCAATGTACACAGGCGCGGGGGGGGGGGGGGAGGCTGGTCGTGGCCTGGGCGTAGGGGGTCCAGAGCCCTACCTGGAGAGGGGACGCCTACGGGGGGGGGGGCTGGGTCCCGGGTGACAACAGGTGGCGCTGAAAGGATGCAGAGCCACCCACGGGGAAGACCCGAAGGCTACCCGCACCGCCCCCCCCGCGCCGCTCCCCAGCGAGACCGTGCCGGTGGGTGGTCAGACCTTCCACTGGCCTGCTTCGTCTGCCCGGTCCCCAAATAAAATAAAATGCCATTCTTACCATCCCACTCTTGTCAGCGGCGGGGGGATCCTTCGCTTCCGAGTCTGACCCTCCCTCTCTCTGGGCTTCTCTGAAGAGGAGACCCCTCTGGCCACCTGCAATCAGGGGTGGGGACGGGGACCGTTGAAACCCCTTTCCTTTTAGGTCCTAAAAAGGAACAGCCTAGAGGTGGGTTTTTTGGCTCTGACCCTTTCGTCCTTGGCGCTCCCTGGACTGGGATGAGCCTCCCCACCAAAAAAAGTCAGACCTTGAGATAAGCGTAGCAGTTTCCCAAAGAGTAGCTCTCTTATGCTGCTGGAAGGAGGGAGCAAAGAGCTCTGTGTCGCCTGAAAAGCTTTCACATTTATGGCAACGTCACCTTTTGGGGGTTGTGGCCCATTTCATGGATGTGTCTCACGGATTGGGTGATACGCCCCCCCCCTCCCACCAAAAAGCTCACGGTACAATTTTAGGCTTGTGAACCTCCGGCCATTCCCAAACTGGCATCTTTTAAGATGCCACTGGACTGTTCTCCTGCTTTAGCTCCCAAGGCTAAACTTTGAGGTTGAGCAGGTCCAGGATTGAGGAGACGGTTTCTGACTTTTCCCATTCCTCGCGTGATGTGATTAGTGGCACTTCCTTTAATGGATTCATTCCGAGATTCAGGCCCCTTCAGCTTACTTCTAAGGGTAGTTTTAAGAGGAAGAAGGAAACAGGAGAGAGATGGCAATGGAGGGAAGCAAAAGCAGGCGCCAGGGCGCAGCTGCCCAGCCTTCTTCCCTCGCTCTGAAAAGGCCAGAGCTGGTCAGCCAAAGAAACGGCCGCAATAAATAAATATTGCTTAGTCATTCAGGCTGGTCAACCCCGCAAGGGAGGTGAAACGAGGGCAGGCTCCTTCGGCTTCTTCTTCGGAAGGAGACCGGGGGTCCTGGGAGGGTCTGAACGGGTGCGAGAACTGTCCAGCGACCATCAGAGAACGGCCATTCGATCCTTGATATGCCAGAAAGACAGGGCAGTGGAGTTCAACGGTTAGAGCATAGGTGTGGCTTTCTTGGGGCCACCGGACGGCAACCTCTGAACCGCCGGCTACTCTGGTTACAGCTGGGGACCTGATGATCGGTGCCATCCAAGAACGTCTGGGAGGCCACCCACGCATGAAAACGTTGGACCAAGAGCTGGGGGCATTTGGGTTCAACCCCCCCACACACACACACACTCAGCTTTGAAGGCCATCGGCTCACCCCAGGCTCATCCCTCTATCGGTCCTACTCTGCAGAGTTGTTCGGAAGACAAAATGGAGAGGAGGACCGAGTAACCGTAGGAAAGGTCAGTCACCTCATGGAGAACCATGGATGAGATGGAGGCTTCGCCAACCGCAGAGTGGAGCCATTGTTCACACAGGCATGCTTCTGCCCCATTGATTTCAAGCGGTCTAATCCAGAACATAGGCTTAGATGATCCACAAATAACGAGAGACGGAGCGTTTGAGTGAAGATTCAAAACAAACCTTCTGGGTATGGGTGTTTTCCAAAATATTTACACCCTGGAGAGCTTCACAGAACTCCAGAGGAAGCCTGTTGAAAAACAGTGTCCTAGATAAAGATTGAAATGTAACATTCCAAATGGATGTGACATTATTAATCAGCAGCAGCAGAAGCAGCAGCATTTTAGAACTGCAGAGCTGGAAGGGACCCTCTGGATAATCTAGTCCAGCCCCTTTCAAGGAGGCCCGGGGGGGAATCAAACTCCCAACCTCTGGCTCTGCAGTCGGAGACCTCAACCCCTGAACTAATGAGCGGCCTGTAGACATCACCCTTTCCAGCGAAGTAGCCTGGGGCATTAAGAACCACAGTGCTGTGTTACCTTGAAGGCTGAGTTTTGCCAGTTGTCTGCCGAGTACACCTGATCCGAAAGAGGAAGCTTCTCCAAACCGGAGGTATGGTGAAAAGAAAGCGGGAAATGATGGGCCTGAGGTTGGGCTCTCTCCAGAATATTTGGAAGTTCATTTAAATCCATAGAGGAGGAGGAGGAGGAGGATGCCGGCTTGGCTAAGCAATCAAGCCAAGAAAGAACAAGGCAGGGAAAACCCGTAAAGGACACCCTTCTGGCAAAAGAGATTAAAAGAAGGAGAAGCAAGCAATAAGGAAAAAAGAATAGGAGGAAGGAATGCCTTGTAAAAAACATGAAGGCCATTAATTAACATGTATTTAAATGCCGCAGAAACGGGGGAAACCTGGCAGGAAAGCCGTTAGGCCCGTAAGGGCAATCAGAAGTTGATAAACGAGGATAAGGAGATCAACAGATTCTCTGCATCTGATTTTGCTGCTTACAAGGTAGAGAAGGATGATTTCCAGGAAGGGAGTCTTAAGGAAATCAGGCAGATGACGATGACGAGAAGTGACGTTCCAGGCCTTATCGGCAAATTAACGATCTGCAGCATATCTGGTTGAGGTGGCGTCCATGGGAGAGTTCTTAAACCTCAAGATGTGGAACCCGTGATCTTCTAAGAAATGTGTGCCGTGTGTTTCTGGAGCTGGCAGGCCCCGTCGGAGGAGGGCAGGGAAGCAGCCGGTCTCACAGGCACTGGGTTTCTTCGGTCTGGCTGAGGGGAGACCGTCTTTTGGGCGGTGGGGAGAGCTAAGGCTGCAGGCCTCAGAAACACACCCCAAGGGTGTGGGATGGGAGGAAATTCTGGCAGTAAGGGGATAGCCATCTTGGTTGCTTTGCACCAAACCGAGCAAGTTTGAGGGCACAGTAAAGACGAATCCACTGTACTCTGGGGGGGGGGGAGAAATTCCCAAGCTCAGCGGGCTGTCTGGTAACCATGGGTGCCCATTAGGGCTACATGGAGTAGGGGGAAGCCATGGTCAGTAGATTGGGGGGGGGGTTAAGTCTGGTTTCTGTCCCCCTCCTCTTTCCTTGTCCTCTTGCAGGGCAGCTCTGTAAGAAGACTGTTGTCTGGGGACTCCTGTTTCAAGGGAGCTGTGAATCCATTCCAGGTTTCAGCCTGTGCTTTATAGCAGCTATCCTGGGTGTTGATCTCTCTCTAAAACCTGGAGTGGATTCACAGCACCTCCCAAATGGGAGTGAGTCCACAACGATCATTTCCTGAACGTTTTAGCCTGGAGCCAAAGCAAAGCAGAACCTTTCCGGTAAGGTTTCCACTCAATTCTCTCCTGGGGTGCAGCATGGGGGGCTCATTATGGGCAGGGGCTTCCTGTTATCCCCCTCCTTCCCAATTCTATCTTCAGGCCTAGGTGGCTTCAGCCTTTTGCCGAGGCGTGGGAGGAATGGAACACCAAGCCCAAGTGTCCTCTGGGCATACACAGAATACACCTTCTGCCTGCCTACCCAAAACCTCTAAAATCTTTCCTCCTTCCCCCCTCTCTTTCCCAAAGAGGAGCTTGGAATACAAAAGGTGCACTCTGTGTATGCTCAGAGGTTTCGCCCTGCCCCTGCCAAGGGAGAGCAGAGAATGAAGCAGCCCTCCCCTCCCCAGTTCCGGGAGCCCATTCCGGTCCTGTGGCTACCCTTCCCTGTCTACCCAGAAACAACCCCCTCGAGTCTGGCCTGCGCCCGATCCATCCCAGTGCCGGGGATCTTTTCAGCGCCAAAGTCCTTCTTTGCCTGCGAATTGGCGTTCCTCCCTGGGGGGGGGGGGGATCTGCCCCCTCCCCTGGGAAAGGGACCCAGGCGTCCTGCGGCCTCCAGGGGTCCTCTCCAGAAGGGACCCAGGCGTCCTGGGCCCCTTTTCCCTCCCCCTCCGCCTTTGCGCGCTGGCTCCGCCCGGCGGCGGCGGCGGCGGCGGCGACGCGGCGGCTCCTCCTCCTTCTCCTCCATCACCGGCGGGCGGGCGGGCAGGAGGGCCGGCCTTGCGCACAGCTCGGCCCGCCTGGCTTCCTGCAGGAGGCGGAGGCTGCCGCCGCCTCCTCCTCTCCTCCTCCTGGCTCAGCCCTGCGAGGCAGCGGCGGCGGCGGCGGCAGGAGCAGGAAGGCAGGGCCGGCCAGGGCGCACGGCTAGGGCGCACGGGCAGGGCGCACGGCCCCGGCGGCGCCCCCGCCGCTTTCCCGGCTCGCTGCGCCCGCCCGCCCGCCCAGGATGGCGCGCAAAGTGCCGCGGGCGGAGGTCTGCGCCGACTGCAGCGCCCCAGGTGAGTCCCTCCGGCCGCGGGGGCCGAGCGCGGAAGGCGGGGCCGGGAAGGCGGGCGCTGCGGCGGGCGGGCAGGTAGGGCCAAGGAGAGGGGTCGGCCAGGGAAGGAGCAGGGCCTCGCCTTCCTCCTCCTCCTCCTCCTGCGGCTGCAATGGGGGTGGGGGTGGGGGCGAAGCTCCCCCCTCCCCTCCCCTCCCCTCCCCGGAGGGCCCCAGGCCTCCGGCGACCCCCCTTGAATCACCCCCTCGGCTGCAGTCCCTGGTCTCCTTTCCCCGCCCGGTTCCTTCCTCCCTCTTCCCGCCCCCTCCGGGTGGGAAGAGGACCCAGGCGTCCTGATGCATCCCCACCCCCACCCCACCTGACCCCAGAAAAGAGGACCCAGGCGTCCGGCAGTTCCCTTTAACCTTCTGGTTGCGGTGCCCCCCCTTCCACCCTTGCCAGCTAAGCTTCCTGCCCCTGCCCCCCCAAAGAGGACCTAGGGCCCCTCCCCCCGGATTCCCAAGACTCCCACTCGGCCCCCTTTTGAGAAACAGGACCCAGGCGTCCTGGTATCTCATACCCCCCCCCCTTCCTTCCCTGCGGTTTCTTCCCCCAGGCTTCCTGCCTGTCCATTTTCCACCTCCCCCTCCGTTCTTCTGCTTTGCTTCCGTTTTGCCTTCTCCCCCCCCTTTCTTCCCAAACCAGGAATCGAACGCAGGACCTTGGAGTTCTCTCCCATTCTATGGGTTCAATCTGTTCCTGTCTGGGTAGGTTGGGGGGGGGGGGACGACGACCCTCAAACCATCTTGGCCTATGGGCCCACCCCTCTCCGGTGCTTTCCTCTTCTCCGCCCCGCTCCCATTCAGGAATAGAACCCAGGCGTCCGAGCCCCACTCCCGTTGTGTTCTCAGCTGAAACACCCACTCGCCCACCTTGTGCTCCCCCTTCCTTCCCAAAATTTTGCCCCAGCACCTCTCCTCTGCTCTGGCAACTAGAACCCAGGTGTCCAGGCACCCTCCCCGCACATGGCCTGTCTATGACATCACCTCCCCCCCCCATACATATTGCCTGCAAAAAGGCCTGGTGTTTGTGGGGGAGGGGGAGCGATGGTAGGGGCCTTGGGGCAGGGCACGGTGTCTTCTCTGCCTGTATACCCGCCCCCCCCCTTGTCATTTTAAAGGACCGGCTCCCTTGTTATATAAAATCAGGGGGTTTATGCTTTTATGCGTTGCTGGTTCAGCACGAATTTAGCTCCTACGATTTCTCTTCTCAAAAACCACCCCATGTTCTCTGTCTGCTTCCTGGGAGCCTCACATTTCCCCGTGGGAGGGGGAGGCAAGGGTGGTGCGTCCTTCCAGATTCCTCCCCCTCCGGAGGCACGGATCCGTGACAACCACTGTCACTTTTTATTTGGGCAGAAGAGATTTGACCCAGGGCTGCGTTTGGGAGCATGATGGGTTTTGCTTTTGCGTCTGGCTAGTTTGAGTAGGGTTCTTGTTCTAAAGAAACAAAAATCTGGGTTGCCACTCACGTATTGTGGCCTCCATGAATGTAGCTTCTCTTCCTTCACTTCTTGCTTGGGCTTTCCTCTTGAGAATGCGGTTTGGCTCGCTTTCTCGAGGCGTCTGCCTCTGTGAATCACTGGACGTCTCCATGGTTAAAAAGCAAGAGTGGGTTCCTGATGCATACGATGAAAAACCCGGGTCTGAGGCCTCTAAATCCATTGAGGGTCCTTTGCATGCTGGCGTGGAGGGACAAACGTGTGAAGCTGTGCCGTCCAGCTGGCAGGAGACATTTTGGATTCGTTTTCCAGTCCTACTGTTGTGGGATTTAAGACCGAAACTTACCAGTGCCAATGGGCAAAACTGAACCTCCATAGTCAGGAGTAGTCTATTCTCAATTGCTCTGCTTGCCAGTTCTTATTGCTAGAAAAGAACATGCTGGAATAAACCGATCCTACGTTTGAGGCATGAGCACCTGGGTGGGTCAGCTCAGGCGGCCGGCAGATCCGGGGGGGTCCCTAGCCTTATTTCTGGAAAACCTGGAGGTGGGGGGCTCTTTCAAGGGTGCTCTGAGAGCTGCCGCTTCGGATTATAGCCTGTTCACCTCCTTAAATCTTGTGGACTCCCCAGGATGTTGGATCTTTGCAGCTGGGCCTAGACAGAAAAACCCCGAGTGTGCATCTCTATTTGGGTGTGACATATCCTCAATATTTTGGGTGTTGGGTTTGCTTTCCGGGGGAAAGATTCTACAACGGGACTGCCCGGTTTTGGAATTTACATAAATCCATTTATCCCCAAGATTTATTATTGTTTGGACTAGCTGTTTAGAGTTAGGCCCTAATTATTTCTGTAGGCTTTTAAAGACAAGCCATATATTCTAGTTTGTTTCTATTGATTGAGTTGATGGTTTATTGTTACCTGTGTGTCTGTCTACCTGTCTGTCTGTTGGTCGTTATCTGTATATATAGGTAATTGGGTTACCTATATATACCATGATTATTTTAATTGTTTTCTATAAACATGTTAGTTGCCTCTGGCTCTTTGTGAATCAGGGCAGGATTTAGGGAGACGGTTTGATGAGGATGGGTGAGACCTGGGTTCAAATCCTGCCCACGGCTGGTGAACATCTCCAGCAGACTGTGGCCCTATAAGGTAGCCAGTGTTGGGAGGACAAAGCGGGAGAAGAAAGGATAGAAACTCATCGAATACATAGAGATCAAATAGATTTATAAATCTGGGGGTGTCTTAATTTGTGCTGGAACAGAGCGTCTCCTGTTCCAACAGAGACTGGCGAGTTTTGTGTCATAAGAAGTAAGATCTGAAGAAGGTTTGGGCACCCTTTTGTGGAGGAGAAATTCTTTAAAAAGGGGGGGGGGGGGAAGGTTGTACGAATTTTGCATTTGTCTGATACGAATTTGGTTAAAAGCTGATGGGGAGGTGGACTTAATTCCGCAGCTCCAGAGAGATCTGTGGATCTTTCCTTTGGGTAGGTAACGTTTCTTTACTGTCATTCTACATATTTTAAGATAGATCTCCCCCCACCCCCAACAAGCATCATAATTTTGATGTATGGGAAAGGTTTTTCCCCCCCCGAAAACTCAAGCTGTACGATGACCACCCCCCTGTCTGGAAGGAAATGCACTCCTGCCTGTGCTCAGAGGTGTCCTTGTTGTCTATTCCTCACGGCTGCCTAAAAATTCATGGTGCCAACTCTGCTGGTCTTTGTGAAAATTAATATTCCCAGACCCCACAAATATATTCCTCCAGGTTGAGAAATGAATCGCTTTCAGGGGCAAATATTCTCTTGCTCAGTTCTGCTGCCGAAGGGGACGTGGTGATGCCCCGGGCTTTTGTTTCAGAGGTGGGAGGTCATATCTCAGAGAGAGAGCTTTGTGATTTCGAGGGGAAAGGATCCGGGGGTGGCGGGGGGAGAGACCCTGCCAGTCTTACCTCTCCTCTTCCCACCCGGTTTTCTGATGGAGAGGTGAGGGGGGGAAACGTTGGTACGGAAGGGCTTCCCTGAACGTGGGCGGGCGCGGGCCCATGGGAAGCCGTTCCGGCCTGCCAGCGGCTCCCATGGGCACAGGCAGCGGGTGCGTGCCAAGCTGACTCTGCATCACCATCTGGACCGGAGGTGCCCGTGTTCAGCCGTCCAAATTGGGAAGCTCGGAGAGAAAGGCACCCTGGTTTTCTGAAACGGATGCCATGCCGGGAGGTTCTGGGCCTGAGCTTATAAAGAAGAAATTTCCATTCCAAGTCCTGGACCTCTTGTCTAGTGGTAAAAGAAAGCTGGGCAACCAGACACCTTCTAGATGTTTGGGACTCCAGCTCCCATTGCCCCTGGCTGTGGGCCGTGCCGGCAGGGGCTGATCGGATCTGTAGTCTTAAACGCCAAAAGAGAAAGGCAGCTCGCCTGTTCCAGAGGCGAGGGGAGAAATGCGATATTCTAGACGCCAGGCTCAAATTCGAAGTGGGAGGGGAAGTTCAGCCCTGTGGCCTTCACTCTTTTCTCTCTGGTTAGGCAAGGCACCCGCGTCGTCTTCCCCCTGCGGCAGGTTGTAATCCAACTGGGGGTGAGGAGGGCTTTTTTCTGGAGGCCCCGGACGGCCGCCGTTTCTGGTCATTGTAGGCAACACTGCTCTGGGGTGACGGCAGAGCCTAGCTTCGTTTCTAAGTCAGTTGCTTGTTCAATCCCATCTTGCTTTTGAATCTTGGAGGACTAGAATCCTGCTTTGCCGTAGTTTCGTGGGAGGAGACCGACTGATCCCCAATGTACCCAAGTTGTGCCAGGAAAAGATCCTTGTCTTGAACACCTCGGAGGTGTCACCTTAGGTTTCATTAGCCTGAAATTCAACTCAATGCAAGACAAATTTCTATGTCCCGTTACTTGCCCCCTGCTTATTCCTCAAGGTGAGATGGCTGGGATGCTAACCCAATACTATCTATTGCTCGCTCCTAGACGCTCCAGGGGGATTTTCGCCATGTATGGAGCCTCTCTGTTCAGGAAGAGTCTATCCCGGAATGCCACATGTGGGAAACGTGGGACTTATAAAACTAGAAATTTATCTCTGTCATTTTTAAATGGCACAGTGGACCCTCCAGGCAGACATCAGGTTTACAAATGTGTGGCGCTCGGAGAAGGGTTTCGGCAGGTATTTTAACAACCTGTCACATACTGTGGGAGTTTTGAGAACAGTACAAGGCTCCCTCCCGTGGGAAGCCCGGCTGGCCTCTTCCCTGTTGTTCATTTGCCCGCAGGTGAAAAAACTGATTATTCCAGTGGACTTTGAAAAGGGAACTGATCTGTCGTCTTGTTCATTCATAAGTCTTTCTTTCTGTCGTTCGTTTTTCTTTTATAAATCAAGGTTTTGTTTTTCACCAGACCTAAGTCAGTGGAAGAAGCTGGCCTCTGATAAAACGGGCTAGTCTTTAAGACTGAGAGCCAAGGTGGTATCAGGAATTGTATGCAAGGGAGCAAGGTTCGAATCCCCACTCAGCCACAAAAACTCACTGGACTGATGGCCGTGGTAAAGCCATGATTTGAACATCTCACCTACTTGAAAATCCTATTAGGGTTGTCTGTAAGTCCCCATAAGTCAGAAACGACAGCAGGGAAGGAGCTCAGAATTTCAGTTTTTTTTTTACTGTGGTCTGAGCCCAGAGCTGGGAGTTCTAATCACGAGCTCTAAGCTCCCCCGAATCTAACACCAAGCCCCGCAGCAACACCATACAGGATGCAAAGCCACTCCTGCAGATGGAATGGCCCCCACCCCTCATTTCCTGCTTATCCCTGCCTGGACGTAGCTTTCCTGGCTTTCGGGGTGTGGCGAGCGAGGTTCAGATTGCGAATGATGGAAAGAATGGACAGCTTTTCCCGCAACGCATTACAGCCAGCCCGACGGATGTGCAGAATGGAGGGATGGGGGAGCAGGTGGGAACAGAAAAGGGGCCAGGATCCAACATTTAAGTTTTCTACACCAGCCCTTGTGGGAATCGTCATCCTGTCTATGGATGTATTTGCTTGTTCCATGGTACTCTGTCTTTTTCTGCTAAAAATAGCGCTGAAGCGCTATAGTGTTCGGATCCTTGCTAGGAACGAATGAAAACAAGCATTAAAAACAGAGGGGGATCAGGAAACCTGCAACCCATTCTGAAGGAGTTTAAAGAGGCCCTTGCACATTCTCTAGAAGCATTCTGCAATTTGGGACGTATCCTGCAATAAGCGGGTCCTCTGGGAACCATGGATGTTGTCAAGAACTGTATCTCCTGAAGATACCATTATGGCGGGAATGGGGAAACGACCCGGGAAATCCTGGGAAGGTTTCACTACTGTGGATCTGCATGCCACCACTGTAGAAAGTCCTGTGTTATAATTTCCCTGGTTGATTGGATGGGGAGCTGTCACAATGGGCGAATATTATCTACACAGTAGAGCTGTGTTTCTCACAACAGTTGAGGGCAAAATGGATTTTCCCAGGTTGGAAGCTTTCTTGTGCAAGTATTTTGAGGATGATTTCATTTTGTTTGGGCGTTAAGAGCCGTTATCTTTACAAAAGACCTGCTCTCCATTCATTCATTCATTCATTCATTCATTCATTCATTCATTCATTCATTCATTCATTCATTCATATAGGCTGGTCCAGCTGCCTGCCTTTCAGGGTGGGTTAGAACAGGCTCGGGAGACTGTCACGATGACCCCTCTTCCAACTTTACCCGTCAGCCACTGGTCACGGCCCTGTGCTTCTCCAGCAACAAGATATGGCAAGACATTGGAGGCCTCTCTGTTCAGGAGCTAGAAACCCAACCCAACTTCCATTCAATTCTTCCGAGATGTGTCTTCTCCACTATGATGTTCTCAGAGGATAAAATGGGAAAGGGGCAATGTGGTCCAATGGATAGAGCATCAACTTTGCGTACAGAAGGTTCCAGCTCGAACCCACCGTGTTTGCTGTTCCCAAAGGGGTGGCCTTGTGAAAACTTGGTGACGGAGACCTTGAAATTTTGCTGGCTGCCGGGCCTCTGACTTGCTGCCGGTTCATTTTCTTCCTGCTATTGTCCTTTGAACCCTGTTAAGTTTTACTGCTGCCTTTTTTTTTCCTTCCGAAAGTCTGTTTGTGTTTTGTTCTATTTTTAGATATATTTGCATCCTGGCGTTATATCGCTAACACACCTAAGTAGTTACACATCAATGGGGAAATGTTAGAACGAAACTAATAACACCCACACCCCAACATCCAGAATGATAGAACAGCCAAGGTTTAAAAGATCTGGTGTACTGGATAGAGTGAAAGGCTGAGACTCAGGAGACCTTAGTTCGAATCCCTGCTTGGTCATGAAAACTCATAGTGGAGGTAGAACTGGTGAAACCATTCCTTAAATATCTCACTAACTTTGAAAGCTCTGTTAGGCTCCCCATCCGTCAATTCCCACTTGGTGACACATAACGGCTGAAACAAGATTTGAAGAACAAGAAAGGGCTCTCACCAAATGGATCAGCCCATGTTAACAAACAAAGAGCAGGCCTTTTGCAAAAGTAATGGCTCTTAATTGTTGTTCAAAATCAAACAATTCGATGTATGTAGGTATTACCAATTCCAGCCCTGGATTTGGGACTGTTGCTCATCATGTGCACACAGCTGTCTGTCTGTCTCTTTCAGTGTGTGAT
Organism: Intellagama lesueurii; assembly: GCA_037013535.1. Lineage (NCBI taxonomy): Eukaryota > Metazoa > Chordata > Lepidosauria > Squamata > Agamidae > Intellagama > Intellagama lesueurii. The sequence continues at coordinate 1,171,273 of JBAJHW010000015.1, read as the reverse complement.
GGAACTGAAGCGTGTCAGGGTGGTCTCTGACACGCTTGAATTTTTTGCTCTCCAGAACGCAGCAGGAGTTTTAACCCAAACGAGGGAATCCTTCCACACTTTGAGTTACTTGTTTGAATTCCTGAGCTTGCTCTTGGCCTACTGGATATGCCGGAGCACAGAGCCAGAAGCAGGGTGGATTCTCCCCCCACCCCGCCACCCCTTTGTTGTGGTTGATTTAATTCCCAGTCACTAACAATGGCCAGCCAGCTACCTTTCCCTGTTCTTTCCTTCCGGTGATGATTTGAATTCTGGCTTGGATAAGACCTGGCCTCATCTCATTTTATTTTTCCATTCCTGGAGTGCATATTCATAGCATTTCCGACCTTCTGTGCCCGAGGCCCAGCAAACGCCGGGTCCCTTTTTTTGCTGCTTCTCAAAATGGGTGAAGAGGTGGTGAGGACGGCGATCCTCACACCTTCGAACCCCGGCCTTCAAACTTGTTGATCAAAGCAGGCCCAGGGGGATCAAAACGGTCACCTTTGAGCTCAGGCATGCATGCTGGCGGGCTGTCCTTTTCAAAAGCGACCTGGACCGCAGGCAGGCTGTACATGGCATCAATTGGTCAATCAATACAGAACCTTCATCGTCCCCGGTCGGTTTCACGCGTCAGTTTCATGGGCTTTCCTTAAAGGCTGGTGGCTCTTGGGGGTGAGTTTTCATAGCTTCTGTGACAATGTTACAGATCCATGGATAGTTTTGCTCTTTTAAAATTTTAATTTGTAAACCCATCCTCAGTTTACAAACACAAAAAGGTATTTGTTTGGGCTCCATTAAAAAAAAAAAAACCCCGCAACCCTCTAAAAACTAAATAAGATGTCAAGAGGTTGTTGAACTGGCTTAAGTCTCCTTTGAAAAAAATGCCTGAAGTTGCTAGAGTTTGCGAGGGGGGTTACAAAATGAAACACATGCACCCCATTTCATGCTTCTCTCTGAATTAATGAATGTATGCCAAGGATATTGCTAAACCACAGTGGAAGTGGAAGATCAGGGTTTGCAGAGCATGGAAAAGACTGGCCTAGATGTGGGGGAAATGGCTTCGGATTGAGCTAGGCTGTTCTAAAATGTGCAGTACTACAGGTTTAAAAACATACCAATAACTGATTGATTGATTGATTGAAAATTGATTGATTTAAAATATTTTCTACCCTGCCTTTCACCTGAAAAGGACCCAAGGCAGCTTACATCGTTAAAAGGACAAGAAGTGCATGCACATCACAAGAAAAGGCTGCGGGGTCTTAACCCCCATCCACTGGGGATGCCTGGGAAAAGCGGCTTCTTCAGAAAAGCCGTACCAGAGGAAACCCGGTTGGTTTCAAGGTGCCACAGAATTCTTGGGTGGTTTTGCTCCAACTCAACGAGCTATTGTGGGCGAGGCCAAGGAGGGCGGGTGGGCAAAGTGGGGCCCTCTGGATGTCTTTGGACTACAGAGCCCATCAGCCCTGGCTAGCGGAGAGAAGGAGGGGTGAATGCTCGAAGGAGAAGAACAGAGAACGGTGGCTCTCAGTGCGGAAAGGGGCGAAGCTGAGTAAGCTGGTGGAGGCTGGCGGCTGCGTGCTTTCTTTCTCTCCCTCTGTCTCCTGCCTTCCTGCATCTTTTCTCTCTTGACCTTTTGGCTGTGCTCGGCTGCAAAACAAAGTCCCGTTTCTTTTCTCCTTGGCGCTGCTTTCCTCCTCCTCCTCCACAACCCGCCCAAAGGCTGAGGTGGCGATGCTGGGAAGGGTCACGATTCCAAGGTGGGACCCTGGGAAGCTTCCGCATTTCACTCCTGGCCTGACCAGTTGGAAAGGCCCCCAGGATCCTGTGAAATGCTGTGTTTTCCTGATAAATAATAGAAAACGTTCTTGATCAATTACGTGCTTGTAGTTATGTGCTGTGACATAATTTCTGACTCACGGAGACCCTGTCGGTTATTGACCTCCAGAAGGTCTTCTCCTCAAAAGCCCTGCTTAAATTTTGCAAACTAAAAGTTGTGGTTCCTTTACTGGGTCTGTCCCTCTCATCTCAGGTCTTCCTCTTTTCCTACTGCCTTCAACTTTAACCTTAAACACGGACGTTTTATTAAACTATGATGGTTAACAGTGTCCCGTAGACTCTCCCCAGCCTTAGTTTTTTCTAGGTTTTCCAAAAGCCATGGCAAAATAGTGGCTGTTGAGCTTCCTCTTTGTAGCCAGGAGTTCTGTAGGCTCACTATGTGCTTGGTTGTCACCTGTGGTGGCCAGGACAGGGGGAGGAGGGTGGGGTGGTTGGGACGGGGTGCCAGGTTTTGGGCAGCTGGGCTGGCTTGACTCCCTGTGTCTTCGGATGCTGTGAGACCATGTGCTTGGCATCCCTTGGGGGCTAACTTTTAAGCGTGCGCTGTGTCTCGGTCAAGGGGGATCCCTTGGGGTGCCACCCATCGGTTGGCATCAATCAGATGTCTTTCTTGCTTGATGCTGGTTGTGTCTCCAGCCACCCCCCTGCCTCCTGGCCTTGTTTTCCACTGAATTCATAGTTCGGTGGAAAACAAAATGGCTCTTTGTTTTATCCCAGTGTTGCTGGGATGCGGGGAGGAGGGGTGGCGGGGGACAGCTTGGCCCCGCAGCTCAGCGTGGGTGGGGGGGGTGAAGGACGTCTCCATGCCTCCCCAGCCGAGAATTTCCAGAAGGCACCCATGGGCATACGAGCATCCCTCCGGCCAAAGAGCGAGGGGGTGGGGGGAGTGGACCCACCTCCATCCCAAAAAGGGACCGTGGGGGGGGGGAGCTTTGACCTTTCCAAAAGTGCCCGTAAGCCCCGATGACGGACGCACGAGGAACTGCTTGGAAAGGCCAAGCAGGAACTCTGCACGCGGCCCTAGCGACTCTCGTCAAGCTGGCACGGAGGCTGGGGGGACCGACGAATCGGGTGACGACCCTGAATGGAAACGAGGATGCCGGAACGAGCGTTATGAATTTCGGCATCTCCTCTCAGAAGCAAGGCTGCGGATTTGGGGGCTCAGAATAGCTCCCGGTGTGGGAGGCTCTTCCTTCTGCTTTTTTTTAAAAAAAAAAAAATTGGCACCAGCAGCAGGAGGTGTAAAAAGACGACAAGGGATTTTAAAACGGCTGTGATCTTGTTTGGGGGCCTTGTGCTTCATTGGCCATATAGATATATATATATTAAGACAACCCACACTTTTCCAAAAAGATGAAACAGGTTTAGGAAACAGGTTCAAGAATTCCTAAGTATCGGGTTCTGAATATGTGAATGTGTGTGTGTGTATTTTAATATATATATGGTCTATTTGAGTCTAAAGGAGAGGCGTTAAGCTGGGAATGAATGGACTGGGTGTTGATTTCTAAAATAAGAGCAAGGGTGTTCCAGGATTTTCACCCTTGTTCTGATCCAAAAATCCTTGACCCTTTTCAGAAGGTTTGCTGGGAGGCTGTGTTGCTGTTATTGCCATTTTTCACACCGTAAATATCCCAGCATCGATACTGATAAATTCAAGATATCCCTTGCTTGCAAGTGTACAATTTGAAACAGCAGTAAAGGAAACATGGAAGTGGAGGGCAGAGGAAAACACGTGCGCTCCAGCCCAAGAAGAGAGAAGGGAAATCGTCTTGGTGACAGCTTTATCCCCATTGCATTTTTTTCTCTGGTGAAAAAGCATCCATGGAGCCAAGGAGAGATTCTTGCAAAGGACTGGCTGGACTTCAGTGATGTCATGGCAAGGTCACGGACTGTTCCATTCGTCCAAGAAAGGTGGGGGGTGGACGGTCACCCACAGGCACATTCCTGTGCGTTGTGGCTTGAAAACGGAGCAGGGGGGGGCAGATTTTCATCTGCAGGTGTTTTTGCAGGGCAAACATCGGGTGGAAACTTGTCTTTCCTCCCTGTCTGGGCATTGCTAATGGGGAGGCTTTCCTTAGCTATGGGGAAGAAACCCCCTCCCATTGCCGGTTGCTAGGGAAACCTTCAGGGTTTCCTTAGCAACCAGACAGGGACCTGAGGCGTGGCTTCCCTTTTAAGCATCTGCAGAGATGGTTCATCCGCCTGCCCCCCCCCCCATTCACTCCACACCCCGATCTTTCCTGTATTTGGCACAATTAGAGATTTGGCTTTCTTTCCGCGGAGTTCTTTTCGATGATTATTGTTGTTTTATTATCCGTTTATGTTCCGATTTTGTACGAAAGCCACGCAGAGTTGTGGGTCGGCTAAAAATTCAAATAAATAAAAAAATGAGAAAAGAAATGAAAGGCTTGTGGGGGCACCCCTGAGCATCCCCAAACATCATCAGGGCTCCAGCGAGAATGGCAGAATTGTTTTCGTTAATTGGCACGCAGACTTTGTGCAAAAAATAAGAGAGAGAATGAAAGAAGGTACAAGGTTCAGATTAAGGTAATGCAGAGCAAACGTTGAAGTGGAACCAGGAACACAGCAACGGGAATTCACACACAACCTCCCCCCCCCCCCGCCTGCGTGAATTTTTATGGTGTTGGCACCTTTGTTATCTTGGCTTTCCACCAAGAAGCTCAAGTGGGTGAGTAGGATAAGACGTTTATCCTTTGCCCATCACAGCGGCCCTGTGAGGTAGGCCAGCCTGAGAAAGAGAGAGGGAGGGACTGACTCACAGTCGCCCCATTGAGCCTCAGGGACAAGGCGGCATTCGATCCCAGGACTTCCTGATCCTAAGGCCAGGCTTGAAACTAGGGGTGGATAAGAGCTGGGGGGGGGGCAGGTGTGTTTGGACTACGTCTCCCATAGCATCCTGGCTGGAGCTGATGGGAGCTGTGGGTGGAGGTATTCCTACCCACCCGCACTCGAACTCAGAGATGCAGTGGTTCCTTCCGCTCAAGGCCTGGATCTCATGGTGGGAGGGCCTATGGGCCGGCTGGGGGGCGGGGCCAGAGGCAAAAGGGGTGGGGCCGAGAGGACAGGGCTTGCCCCTCCAGGCGGGCCGGGTTTGGCCCAAGGGCTGAGGTTCCCCACCTGCTCTGAATAATCCGCCTCTCCTTCCAGACCCCGGCTGGGCGTCCATCAACCGTGGGGTGCTGGTGTGCGACGAGTGTTGCAGCGTCCACCGCAGCCTGGGCCGGCACATTTCCATTGTCAAGCACCTGCGACACAGCCCCTGGTCGGCCACCCTGCTGCAGGTGGGTGCGCCCACCTTCGGGCGGGACAAGAGGGGTGGAAGCGCGAACATTTCCGAGGAGGGCTGCCCGTGGGGCCTCCTGGTTCCCCTTAGAGGCCCAGATCAGCCTTTTCGGGCGGGACTGTCTAAAACCCCACATGGAATGAGGGGTCTGTGGAAATACTCCCCCCTTGCTCGCCACGGGCGAGCAGAATGTTTCCCCAGGCGAGTGCACCATCGGAGGGTTTTTTTGCCCACCATGGCTAAAAAAAAAAAGAATCAGGCAGTCTGTGGAGGTGTGCTAACTTTTATATGGGTTTCTGGAAGGGAAGGGAGCAGCCTTTCCTCCCCTCTTTAGCACAGACCTGGTGAGGGGAGTAAAATCGCCCCACCCCTTTGCCATTTCATGCACCCCTATAGATTGAAAGTAAATCGGAAATGTTAACTGTTGATCAGAAATGATTCAGAATCTTTTTGAAAAGCAAAGGATCTGAGCATAACTCTTTCCGTTACAAAATAGGAAAACAAGGGATTACTTTTAAGCAAAGTGAGTGTAATGTCACTAATGACCTTTTCCAGCCTTTTGGGGACTGTAACTATAATTGGAATGATGACTTGGAACTGTAACTTTAAAAAAAGTTACGTTCTGACTTGAAACTTTACTTTCTGTCTTTTTTCCAGTTACAGCAGTGTCCTGAAATCATAGAAACATAGACATGTTGAGTAGGGAGGGCTCCCCAACGATCATCTAGCTGAACCTTCTCCCCGCTGTTTTCCTGATGGTGGTTTTTTTTCCCCCTTACCGGTTACCTCCCCCCGTTTCTCTGCTTTCAGATGGTTCATACCCTTGCGAGCAACGGAGCCAATTCCATCTGGGAACACTCGCTGCTGGATCCGGCCCAGGTTCAGAGCGGGAGGCGCAAAGCGAACCCACAAGACAAAGTCCAGTGAGTTCCAGGCGAAAAGAGGGTGGCTGGGACGCGTCACAGATCGGGACCAGTCGGGACCAGGCAGGGTGGAATGCTCTCCCTTCCGCACGGATTGTTATTTTTAAGAAGGGTCCTGTCTTCCCCGTGTTCGAGGGAACCGGTTCCAAAGCTTGGGGGGAGGCGTTACAGGTGTGGCCAGACCGTTTGAGTGGATTCTGGGAATTGTAGTCCAAAACTACATTGCCGAACTCTGATCATTAAAAAAAAATATATTTTAAAGATAAGTGGTTAATGGTTTTACCTCCCCTGTTTTGAATTGGATGTTTAAGAAGCATGCAGAGGTAGAGGGGCTCAGTTGTTGAAGCGGGGAAGAGTAAAGTGGTGTCTCTGGCCATGTGCCGAGATTCCTGCCACCTCCAGGAGCCACGTAGCAAAAATAGAGGCAGAAATGGCTTCCAGGCAACATCACAAAGCTTTGCCAACAAATATATGTTTTCCAGCTGGATCCAAAGATCCGTTTTTCTTCTCTCCAACGGCTTCTTCTCTGTTACCCGTTCCTTTTTTTTTGCACGCAGCCCCACCAAGTCTGAATTCATCCGTGCCAAATACCAGATGCTGGCCTTCGTCCACAAGCTTCCGTGCCGGGATGATGATGGCGTGACCGCCAAAGACCTCAGCAAGGTGAGGGCGGGCGTGACCCGGAGGGCGCTTGGCTCGGAAAGGCTGCCAGGTGCCATCAGGGAGCCTGATGGCTGGGGACCCCCCCAGGATGGGGCTCAAAACGGATTCCAGGGTTGATACCTTGAACCCGTTTTTTCCCCCCTACACAGCAACTCCATTCGAGCGTCCGGACAGGGAACCTCGAAACCTGTTTGCGCCTTCTCTCTCTGGGAGCACAGGCCAACTTTTTCCACCCGGTAAGACCTGCCCCCCCGCCGCCCCCCCCCCCAAGGGCCGGCCCTCCCTTTGGTCTGGGGAAGCGATCAAACTTGGGAGGGCCCTGAAACCGTGGCAGAGGATTCAACAAACGGCCGTGACGGTTGGGGTGAGAAGCGCCAGGCCAGAGATAGCAGAACAGAACACCCTAACATAACAAAATAGACAGTACAGCCCCTGTGCCCGTGAGATTTGGTATCTGTGGTTTCACTTCTCCGTAGGCTGAAAATATTAAAATCATTAAAAGAAAAAAACTTAGAAATACAAATTTGCAGAATGTCATGACCAGAACTGGCTACTAGAGGGGGTCAGGCACCATGATATGTATAGGATTCAGTATGATCCAGGTTTCGGCATCCGCGGGAGGGCCCCGACTGTATTTGTACCCACAAAACCCCACATTCTTCCAGGAGAAAGGAACCACGCCTTTACACGTCGCCGCCAAGGCGGGCCAAATCCTCCAGGCTGAGCTGCTGGTGGTTTACGGAGCCGACCCTGGAGCCCCAGATGTGAACGGACGGACCCCGATCGACTATGCCCGGTGAGACGTGGTGTTTGCTTTTAGCTGTGGCCGGTGGGTTCTTAGGAAGGTAACATGGAATGAAAACCAGTTGTGCCCTGCCTTGAATTCATGGCGGCCAGACTCTGCTCCCAGGAGTCATTCCACCAAATTTCAACATTTCCAGACCTTTTGGTTGGAGGACTCTCTGAATTTCCCTTCCTTGGGGTGTTGGCGTTCTCCCTTTGGGGGGCACGCCGCGTCTCACCGTCCACTCTCCGCGCCTTGCAGGCAGGCTTCCCAACATGAGCTGGCCGAGCGTCTGGTGGAGTGTCAGTATGAGCTGACGGACCGGTTGGCTTTTTACCTCTGCGGACGGAAGCCGGGTAAGGCCAGCGGAGGCGTGGATTGGGTGCCGAAGGAGGAGCAGGTTCCGGGGGACCATTTGGATGTCAAAACGATGGATTCAGAATTGATGCTCATGCCGCTAGCTTGCAACGCAGCCTGTTCACAAGCAGGGCTGAAAGCACGGCGCATTAGCATGCATGCATTTAAGCCTCATCCGGCAAACATTTGGGATCTCAAACCCACTAGGAAACTATTTTTAAAATTCCTAGAAAGAAAACTCAGAAAAATATTTCCCCTTGATTTTTCTTTGCCTTTTTTCCTTCTGGGATCTTTGCTTCTTTAGGGGAGCTCTTGGAAGCTGGCTCGGAATTTAGAAATAGGAATTATTTTGCACTGTTTTTTGTTTTTTTTTTAATCTTGCCTTCCTTTTCTAATCGCTCGGCGGCTGACTTTTTGCTGCAGCCCCGGGCGCTGACGAGCGCCTGTCTCAGCGAGCAGCCCACGATATTTTTCTAGCACCTATTTTGGAAATGAGCGTGCAATCTGGGTAAGGCGGGTGGTGGGGGGAACGGCTGGATCCCGAGGGATGGAAAGGCTGGCTGGATTGCCTAACCGGGTCTTGTTTTGGGTTTGGAGTTGGATTTTTTTCTTCTTCTTTTCCTTGCAGATCACAAGAACGGGCATTACATCATCCCACAAATGGCCGACAGGTGAGGAACACTCCCTCCTTCCCAGATCCTAGCCTCCCCCCCCCCCAAAAAAAATTCAGCTCTATTTTTAATTTTAGGGGATGTCAATGCTGCCGCCTTGTGGACATTGTCTGCATTGCACGTGGCCCATTTCCTGTAGGGAGATCAAAAGCCCACTTATACAGAATCCCCCCCCTTAATCCACTGTTAAAAAAACAAGGGTTTTTAATTCCTCAAAAAGCAAAATGGGGTCTATTTTACATAAAAGTGTTTCTCTCTTTTTGGCTGCCCCTCTGGTCTGTCATGGTCGAAAGCAATGAAAGTATATTAAAAAGGTCTTTGCTGCATATGGTACTTTTGGGGGGGGGGATCAATATTTCAGTGGGAAAAGCTGATCTGTACAAATTACATCAGTGCAAAGCTTATCTGTTTATAAGTCTGTATATCACACACAGAGTGCCAAGAGTAAAAAGACCACAGCATATAAAACCAAAGTATCAGGGATAATAAAAAGGAAAGAAAAGGCCGTTAACTTTTTTAAAAGAACGTGCTGGTTCATACTCCAAGATATTTTGAAATCTTTCCATTCTTCCAAAAAAATGTTCTCCAAACGCCGTGCACCCTTTCCCGGGTGCTCTCAGCGCCTTTTTCCAGGCGTGCTTTTTTAACATCCGCTTTTGTCCTCTTTCCTCTCCCGCTGCCTCTCCGGAGTTCAGAGTGCATCCCAAATGCATGTCTCAAAGGTACCGAGGGGTCGGTTTTCTGCATGCTTCCCGCCCTCCCCTCTGAGGCCGAGGGTCTCTCGTGTGCCTTTGGCTTGCTTTTCTGGAGGGCGGGTGGGATGGCTGAGAAGGGAGAGGGTGAAGTACTTTGCAACGGGTGATGAGTCGAGTTTGCGTCTCCAATTTCCTCAAATTTCCCAGGCTGCTGGGTGCCTGAGGGCTGAGAAGTTATCGCCACGATACACTGGGATCAGCATTTAATTTTCTCATGGTCCTGAGGGGCTGTGCTCTCATTCAGGGCTGTAGCCGGGGTGGGGCACCTGGGACTTCGCACCCGTGCCTCGGGGCCGAGTGGAGAGGGTGCTGTTTGCCTAGGCTGTCTGGGGGATTCTGGGGGATGTAGTCCAGGGAAAGGCATGCTAACAAACTTCAGAAAAAGAAATCGTTTTGAAAATATTTATATGCTTATTGAATCTTATTTTCCTTCTTCAACTTTTAGTCTTCAGTGCTTCCACTTTTCCCCCATCTGTCGGCCAATTTTCCTCGTTACTTCCCCTCCCACACCCCAAATATTGGTGTGTGGGGAGGTCGCTGCCTTTTTCGAGTAAAATAACCTGCAAATCTGATCAGAAACTTGCATGGGAGGGAGGGACCCGTGGGGTAAAGAGTGCCAGAAACCCCTTCTCACCTCCCCCTGTGATTCATCATGAAATGGCAATGATGGGGATGATTATTACTTTTCCTTCTCAAGCCTGGATCTGTCTGAGCTGGCAAAAGCAGCCAAGAAGAAGCTGCAGGCGGTAAGTAGGCTTCGGAGATGGATAGATTTAGGGTTTGTTTTTTTTTCGGCCAAAGGGTCCCCCTCAGCCCACCCCACAGCTGAAATTCCATGGATCGGAGCTAAATGTGCCCCTGACTCCTGACCCTATGTGAGTGACACACCCCAGCTTTCTCCTTGCAGGAGGGGAAAAAAAGGCTATTGTTTTCTCTTGGAGCTTGGAGAAGGCCCCTTTGTTGGGTACCACTCCAGAGAGAGAAAGAGAGAGAGATGGGGAGACGGGATGTGACTGGGGAGGGAGGATCTCTGAATATCCAAAATACATCACCCCCTCAAGTTTTGTACCAGCATAATCTGAATTTTGGAACTCCTACCCACGAGTTGAATCTTTTTAAAAGGGTGTATGATGGTCTCATTTAAGCTCCCTCCACTGCCTTGTTAAATAATAGGACCCTCATATCCGCAGGGGGGGATCGGTTCCAAGCGCCCTTCCTCGCAGATCCTGGAAACCGTGGATTATAGAGAACACTATTTTAATAGCGAATGCTCTACACAGCATGGTCCCTGGCTCCTTCTAATGGCCAGGTTTGGCAACGTCCTTTTTAGAAATATATATATTTTTCTAGGATTTGTCTTTTAATGTTTTTAATATATTCAGACCGTGGATAAGTGAATCAGTGGATACCGATCCTGTGGATAAGGGGGTCCTACTGTAGAACATCCTGTCGCTGAGTCTATTTTTTCTCTCCACCCTGCCCACCTCATCATCACCCCGTAGCTCAGCAACCGCCTCTTTGAGGAACTGGCCATGGATGTTTACGACGAAGTGGACCGCCGGGAAAATGACGCAGGTGAAAGCTTTGTGGGTGGGCTGGTTTGGGGTCCATCTGCTGTGGGGCAGGGAGGGGTTCTGTGGACCGCCGTGGGTTTCTGAGGGGACGTAGAGTATCTTTGGGTGAGGTAACCCATGGGGAAGTCTGTGTTTGATCCACAAACTTCGCCTGGGCCACTTGCTTCCTTTCTTTCAGTCTACCTTGCAGGGTTGTTGTTATTATAAACGGGGGGGGGGGGACCCTTCTTTGCAGGTTGCCTGACAAAGGTGGCTCTGGAGAATGGCCTGCAAGAGTTTTTAAAAGCCACAAAATTGGGGGGGGGGGGCGCCAGCTTTCGTGAGGCACAGAAAGCGAATCTGTGTGCCCATTGCTCTCCGGTGCATGGCTCAGCTCGCGTTGCCTGGCGTTGGCTCGCTGACAGGCCGCCTGGGCCGATGCCCGGGGAAGAAGAAAAAAAAGGAGGAGGAGGAGGAGGAGACGGGGAAGGCCCCGGCTGAGTCATGCCGAGGCAGATCTGGACATGAACAGCGAAATGTTTGCAGGAAGGAGGCCGGGCTCTGCCATGAGCTGGCATTCGTGGCATGGCTGGCCTGTGCCCACGGGCAGAGCTTGGCCTCCCGGGGGGGGGGCAGTTCATGGTTTTTCTCCCCCTCCCCAAAAAAAGAAAGAAAGTGGGGAAGGAAAGCCCCTCAGGGGATCTGTGGGAAGGCAGCCCCTTTCTCTCTCTCTTGGCCTCGCGCCCGGCCTCGGCGTTTACTTCCCCACCCCACATCGCCTTGCCTGCCCCCAGCCTTCCCCCTTCATTCTTGGCTAGCTTTGCATCCGCTTTTTTCCGGCCAAACACTCTCCCCCCCCCAACACAAACGCCTGCCCACGGGAGTTGGGGGGGTGGAAGCATCCCTCACTCCCCGCTCGGCTTCTCCCTGGAAGCTGGAAGCTAGCGGCTGGCTGCACGGTGTTTGGTAAGGATGGGGGGGGGGGGAGTTAGATTTGGGGGGGGGTTTTGGCCGCGACCTATGTCTGGGTAAAGTAAAAGCTGATGGTGGCTGGTTTTGGGGTGGGGCCGCCGAGTCCTGCCTAAAAATCCTTTTCTTTGGCTTTCTTTAAGGCTCGGTGGGGTGGCGGCCGAGAGGTTGCACCAAAGCTTCCCTGCAGAGACTCACGCTTGTCCGGGGGTGAGGGGGACCGTTCTCGCTCCACGTGGCCCCACATAGGGCGAAGGAGACCCCTCCCCACCCCCAAAAGGGGAAGCTGCTCTCTGTTCTGTCCTTGGCCAGCGTCGTGCTTTGGATTTTCAGCTCCGGGAGGGGTTTGAAAGTTTGTACGGACCAGTTTCGGAGAGGCACCAGTGGCAAGCTGGGCTCGGGGGGGGGGGGGGTGTGTGTGAGAGTCAAGATTGGCACTTGCCAGCTATTTGGGGGAGTCAAAGAAAAATTACAGGGAGTTTTTTTTTTCTGGCTGAGTGGATCTACGGTTGATTTCACCCCCAAAATAGCTTTTTTTAAGGGGGGGGGGAAGTAAGAAAGAACTTAAAAGATGCTCAGCCCCAAGTGATGCTTGGATGTAAGAGGCCTGCGTTTGGAACCCTTCCTGCTTCAGTTCGTGGCCTCAGTTTGCACTTCGGCGCTGCGAATTTGAGTGGCGGGTTTTGTCTGGCGTGTGCGGTTCTTCGGTAACGACACCCTTGCCAGGTAGCGCACAGAAAGGGGGCTGATACAGTCTGACAGCGCAAAGATGAACAGGGCGGAGGGCTGTACCTGTGGGGGTCTGCACCCCCTTTTTGCGCTGCTCAAAGGCGTAGAATCTTTGTTAAAAAGAGGCTTGGGAGTCCGTTAAGTGAGCTAAATGTTTCACAGGAGAAACAGCTTGTTATTGACGGCGGTTGTATCTGATTTAGGTGTGTGTAGCAACACCGAGTCCATCGCATGCTCGGGAGAGAAATTTAAAAGCTCATTTTTGTCCGTCTCTTGAGCTCTAGAATGAGAGACAGATAAAAGATGGAGGGCAATACAGGCCAAAGTGGTCCTTTTTTTTCTCCCCCTGGATCGATGACGGAAGAATACAAGGTGTACCAAAGGTCTGGCCCCCTCTGAGCGATGACACACTCTTGATGATACCGGGGAGTCCCTGCCTCCCTCCCTCCCGCTTCCTCTGGGCCTGACCCAGCCTCGCAGGGTGGGTGTGAGAAGTATCAAACACTGCCGTGTTTCCCCGAAAATAAGACAGGGTCTTATATTAATTTTTGCTCCAAAAAATGCATTAGGGCTTATTTTCAGGGGATGTTTTATTTTATTTTTTCATGTACAAGAATCTAAGTTTATTCAAATACAGTCATGTCATCTTCTGGTGGCTGCACAAGGGTGGAGGGCAGGATTTCACTTCACTGGGGCTTATTTTTGGGGTAGGGCTTATATGACGAGCATCCTGAAAAATCATACTAGGGCTGATTTTCAGGGAAACGGGTATGCATTGCATGGTCTCTGGCTCCCTGTAGTGGCCAGTTCTGTTAAATACACCGTGCAAATAAGACATACAAATATGGATTTCTGGAGTTTTTTATTTAGTATTTTCGATCAGCGGATACTGATCCCGCGGATAGGGGGCCCCAACTATAATAAATTAAGTTTTGAGGGCTCTGTAAACTCTTGTCTCTCCCTCGCTTCTGGTCTGTAGCACGCAGGATTGGGAATACAGATTTTGCTAACTGGTGCTTTCTGGTTGTTTCCTTCTGTCCCCCCCCCCCAAAAAACACCCCCAGTTTGGCTCACGACCCAGAACCACAGCACTTTGGTGACCGAACGCAGCGCGGTGCCCTTCCTTCCCGTCAACCCCGAATATTCTGCGACTCGCAATCAGGTAATGGGAGGACGGCCCCCATCCGTGTTTACTCCTGTGTCACAGAGGCCTACCCAGCCAATAATGTTTGTGGGTTCTCTCTCTCTCTCTCTCTCTGTCCCTCGCAGGGGCGGCAGAAACTGGCTCGCTTCAACGCCCGGGAATTTGCCACCCTGATTATCGATATTTTAAGTGAGGCGAAGCGTCGGCAGCAAGGCAAAGGGCTCACAAGTCCGACAGGTTTGTTCAATAATAGAAAAAAGAGAGGGGACGTTTCAAGGCCTAAAACAGGGCATGGGGGCTATTTGCACACGGCGGCTCTACAGGAGAAGGTTGTGTTGTGTCTAAAATAGTCTCCCAGATTTCTTAGCTGAGAAGTTTCCTGTGGTTTGCGCTTTTTTTCCTTTTCTTTTACTTGGAATGATCAGCTGTAACAATCTACGCATTCTGCTTTCTGTACAAATGCCCAAAGTATTCCAGCTGTTTTGCTTCTTATGAGTGCTATGATTTCTCGGTCTTAGTTCATTTGCCAGAGAGGGCTCTATAGGGGATGATTTTTTTTGGGAGGGGGGGTGGATCTGGAGAGGTGTGACAAACCCCCCCCCCCCCCAAGTTCAGGAAGAGGGGAAGATGGCTTTTGGACTTCTTAGACTTTTCTCCTGCCCGGATCGGTGCCGTCCTTTTAATCTCCCTCCCTCCCTCGCCCTCTGAAAAGAGGTGGCCGACCCCTCCCTCCACGGCCGGAGTGACGCGGACGACCAGCACGATTACGACAGCGTGGCTTCGGACGAAGACACCGACCAGGAGCCTCTGCGCAACGCCAACGCCGCGCGGAATAACCGCGCCCGGGTGAGCCTGCGTTAAAAAGCACAGAGAGCCACGCTTCGTCTGGGCGTGAAACGGGTCTTTTTGGAGATGTCACTTCCGGGAATCCCCAGGGAGTAACTTTTGTGTCATCCCTTGCAAAAAGGAACTTCTCACAAAAGTCACTTTTTAAAAAGCGGATGTGTGTCATCATGTCACAAAGCGGTGCGGCGTCTTTTCAGCGATTTGCCGTAAAATGATGGTAGATTTCACCGCTGTCCATGTTTGGTTAATTCTCAAGGGTCTGTGACTTTTCATCTCCCTGGTCACAGCTTCCCCCACCAGTCAAAATTGGGAGGACCCTTCTGCACCCTTGGAAAAAAAACCCAAGCAAAACCCTGTGCAGTTTCTTGGCCATCCGCCGTCGGCGGTCTAGCGCTGGAGTGTTGGTCGTGGGAAGGTCCTCGCCTCGGCACCAAATGGGTCATGTCTCCTCCGCATGGGGGGGAGGGGGCAGTACTTGGTTGACCCTCCACCACCAGCCCCATCTCACAGGCTCTCTTTCGGCTACGCCCCCGCCCACAGAGCATGGACTCCTCCGACCTCTCGGACGGCCCCATCACCCTGCAGGAGTACCTGGAGGTGAAGAAGGCCCTGGCCACCTCCGAAGCCAAAGTGCAGCAGCTGATGAAGGTCAACAACAGCCTGAGTGAGGAGCTGCGGCGGCTGCAGAGGGAGGTAGGTGGGCAGGTGGACAGAGCAACAAACCTCCAGCCCTCCTAGATCCAAAATATGCCCACACCCCCTTCCGCAGTCTGGTAGTTTCCGACTCATATAGTAGAACCCCACCCGCGAGGGATTGGTTCCAAGCCCCCCCCCCCGGTGGATGCTGAAATCCACAGATAATAACAAACACTGTACATAAAATGGTAAAAAAAAAAATCCAGAAATTTTTGGATTTTTATTGTATTACTAAATCTGGCCACTAGGTGGAGACAGAGACTATGCTATGTATTCTTCAACAAGAATAACATGGCCTCTGACTCCCTCTAGTGGCCAGTTCTGCTAAATACATCATGAAAATATGTATTTCTAGCGTTTTTCTTTTAATATTTTTAAACCGCCCGGAGTAGATTCGTCTAGATGGGTGGTATAAAAGCCAAATAAATAAATGAATAAATAAATATTTTTGGACCGCAGGTTAATGAAACCGTGGATACAGATCCCACAGATTCAGGGTCTTACTGTATTTTTTTCCCTCCTGTTCTAAAAGGCTGCGCTCCATTTACAGAGATGCTGGCAGGAAGGGGTGTAAACGGAAATGGGCAGACGGTGGTGTGTATCAAAATGCAGGATTGGACCGGCTTTGCGTGATTTTGGAAACACTCTCTCTCTCTCTCTCTCTCTCTCTCTCTCTGTGCAACCCTCAGATTCACAAACTGCAGGCAGAGAATGTGCAGATCCGGCAGCAGACGGGGCCGGCCCACCCAGCTGCCCCACCACCCAACGAGCGCTCCGAGCACAGCCACATCGCCACCCGCCACCGCCGGCATCCACCGGCGGGACCCGCCACGCTTTCTCCATGTACGAGCCGGGGGCCAGCGGCCTCAAACCCTTTGGGCAGCAGCCAGTGGATGATTTGGTGAGCCGGCTGCAACCGTTCCACCCGGGGGTGAGTGATGGCGAGCGCAGGAGCACCCCCGCGAGGCTAATTTGGGCGGGCTTGAATCGAGTTGTGAGCCCCCAATAGTCACCCCTTTGAATCAGTGGGACTCAATTCCACAGTTATAGGTGTTCCCAGCACAGAGTCGAGTTGCCTGGTATTAAAGATGGGGCGCTTCCCGGAAAAATAGATAGGAGGTAGTGACTGTAATTCAGGGCTGAAAGGGATAGCGATGTGAGGATTCGAACCCAGGCTTTAATAAAAAGTTATGCTCTCAAAGCCCGGCGAGGCAAATCTGCCAGTTTTCCTTTCTGCCAGGCTTGGCTTTTGCTGATTCCAAGTTCATTTGGTCAGGCAGAGGAAGAAACTTCCAGATTAGGGTCCAATTCTTAGCGGCACTGAACAGGATCCGAATTCTTAGCTGCATCCGAACCGCAGCGGAAAAATTCTGCGTCTGTCAGGGGGGAGGGAAATGCTTTTGGGGGGAAGCATTGCTAATTGCAGGGAGAACGGAGTTCCTTGTGCAGCTCTTTACACTTTTGTTTCTGTGTCACCAGGAGGTGGATGATGACGCCTTGTACACCATGCACAGCCAACCCAGCATCTACCGGGTAAGGGGGGGGGTGCGTGCGTGTGTGTGTCCCCCCCCCCCATGTGGATTACCAAACCGACAGAGACGGGGTGGAGCTTAGTCCGTCTCCCCTGCTGGTTTTCCTTGGCTGCCCATTTCAACCAGCGACCCCTGCTTTTCGGGGAGCCGCGGGGCTCCGGTCTGTCTTGCGTCTTTAACCCCTCGCCCTTCTCCCCCTCTCCTGGCATTTCAGATCCGGAAGGGTGGCTCCGTGTCGTCAGTACCTTTCCCCCCGTGTTCTCCGCTCGCCCCGTGCCCGTTGGATAGCGGACGTCATATGGTGAATTCCCGTGTTGTGGGGCTGTCTGGGGCAGGGGGCGGAGGCGTGTCGGCCCGGGGGGGGGGGGGGGGACGGATAAGGAGAGAACGGGACAGAACCACCTGCCTCCCTCTCCTGTTGTCTTTTGCCTGCATGGGGAAGGTAGTCACCTGAAGGTTTCAAAAGGGGGCTTTAAAACCATAGGTTCCGCCCAACGAACCGTGGCCTTCCTCTAACGAGGGTTCTTCAGTCCACCACCTCCTCGAGATTTTAATTATCTCATGCTGCTGAGGTTGCACACTCCGTACTCTCTGGGCCTCGCTGGGAGCTTCCTTTCTGAACAGGAAGTAAGGAAGAGCTAGGCCTAGCAAGGCCTCAAGGGCTTCCTGTCTCCCAGGTGAGCCACATTTAGGTGCCTGCCAGGTGGAAGCCAGGTAGAACTCCCAGAACGGAGAATTACGGGCTGTGCAGCCCAAGTAATCCAGAAATCCCATCCTTACAAGCAAATGCTTACGATAATTTCTTAATTTGCAGCCATTTGCCACCAAGATTTATGCCACTTCTCTTACACACCGGGAAAACCACATTAGGAGTTTTGCTTATCCATTGATTTTTAGAAGGAATTTTCTAAGCCATTCTTGGGCTCTGTTACCCTCACTCTCTCTCTCCTGCCTGACTTTTCTGTTTTTTTGCTTCTCCTTCCTCAGACGGGAAAACTTGACCGACACGGCAGTGGCACAGACAGCGACTACGACAACACGCAAGGAGGGGATCTGCCACTCAGGTACGCAGGGGGGGGTGTTGTTGGGGGGGGGGGGAACCGGGATGGCCCTCTTGCCAACAGGCTTTAAAATTCTGGTCCCATAAAACCGCATTCTGCACCAAGAGACATTGGCCCTGGGAGTGCATTAAATTAACTTCAGGGCTTGGAATTAAAGCGTTGGATTTAGTGTGTTAACATAAAAATGGCTGCTTTTATGTTCAAAGCTCATGTTCCACGTGGTTCTGGTTTCTCTCCAGTCTTGGGGTCTCTGTGAGGAGATCCGGAACTGTTCAGAAGACTATTTTCAGCCTCTGGAAGTCATCTGGGGCCATCCTGTTGGCTGCTGAGATCTAAATGGGCCATTTCTCAGACTTTTTAAAAAAAGTCAGTCTTGAGGACTAGAAACTTAGCTTTGCTTCTCAGCATGCCAATGCACCTTGTGAGGTGTATAAAGGAGGGAGGAGGGCAGTGCCTCCTACCACCTTGCAGCCCAGCCCCATCTCTGCCTGTTTTCTCCTCTCTCGTAGCATGGACGGGAAGCGCTTCCTCGATCTAAGCAAGGATGAGGACTCGCACCTGGAACCGGAATCCCTGGAAGGGGATCTGGATCCGGGCCTGCCCAGCACAGAGGACGTCATCCTCAAGACAGAACAGGTCACCAAGAATATTCAGGAACTCCTCCGAGCCGCCCAGGAGTTCAAGCATGACAGGTCTGGATGCATCCCTGGTGGCTGGCTAGGGGATTCTGGGAATTGTAGTCCCCCCAAAAAAGGAGAATGTGCACAATCTCTCCCAGGTCGTAGGTGTTCTGTGCGCAAGGGATGAGTACCATAGCAGAGGGATCCTAACCCTCTAGGCTTCATATTGGTAGCAGTGAAGGACTTTGGGGGGGGGGGGGGGTGTCATTGGCTAAAAAGGAGAAAGTGTGGTACCCATGCTCCCCCCACTGCAAGAATTAAACATGTACCTGTTGCACCTGTGCAGGGCTTGCTCCTACGCAGCCTCACTGGGTAAAACATCTCTATTGAGCTTTGCCTTGCTACAGGAGCGAACAACGGGCATCACATGGTGAGCTCGTGCTTTGCTTTTCCTTCTCCCTCATCCTCACTTTCTCCTTTTGTGCCATGTCCTTTTAAAATATATACATACATAGGCTGGAGAGCAGGGACTGTATTATTATTATTATTTTTTGGTCATTCCTTTTCACTGATCGGTAAAGGCCCATTCTGAGACTCTTCCCAGGGTCAGGTGAGATAAAAATGCTAGAAATAAAAGGCAACGGAGTAAGGGGCAATTCTCGTTCCGGCTCCAAGACTCTGTATCTGGCCTCAATCTCTCTCTTTCCCCAGCAGCTTCGTCCCCTGCTCAGAGAAGATCCATGCTGCCGTCACAGAAATGGCCTCCCTTTTCCCCAAGGTAGGGCAGAGGTTGACCGTAACTTCGCAATTAATGAGTTCCTTGTAACTAATTCCTTCTTCCAATAGCAAAAGTATAACTGCCTTGCATGACAAGTGTAACCTGACAAGGAATAATTTCATTCCTTTTGCGGTGTAAAATAACTACAAGGCCGTTAAGTAACTAAACCATTTGTGTAAAGCAACTTAGTTACTTTATAGTGATGAGGGCTAGCTTCGTTCAGTGGTAGAAGAGGAATGTCACACAGTTACAGTGCTAGCTTGCTGTGTCTTTTGTGCTGAATGGAACTTTTTAAAAAGTAACTAAAAGTAACTGATTTATTTTTTTTAAGTAACAGAAAAGTAACAGATCACCTTTGAATGCTGCAGCGTTAATGCTCTTTCGGTTGGGTAGTCATGTTTCTCTCCCACCACCTCTCTCCCCCCCAGAAACCGTCACTGGAGACGGTCCGCAGCTCCTTGCGCCTGCTGAACGCCAGCGCCTACCGCCTGCAGAGCGAGTGTCGCAAGACAGTCCCGCCCGACCCGGGCGCCTCGGTGGACTACCAGCTCCTGACGCAGCAGGTCATCCAGTGTGCCTACGACATCGCCAAGGCGGCCAAGCAGCTGGTCACCATCACCACGCGCGAGAAGAAGCCATGAGCGAGGGACGCCCGGCCTCTTCCGCGCGCACACACACCCCTTGCGCATGTGCGAGCGCTCTCTCTCTCTCCTTCCACCTCCCCTTGAAGTGCCCTTCGCCCGCTCGGAGGGGGCTGTGCAGGGACTCCCTTCTCTCTCTGGTCCCCCCCTCCTCCTCGTGGCACCTCGTGATTGTAAATAGATGTGGGGGGCAGGCTCGGGTCCCCTGCACAAGGCTGTGTGCCATGGCGTCAGACGCCCGCACAGCCAAAGAAAGTGTGGTTGTGTAAATACTTCTGTCTCTCCTCAATGGGAGGAAAATAGTCCCTTTTCGGGAGGGGGGGTGTAAAGCCGAACCCCACCCAGCCCCCCGTCTTCCCTCCCCACTCCTCATTATATAGTGCGTGGAACGGTATGTATGTGAACCCTCAACCCCCCCCCCCATGCATTATATCTATCTATATGGATAGATAGACAGATATACACACACACATAACACTAAGTGTATTTATCTCTCCCAACCTCGTCCTTCAACTAGTGTTAACACTGGAATAGCAACATGGTAGGTGCTGCGGAGACTGGTGTAGTCACCCCCCCCCAGGCAGTGCCACTTCCCTCTTTGCCCCCCCCTGCTCCCCAACGCCTTTAGCCTTCTGTTGTGCTACGAGGCTCACACAAACACACACAAACCCTAGCGGACACTTGGGGGGAAGAAACGGCACCGCCGCTCTGTGTTGTAGCCCGAACTTTCTCAGAGCCCCACTCCACCCTGCCAGGCGCCGAATCCTGTCCTCTGAGAAACAGGTTCTCCGCCTTAGGTTTTTAAGTCCAAACGGGGGTTCCCCCAATGGGACGGGGATGGGGGGGAGAAGACGCCCGTCGGCAAAATCGGAGCAGCCCGCTCCCACTGCAACCCATTCACACCCCCTTCCACCCCAAAAACCCATAAGAGGGACGGCTGGGACGGAGGTGGGGTGCAGGGGGAGAACGGCCGGGAAATGGGGGTGGCCGGAGTGTCGAAATTGGGCACCGTGCTGGAATCTCGTTTGTTGTAAATTTGTAACAAATAATTAAAAAATGTGAGCATCTGTATGTTTGTCTTTTTTTTTTTGAAGTGGGGGGACAAGATGGGGGGGGGAAACTGGGCGCTTACCTAGGAAAATAGATTTTTATTGAGTAGGAAAAGCAGATCCCGAAGTGATGAGGAGCCCGCTCCTCGGAAAGCGCGCTTGTTATACAGAGGCGCAGTGGGAGTCAATGGCACATCCGCACGCCGTTGGCAAAGCTGGATCAGGCACGGGTGGGTCTCTCGCTCTCTCTCTCCCGCCACAAGGGTCTGGAACTTATTCAGAGCTGTCGCTGGACGTTGCCGACCGGAGAGGCCTTTGCTGGAGGTGCCGTGGCCGCTTCTTGCGCCGGGCCTGGGCCGAGAGGAGGCGGCGTTTGAGGACAGCTGCAAAGGAGGAAGTGGGTGGCGGCGATGAGCATGGAATGGGTGCTTTCTGTACAGTGGGACCCCCCGTATCCATGGGGGGATTGGTTACAAGCCCCCCGCGGATGCTGAAAACTGTGGATAATAGCAAACGCGACCCGCAGCCCATAGCATGGGCTCTGGCTCCCTCTGGTGGCCAGTTCTGGTAAACATAACACGAAAACGCCTCTTTCTGAAAGGGCATCCCCACCTTTGCCAGGAGGCATCAGCCGCTCAATGTTTGGGCCCCATGTGTCGTGGGGCTCCCCCGCCCACCCAACGCTGCCACGGCCGACTCACCCGCCACGGTGTCGTCCCCTTCCTCGCCGGCGGTCGTCCAGTAGAGGCTGCGGCCCCGACGGCACTTCCGGTGGAGCCGGGCGTACAGGACGGCCAGCGTCAGCACCGCCAGCAGGAAGGCGAGGGCGCTGGCCGCCCAGGCGGCCTCTTCGGTGCGGGGGGGTGGGGACGCGGGGGCCCCCTCGGCCGGGCAGCCCCTTCGCTTCCTTCCCCAGCAGGCCTTGGGCTTTCCGGAGGTCTCCGCCTGGACACGGACACCCCGTCGCGGGGGCCACCCTGTCTGCTTCCGTGGACGGAGCGGGTGGGGAGACTCGGGGGCCTGGGTGGGGTGGCGCACTCAGGCGCCCTTCGCCCTCAGGCCCGGATGGGTCAGGAGCGTCCTTTGTTCCAGTCGGCAAGCTGGTGGCCGAGGTACGGTGAGCAGGCGTCGTGGCTACTAGATTCCTGTTGCCGCTCTGGGCTTTAGGCGAAGGTGGTAGCCGTCCCGGCCACAGAAAAGCCCGCCGGCGCCGGCGCAGCGGCTGCAGCTCTGATGGTTTTTTCTCCGCCTGCTTCCGGAAGAACCTCTGAAAATCCGGGGGGGGGGCAGAGAGGAGAGGAGAGGTCTTCATCTATTTTATTTAATGGATGGATCTACTTAGTCTCCATCACAACCTCTCTGTGCGGCTGGCCCCATCCCACCCGCCTTTTCATCACAACAGTCTTGCAAGGTCGACCGAGCACGAGAAAGTTAACTCATTTAGATTCCCCATTTGCCCCCGCAACTGGGGATTCTGGGATATGTAATCCAAAAAAGTACCCCCTTCAATCTCAGGAGGCAGGGTAGTCTCAGAAGAGAGTGTGTGTGTGTGTGTGACCAGCTCGGGGTGCCATAAGTTTTACAGGCAAGTAAGGAAAGATTCAAACCCCGTTCTCATCTCTCTCTGGAGTCCAGGATTTCAGCTCTTTGGCTGAACTGCTAGAAAGGGTGTGTGCGTTTGTGTTTTAGAAGTTGGTGCCTTACGTCTTAAGATGTACCTCTGAGGGTCAGGGATATTACAAAAAATCTTGGCATTTGGAATCCCCAAAATAAATGTTTTTGGAAACAATTCTGGAATCCCCCAAACAGGCTATTCTGCGGAGAGAAAAGTCCGAAGTAATTTAGGAAACGAAACCCAGCTGTGGTTTGGAAGGGAACCTATGCTTCCCTCTTTCCGCCCATCCTCTCCCCAGGGTGGTCGGGGTCCTTTTGCAAAGAAAGAGGTGAGGTTTCAAAACGGGGGTGGGGGGGTGGGACGACGACAACAGGACGGAGATGGTTGTGGGTAGATCTCTGCTAAGAGAAAGGTCCACCCAATTCAAAGACCAGACGGGATTGATCCCCGTTTGGTGACGTAAGCCAAGACTTCATAGCAGTTTTTCTCAAAATTAATTTCCTTTTTTAACCCAGCCAACCGAGACCTTACCCGCGCCCGGTGATTCCTGCAGGCGGCTCTGATCTCGGCGAGCAGGGGCGCCAGCTTCCGCACCGGGCGACCCCTCCGGCCTCCCTCCTCCGACCCGTTGGAACCCGGTTGCCTCGTGAGCCGTCGCGATACGTCTCGGGCCAGTTCCGCTTTGGGCCTCCGTCGAGCGGCATCCCACGACACCAAGGCCAGGGGCTTCAGAATCAAAAGAGAGGCCGGCGGTGAGGGTGAGAAGGAGGGACCCCCCTTTCCTTCCCCGGGATCGGACTGAGAAGAGCGTTCTGCATTTAGCTTTGAACTCTCCCCCCCCCCCCCCAGCCTCTCCCTTGCACAAGAGATGTGAAACACACACACCCCAACCTCTCATGTATAGCCAAAAACTTTTTTTTTTAAAAAAATCAACCTTTAAAAAAGTGCAACTGTAAGTAAACAGAAGGGTATCGATCAGATCCAAAACGGAGCTTTAGAAACAGTACCATTTTGGACTACATCCCCCAGAATCCCTAGGTTGGCTGGCATGCTCAGCGTCTCTCTTCGTTTTTCCAAAGCCCCCTGGGGATGTTTTTCCCTTCTTAAAATGGCCCAGGTGAGGTGAACACGGCCCTGGGGAGCCTCGGTCGGTCCCATCCCCGCCCCAGGCCTGGGCCAACTTGGGTTGTGGTTGGATAATCCGGGAAGGGAAGGGAATGGAAGGGGGGGGGGTTGGATTCGAGGGGCAAAGTACCCAGCACTGCCACCTGGGCAGTTTTGGATTGGCTGAGAGAGCCCGGAGGGAGGCGCTCCGGGTTGGAGCAGGAACCGCCCAGGGAAGCCCTTTTTCCCTGCCTTTCCCCCCTCCCGCCTGTTATTTTGGAAATCAAAAAGGGGAAGAGAGGGAGGAGGGGATCCTGTCTCGGGGAGATCCTAGAAGGACAGGAGCGAGGAACCAGGGCGGCTCACGGATGGGCAAGAGCTTGGCTCAGATTTGGGGGGGGGGGTGCGCACGCATGCGCGTGTGACCCTTCTCTCCAAGGCAGGTGTCCAAAAATAAAAATGCCCAAGTTACAAACAGAATCTGCGTGTGTTGGTTTCCATCGATAAAGACAAAAGGGAAGGTTAAAAAAAAATACAGGACTGATCTGACAAGCTGGTTTTTTAAACATACACACAGTTTTGGAATTATTTCTGAAAGAGGTCAGAAGCCACAAGAGGATTTCTGTCTCTTGAGAATCTGCTTCTGCTTCTTTTTAACTACAACTCCCAGAATCCCCAGGCAGCCTGGGCTGGGATTTCTGGGTGCCGTAATCCAAGATTATTATTGTTGTTGTTGTTGTTGGAGGGGGGCATAAATGCTTTGAGCTTCAGGCACCTGGCAGCAGGACGGAAGCCCCAATTCAAACCTCATAAGGCAGAGAGAAGGCAACGGAACTCAATCCGATGTATGTGGATCACCACACTAAAATAAATCTGTTAGCCTCCAGGGTGCTGAAGGCTTGGTTTTTGGTTGGTTTGTTTTTTGTTATCCGTGATCAACACTGCTGTCCTAAAGTCTTGTCATAAATTGACCAAGGCATCTATCCGTATTCGAAAATCAGCAGAAGCACAAAAAAGCCATATGAAAACAGTGGATCTTCCAGAGAAAACCCAACACACGGGGAGAATTTCCCAAAGCTTCACAGGGAGAGAAAAACCAGAAACCAAAACATACCAGCTGGGGTTAAGGAATCTTGTAGATTCCAAAATCTATAAGAACGGGTAAACAAATATCCCAGGAAGAGCAAACCAATTATTTTTGCCTCACCAAGTGCCTTTTAAAATAACCCGCATTTCCACATGACATAAGAAAAGTCCTGGGGAAAGAAGCAAAAGACATTTCCAAGATTTCACACAGGACAAAGCAAACCAGAATGAAACCAAATAGGGGTAGAGGGCGTCATTCCACTGTCTGTGCATCTTTGTTTTTTTTTAATGTGCATGTTTCTAGTCCTCAAGGACTGGAAAGACAGGCTTGAAGACACGGGAATTAATGTCTGATTAAAAAAAACTTCATAAATGCATGGACAGCGGGACATTTATTTGTTTAGCCATTCTCTCTCTCCCCCCCTCCCCCCATTCCTTCCTGGGGGGGAAAATTGATGAAATTATGCAAAAGAAAAGAAGACAGAGGGGAGATAGGAGAGCACTTTTCAAAGACTTGAAAGGGAGTCCTACAGAGGAGGGGCAGGATCGGTTCTCGATCCTCCCAGAGTGCGGGACATGCAACCATGGGCCTCAAGGGACAGGAAGCCAGATTGCAGTTGAGTATCAGGAAAAAAAATCTTAACTGTTAGAGCAGTACGACAACGGAACCCATGGCCTCAGGGGGAGGTTGGTGAGCGCTCCAGAGCGCTGGAGGCCTTCAAGAGAAAATGGGACCTACCCTCTGTCTGATGTATTTTGACTTGGATTCCTGCCTTGAGCAGAGAGGGTTGGACTCGAGGGCCTTCGAGGCCCCCTTCCGACTTCACGATTCTAGGATTCTATGAAAACCGTGCATCGCAATTGGTCAACATTTAGCTGCTGGTCATGTAAGCATCTGAACGGCTCTGGACGCAACTTTAAAAAAAAACGCTTGGATTTACAAGATGAGAGCCAGTCAGGATGGCTGAAGGGCCAACCTCGTACCTGGAGGGGAGTCGGCCCGTATCCTCCACGGCAACACGGATGCTCTCTGGGTGGAAGATCTTGCTGAAAATAGATCTGCCCAGAAGAAAGCAAAAGACCAGTCGATCACTCATCTTCCCAGAACACGCTTTCCTACCTACAGTACACGTCTCCCCTGAGTGTCGCCATGATGTGCCCACCTTACAAACTCCAGAAGAATCCCACAAGGAGAACAAGACAAGACGCATGAGTGTTAATAATAATAATAACTGTGTGCCATCAAGTCAGTTCTGGCTTACGGTGACCCTTTTCGGGGGTTTTCTAAGTAGAGAATATTCAGAAGGGGTTTCCCATTCCCTTCTTATGGGGTTGCCCTGGGACTACCGTGCAGTTTGCCCAAGGTCACCCAAGCTGGCTCTACTCACAAGGAGGCCCAGTGGGGGAATCGAACTCCCAACCTCTAGCTCTGCAGCTCAGAGACCTCAACCACAGAGCTATTGTTAAACTGCATTCTAAACCATCAATTCAACCAAATTGTTCTGGGAGGGGGGAAAGGTGCCTCCGTTTCCCCAGGTCATAAAATGGGTTTTTTTTGTTAAAGCTCATTTTTGGCGTGGGGTGGGGAGTGATCTTTAAAAGTTTCCCCCTTTGGAGAGGAGGATCAAGACAATCAAAGTCATGACAGCTAAGCCTGTTTATTTGATACTATATCTTTAAAACATCAATGCAGACAAGGCATTGCCATTAAAATCATCTTTTAAAGAAACTTATGTGGATTGGCATGTGCATACACACTCACACACACCCCAGACTCGTGCTCTTGCACGGTAGTTTATAGGAAAATATAAAGGTGCTCTGCCTCAACCAGCTTACAAGCTCAATTTGATGTAAGTGTCCTTTGTATACTCATTGTTTTCAGTTTTAAATGTTATTTTTAATTATGTAAACCACCTTGGGATCCTTTTTAAGGAGAAAGGCAGGGTGAAAATAATTTAAACAAACAAATTAATAAATTTGACCATGGGATGCAATGTCGAAGGAAAAAATAAGGGGTGTTCAGTTTGCAGGCCGCCTCCACCAGCCTGTTTGCAGGCTGGTGAAGGGGGCCTCCAAACAGAACACCTCAGATAGGGGATGGCAGGGCCGTCCTATAGATTTTTCTGCCTGAGGCAAAGGGCAGGCTAGCTTTCCTTCCCACAACCCCATATACCAAACCAAACTGAACCGTCAGTTTGACCGTCTTTCTTTGACTGTGGGAGGTATGCGGACACACCATGCCTAAGGGCTGGAGGGCAGGCTGTTTGGGGGGGGGTGTGCGCACGCCAAAGACCGGGTTTCAGCTTTCCCTTCCAAGAGAAGGTGCAGAAGGAACCGCCGGGGGTGGCGTGGGGCCAACGCTGCGCTCTTCCTCACAGTCGGGTTGGCTCCGGTGCCGTGGCTTGACCGTCTGCCGTAACAGCGCAAATGGTAAAACCGTATGGCACTGGAACCTCGGTGGGGCTGGGGTGGTTCAGGAGGCAAAGAAGGCCCTGATCCTTTCCCGAGGCTCGGTGGGAGGAGCGCAGAAGGCTGGATCACGGCCAGGCCAGAACACAAAGACAGAAGAAGAACAGAGAGCTCCTTCTCCAAAACCCGGGTCAAAGACGGAAAGGGGAGGAACGTGGTGGGTGGCGGTCACCGGCCCCTACCCGTTCCTTGTGGGTCTCACTTCTCTCTCCTGGAAGGTGGGAAAAGTTGAAAAAAAATTTGGTACCACGATCCCCAAGATTTCCTCCTCCCCCCCCCCCTTCAGGGTAGCCTGCTTCCTTTTTTCCAAACTCTGGGCCTTCAGGACTCCTGACAAGTTGTCAAGAGGCCAGAAGTTTAACTTGGCCCAGAAGGGCGTTCCTTCTCCTTCCTTTCCCAGTTTTAAATATATTTATTTATTTATTTATTTATTTATTTATTTATTTATTTTTAGATTTCTACCCCGCCCCCCTAGACAACGTCTACTCCGGGCGGCTATATATATATATATTCCCCCTCTTGGGGCTTCCAAGGTTTTGAGCTCAATCCTTAGGAGGATAGGAGGGCGCAAAAGGGAAACTTTGGAGGTTCACTCCCCAAACCCCAGGGCCCGTTTGGGGAGGGGGATTCTGGGTGTTGTAGTCCAAAACGCAAGGCCTTCGAGCGCTCTGCCTTCCGCCGGGCTTCGCTTTGGTTCAAAACAACTCTTGGGAGAATCTCAGCGATACATTTGACGGAAACCCAGCCCGGTTGTTTGGGTTTCCCTTTCCTGCGAAGGGTCTGTTTTGGTAACATCGGTTGGAAACATTTCCAAACCCCTTTTAAATATACATATATTAAAGGAAGATCGGGAAAGGCCGATGGGGCTCCTCCGAAGGGAACCAAGCCCTGAGTCAACCCCCAAACTTCTTGCCCCCTTGAAAACCTGCTTTGCCGCTCGGGCCCACCTGCAAAGCCCCTGAGAACGTGCAGAGCGCCTCCCCTCCGCCCCTGCCCACGGAGGCAGGATTCAAGGCGAAAACAGCCCTTAAAAAGGTCGACGCCTCCCTTTCTCCGGCCAGGTCTGTAACCCTTAGAAATCACAGCCTTGGCTACGGAAATCTCGGGGGGGGGGGGGAGAGGGAGGGTTCTCCCGGCCTCTCCTTTGAAAGAGGGCGAGGAACCCAGGCGTCCTGGCGGCCCCGGCCAGGCTCCCCGCAGCGCGTAAAGTTGCGGGGCGCGCGGGAATGCGCCCCCGCGGACCCTCGCCCTCGCGGCCTCACCTGCCCTCCGCCTCCCGGCGGCGCGCCGCTCCCGACCAGGCTGAGCAGGGCGAGCAGGATCGGGGCCCCCGGAGGCAGCGGCGGCGGCGGCGGCGGCTCCGCCATCCGGCTCCGGGGCTTCGGCTGGGGCGGCCTCGGCGGCACCGCCTCCCGGGCGCCCGGAGCGCCAAAGCGCCCCGCCTGGTGGCCGTCGGAACCGCCGGCCGCCCTTCCCTCCCGGGGCGGGGGCCGGGGGGGGGGAGGCGTTGCCTCTCTCGGCTTCTCCTACGCCCTCCCGGTAAGGTAGGCTCTCGGGGCTGGCTTTTTTTGGAAGGAGGGGAGCCTCCCAAGGAAAACACACGAAAGCGTGCGCCGTCCTGCCTCGGATCCCACCCACTCCTTCAGCCCCAGGGTGGCCGCCTTCCCCTCTCCCCCACCCTCTTTGCCGGGGGGGGGGGAGCAGCTTTCTGTCTCCACGGAGGGTGGGGTTCGGCACCTGGCGGCGTGGATGGTTCAGAGGCGTCCAGGAAAGGGTGGCGAAAGGTGAGGGCCAAAGGCCAGAGGTTGGCTGCTGGCTTTGTAGCCAAGCCAGGCCACCTGGGGGCTCTCCAGAGGCTAAGGGGGAAGGAAATTAGGAAATATTTAAAATGCAGCTTTTGGAGCACCTGGGAAGCCAAGTTATCTGGGCGGTGTCCATTCTTTTGCCCGAGCGCGCAGGTGGGTTCTGCGCGCAACGACCCTGGAAACGGAGTCTGGAAATCAGCTTATCATCGGTACACGTGTTCATATTAAAACAGCACCCAGTTTCAAAGCCTTCAAAACACACACCAATAGAGATGGGTTGTTCCGAGTCCTGTCTTCAGCAACCCGCCAATTCTCACCAGCTTGACTCGCAGTAAATTATTTCTGTGGACGCAACCTTTGGGTTTCTTGACATGCCGAGAAAGGAAGGGTCACCCCGTCTTCTCCTCTAAGCCAGCTGGGAGCTAAACCCTGCCTGGTGTCTGGAGTCCGAAACGGGAGAGGCTGTGGCTCTTAAAAACAACCAACTGAGGGCAAAAGGAGCATCATCCACCCACTGACCCTCATACTCCCTTTACTGTGTTTTTGTGTTAAATTTCCAAACAGTGACAGGACACAGGCTGTGTTCCAGCTGGTTCGTGGCTCTCCAAGAACAGAGATTCACCCAGAGATGCAGTGTGATGGGGCACACTCAGTTTCCATAGGGGGAACCTTAGGTTCCAGAGAACGCATCGTCTTATTTAGTTGCCGCTCCAAACTAAATTATCTCTTGGGGCAATTTCGAATTGTGGAAAGGTAGTCAAGTCCGCATAGTCAAAGCTATGGTTTTTCCAGTAGTGATGTATGGAAGTGAGAGCTGGACCATAAAGAAGGCCGACCGCCGAAGAATTGATGCTTTTGAATTGTGGTGCTGGAGGAGACTCTTGAGAGTCCCCTGGACTGCAAAGAGAACAAACCTATCCATTCTGAAGGAAATCAACCCTGAGTGCTCACTGGAAGGACAGATCCTGAAGCTGAGGCTCCAATACTTTGGCCATCTCATGAGAAGAGAAGACTCCCTGGAAAAGACCCTGATGTTGGGAAAGTGTGAAGGCAAGAGGAGAAGGGGACAACAGAGGACGAGACGGTTGGACAGTGTCATCGAAGTGACCAACATGACTTTGACCCAACTCCGGGAGGCAGTGGAAGACGGGAGGCCTGGCGTGCTCTGGTCCATGGGGTCACGAAGAGTCGGACACGACTTAACGACTAAACAACAACAACAAAGTCAAGTTTTATTTAATTTGATACTGGCTACTTTTAAAAAGAAACTGTTAAGCGGTTGTGTTGCGCGTGTTTGGGGATCTTTGGGGAACCTTATTTTTTGGGGGGGGGGGAATGCCCTTTCCTGCTTACCCCAGGCAGCAGAAAGCCTTGGATCAGCCCGGCAAGGAAGAACCCCCTCAGGACGGACACTCTTAGCTGGCTCCCAGGGCAGGGAGCCAAGGAGAGGGCATACAACGGTTGCCAGATTGCTTCATCCTGACTTCGTATGCGCAGGACAAAGAATGTGCCGCCGGGGCCCCTGTGTGCCAAACCAGCTGCTTTTGTTCCCTTGGGGCACAGGCGCATGCACACACACACACCCAAAGATCGAGAAAACAAACCCCAGACTCGCTGGCTCGGGGAGAGAAGAAAGGAAGCCAAAGCGAACTCTAGCCCGACCGCTGAAACCCCGGTCTGGGCCTCTGGCAGGAAGCGGAAGAGTTAAACCGCCGGCAAAAACAACACCCATCCCCTCGAGGGGAGCCCCCACCCCTGGACCCAGCCCTCGGCACCCACCCCAGCAACCTTCCGACAAATGACTTATTTGCTGAGTAACCAAGCACCGTTGACGGCAACGGGTGAAATAACTGTCAGGGAGATCTG
This sequence comes from Intellagama lesueurii, assembly GCA_037013535.1. Lineage (NCBI taxonomy): Eukaryota > Metazoa > Chordata > Lepidosauria > Squamata > Agamidae > Intellagama > Intellagama lesueurii. The sequence continues at coordinate 1,140,399 of JBAJHW010000015.1, read as the reverse complement.
GAGAAGGCGCTCCGCTCTCAGACAAGTTCCGATGAGGTTCCCCCGGACTCAAGGCAGAAGCCATGGGTCTGTGGATGCTGGGGTTTGCCATCCTTGGCCTCCTGGTGGCGTGGGGGCTCAGGAAGCGCCCTCGGATTGCCGGCAGGCCCCCTGGTGACAGGCAAGGAACCCCAGAGGATGGTGCAGGTGGCTCCGGCACAGAGTCAAGGGGCCCCACAGTGGGCAGCTGCCAGCTGGTCGGCAAGCCTTCGGCTCTGGCCCAGGCTTTGCTCAAGAACTTCTGCCAGCTGGCTTGTCTGGAAGCCGGCGGTTGGTCCTGGAAAGCTTGGCCAAATTTACAGACTGCGGTGCAGTTCCTGTGGCCACCGGATCGCCCGCTGGAATTTGCCCGAGATCACCTCCAGCTCTCTGACAAAGGCCTCGTCGCTCTGGATTGGGTGGTTGGGCCTCCTTCCGGCAAGGCCAAGACGGCAGCTCACGGGCTGGACGCGGCGGTGCTGGTGGTGGTGCCCAACGCCACCGGCAAGATCACCAGGAACCTTCACCAGCTCTGCCAGCTGGCCCTCCGAGAAGGCTGCTACCCTGTGATCTTCAATCGGCGCGGACACAATGGATGCCCGCTCGCCACCTCAAAGCTGCAGCCTTTCGGCGACCCGGCAGACTTGAAGGAGGCCGTGGCGTACCTCCGCTTCCGTCACCCGACCGCCATGCTTTTCGCCGTCAGCGAGGGCTCCGGATCAGGCCTCCTGCTCTCCTACCTGGGCGAATGTGGCTCCTCCAGCTACTTCAGAGGGGCGGCCTGCCTCTCCCCCTTGCTGAAGGCCCAGGAGTGGTTCGAGAGGGAAATCTCTTGGTGGTACCGGTGGAGCTGGCTGCTCTTCCAGAAAAGAGGGATCAGCAGGTGGGTGTTTTCAAAAATCGGGCCTTGGGGGAGGGGTTGCTGAGGCACCCCGGGAAGCACCCTTCTCAGTGGGAACCTGTCCAGTGAATTCCCTTCTTTCCTCTTGCTCAAACCTTCCCCAGGCAGACAATCTCCAGATGAATTGAACTCCCATTCCCATCGTCCCCTAGCACCCAGTAGAGGATTCTGGGCTGAGGAAGACCTGTCGCGAGGTAGCAATTAATTGTATCTAGGTACTTTTCAGGGGTAAGGAGAATGTGACATAGCAGTTCCCAAGCAGCGTCACCCGTTCTTTCTAGATGTAATGAGTAACAGTCTCTAGTTGCTTTTCAAAGTTCCTTTTCAACGTGCATTTCAAGCCATTTTTCGTAGGGTTCCCCCCCCCCCCAAATTTCATGGCATCTTCTCATTATCCCATCCCATCCAACCCACCCCCAACCCCCCATATAGAACCAGAATATAACAAACAAGAAAATGAACTTTGAGACAAGTAATGGTGGTGGTTTATTTATCAAGCGTTAGGGCAGGGAACACGGAACAAATTACTTTTAAAAAGTAGCTGCCCAAGCTTTTGCATTTTCCCAGATAAACCACCCACTAGGCGCATTCTGGACCAGCTAGAAATAAGTCTTATTATTTTAAAGACCTTTTGCCTTCTCTGCTGGTGTCACCAAGACACCAAACTGGCGTCAGAATGCTAGAAATGTCAGAAAACCTAAAGAGATCCGTTTACGCCAGGAGGTGTCCTCCTCACCTCTCCCACCCCCCCCCACCCCGCTCCTATAGGCTCCTGTCTTGAATCCTCTGATGCTCTTGCCGCCATGGGAACCTGAGCGATGGTGTTTATTCCTCAGATTTCCTCCCAGGTGGCTATGACCATCTATGCAATAGTGAGGGTGTGGAAATGGGTTCCACACAATTTCCTTCCCTGCTTGGGGTTTTGGCCCATGGATCTGAAACAGCAGGCCAGATTTCCCCAGATCGGACAACAAAAGACCCCGAATCATATGGGGAAATCCATTTCAGCTGTTCTTTCTTGGATAGTCTAAGCCAGCGGTTCCCAATTTTAGGTCCCCAGATGTTTGTGGGCTACAGTTCCCAGAAGCCTTCCCCACTAGTTCTCCTGGCCAGGATTTCTGGGACTTGTAGTCCAAGAACACCGGGGGACCCAAGGTCAGGAACCAATGATCTAAGCCACGGCCTTGTGGGCTTCTTTTATTTAGGTAAATGGGTTCACCCGGTATCTCCAGAGGGGTCTGTTTTGTTTCCTTTTTTCCCTCTTTCGCTTTTGAGGCCCACCAGCCCCCTTCTGCTCTCCCCCACCGTCATCTCTTCCAGTCCGGTAGGGCCATCTTTGTGAACTCCACCGCTCGGCCATTGTGTATTAAAAGCTTAACCAGTTCCCCTTCCTGTGTTAGCCTTTTAGGCCACAAATACGAAATCTGTTGTTTTCACTGCGAGATGCCGAGAGCATTCGTTTTTTGAGTAAGGATGGCAACTGTATGTGATTTTAATTGGTTGCCTGTCGGTGGGGGTAATTTTTGGTGTGGTTCTTCATCGTTAGCTGGTTGGAGAGCTCAGTGGTTTAGGTCTCTGGCAGTGGAGCCAGAAGTTTGGAGTTTGATTCCCCCACTGTGCCTCCCCCAGGGAGAAGTGGCCCTGGGCAAGCGGCACGGTAGTCCCAGGGCGCCCCCAGAAGAAAGGAAGGGTCAACCACCTCTGAGTATTCTCTACCTGGAAAACCCTGAAAAAGGCGCCATAAGTCAGAATTGACTAGACGGCACATTATGATGGTTTTAATCATTGTTGGCCATTTCTAGTAATTTTAAGAGGTTTCCTAAGCTAATGAGGAGCAAAGGCACAGATTAATTTTGTGTATCTTTCTTTACCTCCTGATATTGATTTCCCCCCCACCCCAACCATCTAACCATTTTAGTGCCGACGCTTTGGCTTGCTGATATTTTAGACTCCCAAGCTCTGTTCATACCTGTTCTTCCAGGTACATCAATGTTCTGAAAGAGGTTACAGAGGTAGACAAGGCCCTCCGTAGCCATTCGCTCCGGGCCTTCGAAGAAGCCCTGTTCTGTCATGGAAAGAGCCGGAACATGACTTGGGAAGACTACTGGGACCGCAACGACCCCCTGAGAGACGTGGACGAGGTGGCCGTGCCCGTCCTGTGCCTCTGCAGCGCAGACGACCCGATCCGGGGGCCTCCCGAGGACACCATCCCCTGGGAGCTCTTCCAGACCAATCCGTATTTCTTCTTGCTGCTGAGTCCGCACGGGGGCCACTGCGGGTTTTTTGGGGAGGACACTGGGACCTCCTGGGGCCACTCGGCCATCCTGGAGTACTTTTGCACCGTGGCGGAGTTTTTCCACACAGAAGAGAGGGTGCACCGGAGGAGTTCGTGTTTGCACCATCGGCGGCCACACCCAGAGGCCTCACCCCCGGCTTGCCTCCCTCTCCGGGAGACCTTCAGCTGGCAAAGATCCTACACCGGCTAAGACGCTTGGTGCCCAAGCGAGCCAGAAATCCTGAAAACAGCAGGGCGGGACAAAGATCGGGATAAATTCTTCTCTGTTAAAACTGGTTAGATAGGAGTGCTTATTTTAGCCTGCTTTTCTGACCCTCGAATGAACGCAAGGTCATCGAGCCAAGCCAATGAGAGACGTACAAAAGAAAAGAGGAGTTTTCACACAGCGTAGAGCAAACCATTATCTCTGAAAGATGTAACAATTAATCCTTCCGATAGCTGTTAAAGAGGAGGTTGTGAGCATTTCCAGAGGAGCCATTAGTCACCATGGTGAGATGTTGCCTCTCCTGTCATACCTCTGCGCGGCAAGGCCTGGCTGTTTCAGTTTGCTGGGGGCCACGCAGTTCTGGTCCTGCTCTCTGGGTGGGCTTCCCAGCAGGGCTTCGGATCAGTCTCCGTGGGGAAAGAGGATGTCCGTCTCCTGAGGCCTTTGCTTCAACGCAGAAGGGCATGTTTGATGCCTCCGGAACCATTTTTCTTTTGAAAGCCATATTCTTGCATTCAGCACATCACAGCTTTGTTGACAGAGTGCAGAGGTCTGGGATCGTGCCGCAGGATGAAGGACTGGCGACAAAGAAGAAGCGGTTGATCACTCTTCTTGTTTTTCTCCATGGGCTGGTTGGTGACCCTTTGGGTCCTTCATGGCTCCCCAGTTCTGCGATTCTAGCTGCAGCTCTTGCCAGTGTATGCAGCTGTGATGTTTTGAAGAGCACGGCAAGATCGCCTCCCTCCTGATCTCATGGCCGAGAACCAACTGGACAGGTGGTTGGGTCTCTCATCAACGCCATGCTTCTTTTCCAACGCACAGATATTTTGCCATCCACCAAGTGCAGGAGAGGTTGGGAAGCAGGCTGTGTTTGCCGTAACGTACCCAGATTTGTTACAGGAACACACGGCCCCTCACTTTTAACCACTGCCCATTTTGACGGCCTCGGATTGATGCTTGCTGGGTTGCTGGAGGCATTGGGCTCGTTACCCTGGGAAGCCCCGTGCTGCTCTGCAAAGATGTTGGGATTTGATGCCGATTGAGGAACTTTCGGTTTAGGTGGTGCCTGCGTTTGCAAATCTTTAGTTTTGGAAGAGGTAGCCGTGCCAGTCTGTGCAAGCGTATCAGGCAAAATCCAAAGAAACAAGACAAGACAAAAACATGGGGCACCTTAAAGGCTAACTATTATATCTTAATGTGAGCTTTTGTGGACATGTCCACGAAAGCTGACATTAAAATGTAATAGTCTTTAAGGTGCCCCATGTTTTTGTCTTGTTTCTTTGGATTTTGTTTGATGAGTTTGCAAATGCGCACAAAGTCCGTGTTTGCAGGTGGACATTCAGATGTGTCAGGCATCAACCACCGTGTCCATCAGGATAATTAAAGATGCGGGGGACTTCAAATGAGAGTCTTTGCATTTACTGTCTTCCCCAGATGTTAGGGAAGGCAGTGTCCTGGACACTATGCTTTAGGGCTTGGGGTGACAAGTCCCAGACACACACACACACCCCGGTCCAGTGGGCTCGTTTCCTTTCCAAATGCTGCAACTTAAAGAGGTGGAGTTTTACATTTGACACAACATCCTGGGATAAAAGTACAGTGGGGCCACTGTATGAAAACTGGAGACACGGCATTAAGGGGCGCCCGGGGCAGGCAGAAGCCACACGTGGGTTCCTGGGAGTGGCAGCTGCCCACAGCTAACCCAGTGGTGACGTCCAACCCTTTGTGCCCTCGTAACAAACGAACACTGACACACCATCTACTAAAATTACTTTATTACAGCTCATTTTTTTAAACATTTCCTTTGCTATGATACAAAGGATACTTACAAACAAAATATTACATATGACCTCTTTTTTCTCTTTTTAATTCCCCACCCCACCCCGACAACTCGGTGACAGCTTTAAATGCACAATCTATACAATTAATACAAGTTATATATGAGAGCTAGTTATGTAGGTCTGCACCAGAAGGAATACCGGAATACTGACAATTTTTATCGTACAAAGAGATGCCCGTGCTGTGAGCACAGGTGCGGCCCGTTAGGGAGGGGGGGGGGACGCAGAAATGTAGTGGCAGTCGGCAGGGGGGCTCACGTCCATGCTTAGCCCTGCCAAGCTGGCGTCTGGGAGAAAACTCTGTCCTGGCAGCCAAGAGCCTCCTGTTTTTTTCCTTCAAAATCTCTGCCCAAAACAGATCCGAGCATTTCTGGACCCTGTGAGATACAATCGCACCTCCCTACCAACCAAGATGCATCATGTTTCCAAAACCTGGAGTGCACCCATCGAGACTCCAAAACACCCCCCCCCCCCAAGCTCTCTCTTGCAAAACCGAAAGCTCCTTTCCCGTTTCTCGGCCACAGCCGCGAATAGAGCGAACAAGGGCACAAGGAGTTCACCTCTCCCACCCCAGTGCTTCAGGTCTACGTAGAATTTGAGGCAGGCATCTCCTCATCCATATGAAGTCTGCCACCCATCGGGTGCTCGGCCCTTTACTTTCGGTCCACAGACGCGTCTGGAGTGTAAAGTGGGTTTTTCCCAAAGGAAAAAAGGAAAGCCCCTACAACTTTGCGTAACAAGCTGTAAACAGGGAACAAAACTAAAATGGCTTGCAGAATTGTAGGATTACAATAAAATGCCATGGCGTCCTTTTCGAATTTGTGCAAAATGGAAAAGTGTGGCTAGAGAGAAGGTGGTGGCCTGATGCTAGAAAGCCAGGGGAGGAAGGGGGGGGGGGGTTAGTGTGGCAAAAAAAGTAATAAATAGAAGTTCCACCTGGCTGGTAAAATTAGCCAGCTAGGCTGATGGGACAGAACGAAAATAGATTATACATTCAAGATGCTTTATTTTTTTTTCTCTCTACCCCAAACAGGATCACCTTACATTGAAGCTGTGTTAATAGTTTGTTAGAAATCAAGTCTCGTCTTTAGTTCTTTTAAAATAATCTTCACGATAACAAGCAAGCTTTCGATTTACTTCTTAAAAAAAAAAAGTCAAATGTACACTATTCACATCTCCCGTTTGGGTCAGAGGGCTTTTGTTTAAAAAGAGGCGTGCCATTATGCCCCTCATATGGGGCTGCCTGGGAGGGTTCCCCTTTCTCCCCACCCACCTGATGCCAAGACAAGGGAGATCTGGGGGCCCTTCTTTGGGAAGAACAGGCCAAAGACTTTCAGCCACCGCCTGTTCATATTTTTTTTTCTCCCCAGAAGTGGAGGGAAGTTTTAGCCTTTTTAAAAAAGCCTACCATTTCATAATGGTTACTTTTTTTCTGGAAGAAACCTCCCACCCCTAAGACTGTTGGAGATTCTTGGCTGCCCCTAGGGCTTCCCCTGATCTGGTGGCCCTCCACATGCACAAGGAGGCGGCACACATCCTGACAGCCCTTCCTGGGAGAGGATGATGGGAACTGTTGTCCACCCCATCTGGAAGGTCCACCAGGTTGGGCAAACTTTGCAGAGCATCTTACACCGCGGTGGTCCCGTCCGCCTGCCCGCCGACGACTGTGGCCACTGCCACAGGGGTGATTTGGGCAGGGAAGGCCTTGGGCCAGGCTAAGAAAGCAGGCGGGGATGGAAAGGCAAGCAAAGGGAAGGGGGTCTCTCGCTCGCTGGCTGTACCTGCTGCTAGAAAATGGGAAAGAATAAGGGACGGGTGGGAGAAGGCCGCTACCTTCACAGGAACCACCGACGTCCACCTTCCTCCTCAAAGCAAGCCGGAAGACCCCCGAGGCTGGCAACCTCCCTTTGGCTGACGGGGCCGTTGCCACAGAAATTGGCAACACGGGAATGGAAGAGGAGGGCAGGGGTGGCGGGGGCCAGGCCCACTCTTCAAAGCCTCCCCCCCCCCGGCAGCTCTCAAAACCCCCACAGGCGCATTGGCCGAACGATGGTCCCTTTCCATGAAGGGAGTCAGGCCCCAGGAAAGAGGGCCACCAAAACCTTCCTCAGACCCTGGATGCCAACGTTGGCCTGCATTTGGGCTCCTGGCACATGCGATACATTTTAATTAAAATTCTCGGAAAACAGGGAGTGGGAAGTTTCCAGATGCCACAGACGCCCATCTTGGGTCCATTTGCTTGCTCGGCACTATTTTAAAACCCAGCAGCCTGTTTACAGAGCACAGCAAACCAGCATTTCCCGACAAAGGGTCTCCAGGAATTATGAAACCAAATAGGCCACGTTTTCCGTAATTTTGAAGGTGGGTGGGGTTTGTAAAGTAAAAGGATCATTTTAAAAAGGCCGCTTCCGAGCACAGCCCTCTGACCAGAGGGAAGGGGAGAAGGACAGCTGTACCACGGTCAGTAAGAGACATCCGTGACGCCTTTGTTTGCTCAACCGGCCCCTTTCGGCTTCTGCTTTTTTGTGTCTGCTGACACAGCCCTTTCAACCTCTGAAGCATGTGTTTACCCAGGGTTTAGGTAAAGGGCTCTCGAGGGTAGTTGGGCAGAGTGAGCACACTAGGTGAGGAGAAGGACCTGGGGTTGCGTTCACGTTCCTTGAGCGACCAACAAAGAGGCAGGAAAGAGGAGGGCTGGATTTTGTGCCGCCCCCACCCCCGCCGCACTGGACCGTATCACCCTTTCTGAAGACATCCACGCCCTTCACGAAGTTTGGACAGACAGCAAAAGCTATGGGAGCAGACCGGAGAAAATGAGCTTCTTCGGACGCCAGGTCCCACCTCTTCTCCAGCCGCTGCAAAGCTCAGCGGGCAATTCAGAGACCTGTCGGGCACCTGGGGGAGCTTTCCTCCCAGGTCTTTGGGAGAAGCAGGAGAAGAGGCACACCCTCTCCCCACCGCCACTCCCAAAGACCTCCTACATTTAGCACCCGAGGCCCGCGTGGGGCAACGCAAGGCCAGAAGGTTCAGGCTGTTGGAGAGAGAAGGGCCCTGGAGTCCAAGGCCAGGGTTTCTCATCCCCCCCCCCACTCCCTCGCTGTAAAAATAAATGGACGTCGCTAGTTCCAATTTCATGTCCATCGGACAGTGAGACCGGACCGCAATGGCTTGGTATTCCAGGACGTCAAGCCAACGGAAGGTTTCCTTCGGACGCCTCTCCTCACGCACCCACCCACCCCCTTTGGGGCACCAGAACCACCACGCTGAGCGAGGACTACGCCCATGCCACAATGAGAACAACATCCTCCTGAAATCCCCGTTTGGAGGAAGGCTGACCGGCCTCTTTTGCTCCATGAGGTCTGACTGGCCAAAGAGCTGAAGGTCTGAGAGGGGAGTTCCTGGAAGTGGTTTTTAAGTCTACCTAATTTTTTTCTTCTTCAAAAAAGGGCCACACTGAATTAAAAATGAAAACTTCAGCAGCAGCGTGACCCGTATCAAGACTATCTGCTTATGTACACACACGCACACACACATATATATTACGTATCATGGACTTAAGCGCATTTTGGGGGGGGGAAACACCCTGGCATTTCTGAGCCCTATAGATGTCTTAGAAGGCAAATCCTAGAAGTTAGTAGCTAGTGTCGGTTTCTTTTCCACTGTGCAAGGAAATTCGTTGACAAAAGAGTGCCCGGGGGAGCAGCCTGTAGGGAAAGCCACCTCTCTGTTCCTTCTGAAGCAGGGGCCAAACCACGCTTAGCCCCTGACGGAGGCTGGCTGCAGTACCTCTTCTGCTGCTTTGGCAAAATCAAGGTTTCAAAGAACCTGAACATCCACAGAAGTGGCAAGCTCCCTGGAGATCATGGCTCTCAATCGACCCACTGGAATCCGGGCTGTTTGACACAGCACCTGTGGAAGCCAAGCCTGCTGGCTGGGTCATGGGCAAAGAAAAAAGCCTTCCCACCACGGCCACTGCCACGGCAGCGGTGGCCAGCAATCACAATGGCTGTGGCGCTGTGAGGAATTCACAGCCAACAGGGGATGGAGAGGAGAGGGGACCTTGTGCAAAGGACAGGCCTCAGGGAGAGCAAAGGGAGATGCACCCGTGGCAACTGAAAACCCTCCGCACGGTTGGCGATGGCTTCACATGTAAACGAGGGAGGGGGGAAAAAAAGGGTGCAAAGCCCGAGAAGTTAACGGACAAAACAAGCAAATCCTGGCAAATGTAGTGTCACAAAAGGGAGGGGAAAAAACAACAACTTGTCTACCAATGGCATATTGTTTTTAACTTCATGGCATCTTCGCCCCCCCCCCCCGCCCCCTGCCCATGCCGACAATACTTTGTAAAGCTTGGGGGCGGGGGGAGCTGGCTGGCTGCAAGCTTTGAGCCTTTCCAAAGAACAAGAGCGGTGGGTGGGGAACAGTAGGGGGCGTCCGGGGAGCCGGTGAGGTGTTCTGACACTTATCTAGAATGAGATGTCACAGTATCAAGCCAGAAAAGGGCATGTCTCCCCCCCCCCCACTCAGCCCCCTCGCCTCTTCCCCCCCTTTCACAACCACAGACACACACATACTCAGGCTCGCCCATGCACCACCCAGCCGGTTGGGGCTGAACGGCCAACAGGGTCTGAGAGCAGGTGCGTTTCACTAGTGCAGTTTCGTCCGAGTGACCGTGTGCACCCTAAACTCCGGAGGCGTCGCCTCTTAGTGCAATAGAGAACGTAGGGGTGGGTCAGGGAGGGGGGGGCTGTGCAGAGCGGCGGCCGAGAGCCTGCTTTCCCCCACCCACCCACCCGCGGGCGGCCCTTTCTCTTCGGCGCTCCAGCAGAGAGACAGAGCAAGCGAGCTGGACAAAGCAGCTGAAGAAAGAAAGGCCCCGATTCTTACCGTCACCACTCAAAGAGCTGCCTTCTAAAAATGCACCAATAACTTTGCCGTGCCCCAAACCCAACTAAATACTATGACATCTCAATTAGAAAAACCCCAAACGGAACGCTTTCCCAAACAAACGCACGCCAGCCGGTCGGTCGGTCGGGCGCCCAGAGTCCGTGCTGGGAGGGGCTGTCTGTCTGTCGGCCGTTCCTGTTGGCAGGCTGCTCCAGGGGAACTGCTACCCACCACCACCACCACCACCCTTGGCGGCTGGGGGGGGCAGGGGCATTAGAGGCTTGGCTGCACGATTATGTGTAAGACATATGCGACCCATTGGAGATCTGCGAGGTGACGCTGGTGCTTCGGCTCATGCCTGGCTCCGTCCGTCCCCCCGAAGCCGTCCGCCTTAACGCCTGGGGGCTGTTGCGGACCCCGAGAGAGCCCCCCCGGGGCACCCCCTGCATGGGCGCCGAGGGGTGGCCCCACGGCTGGGGGCCGCCTTGCATTGGGTGGCCCCAGGCTTGGGGCGGGCCGCTCACGGGGTGACTCCCCCAGTGTGGCCCGGCCGCCCCGGAGGGATGATGGGACCAGCTGGAGGCACCCGGGTAGCTGTGGCTGAAGGCCTCCGGGGAGAGGTTCGAGAGGACCATGTTGCTGAAGCCCAGCCGCATGCTCTCCGAGTCGAAGGCCTCGATCTCCCGCGCCTGGCGCTCCAGCAGGCTCCGGATCCGCTCGGTGCGCTCGTTCTGCAAGGCGAGCATCTCTTCCTCGATCTGGCCAGGAAAGAAACAGGGGGGGGGCCTTTAGAACGGGGGGGGGGGCGGGAAGGATGCGCGCTCAATTCCTGATCCTTCCCGATTCAAGACAGGAGGGCGCCAGTCAGGGTGGCAAAGTGGGGCCCACCGAGGCAGGGTTGCTTTTGCACAAACCCACAAGACCTACTCGTGACCCCCGCGCCCGAATTTTTTTCCCCCTGGGGTGGGTGGAAGGGAGTGTTATTCCGCTGCTCCCAGAAGCCTTCCAGAGCAGGGACTCAGCTTTCAAATAACCTGCAGGCCCCTCTCTGCCATTTGATTCCCAAACCCACCAAGATTTTGAAACCAGAAGCAAACTGTAGGCCGCTTCCAGTTTAATTCTTTTCACTTGGGGGTATTTTTGACGGTCTGTGTGGGTCCCGGAGGATCCCAAGCCAGATAAACACTTCCTGCTCCAATTTAACCTACTTTGGCTCGACGAGAAACAAATCAAGCTGAAATTTGAAATCCCTGCCAGCCCCCTCCTCCCCTGATTTAACAATTAAAAACGAAAGGCCAACGTCTGGCTGGATGAGCAGAAAGCCGTTTCCGTCCTGCTGAGAAGAGGCTGCACCAGCTCTGCTCCCACCCTCGGCGAAGCAGAGGACTCGGGCCGATGGGTCATTCTACACACCTAGTGAGCTTCGGGGGTCATGGCAGAAACCACGCTGCCGCAGGATTTGCCCTTGGTCTTAGCACGATGACCCACCTGGGCTGTCCATCTCAGAAGGATGAACTTTTTTTGGGGGGGGGGGGGAACTGTTGGATCTTGGAATGGCCCCTCTTTATTTTCCCACTTGTCTTGCCAGGTGCAGGACAAGACAGGCAACTTTCTGCTCAGTGCCACACCTGGTTCTTCCGGAGGGCTGTTCACCCAAAGGGGACTGAGCGGGTGTTGTTATGGCCAGCTGCGCCAGGAGAGGCCAGCAGGGGGCAGCAGAGACTGAGCAGAGGCCGGGGAGGGAAGAAACGACCCCCCCCTCCCCCCCCCCCCGACTTTGGAGCTTCTGCTGCTTCAGCACAGAGGCAGCGAGACCAGGGGCTACCGCTCTGGGGACAGGGGATGCAGGGCGGCCCTGAAGGGTCAGGCGCGTGGGGTGCCGGGAGAGGGACACGGAACCTTTGCTCCCGGGGTTTCCTCTCTAAATGCTGGTGCCTGCAGGGAGGGCGTTGGCAGGCCGGAGATCCCGGCTGATCACAGTCCAGAAGACCCCCCAAGAGGACCCCTCTTTCACCGGACCCTGCAAAGCAGGCACTGCAGAGCTTGGGGACATCACTGCTTTTTGCGGGGGGGGGGGGAACCACCACCCCCCAAGGTCCCCCAGGCCACCTGGCTTTCTCAACCTCCAAGGAACCACCGGAGGGGGACCCCCGGGACCCCCTTCCTCACAGGGCTTGCTTGCCGCCAGCCGCCCTCTTTACACCTCCTTCCACCTCCCTTGCCGTTCGGCAAACCCAGAAACTCTGCACAGCTGGCGCTTGCGAACCACACTGTGCAAAAAGGAGGGAAACCCAAAACAAGGCAGGATCGAGGCCCCTCCCCTCCCCTCCCGGTCTTTCTTTCCCGTCCAGCCGCCCCTCCGCACCTTCTGCTCCAGGAGGGCCCTGCGCAGGGACACGCGTTGCTCCAGTTCCCGCAGCTCCCGGTCGTGCTGGGCCTCCGCCTGCATCTTGATCTTGCTCTGGTAGGCATTCAGAAGCTCCAGTTCCTGCTGCAGCTGCATCTTCAGGACCTGGCACTCCGCTTCCTGCGCCTCGTCCAGCCGAAGCTGGATTGAAAGCAAAATTAAAGAGGGCAGAGGGTGAGAGGCCACCGAGGAAGTGGGCTGTCCTCTGTGCTAAGAGGTAGGGAGGGAGGGTGGCGGTGGGAGAAGGCGGCCGTCCTGTTCTCCCCGGACTCATTTATTATCCCCCATTTCCATCCTGTGAGCATCGGCTAAGATACCCAGAAAGGTTATAGATTTAGCTAAAGGGGCGAATTCAGCCCCACAGAAACTTGTGGGATGGGGCAGACGAAAGGCAAAAGGGAGGGATTCAAAAGAGGAGCGCCCTTTCGCCTTGAAGCTCCTTCTGCAGGTCACCAGGCCTGAAGAAAGGTCCATCACGCCTTGAGTGTGTGGGGACAAAAGTCCGTAGGTAAGCTAGGAAACCATCTTTCCATGGTTTGAGGAAGGGGCAGGGGAGGGGAGGAGGCCTCGGGGGAGACCCAGAGGGCCGGACGTGACTCCAGGTCCCTCATCTCTGGCATAAGCACCCCCCCATGTGACCCTCATGACGGCCCTGTGAGGTAAGACAGGAGGGGGGAGAGACAGAGATCATCTGGCCCTTGGGACGTGGCCGGGAGTGGGGTGGGGGACTAGGACCCTCCCAAGCACGAGGTCTAACTCCAACCCCTGCCCCACACTGGTATAGGGAGGCCCAAAGGGTCAAGGGTCGGCAGTGCTTCAGCCCGACCCCACAGCTCTGGCTCTTTCCACAGCCGACGACCAGGGTACCCGCCTGACACACACACAGAGCCCGCTTTCCGCTGCTCAGACCGAGCTCTGAGAACACAACAACACCCAGACGCTTGCCCTGGGCTTGCCCTTCACCCCAAGGGGAGGAGCTCTTTCCTAAACCTGATCCCACCCCCTGAGAAGAAGGAAAAGCAGCCTAGAGGGTGCCAAGGGTGGGGGGGTGGGGGGTTGTCTCTCTCTCACTGCTTGGGTGGAGAGCATCTCGTTGATGCTGTGGTCGTACTGCTCCGCCAAGATGGCCAGCTTGCGCGTCTGCTCCTCCTTGAGCCGCTTGAGGACCGCCTTGTGCTCGCTCTTGGGCGTGGTCTCCAGCAGGTGGTTCCGCAGCGCCTTGTACTGCCGGGTCTGGATCTTGCAGGTGTCCTGGAACTGCTTCTTGATCTGCAGCTCTTTGGACTAGGAGGGGAGCCGCCGCCCAAGCAAACCACAAAAGGACAAGGAGGTTAACATGGAGGGTGGGCGGGCGGGCGGGCTCTCCTTCCGCACCGCCTCGGAACCAAGCCTTCCCCGAGCGCAGACCTCGGCCCGTGGGCTTGCTTGGGTCTGCCACCGCCCTCCTCGCGTTTCAGAGAGAAAGGGACCAGGGGGATCTGCCCGCACACACCTCTGCCTCCCCAAAGGAGGGTTTCTTTTAAAAAATTCTCCCTCTTTTCCCTCTCTTCCGCTTCAGCCCTCGCTCCTTCCCTCGGCGTCTCTCCTGCTTCTTGATGAGGAACCCCCTCCCTCCGGCATGTCTCTGAAGAAGGCTGCGTGAGGAAGGCCGAGAGGCCACAGGCGTCCCCCACCCCGCCTCCGGGCCCTTCTGCGCAGCCCTCTGGCCCCTCCTCCCCCCCCCCCGAGACCTGGGGGCGGGGGCCGGCTCTACCTTGAGGCTCTTGGGCTGCTGCCGGACCTCCATGACGTGCTTGCGCCTCAGCTCCCGCTCGCGCCGCTTGTTGTACTCCAGCTGGTTGGTGAGCTCCGTCTGGTGCTGGAGGCGGATCAGCTCGCAGCGCATCTTCTGGATGGTGCCCAGGTGCCGGAACTCCAGCTCCTGCATGGACTCGTGCTGGCGCAGCAGCATGGCGTGCTCCAGGTCCTTCTGCGTCTGCCGCTTGTTCAGCTCCTGCGCGAGACACGAGGGAAAGCAGGGTGACGAGAAGCCTGCCGCCCAACGGCCGGCAAGGAAGCAGGTGGCCCTGGAACACACCGGGCCAGACTGGGTCTGTCGCCGGAGTGGGGAACGCGTGGGGAGCAGCTGGGTCCCTTTCCAAGCACAACCAGAGTCCGCCAAGGGAGCTTTTCTAATCAGCTCTGCTCTGGCAAACGCTTCCTCCCTAAGCGTCCCCGTTCTTTGGAGGTAAACCGGACGCACAAGGGACAGGGAGACTTCAGGGCCGCCCCAACCACGTCCAAGCCTTGCTTCGTTCGCCGAGGGGAGGGCTCGGTGGCTGGAAATCCCTCCCTCTCCTCCTCCTTGCGCACCTCCCGGACCAGATCCTGCTCCAAGTTGTGGCGGGCCAGCAGCATCCTCCTCTTGAAGCGCCGGCACTCCAGCTCCAGGTACTGCCGCTGGCGCCGGAGAAGGTTGGCCTCCTCCTCGGCCTGGAAGTGCTGGATGTTCTCCTTCTGCTTGGACAGCCACTCCTGCTTCTCCTTCTTGGGGGTGCTCTGGTTCTCGTTCAGCTCCTGGAAGGAGAAGAGGGAGCGGGGTTTACAGCCAGCTTGCTTGGCGGGCGGAGAGGGAGAAGAGAGAGTCCCTTACGCACAGCAAGGAGCCTCCCAACCTCCACAGGCTGCAGCAGATCCCAGCTCTACCCAGGAGAAAGTCACTTCGAGAACAAAGCATAGCAGGCATGAGCAGCGCCGTTGTTTTGGCAAAGAGATGGTCTTCAGAAGTCTTTTTTTTTTTTATGTAAAAAGGAGGAATGTAATAATTGAGTCCCTAATGAGCAGAGCACCTTTGCTTACGAGCCCCGAAGCCTTACCGGCCCTCCAGATGTTCCAGACTTCAGACCCTGTTGTCTGCCCCACACAACGCGGCCAGTGGCCCATTGAAGACTGCAGGAGCTGCAGCTCAAGACACCTAAACACTGGAGACCCCTCGCCCTCCTGCGCTGATGCGCTGCGGAGACGGGCTGCTTGAGAGGTGCCCCCTGGGCCCTGAACCGGGTCCTCCCCCTCTTGGGCCGGGAATTACCTCTTTGAGCTGCTCTTTCCGGAGCTTGTACTCGCGCTTCTGAGACTCCAGGAAGCTGTTCAGCTCTTTCTTCTGCTGGCCTTGAATGTGCTGCTGGAACTTCTTCTCCTCGTTGGCCATGACTTTTGCCTGCAAGGCCAAGCCCAGGAGAGAAGAGCAAACAACAACAACATCATCGGCTTCATCCACACAGGCCTGCCTCAAAGAATCCCCGCAGAGGCTGTGGGAACACTTGTCCTTTTCGGCTTCTGCAGCAAAACCAGGACAAGAACAAGGACAGAAGCGCTGTGGCACGTTGGAGACCGACCGACGTTTCGTCGGCAAAACTGTTGGCTTTCAAGATGCCACAAAGCTTTTGCCTTCGTTCCTGCGCTGGGATGTGGCGTTCTTTCCAATCCCATTAAGAGCAGCAGGGGCCCCGTTCGGGTTCTGGGGGGGGGGGGGGCGGCGGGGGCGGCTCAGAGACATCCCAGTGCCCTCTCCTTGCGGGCCGGCCCGCCCAGGGTGGCTCCCCAGCCGACTCGGAGGAAGCGGCTCCCTCTTACCTCCTTCTCCGCAGCCGCCTGGTGCTTCTTGAGGAGCTTCTCCCTCTCGGCGGCAAAGCTGCTGCGCTGCGTCTCGAGGTCCTTGTCCAGCCGCAGGCGGTGCTCGTCCATCTCGGCCTTGAGCTTGTTCTCCAGGGCCATGAGCTGCTTCTGGTGCTGCCGCCGCATGCGCTTGTAGCCGGACATCTGCTCGCGGAGCTCCGAGTCTTGCTCGTGTTCCTGCATCTGCCTCGTCACCTGCAAGGAAAAGAAACGGGTCGGGTGGGCTCCAGGAAGACGCCCTCTTCAAAGGGGGCTCTCCCACCAAATGACGCCAGCGGAAGACGTTGTTCTGGAGGGGGGGATCAGGGCTCACTTTCGCCTGGGACTTACCTTCTTCACCCTTTGTGAAAGCAAGTTCTGTCTGGCAACCCGTCACCAGCTCGGATGGTTGCACTTGCGACCCTTATACCTTTCGGAGGGGTTGACCTCTAACCTGTCCTGGAAGTAGCCAACCTCAGAGCACCTACAGTTTTTTGTTCTTCTGTTTCTAATTGAGCAAGGACAGCTAAAATAGGGAGCTCTTTCCTGACATCTGTGCCCGAAGGACATCTTTGTACCTACAGAACCTGATCCGTTTCCTTTGGGCCTCCTGGCTCCTGGAGGCCTGCTCAGACTTCCAGATGCCCAACCTGGCCTTGGACCACTCCGTGAAAGGGCAGGGGATGGAGGGAGGTAGAAAAGAAGGGGGGAGGGGGACCTACCAAGGACGCTGTGCGTATGGTAGCAAAGTGCTCTCGGTTACGGTAATGGGACCTGTGGCGAGACACTTGAGGTGGGCTCTGAGGCTCCGAAGCTCTCGATCGTGGGTCGGAATCCTCTCTGTAGTTTTCTTCCTCCTGGGGAGCAGAAGAAAGAGAAAGTTTAAAAAAGAACCCTCTCTGCCTTTTGGTCTCCAAAGCCAGGTGGTGGTGGTGCTGCTGCCTGCTGGCCACCTGAGTTTACAGAGACTGTGAGGAAGAAGGAGTGTCCCACTAGAAGCAAGGTTGTTTCATGTCCATGCGCGGATATGTGCCTGACATAGAGAGAGCAAATTGATCACACCTCTCTCTCTCTCTCTCTCTCGCCCACTCACACACACACACAACTTTCCAAAACCCAGGCCTCAGGGCCCAACCCCACCTGTACCCTGCACGCATCCAGTCTGCACGAAGACACACATTTCTCTGTTTCCAAGAAGGTCCATCTCTCGCAAGACACCCGCTGCACCCAGCCCCTTCCCCCGGGCTTCCCCGGTTGGATTACCGGCTTCAGGTGGATCACCGAGCTGTTTGACATCACCGTGTGGTCCCCTTCCATCATATCCAGCTCGCTCTTGTCATCTGAGGCGTCTGGAAGACTGTTCACACTACTGCTTTGGCTGCTGGCACTGATAGACATGCTCGGGATGGACTGGCTGCTCCCGACGCTGTTCACCGTTCCCGTCCGGCCCACGCCGTGGTCTTGCTCCTGGGAGGAGGGGAGGGGAGGCCACGAGGCTTAACCGGGGGAACCGACGGCTGTTCTGATGTTAAAAGGGTCGGCTCCCTAGGCGGAGCAGGCCGCGTTCGGGTCGGAAAGGGATCCAAACGGAGGGATCCTTCTCAGTGGTGGCAGCCCCCCCTCCCGCTCCTGGGCCGTTACCTCGTCTTCTTCCTGGGCCTCCACGGCAGGGCCGTTGTGCGCCTCTTGGAACAGGAGCTTCTTCATTTTGCGGTACTGAAGATTGTCCAGTTCCCGGACCGCGTCCTTGGTTCTCTGGATCAGCTCTATCAACACCGTCTCGGGCCGGTCCCGGATAACAAACACGTGCTAAAGCAGGAGACATGAGGCACCGTTGGGGTTGGGGCCCTGGGGGAGGATCCAGAAAGCAGGGCACCCCCCTCTCCCCTCCAAGCATCTCACAGCTGCAGGCAAAGTGGGCCCCCCCACCTCGTATCTTTCTGTGGGAAGGAGGTGGGTGACCACCCCCCAACGCTTCAGCAAAGCCTTCCATCAGGCCTGACCCGAGGAAACACTTTGGCCATTGAAAGCGCATGGAAGGAGGTGTGCGCAGAATGATGGAGGCCGTTCGCCTCGAAAGGCCTGCAGGCAGAGAGTTGCCATTTGAAAACCAGAATGGGCCTTCTTTCCATCTCCAGGGCATCCAGACTTTGTGGCTGGCATGCTCTTAAAGGCCTGAGGGGGAATAAGCGTCAACCTGCTGCAAATCAGAACTCTACACCACGCTGGAAAACGCACTGTGCCAGAGGATACTGTGAAGGTTTTTCAGGAAAACAAACAGAATGAACCCTTTCCAAAGGAAAGAATGAAGGGGTAAGGATAGAAAGGAAAGAACAAAGGTCAGGAAGGCGTCGTCGCTGGGCACCGCAACACACAAACGTGGCAAGATTTAGTTCACCCTGCAAACTGATTAGCAGGACCCTTGCTCGGGAGGAACGTTTCTTCTGAAGAAGAAAACCTCCTACTGGATGACGAAATGGAAAACGAGCACTGCGACACAAGGTGGGCAGCAGCCACGAGACAGGCAGGTGGCCTAACAACCTCCGTGGACGACGGAACGGAACATGCAGGTTTCTGAGGGAGGTGAAGGGGGGAGAGGAAAAGGCAGGAGGAGGAAAAGGCAATGATGTTCAAGCTGACCTTCAGGAGTTCCTCTGACGTTGGCCTGTCTTGGGGGATTTTCTGGAGACAAGAATCTATAAAGTTCCGAAAATAGTCAGACCTATAAAGGGGCAAGGGAGAAAAAGTCATTTCAGGGACCGCGCAGCCCTAAAACCTTTGTTCTTCTCAGAGGCCCGAGTTGAACGCGCGGCAGCTGCAGTCACAGTCTGGAAAAATGTATTTTTATTTTATATTTTTGGGGTTGGTTCACAAGACATTAGATGTGCAGGGAGGGAGGGAGGGAGGGAGGGAGGCAGCCCACTCTGGAACACAGCCTCGCCCAAGGATTCCCAAGCCTTTTCTTTAAACACTCCTTTAAGGGGCTCCTAAGCCCACCGATTCAAAAGCTGCCCTGAAAAAACCCAAAGCGCCCCTGACGCAGCGACCGACTCACCATTCATTGGACTGGAGTGCAGGGGATTCATTCTGCGCGATGTGATATAAGGCACTCATTGCGTTCATATTAAACAACGGAGGCTTCCTCTCGGCTGCAGAGAAAGAGAAGGGGCTGGCTTAACCGGGTGGAAGCTGTGACCCTCTTTACCCATCACGCTCACCTCTGCCGGTGAGCATGATGGCAACTGACCTGGCCCATTTGGCCACCCGATTTACCAAAAAGATCCAAAACTCAGAAACATTCCCTGGTTTTTTTTTTGTGGGGGAAGCAGAAGGGGGTTTGCCATTCACAGGATCCCGGCAGAACTCTCCTGCGGCCTCCGTCAATCAGCAGCTAGGCTACCCGGTGATCACTCCAGTGTAACCCCTGGAAGTACTCAGAGGTCAAACAGCCTCCAGAGAGATCCTCAACCAAAAGGAGGCTCTGTAGGCATTCTCTTTAGCTACCGATCCTAATGGTTGTTCTGGGCTGCCAAGCGGCTTCTGACTTACAGGGCCCCTAAGAGTGTCTCCAAGATAGGGGTGGTGGTCCAGGGGAATGTTTTACTCTTGCCCCTTCTCATTGTGCTTTTTTTTAAAAGATAATTAAGCACAACTTTTGAGATGAGGAACAGATTTCCAGGAGTCAAATTACAGGAATCTTTTTCCTTCCGGCAGACAAAGGATATTCGCCGAGGGGGGGGGGGGGGGAGAGGAAGCATGCACTAACCGAACCATGCACACAAAACGCATTTCCTCTGGTGCAAAGTGACTTATTTGGATTGGGACCGGAAAGAGAAGACCAGTGGAATGTGGCAGACGGACAGACAGAGCTTACCTAATTCAATACATGTTATTCCAAGAGACCACACGTCCACCTTTCCGTCGTACTGCCCTTCATCCATGGCTAAGATCACTTCTGGGGCCATCCTGGAAAGGAAAGCCAAGAGGCTCAGCGGATCCGCCCGTAACTCTTTCTCCCAAAGGTCAGACTAGCCATGGAGAACGGAGGGGTGGTGGAGGTGGAATGACATGGGAAATGTGTACCCAGGAGCCGGGCTCCGAAGACGGCGACAAGGTGACGGGAGAGACCTTCGACAGTGCCGCAGGTGGACGGGATGTCCCGCCCCACCCCGAAATCTCCTGAAAGGGCAAGGAGGGGCTGTTTGGGGGAGGCCAGCGTGGGGCGGCTGCTTTCTGATCCTTGGGCCAGCGTGGAATCGCCCACGCGGGGCTGCTCTTCCTTCTCCCTGCCCATCACGTTAAGAGACATCCACTGACAATGCAGGCAGACAACCAAACATCCGCCAAACCCCCTTCCGTGATACCTGCACGCAGAGGCAGCGCCTTACCAATATGGCGTCCCCACGAACGAATTGGCCGGCGACGCTATGGAGGCCGATCCAAAGTCTGCCAGCTTCACCTGGCCGGGCTCTGTCAACAGGATGTTTCCTGCCTTGATATCTCTGAGGGGTGAGAAGAAAAGTTAAAAGGCCCTACCCAGAAGCCAATGGGGCCTCTGATCCCTGGCCCTCCGGGGATGAAACAACCCTCAAGAGGGTCCCCTCTCCCACCCGAGAGCTGCCTTCGTCAGGTTCAGTTCATCCAGCATTGGCGGTGAAGAGGCCTCCCCTCTCTGTGCTGTTTATTCATTACCATTAATGAATCAATCAATCCAATTTCTGCCCCAACTCAACCCTCCTGCAGGCCCCTCCTGCACCCAAAATACTATAACCCAAGGTAAGCGCTCTGGTGCAGGACCTCCACCCCTGTGCATGGAAGGGACTTTTACCTGTGGATCATGTTGTGGGAATGCAAGTACGCTAAACCTTGGAGAGCACCGTGGGTGATTGCAGCAATTTCCACCTCTTGTAATGGCTTTTTATGGACTAGAGGAAAGAGAAAACCTGAGGAATGGAACAGGCAGGGCCCACGCGCACGCGTGCACGCACAGGGAAGGCTGCACAGAGGGAGACGTGGTTTAGGTAGACAGACAGTTTGCAGTCACTCAGAACTGACACAGTGGCCACGTTCTAAAAATCTCAGGTACACACCAAGTCCAGGATTGGGTTTCACAGGATGCCAAGTGGGGCTCAACTCCCGGCTGCTGAAGGCCACAAGACAGCCCACTGAATGGTGGCTGAAGACATGTCAGTCCCATCATCCCCAGCCAGCACAGGCCAAGCATCCCCAGAGCGCAAGGACAAAACCTTTGGAGGGAGGCAGCCTGGGGTGGGGGGGAGGCTGCTCTCTAAGGAATTCTCTTTACCTCTTTCAGACAATCTGAGAATTTCTTCCAGTCAAAGGCTCTTATGGGGGGGGGGCGGGCAGGAGGAGCACATACCTTCTAACAGATCCGATGCTGATCCTAAGCAGTATTCCATAACAAGCTGAAAAGGAAAGGAATTTTTTAAAAAAAAAAAGGCAATGGTGATAGGCAGAACTAAAATAGGGACACCCCACGAACTTATTCTTCAAAAGGAGGACAAAACCACACAGATCTCTTTGTCAAAGGAGAGCCTGCGAGGTCTCCTCTGGCCCAGTCCTTCTCATTTGCCTTGTTCCACTGCTTTTTAAAAAGTGGTCATGCTGACCTAACTCAACGGAAGGCAACTACAATTCCCATCAGCCCCTATACAAGATGGCTAATGGTCAGGGAAGATGGGGGGGTGTTGCATGGTAAACATCTGGATGGTTCCAGGTTGCCTGCGCAGGAGAGAGGTTGCCCTGAGGAGCTATCAGTGCTCTTAACGCAGCCACAACAGGCCAGCATCTGGGATGTACTGGCGAAGTAACAATTCCAAAACAGCAGGTCAAGAGGGTTTTTTTAAGAGTTAAGAATCGCTTGGTGTCCAAGCTTGAAAACAGGAAACAGCAATGCAAACGGTCAAGGGATGGGAATGCCTCCCCTATGAAGAAAGGGCTCTTTGGTTTGTGAAAACAGCAAGACACAGGTGGCGGGGGGGGGGGGGGGAAGGGGAAGGAATTCAAATTATGCATGGGGAAAAAAGTGGACAATACCAGAATATTCATAATACTTGTACCCAGTGGGGTCATCCCGTGAAGGGCGAGATATTTAAGATACAGAAAAAGGACTACTAGGTCACCTAAGGGCAAACTGTTGAACGGTGGAGCCCACCACCACAAGATGCAGCGACAGACCTTAACCTGGCCAGCGCCAAAATGGGTACATTCATGGCTATGGGTGGCAACTAGCCCTGATGTTTATACATGCCAGCCAGCCAGTGAGGCGGCATGCTTCTTATTTCCCAGCGGCTGGGAAATGTAGAGTGCCTGGTTCGCCCCCGGAGGAATAGGATGCTGGACTAGGCAGGCCTTTGCTGGGAGATCTCATCGGGCTCCTTGGATATTCCTAAAGAAGGACCACTTGTCTTTGATTCCCAGTCTTGACAAAAATCCCTGCATGGTCTGATCATCCTTTACCCGATACTGACCACAGAAAGCTGGTTTACACCACGCCAGAGGTCTCACGGAGGACTGCTATGGGAAAGCTCTTCCAGGGACGGAAACCTTGGGTTTCCAGATGTAAAGCCAATGCTCTACCCCTTGATCGATGCCTGCCACCCCACCCGGGTAAAGGAAGGAACAGAAGCGGCACAGAAACTCCCAAAGTTATTCCGGGAGAGCTTCACATCTTCTGGCCGGGCTCCAACAACGCCGTTCCTTTTACGAAAAAGAGAAGACCTCCCTTCCCATTGGAGCAAAGAGAACGCCTTCTCAAATAAGTCGGGGGCTTAAAATTCCGGAGGAATCGGTGAATCTTGTGCTGCGCAGGGGAAAGGGGAGTTAGAGCAAGAACCCGCGCCAATTAGGACAAAGCAAACTTCAGTCACTGATGAGGTCAAGGAAAAGCTGGGAGTTTGCTGGCCTTATTGATGTCACGGGGGATTTAGCCAACCACCTGGAAGGCTCGCTGTGGGGCAGCCCCTTCCTACGCAGGTTAAGGTACAGCCAAATCCCACCGGCTTCAGCAGGATTTGCTTCCACGAGAGCAAGCTAAGGGACTACGGCCTTGAGGGGAGGGGTGGCTTGAAAGCCACTTCAGAGTTTGCTTTTTCAATTCTTTGTTTTTGCTTCTTGGGACGAAAGGAACTGAACGATCATTTTGCATTTCCAGGGTGCTACCGTCCCAGGTATGGGAGGGTCAGAACATGAAACAAGAGGCCCCCGTTTCCATATCACGCCAAAATTTGGAAAATGAGAATCGGGAAAATGCAGGTCTATTAGGGAATCAATGTGTTTTTTTTCATGATCTCCCTCCCAATTTACTTTTGCACCAAAAACATACACAGAGAGAGAGAAAGAGAGAGAGAGAGAATGTTTTTACCCATGCTGTATGTTCCCGCAAATAGCAGCCCTTGTATTCTATACTGTTCGGATGTTTGATTCTCTGTAGGAACTTGACTTCTTTAACGATATCCTGCCATTTCTATGGGGGGGAAAAAAGAAGAAGAAAGGATGAGTTTTACAAAGGAAGGGGGAGAATTAGGGAAGAGGGGCAAGTGACCTCATGTAGACAAACATGGAAGCAGAAGACTAAGGAGTGGTTACTCTGTTATCTGCTCGACTTGCCTCTAACACTAAGAACAGAGGAAGTGGCCTCATTCTGAGTCACACCGCAGCAGACCCGCCACCTAGCTCAGCCTTGTCCACCCTGAGCAGCAGCAGCACCCGTTCCAGGCAGGATTCGTCCCTGGCTTCAGAAACTCCAGGTTTTCCCTGGAGGTTTGCCATCTGAAAACTAACTAGCTTGACCCTGTTTAACGTTCATGAAACCAAGATGAAACCAAGGGTGTCTGTTCAGGGTGTCAGGATGGTGGGGGGGAGGAGGAGGTGTGGCAGTGGAGGGGGGGGGGGAGAAAGCTGTTTAAAAGGGAAGGAGGGTCCTTGTGAACACGAAACTCAACAGTAAAGGGAGTTGTTGCAACCCTAAAGCCTGCCCACCACGTCCTGGCTGTTCTGAACATGGACCTTGCCGCAGCTGCTTGGAAACCGATCTCTCTGTTATGGCCAGTGAGACTTGCCTTCCTCCCAACCGCCCTGTTTGAAGCACTGGAAACAGACAAAATTAAAAGGAAAAACAGGCTGCCCACCCTTGGTGTACAGAAACGACTGGAGGGCAGAAACAGGGGAATGGGCCAAACAGATGTGCAAAGGCCACTTTGGGAACTGGGGGGGGGACCCTTGCCCAAGGGAGGACGTTCAGGCCAGTTTTCCCACCCCTGGGACCTGCCGTGGGCCACGCCAGAAGGCGGTGGGTGGGTGGGTTGGGGAGGGGGAACCTTCACCAGGACGTGCCCAGGTTCCCACTCCCACTTCTGAACTGTTTGGGTGGGTGGGTGGGTGAGCTTCCAGGAGCAGAAGAGTCACTTTTCTGACAGACATTCCTCTGGGGTGGGGTGGGGATTTTTTTGGAGGGGGGGGGGAGCGGAAGGGACGTGCAGCCCCTAAGCTGGACTTCCCTCGCCTTGGCCTGGAGGGGTTAGTGTAATAGGAACGGAACGGAGAGAGGAGCCGCTCAGGCCCCTTCCAGCCATCGGCCTCTTCGGCAGGGCCACTGAACAAACAAATAAGGAGGAGGCGTCATTCTGCACACTGGGTGATGCAGATGGAATGATTAATCATCACTGCAACATGAGCTGCCTCCTTTCTTGGTAATGGAACAGGAATGCAGAGTTTCTCACTGTATTTTTCTAAAACACACAGAGAGACACACGCATGCCACTGGAGAGAACCCCACCCTCTTTCAGATGTGGGCACCATGTGCTTCCTTCATAGGGACGAAGTATTTATAGCTCAACAGTAATTAAAACAGCAAGACGAGGAGCAGGTAGAAATTAGACCTTCATCACCCAACGGTTAAGCAAGATAACATTGGGCTCCGACAACAGAATAAAACTTGAGCTGAAGACTAAAGGCCAACGCGAGACAACAAGATCGGAGGTTTAATGAGGGGCTGCGGAGAAGCGAGACCTGTTCGCAAGTACCCAGACCTTGTGGCCGACCAAACCTTCTTGGAAAGGGCTTTGCCAGTGTTTCACCAACAAGATCTGGACTCCCTGCCACTGACACTACAGCTTTGAACTAACCCCCCACCCCCACCCCAAATATATAAAACACACTGGCTGACACAGTCTTACACACACTCTTCTTGTTTCTCCAGCTCTCGCTAAACCTCAGAACAATCTCCCATTGCTGAGTGAACCATAAGCTAGAGGCACAAGGCCACAAAGTGGCTGCAGTGGGGGCCCGTCTGCCTGGCCTGCTGCCCCCCTTAAGCCTCTCAAAGCAAGCTGATGTCTAGCTTTCTACCCTTTCTTTTTCCATCTTGACAATATGTCTCATCCTCTGAGGAAGAGGAAATGTTCTAGCAGCAGTAACTGATCTTTGATATGTGTTCTTTGCCTCTTTGGGTCATGACTCCACCTTTACACTTATGTTACCTCTGACACAGATACTGTCTGGTTTTCGAAGCTAAATAGCACTGGGCTTGTTCAGTATCTGGATGGGGGATCCTCAGGGAATCTCAGGGATCCTCAAGTAGATCTAGGAGAGAATCCTGCTCAAAACCCCGAAAAAAGGCTGCTGGTCAGAGTTGACAACACTGGGGTAGATGGATGCCAAACATCTGATTCAGTTTAAGGCAGCTTTCCATGTTCCTCCTACACCATTGAATAAGACCCACCGGACTTTCCATGTAGAGACCTTTGGAATGGGAAGGAGGGAAGGAAGGAAGCCATGTTCTGCACTTGCTCAGCGTCAAAAGAGCAGAGCGATTTTGGAAACACCCTGTCCGACCCAGAAGTAAGAGCCTTTGGTTAGCTTTCTAGAGTTTGGGTGGATCTGGGGTTGCCAGGAGAAGGCATGACATTCCTAACCTCCGTGCCTCGCTCTCGCTGGTGGTGTTCAAAGCCGACCTTAATCTGCCAGGCCCCTGGAATGTTCCCACGCTCACACACCGCTACTGTTTCCCTGTATCCTTGTGAAGGTCCCCAGTATAATTTTGCTCAAGGGGAGGGGGAAGGAGGGTGGGTTAAAAAAGGGGGCCATGCTTGATCTGCCTTTTATTAAATTTTGCAAGCCAGCCTTTTGTCTGATCCGACATCTTTGCAGGGCTCGTGTCTGTCATTCCTGGTAAGCTTTCTTTGGTTAGGCAGTGGCGAGGTGGGGTGTGTGTGTGTGTGTGTGTGTGTGTGTGTTTTTTAGAAAAAAGGGTTTAGAAAGGAATGCTGAAAGCTGAAGAGGAAAGCTAGCTTGCATTTAAGTCTGAATGCCAGGGCACTAAGTTTGTTTTACCCTCACCCTCCACCACAGGCCATTCCCTCTTTGTCTTCAAAGCAGTGAATCAGGCCTCAGCCTATAACACAGAAACCCCTCACACCTCTCCCGGAGTCTCTCTTTCTGGCGCCCTTGGTGGGGCCACCATTCAAGTGGGCAAGTGCTGTCTTCGTGAAGAGGATCGTGCCTCCAAGCGGAGAACAGATGAACACCCGTCCAGCATGACATGGAGCAGATGGCCTAGAATTTATTGGTTTTTGATTTAAAGGCATGCTCTTCTGGTCCCAATGACTGAACTCATCTTTTTAACTCAAAGTTCTATTGCAGGGCCCCAACGTTTTGAACTTGTTTCCAGAATCTTGTGGCCCACATGGCCCAGGACACACTGGTTGGGGATTTTGGGTGCTGTAGTCCAAGAAAGTAACTCCTCTAAGCTCTGCTCCCCTCCTAGGACTCCCCTTTCCTCTTCATTTTCTACCACAGCTTTAGGAAGAAAGAAAACCTTGCCACGGTCTCCCAAGAGGATGCAACCACTTTAGGTAAAACAAACCTAGGACTATGCCATTCTATTCGGCATGTGGATAAAATTTAATTCCTACATAGATGGGCGTAGACACAAATGAGTGACCTTAAGTCTCAGTTCTGGGAGAAAAAGGTATGGGACGAGTGAAACAAATAGTAGGGCCACCCGTATTCAAATATAAAACATTTCCATTCCATTTGCAAAATTAATTCAGCTGATGGTGCAAGATAGGCCAAAAAAATTAATAATCATTCTGGCAGAAAGAAATCTGTGGATTTCCCTCCCCCACCGCCCCCAGATTCAGCAAACCAAAGTTCCTTGAGAAAAGTCTTTTTTCCCTCTTGCCAAAAACCCTCAAAAACCTTGTGGCACCTTAGATCTTTCTCCAGCAAGGGCTCACACAGATTACAGGTGAGAGAGCGGGCCACCTACCTCATTAGACTGCTTCCCACTATAAGACATTTTCTTGATGGCCACCACTTCATTAGTGCGCACGTCGCGCGCCTGCAAGACGAAAAACAAACACACAGGGAGCACAGAAGTTATGCCTTCCTTTTCTTAGCAAGAATGAATCTTCTTAAGTAAAAGAAACAAGCCGCACAACAAAGCAAAGGAATTACGGAGCTTTTCGAATACCGCAATGAGTCACAATGACAGATGACATTTTAAACGACACAAGGAGGGATGGGCACAAATTACTCTGGCCAGTTTACTTTGCTGGTCTACACCACTCACTCTCGCACGGAGCTTGGGAAATACCTTCTTCTGGACTACATATCCCAGAATTCCCATCTTCTGGGAGCTATTTCCCAAAAAGAATATGGGCTGGAATCCAGGTCGGACATACAGCTGGGGGGGGGGGGGAGGGAACCCTCTCTGGAGCATAGGGGTGTTGATCAAAGGGCTCTCCTTCCTCCCAACTGGGGTGATGAAGGTTCCTTGCATGTCATCGGAGCCCCCGCAGGCTAGGCCAATGCCATGGAGGACACACTGCTGGAGCCGAGGAGGTGAGCATTGCTTGGCTGGCCAGGCACCAAAAGGGAAGCCAGAGGGAAGGGGCTGTGCCTGCAGGCTGGGCGCCCAGCGCTGCGCGACTGGCAGGGTTTCACGCAGCCTCCCAGACAGCACTAGCATGAGGTCATTGCTCAACCAGACCATGTCTATAAGAGAAGAAGCAGGAAGACAGAGGACCAGAAGGGAAGAAGAAAGGAAGGCAGGGAGAGGACGGTCTCTACCTTGGCAGGAGAAGAAAACTTGGTTAGCAAGAACTTGAATCGGGCACCAAGGAACCCTCCCGTCAAAATCTGAATTTGTCTGACTACTCCTTGGGTCCCTCCCCCTCTCCCGTAATACCTTCAACACAGGTACAGCCTGGAAAAAGGCTGCTGAAAAGGAAAGCACCCACCTCAATTGGCACCTTCTCCCGCCCAACAATGAGACCCGAATCTAGTTTGGAATGGCTGTTTTTTGCCCCAATACTACTGCTTTGGCAGACAGTTCTCAGAATTCCCGCAGACAGTGTGGCCGCTGGTCTTGCTGGCTTCAGGGTTTCTAGGAGGGGTGAGCAAAACCCAGCCCTTTCCCCCACCTCTGGGTCCAAACTGAGTCCACCTTTTGAAACCCTTCTTCATCTGGAAAGGGCCTCCCCAGCCCTGCTCCTTCACAGAGACCATTTCGGCCTCTCGTTCTCTCTCATTTCAAGGAAACTGATCTAACAGTCCCTCCTCCATGCCCCAGACCTTGGAGGAGAGTCCAAATGAGTAGGAAGGCAAACATTTAGAAGGCAAAGGGAACGTAAGCGAAGCCATTGTCATCATCTCTGAACTGCGCTTTCCATATTCACAAGCTCCACTACCCAGAGAAGAGTTAAAAGCTCAGGTTCCCCGATGCAAACCCTGCGCTGTCATCTTCGGCAGGTGCAAGGCGCTTGCAAGACGGGATGCAAACCCACCGGCCCCCAGCTGTGCCACACAACGTCAGGCAGACAATAGAGGCCAGTATGCATGTCTTTGTGAGCCTCTGCATTTTCACACAATAACTTGCTGTTGTCGAGCCTGTTATTGTTTCCGGCAGATTCTCCTCGTTCCTGACGAGGACACTGGAGCCAAGTACCAAGAGCCCCCGTGACCAAACCCCATGTCAGGGGCAACCACCAGGAGAGAGAAAAGCCCTTTGCCCTCTCTCCCCGGGAAGCCTTGTTTTACATGGATCACCAGGAAGGCAGCCACAACAGCTAAGGGTCTGGCAACTCAGCCCAGTAAGAAACGACGGAGGGAGGCAGGAGGTCTGGCCTAGAGAAGCGCAGATTGAGAGGCTGGTAGGGGGGCACCTTCAACTCCTCTCACAGGGAAGAGAAAGGAAGCTTGTTTCCTGTGGCTCCAGAGGGCAGGACCCAAAGGAAAGGATTTAAGTTATACAAAAAGAGAATCTGACTAAACGGAGAAAGGGCGTCTTTATGGGAAGAGCCGGTTGACCACGGAGGAACGGATTGCCTCAGAAAGGGCTGAACCCTCCCTCCTTCCCTGGGGACTTTCAAGCAGAGCCCAGGCAGTCACCTGCCTGGGAGGCGCTAATGATGATTTCCGGCTGCCTGGGTCAAGCTGGGCTAGGCGGCCCTCGGGGCCTCATTCAGCTCAACAACGCTGGGATATCCTGGGCCTTACTCCTTCACCACAAAGGAGGTAAAGCATCCCTTTACTTCCCCAACATCCACCTGAGGCTGCAGGGGGAGGCCTTCTGGAGGTTCTGGGCGAAAAACAGTGGTTCTTAACCAGTGGTACAGGGTTGCCATAGCAACCACTCAGAATTCATTGCCTCTCCACCCTCAAGTCCTCCTACCTCCGTCCGCCAATCCTACCTGCAGTGTAATGTTTTTAGCGTGCCAGCAGGAATTCTGGACGCTCGGTGTGGTTTCTAATCCCTTCTTTCCATGACCACCCCCCCCTAATTTGTTGTAAATGACCAATTTTTTAAAAAAAAGGAAGAAGAAGAAGATTTCTAAAAACATAAAACGTATTTCTGGAAAAACAGAGGACTTCTAGATTCTATCATGGTGGGGGGCTCAGGTTCTTCTGACTGAGTGACTGGTGGGACATAAGATGCCAACATTTGAGGATCACCAGGCTTTGCACCATCAGTACACTAGACACAAACAGTCCCACCTCCTGTTTCCACCTGCCAATTCGAGGGAGGAACTTCAAACAAATGGACACTTGATCCAGACACCTTGGCAGGAATGGAGGAAGCAACTGCTCTCTCTGCCTTCCTACTGGGGCCTGAGGGACAAAGCGGCCCCTTCAGGTGGCCAAAAGGCCCTTGACCCACCTCAACAGCATCCCTCCCCTCCCCTTCAGCCCTGCCCCCTTACAAAGTAAACAGCTCCGAAGCTCCCATGGCCGATCTCTCGGAGGTCCGTGAAGAGCTTCTCTGGGTCTTCTTTGAAAAAGAGCTCGGCGACTTCTGGGTCCTTCAGGCTGCCCGCTCGGCTCGTGGATGGCATCCTGCTTGGGCAGTGCGCCGACCGACTATCTGGGTTCGAAGGGCCACCTTGGCTCCAGGCTCATCTGTGAGAACGGAGGAGCCTGGTCCGCATGGATCACTGTAGCAGTGGGAGGAAAAAAGAGAGTGTGTTACACCCAAAGGAAAGGCACAAGGCCAGTGATAGCAGACAGGGTCAAGACCCACCGTTCCAGCCACGGCCAGACTCTGTTCCCCCATTTACCATCTAGCCTACACATCCTGTGCATTTACAGTTGATCCCTACAAAGGTTCTGTCCACCTAAGGATTTTGGAGTCTGTTTCTTTCCTAGAAAGAAGATGCCTGATATTGAGGTGGAAAAGACTTTGACCCTAGGGAGAGGGGAAGGAGCTGAGCTATCGGAGCGCAGACCAGGCTGGGCAAAGCAGACCAACCGCCTGAAACCACGCAAGAGAGCATCGTGGATTCAGCTTCCATCAGATGGCTGTCTCCCGCCATGTTCAGCACCGGCACGATAAAATGATACCTCCTAAGAGCAGGTAGGGCTTGGTTATGCAATTCTCCTTGTAGAGTCATGCCAGACCACCAGCCTTCCAATGGTATTCCCAACATCACACTGGAGAAGGGAGCAACTCCCGGTTTCTATAGCAATGAAGCCGGAACAGAAGAGATACTGCAGTCAAATCTGACAG
The DNA here is from genome assembly GCA_037013535.1 of Intellagama lesueurii. Taxonomy (NCBI): domain Eukaryota; kingdom Metazoa; phylum Chordata; class Lepidosauria; order Squamata; family Agamidae; genus Intellagama; species Intellagama lesueurii. Next base: position 1,109,186 of record JBAJHW010000015.1, on the reverse strand, counting down.
AATGCCGAGTCCTCCAGTTCCTCTCAACCCTCCACTAAGTGCAGATCCGCACCCTTGATAAGAATCGAGTCGGTGTCAGAATCCATTTCAAGAGAAGAAAGAATGCACAACACTGTTGGAAGACGCCTTGCATGGAGCTGGGCTTTTGAGCCATTTATCTCAAGGAGGGCCAGCAAAAGCTCACCAAGGTTTTGGGCACGGTGTTTTTTCCCCCTATTCTGAGTTGGAGATGCTACTGAGAGGGATCCTGAGACTTCCAGCGTGGGAAGCCTACGCTCAGCCGCTGAACTGCAACCCCTCCCCTGTACTTTTACGTACATTTCTTTGTCCTCACCATCGCTCTACAGAGAGAAGAGATGCAGAATTAAAAGAAAGCCCCTGCATAAAGTATGCCTGCCGTCACTTCTAAGGGGTCCTCTTCCTACACAGCATTTGTGCTGGTCCTCCTGGAAAGCCCAAGCCTTTCTTTCAGCCAGAGGCCCACAAGACAGCCTTCTCAGCAGGTTGACAGCCTGTCTCAATGAGAACAAGCGATTTTGGAGTAATTCTTCACTAAGGGGTTCCTTTTATTTTATTTTATTTTATTTACATATCCCAGGTAAGTCTACGGCAGATACAGAATGAAAGGAAGGAAAGAGAGCTGAAAATTGCTGCTCCCTCAGTAAATATTAAACAATTAGAAATGTTTAATATTTACTGTGACAAATTTAAATATCATGTTTACCAACTAAGCTGATCTTAATGGTTTTACAGTTGATTTTTTTTAATTAAAAAATTCTTATGTTTGTAAGCTACTTATAGCACTGCTATGTAGTGAAAAGGTGGAGCAGAAGTGTAATTAATAAACAAAATAAAATATGTAGTTTTTGAGATCACCTCTCCCTAACACTAGAGCAGCCCTGGCAGATTGGACCAAAGGCCTAGCTAGACCCTCAGATAGATTTTACAAGTTTCATTTTGTGACATAATTTTAAGCAACTTCCCAACAATTTCACCATCAAAGGTTCTTCACTACACTGATGAGCAAAACTTAAATCTAATTGGGGCTGGAGCATTGTGGTCCATCTCAACTTACTAAATGCAGCACATTTTCTTGCTACCTTTTGTCATTAATTACGGAGCACTTGACCTATGGGTAGTTTTCCCTTTCACTTGACTTGGCTTTAAAAACAACAAGTACCTGCCCTGTTAAATTCTTATGAGGGCAGGAGGAGACATGGGGTGGGGTGTGGAATCTGAAAATCTGCACTGTGCAGAGAGGAAAGCCAAGTTCCTCAAGTTGTCACCTGCTCACGTCTGCTGAACTAGAGATCTCATAAGCCCCAGCTATCAAGGGCACTGGGCATGCTGGCTAGGGATGCTAGGTGACAGGGTTGGGGGAAGTGGCCAGAAAGAGGACCTAGTTTCGAGCCTGATGCTACCTTTCGCTTTAGTAAACCTGCACATGTCAAGGAAAACATAGCAAGAACATATTCTGATCAACTGTTTTCAATTATGAACCTAATTCTTAACTGCTTTTCGAAACACCCCAGTCCACTTCTGAAATGTTAATGACTGCCTGCCAAGCAGGGCCCAAGACTACCCTGTAATTATTTCCAAAACTGACACTTGTACACAACACTGTTCACCAACGCTGTTTTGCAAACTGGTTTGGAGTTTCTTCCCACAAGTACATCCCGTCCAAAGTAGTTTTACACACCCTTCGACAATCCCGAAATGAACAAAAGCTATCGTTCGTGATTTGTAATAGACCAAGTTACATTTTGAAGGGCCCAAAATGTATGAGTTTGTTTGATGCCAAGGATATACAGCATGAGTGCGCCATTCAACTCAACACCCTAAAAATTCAAATTTTCTCAAGACGGCAGCAGCATCTTAAATGGCCATAAACATGAAGGCGCAGGATAAGCCAACATAAGAAATAGGAAGATTTCCCATGTATTTTGCTTCAGCAAGGCAAAAAAAGACCCTCCCAAACATTTTCAACAGGGAAAAAAGAAACCAGCTTTACTGAAATTCGGATGCTGCCTGTGCACATAATCCTCACAAACCAACCCTCACCGGACTATTCAACTCAGCTCAGCAAGTTCTGTGCAAATTGGGACAGACGCTTATAGCTGCATCGCTTGTTAATCCCATCACTGGGAACCCAAGCGCAACAACCTCACATGATTCAAAAAACATACAACGAGAGCATCAATGTGTCCAGAAAGGATGTGTGGACAGCCTCAGATCAAGCCTTCTGTCCCACAGTTGCTTTTCACTGCAACTCCCGTCCTTCCAAACTAGCTTGGCCAGGGCTTCCATAAGGCACATGTGAATCCACCTGGATAGAGGTAGTGCAAGTGCCCTCCTGCCCGCATTGGCTCTTTGTTTACAAAACAAAATGGCTCAAACGGTGGTTGCATAAAATTGTACATTTCCATTGATTTAGTTTCTTAGGGTCACTCAACCCTAGGGAGTTTTAGACAACTTCCAGAAAGGGCCTGAATAATCACCCTCACCCTCTGGAACTGGCTACCATTTGGGGAAGTAGAATCTCAATCATCATCATCAACATTAGAATAAATATCTTGCTTGTGGATGAACACCACTTCAGTGGTCCCTATCGTCATCAGGTCTTTGGGAACAATATAGAGAAATTTCACGGAGTATTATAAGCAGTTTCAGAAATGATACTATCAGAGCTACAAAAAAAGCAATATTAGCAACAGCATACATACTGCACCGATATTTAACAGATACTTAGGTTTCTGGTTAAAACTTGTATCTGTCATATAAAACCAGTCAATGCTTTTATAATTTTGATTGACTCTGCCTGGTATTTTTTAATAATAATAATAATAATAATAATAATAATAATAATAATAATAATAATAATAATAATAATAATAATAATAATAATAATAATAATTCACTACACAACGTGAGAGTGAGATATGCTCTCCCCTCCCATCAACATGAATCCCATTCCCAGTTACTTCCCATCAAGTGTTCAGAAGGGTCTGCACCGACTGGGTTGAGTGTCTCCTCCTCCTCCTCGCCAGCCCTTCCCCCAATCCACCACTCATCCCAAACTCCCAAGCCAGAGAGGACTGTTTCCTATCTTGCTATTTGGGGAACCACAGGACCAGAGGCCCGGCTGAGCCACTCCTCGGAGTATGGGCCGGCCTGGAGGACAAAGAGCCTATTCTTGCAGGCAGGGATGGGCCACAAGGTCAAAGACGCTCTTGGCTGAATGGAGGGGGGGGCCCTGGATCCTGCCTTTGCAGGGTAGCCCCTGAGCCCCCCTCACACCCACACTCAAAACCTCCTGTTGTTCGTCCATGGGAGGAGGTCTCCTTCCTGGCAGGAGAGGCTGTTCCCCCCGCCAGGGCAAGGGGGTAATGAGGTCAGATGGCATCCTGCATGAAGCATCCCAATTACAGAAGCCCCTTCCGTTGTCTTCCAGGCTCTGGTCAAAACACACCAATTTGTACCGGCTTTCAGAGGGAGAAGCAAGTGCCCCATCTGTCTTTAACGGCCAGACGTTTGTGGTGGTGTTCTTCTAATTTAACAGGCATTTGTAATTTATGATTTTAGATAACAACAATATTAAGAGTTAGCAAGAATAGGAGCAGCTGCTGCTTTCTGCTTTTGTGTACAGGCTGATAAACTGAGGGCCTCACTAGGCCTGCCGTATTTGAAACCATGGTGCTTGAAAGCTCGGCGACAGCTGAAGGCAGGACCTCTTGTGCTGGACTCAGTTGATCATCCAAGTCTGGATCTTCTGTCCGGAGTGAGAAATATCTGGTCCGCCACAGCACCACCCCTAGGTATTCCAGGAAGTGGATGTTGTCTTCTTTGAAAGGTACAAGGACAGACGCATCCTTCAGCCCTCTTCACCCCAAAGATGCGACATAAGACAGCAAAGATTAGGTTAAATTGGTTAAACTTCCCTTTAAAGCTGCTTGAGGGGAACGTTTGACTCTTCACAGTTTCTAATCTCATTCTACTCTACCCCATCTTTCACACTAGTCATACTGTTTCTTGCATTTTGGAAACAATTTCATTCATGATTTAAAAACAGAAGACTCCAAGCTACATAAAACCGAAGTGCTTTCAACAAAGCCAAACGTTGGAGGTCTCACACCATCTGAGCCATCAAGAGCAACCACTGAGTGAGTGACTTTTAATTCTACAGGGTCTGGTGTAAACAGTAGGAATGAATTTCACTCTCCTTTGCCCACCTTAACAGGCTGAGGAGGAAAAGGGTTTTCTGTTATGTTCCATGAGGTTACTTGGAATTCCAGGAAGCACAGATTAGAAATCCTCTCAAACACACCATTAAATTCTTCCTGAATGGCTTTCGGCTGACAGCAAGAATTACTCTCTCTTTTATGAATTGGGAGGTAAATTGAGAGTCTAACCAAGTTCTTCCCTTTACTGTTCCTAAAATAATTATGCCTGAAAGCAGATTTAAATGGAAAATATGCTTGAGATACTGAACGGGCATACTGTTGCCTCTATCCATGTTAAGTGACAAATTGCGACTTTAGATTCAGCATATTAAGGCTACAGGGCACAAGCTACTCCGAGCTTGGCTGGCTGCCTGCTTCGGTAGCTCTTGTTCTTTTCAGTGGGACTCAAAGCATGAGTTTTCTATCAACTGCACCATAATAATGATTTATTCAATCCCTTGTAAGGAACGCGTTACCGAAAACCCCTATCCAGGCTGCATAAAAGTGAGGATACCTGGAACATGGAGATTTACTTACACGCTGTAAATAACTGTTCTAATCATAGGGTGACCCAGTGAGCCTTTCACCTCTCTCCAAAGGCCTTTATACATTCTTGACTTTATTTCAAGGGTCCAAAGCAGTCTTTCGGTGAAATCCTAGGCATCTTACTGGACTCAAACGAACCTACTTCAGCAACAATCCTAAACGGACTGTGGAATGGTAACGGCTGAGATCTAGGTCAGGTGAAAGCAGTGTCGTTTTCATAAAGTTCTTATTAGTCTCTCAAAGTTAGTCTGAGGACATATCTTTGGCTTTCAGACAGGAGTCAGGACAGACCTCTCTCCCTTCTGCAAACACTAAGGATGCCATTAATCTTCATGACGGTCGCAATGACACCGTTCTCATGGATTTTGAAAGAACAAGATCAGATTCTCGGTTTCTCTCCCATACCCACAGAGACCGGGACCTACTTTAAAAGGTTTGCCTAGCAGCTGTAGCAGGGAGAGCAGCATCCATTGGGTAGAAGGTTTGAGGCTTCTTATAGGACAAGGCAGTCCCACCCTTCTGTTTACCTCTCAAAAGCAGCATGCTGCCCCAGAATGCCAAATTAAATCCTTTCCATTCCTGACTTACATAGCTTATTCTGACTCACAAGTCTGAATTTGCTTTGGACACTACGCAACAGCCATCCATACCTTCAATGAATCAGAGAGAGAGAAAGAGAGAGATAATATGAATGTAACATACAAACACAGAGATAGATAGATTCATTGAAGGCATGGCACTTACATTCTGTCGAAAGCACATTCGGAGTTTAGGTGCACTTTCAAATGCACTGCATGTACACAGTTGCAAACACTGCTGTATTTCAATTACACTTTCCACCCAAAACCCTACAGGCACTTTGGGGCTGCTGCCAAGGGTTTGCAAGGAGCAACTGCCTGACCCAAGACCAGTTGTTGATATGAAAAACTGACAGCTAATGGCAACAAAACAAAACAAAGCAGCAGTGTTACCCCTGCAATACTTCTCCCAAATGTTCAACTCTCCCCTGGAACACATGTGCTTCACAACCACCCCACTCACTCTGTTATATGTTCCCAGTCCTTAGTCGAAACAGGGTATGGGGAAGGTGGACCAACAGGGCAACCTTCTAGCAACTGAGTAAACACAAGGCAAGTAAAAAAATCTGACCTGGGGATTTCCTGGCAGCTCACAACCCCTGGCTAGGTTGGGTGTGGCCTGATGGGAGCTGTGGTTACACTGTCCCCCTGAAATAAACAAAGCTATAATGTCTAGCAAGAGAAGATTTACAGTAACGAAGCCATCTGCTCTGAACTTCATCCCTAAAGTTCTGAAGAGTTCCAGGGGGCTTCTCTTCCTTCTCTTCTAATAAAGGGATGTTCACAGCATTGAGATCTTTCTATTATTAGAAAAGCCATTCTCGGGAGCGAGCAGCTGCCCAACGTGAAGTCTCAGACTACCTGCCCCTGAGGTCATGTGACTCCACCCGCAGAACCTCCAAGAGGACTTTAAAGAGCAGCAAATGTAAGATCCGCTGAAATGAGCGGTGAAGCCTCACAACTGGTGTCCTCTTAAACTGACACACAGAAACAACACGGAGCAAGCCAGGGCTCCTTGAGGGTCTCGAACAGCAGAAAATGGCCACAGGGGTGTTCCACCTCAACTGGGGAGACAGAGAGAAACGTTGGTTCCTTTGGGCGTCTGTTTGGAAGAACCAATGACATTGGAACGGCTTTTGGCTAACGCAAAGATTGCTGAAAAATGATTTCCACATCCCGACGGACACTTTCCAAAGTGAGCAGAGGAGTGGAGCAGGCATATGAGCTAAGCCACCACAACAACTGATGGAGCTCCAGCAGAAAACGTCCAACCCCTTTGAAAACTAGGTGGTTTCACTCTACAGTATAACTAAATTGGACACTGTGGGTGTACAATCTAAGAAATAGCCGGTATGGGCAAAGGCTGGGATGCAGATTTATGCTCGCCCACAAAGCCATGATGGTGGGAGAGGACAGAACTGGAGGGCCACACGTTCCCCATTCCTCTTCTGCATTGGCGATTCTTGAAGGCTGAGGATTGCTGCCCTGGCTTTAAATGACTCTTCCCCCCCCCCCCCCCCCGCTCTCTCTGTGTTGCACACGGCTGCCACATTCATAATCCCCCTAGCTGGTCTCCTGCTTGGTTCTTGCCCTAGACCTCCCGCTGGATGACACTCACTTCTTGGCCTCAGCCTTCCAACCCTAGTGGAGAAATCCTTGTCTGCATCAACCCATGCTTCAGTAGCTGTCCTGCATGCAGGACAGGCTCTGCTCAGAGCTTGCTGGTACAACCCTAACGTTTTGGCAGGACTGTCCACAACTTAACTTGTCAGAGTTTAAATCTATGAAAGGCTGCCATGCCACTGAACAAGACGGCCCAGAATATAAGGTCTTCAAAGATCAAGGGGATGGCAAGGCAGCTAAGCTAAGACAAGACAATGGTTTCCTAAAAAACCAAAACAAAACATCACAATAGAAAATAAATCTAGCAAGCCTGCTTCTCATACAAGCACCTCTTCACAAAAGCTAAATTTAGGGTATATCAGAAGGCAGGCTATTATTGACTTGGAACCAGGAGCAATTCTAAATGGAACACTGCTTGGGCAACAGAGAAATGAGAACTACTATATAATTAAAACAAACATCTTTTTAAGAAGAACCCCCAAGGCCGCCTGAATTTTAGCATCCACGGGGAAGGAGAGAGGAGATCAAAAGATAACAGAAGTTCAAGTTGAAGAAATCTGTTCTGCATCTCAAATCTTCTATGCCTATTTAAGTTGACCAACAGACACTGAACCTGACACAAAAATTCTGCAACCAGAGGGGAGAAGACCAACCAAGGAGAGATTTTAAACAGCAACAACACCCAAAAAGTCATTTGTGGCAAATTCCCTTCAGGAAACAGACTGAGCTAGTCAAGAGGAGCACCAGGGAAAAGGAGCTAGAACTTTTTCCAAAGACCAAGTATACTGCATCTTAAAAATAAAACTGGATTGCCAAATTAGCGTTCTGTGTTACCTGGAAGCTGAAAGAGGACCCTGGAAGGAGTGAGACAAATAAGCATGCTCTGTTTGCCATTTGGGGCAGGCATGGTAATCTTTTTAAGGGTGGATTCACACACACACACACAAACCCTCTGTCGTCCAAACTGTTATGTCCACAGAATCTCCATTTACTTCTAAGAGCCAAGACTAGGGGTTCCTCTCCTTCATCCCCCCCTACCCCACATCAAGTCTTTGATGAAAGGGGCAATGGTTAGACCCACAAATTAAGGGAAGAATATAATCACTCTTCATATGGGGAATCTGTCCTGCACTGCCAGGATAGTTTAATTTTTTTTTCATGACACATTGCAAGCCTCCAAACAGAACAAGCCCCAAACATTGCGATTTTATGTGTTATTGACAAGAAGCACTCTATTCCAGCCATGGCTCCCAGGGGAAAAAGCAACTGGTCCAGTTTCACCAAGCCAGCTAAAATCCAGTATTTATTCCTTCGTCCCTCACATGACTTAACAGAACGACTTGTTAAGGACTATTGGGGAGAGGATGGGTCAAAAACACAAGCCCGGCCTTTGTTCTTTCTGTCTGCTGGGAGAGCAGTATCCCTAGCAAAGCCTGCGAACCAACCTTCCCCTATCTCTTCCCATAAGGTAAAGGTTCCCCTCGACATTTAGTCCAGTCGTGTCCGACTCTAGGGCGCGGTGCTCATTCCCTTCTCCAAGCCGTAGAGCCAGCGTTTGTCCGCAGACCGTTTCCGTGGTCACGTGGCCAGCACGACTAGACACGGAACGCCGTTACCTTCCCACCGTGGTGGTAGCTATTTATCTACTCGCATTTACATGCTGCTAGGTTGGCAGGAGCTGGGACAAGTGACGGGAGCTCACTCCGTTGTGTGGATTCGATCTTACGACGGCTGGTCTTCTGACCTTGCAACACAGAGGCTTCTGCGGTTCAACCCGCAGCGCCACCCCGTCCCTCTCTTCCCATAACCCTCCCGCTAAACCCAGGATCATCCCTAGGGGCTGCTTAATATTTTTAAGATGACACTACCAGAAGTATCCTGCTAGACACCAGCTAAAGTTTGAAGAAGTCAGCGCACAAAGGGCAAAATTCTTTTTAAAGCACGTGCTCTGACCCTGCCACTTGTGTTGAGACTGACGTTCACACGGGATGCGTGCACCTTTTCTCTCTTGAACAAGAGGAAATGTGCATCCCGGCCATGACATCTGTCGCAGCAGTGAAGGCACCGTGATTAGTCACCAGCATATCAAAAGAAAGGAAGGGAGAGATGAAATCAGTGGCAACAGGAAAGTGAAGTTCCTAGAAAGACATGTGTCTAAACAGGATTATAAATACTCAGTGACAATGCCAGTTATCTAATTAGGATGTGCCATTTAGCTTCACAGGGCTACCCCTGGAGCGACTGACCAGGGCAGGGAGAAAAGAGCTTGGCCACAGGTGTCCGGTTGGAAAATAAGATGCTGGACTAGACAGGCAATTCTTCTCGTCCAGTACATGGTTCCTCTTAGGTGGAACAACAAAACTAAAAAAAATGTTACTGGATGTAAAGATTAAAAACCACCTGCCTTCAGAACAGATTTTGTTAAATGCTATTTACTGACAATTACTAGCATCAGCATGGGATATGCAGGTTCATTACTCGGTGACCGAGGCAGTTCTGCATCCAGTTTAAGCCTGACCAAAGGGCCCAAGCAAGAAGTCAATGGGTAAAAGTTCTGAGCCCTGAAAGGCTACTTTGGTGTAACTGCTTCAACCTACTCTACACACCCAGAGCAATGGTGAAGGAAGAACTTTCCTTCCAGTCGCAACTCTCCAATAATTCTTCTGGATGCTGAACAAGTGGCAAGGAAGCTGCAGGCCAGGAAATTCTGACCTTAATAATAGTTTGACTCTGAACCATGGTCATCCTACCATGCACTCAAATCTGCCTTGTGGGTTGGTGTGATAGGAAAAGTGGCAAGGGCTGCTAACTTTGATGGCTCTATCCGTGAGGTCGGCACCTAGACACATGTGCCTACCTCTGGTGACGCAGGCAACTAAGTTATGCAGTGGCTACAAGCTCAGGACTATTACACAGTCAGTCCCCTTTCCTGGAATGGCTTTGCAGCCCTGAGACACTGCCAGTCCTTTGTCAGGTTCACTTTGCCTTTCGTTCTCCATAAATCCAACCTCTCTAACAGATGGCAGACCGCTTGAAAGGGCATGATTCTCTTTCCCAGCCGCCAAGCACAACGGCTGTCATGATGGCCTTCATGGGAAGTAGGAAAAGGAGCAGCTCTGCTCCTCTCCTGACCCAAAAGCCAATTCTGCACCAAAGAAAACATTTTGCACAGAGGTTTTGATGGGCAACTACATTTGATCCTGAGTGGTGTGAGAAAATTTTGGAGGCTCGTTTTGATTGGGGCGGGGGGAAGAGAACAGGATGAAAATATAAATCAACAGAACTGTAATCTAATTCTGAGGCAAGACTATTGTAAATTAATCCTTCGTGCAGCAAATGAATCAAACCCCTGTGATCCGCTTAAGCACCACACTCCAAAACTCTGCAGAGTCTCGTAGATACGCTGCACATTTGTTTTCTACTTTTTCTCTCATGATTCACCACATTTCCCTTGCTGCACCTTCTCCTCACCTCACAAGCCCTCTTCTGCAGACTTGGGCAGCTACTCAGCAGGGGAACATAGAGCCTCGAATGACACCTTGAGCACATCGGAGAATAGGTGGTATATAAGTGTGGTTCCTTTAAGTCATGGAGACACGATCACAGCTAGGCATCCCCCTGCCCTCTACGTATACGTGGATTTGGGATCAGAATCGAGAACAGAAGCAGCCCTGGTCAGAAAGAGAGCATGCCCTCCATGTCTTCCTCCTTAAGGGGAGAAGAAGCCTTTTCATGTGGTTCTGGCCTGCCACAACACCTTTGCACACAGGTTCTGAGATTGCACTCTGCTTCCATAGGTCACAGGCCATACATGCTGCACCTTGGCATCCCACTATACAAAAGTGAAAATGCATCCTGGGACACGCCTGAGTACGTGATACAGTGGTTAGAGCCACGGGCCTAGGACTCAGGAGACGTAGTCCAACCCCCACTTGGCCATGAAACTCATACCATGACCTTGAGCCTGTCACTGAGTTTCGGTTTAACCCCTTCACAGGGAGGAGGAGAAGCATGTATGCTGTATGGAGCTAACTGGAGAGAAAGAAAACTATAACTGCAATAAACACTCCCCTGTGGATGTACGCTGCAGAAGAAAATAAGGAGTGGAGGAGCCCATCAAGAAATCTCAGTAATGGCACACAATCCAAAACAGAGTTCGACAACCACTGCTCTAGCGTATTTTCTCCAAAATCTAGACCACATTCTAGATCAAGTGTAATGCGCTTTAAAGAGTAAACAGGTGTGGTCCCTAGGCAAAACAAAAGAAAACAAACAAAGCCTACAGGCATGTTCAGAATGATCTGCCTCTTTTCTGCCCAAGATCAGGAAATTAACTGATCCAAAAACCCTATGTTAAAGCAATTCATACCTCATCAGACAAAGCAACACTGTAAGCAGGCAGGACTCACACTCTGCATCAAAGTTCAGTGCATCCAGACAGTTTTGGGACTGGAAGGCCTCTACCACATGCCAAAAAAATAAGGCTGGATCATGTGGCTCAGAATTCCTCAAGCTGGAAAGCAAGTAGGGTCAAAAGAGCAGCCAAATTCTGTGAGAAAAGGGGAAGCCCTCTAGGGAAGGTCCTAGCTTGAGTGGGAGCAGAATCCACAGTCCAAGGAGCCAGAGAACTAGTGGCACCACAGCAATCTGGGGGCAAAGTATAGGAGATCCAAGCCACCACAACCTTTTGGGGAGCTGGGCAAAGCAGCCGCCGCTGGAAAGGGCTTTACCAGAAGCGTTCATGGGGACATGAAGACAGCTTAAGGAATGCCAGGTATTTCTAAATGAAAGCAAACGGAATTCTAAACCCCCCCCCCCCCACTGCAAAATCACCCTCCTTTGAAAACAGATCATACTTCCTGGTTTCACTTCAAATATGAACATTCCAGATATGTGCAGAGAAACTGCAAAGAAGTCATGGCATGATGAGAGTCCAACGAACCATGAAGCAAGAGACAAAAATAAAAGCACGGTGGCACCTTTCAAACTAAGAAACGTAGCTCTGGGTGAGCTTTTGTAGGGTGCTATCCATTCCTTAAGATAAACCAAGAAGTGGATCGAAATCCATGAAACCTCGCACTGAATTTAGTGTGCTAGTCTGAAAGGTGCCACAATATTTCTGTTGATGTTGCAGAAACAGACCAACGCAGCTAATTCTCGGGGGGGGGGGGGGGGGAGAGGAATGAGGCAACAATAGTAATAATAATAATGTACCACCTCAAATTCCAAATGATCTTGGTCCCTGTCTTTCCACCACAATCTTTCCTGAACACCTCTCCTCTGCATTTTGAATTCCTACTCAGAATTATTAGAAAGGTGGTTTATTGCAGCAATCAAGTGTTTCCAAGAGAAAGGGATAGTATTATTATTATTATTAGTTTGATTTATATGCCGCATTTTTCCCAACAAGGGACCCAAAGTGGCTCATAACAGAGTAGCTGTACATAACCTTCAAGATGTCACAGAACTAACCCAATGTACTTGTGCGTTGATGAGAACCCACTCTGGTGGATGAGAGAAGTGGTTATCTGGGCTGCCAATCCACACGCGTACACAGGAGTGTACCAAGAAGACATCTGCATATGAGACGGCCCAAGGGCCACAAAACCCAAGGCGTTAACATAAAGTGGGTGGCACCTTAGTCTGGATAAAATGGTGGAAGAACAGAAATGGCAGCAGCATGGCAGCGCTGGCGCACTTTGAAGGGTGCGAACCAAGGAAGCAGGGCAAGGTCTGAAAGAGACAAGACAAAAATTCTGTCTATCCAAAAAACAAACAAACAAACAAAAACTTCTAAGCTAAACCATACATTTTTTAAATTTAAACAATAGCAGTAATACATAATTTGTGTTCCTGAGAGGAAGGCAATCTACAAATGAAATGGACAAAAAAGCACATTTGTGGGCCTATGCAGCCCAATCTCTAATTAACAGACAAATTCCACATGAGCATTCAAAAAAACTGAGTATTTCACATCAGAAAACTACTGAGAGCAAACGGTCAAGTCCAAGATCCTTTGCCAGCATCCTCACCAGGCTAGCCAGTGGCCTTAAGCAAAAATAGCAACAGCAACATAAGCTGAATGGATCGTGCAAAACCTTCAAGCAAAACAATGGAGAAATCGAACCGAGGGCCTCATTCTGTACTCCGTATATTAGAAAAACATGGAACACCTGCCCAACCATGAGAGGTATAAAGCAAGGGCCAGCTGAAAACTAGAGATGATAAAAACTGCAGACCCCCCACACACACACACACTTCAGAGCCTGAGGGTTTCCTTTCCTCCTCCTTCCCCCCCCCCCCCATTTCCTTCTACAGAATAATTATTTTCTAAAAGGAGATGGCTTCCTCTAGTTCTAACAGGGTTTAACTCCTTGGTTTCTCAAGAATGCCTGCCATACACTGCAGTGGACAATATGACTAGTGTTTCCATACATTGGTGTGCAAATAGATACAAACCAAAGAATCCAGCAGGATGTACCAACCATGAGCCTGCATCACTCTCATGTCGCCTCCAACTTCATGTTTCTTATACAGGAGTTACAAATGGCAAAATATTAACTCAAACAGGGTTGGGGTGATTCAAAAAGAATGGAGGAGCAGTGACACACTGTTTCATAGAAAAAGTGATGCAAACGTCCCCTTTTGAAGTCAGTCTAGATGTCACGAATTTAACAGAATATTTGGCCTGCTGTTTGCAGTTTGTAATGAAACAATGTATTTCAAACCAAATAAACATTTTCGTTCACAGACTATTAAAGCTATGAGAGGGCACCCCGTCTCTGAATAGGACAGAATAAAACTGAGATCAGAAGTATGACCGTGTAGCTCGGGAAGATAGGAGAAACACTAGGGTGAGCCAGTACAACGTTGCAAAGAATTCAACCTGGAAGGTCATCTCGACTGCCAGCCGTACTTGTCCTTGGACAGAAGTAGCAAAGCGAGTTTGCAGGGCAGATTACGAACACGAATGAGTCGCAAGCGCCAGTTTTATTACAAGACAAAGTACATTTCTAGCAGCTAACACTGCTAGAGAAACCAGAAAACATCCGTCCCAACTCCTACGTAGGACCACGCTGGCTTTACTCTCTGCACGTGGAGAGGGCAGACTTGCACAAGAGTGTGCAAATACTAACACACAAGAGGAGTCTTGCTGATGCACAACTAGCTCACCCACTTATGGAAGCCATAAGGGGCCAAAACAAAAGGACAGAGGCTTGAGGGGCTTTCCTCAAAACCTCTTCAGAGGACGTAAGGAATAAATGGATGGACGCTCCGGAGGGTGAACTACAGGGCTTGGTGAGAGTTTCTGTTATCCATACTTTCCAGAACTCTGCAATGTTTCTCCTCAAACACCTTCAAAGGTGATCAACTTTGATGCAAAGGCTCACTCCCAGAAGAAAAGAGTGCATGCATCTGATGAACAGCATGAATACATAAGAGCACAATGCACACACCCACACATGGAGCCATGAGTGAAAGGTACAGCTTGCTCAATTTAAGAACAGCTATTTAATCAACTTAACCCCTAAAAATACCACATAATCAAAGATGATCTGTCATGATAAATGGAACAGAAAGGCTGAATGCTTTCCTCTTGGCTATAGAAACAACCACATTAAAAAAAAACAATTCTAAGGATTAGTCATGGTATTTGTCAATACAGCCAAGTAATGAACATATCACACACGACAAAGTGATGTTAAATTTCATCCAGTTCCTTGTACCACCCCCCCACAAAGATACCCAAGTGCTTGTGTGCATCTGGAGATAACTGCAAATATTTACAGTCAATGTTCTGAACAGCAATGAACAAAAGTACTCAAACAATCAGGTCTCACATGGCAAAACCCCTGAAGCTCTGATGTTTAGATTCGGATGAACACCTTGCTTTAGGTGCCTTATATTTTGCAGTCACCCACAGTCAGTACTGAAGGGAATTGGCACAAGGTCTTTTTGATACAGATCACTTTTATCCATTAGCAGTGGAAGCACGACAGGGAAAAGAGGCTTCGAACAAAAATACTCCTGCTCACACCCCTCTGAAAGTGAGCTTCCTACACAAGAAGAGACTGGATAAAAATGAAAATCGGGAAAAGGCGTTGCATGTATTTAAAACAAATGAACAGATAAACAGCCAGTAACAAAAACAACCCACCCATGAGAAGAAAATACTACGGCTTTTATTAAACCTTTCGCTCAAACACAAACCCATGACAGGCTACTGATGCCTCCCTTGCCCCCACCCTGCCTGTGCTACGGCAGGTGTATTTGGGAAACAAGACATCAGATGGGGCCCTTGGGTCAGTAAACAAACTTCCCAGGCTAAAGGCCATTACAGCTCTCCATGCTCCCTCCCTCTCTCTGGCTGAATCTGTGAATCCTGCAGAATGCAGGAGCAGGGGAGGACAGGGGTATGACGCTGGTCCCCCCCCCCCCGACTCCGGCTCCCTCCCAAGAGGCACTGTTGCCTGTCACCATAAAATCAGGCCTTTGTTAGCATACAAACACCCCTGGCCACTGCGGACGACTGACTGACCATGGCTTGCCTTGCCTTTAGGAGTTGGGGAGGAGGCCTCCAGTCCTCAGAAGGAAAAAGCTTCTCACCCAACCCAGTCCTGGCCACCATCTTAGCTGGCAAAGGCCACTGTCACTTCTGTAGCCACTCTCATCAGGAGACCCCTCTCTCTCCCTGGCCAAAGGAGAAATCTGTTCCCAGCAGGCCAGAGCATCCTTTTGTCCTGCCAACTCTTATAGCCCAAGGAAAGGCCTCTGGCCTGTAACAGAAGGGGTGGGGTGGGGGCCTGAACATCCTGCCCTTACAGCAAGGACCACCCCCCCCCGCTCCCGGCCAGGCTAGGCCATCCTATGACAGATGCTTGTGGCTGTCTTGCCAAGGTTTACTCTTATCGGACCCAGGCGTGCTACAATCTCCTTTTCTCGACTGTCAAGAGGTGGGATGGGGTTCAAAACCTGAACAGACCCACAGAACACATCATATGCCACTGCCACACACACACACACGTCATTGCTGCTGCTGTTTTCTATTCAAATCAAAAACAGCAAGTATAACTGTTTAGCGTACTGCCAGCTATTAGACCACACTTCCTTTAAAAAGAAGAAGAGACCCCACAGTTCACCCACCCACCCTGATCCTTTCTCCCCCTCCACACACACATCCCTCACCAGCTCCAACCAATGCCTCCCAGCTTAAGAACAGTACAAAAGACATTAGCAGTCCAGGGTGCCACACCACCACCTCCCATTAAGGTGGGGGTGGAGGAGGGAAAGAAAAACAGCTAATATAACATCTCAGCCTCCAACTTTATCCTCTTGTTTTGTAAGCCAAGGCTGAGCAGTTGGCCTTCATGGAAAGGCAGGAGAGAAACGCAAGACAAATCACAGGCCAGCCCTCCCTAAAAAGCATCATGCGATTGGCTAGGAGTGTCCTGACCTCCTCTTGATCCCCAGGAAGGATGTGTTCCTCTTCCCACCCCCATGAAACCTCCCCTGCCAATAGGCCCCCCCTCCTGCGTTAAAGGTGAAGTGATCCAACCTTACACAAGAGGTGCCAGCCTCCCCCCCCTCTTAATCCAGGTCCTTCCCAGGACAGAATCCCACTCCCACATTATTCGAAAGAAAGATGACCCCTCTCACGTTCCCTAACAAAACCTGATTTCTCCCATTAGTGGGAGGGTGAGAGAGGAGAGTGTTGCAGCTGCTTAGTCACTACCCCCCCCCCACTTTCCTTCCCCCAATATATTTATCTGGCAAGAAACCACCACCACCACCACCCCGTGTTATTTCTGAAGAGCGATGAGGAAAACAAAAGCCCATACTCCCCATAAAAGACCCTTGCATGACACCCAATTGGGACAGTGACCTGGGGGGGGGGGAAGAGAAGGAAGTCACCTTGTGATCACTACTGCTTTCCCCCTCCCATACATACATTGGTGCCACCCCATATGGAACCCATCCCCACCCCGTGTTATTTTTGAAAAGGGGAGGGGCCTAATAAGCCCCTCCCACCAAGGGATCCCACCTACCCCCACCATTTAAGGCGCACGTTGTGTAGGTTGAGTTTTGTGGGGTGAGGGGCGGAAGGGGGCATTTCACTGCCTCTTTACCCCTCCTGCTCCCCCAAGGACTCCCCTCTCCCTACCTGAAAGGGGGGGGAGAGAGGGGAGAACCCCCCTCCCCACGGGACGCCCAAGCCACGCCCCCCAAAGGTGGTTCCCCCAAAGGGGCGGCCAGGAGGGGGGGAGGAGAGGGGCCCCTCCCTCCCTCCCTCTTTTCCCAGTTGGGCGTGTGGAAGGGGGAAGCAGGGGCGTTGTTGTCACCCTCCGCACCCCCACCCCCAAACAACCCGGTCAAAAGGCTTCACGAAGGGGGGGGGAGGGAAGGGGAAGGAAGGAGGGGGAGCCGCTTAACCCTTTCCCCGCCGGGGCCCAAAGCATCGCCTGCCTTCCTCTCCTTGTCCTCTTCCTCCCTCCCTCCTTCACTCACCCTCCTCCTCCTCTTCTTCTTCCTCCTCCTCCTTCTCCCCCGGTGCCGTTTCTCCTGCCGGGGCGGCTCCCCCAGGCCTCCTCCTCCTCCTCCTCCTCCTCGCCTCCTTCTCCTCCCAGAGCCTCAGCCAAGCGCCGGGCCTTTCCCTGCCTGCCCGTCCGCCCGTCCGCCGGCTGGGAAGGCTGCGGTGGGGCGGGAGCGGCTCTGAGGGAAAGTCGGGGGCGGGCAGGCCGAGGGCCGCGGCGGGCGGGGTCGTCCCTCAGTCGACGACACCCCCTCCCGGGCTCCTTCTTCTTCCTCCTCCTCCTCCGGGGCTTTCTTTCCCCTCAGCGTCGGCCGCTCCGCCTGCCTTTCCGCCTCCCCCTTCTTCTTCGCCGCCGCCTCAGATTCTCGTCAGCCGCCTCCGCCCGCCCTTCCTCCTCCTCCTCCTCCTCCTCCCCCGCCGCCCACCGCGCGCCCCTTCTCGCGAGACTAGAGGGAGCCCGAGGAGCGTCGCTCGCGCTTGATTGACAGGCGGGAGGGGCGGGGCCTAGGGGCGCGCCTGAGAGAATAACACACGCCGCTCGCCCCCTTCGCGCAACGGCGGCGTCGGCCGCCCTTGCTTCGCGCCTGCGCCCCGGAGGCGAGGTCGTCTCGGGTGCGGAGGAGGAGCCTACGGGAAGGGTCCGCCTTTAAGCCCCGCCCCTCGTTCGCCTCGCGCGGCCTTCCTCCATTCTGCGCAGGCGCTGTACAGAGTGAGAGCGTGTGAGGGGAAAAAAAAAAAAATCGGCGCTCGCCAGGGAGCGCATGCGCGCCTGAAACGCTGTGGGAGGATAATTTGGGGAGAGTGGGATGTGCCAAAGGAAGGGAAGAGGCGGGGGGAGACAAATGGAGTGTACCAAAGAAGGGAAAGGGAGGAGGAGAAGGGAAGCGTACAAAGTGGGGAAAGGACAGTGAAGTAGACCAAGGGGAGCCTATTATGGGGGAGGAGGAGTGTACTAAAGTTTGATATTTTTTGGGGGGGGGAGAGAGTGGAATGTACCAAGGAAAGGAAGTCACAGGTAACAGAGAAGGGGCAGTGGGGTGGACCAAAGGCGCAGTGGGTGGGGAGTAAGCGTGGGTTGTACCAAGGAGACTAGATAATGGGGGGAAAGGAAAGTTTGCAAATAGGGCAGTGAAAAGGAAGATACCAATCAGGGGACCACAGGGGGTGCACAGGACTGGAGTGTACCAAGGTGATAGGAGGGGGTGCAGGAGAGGGGTTCCCCCTTCACGGGAGGAGGGTGGGGTTTTCTTTTCCACCTCCCCCCTCAGACCAAACCGGAAGGTTACCCAACCCCCACCCCCAGAAAGTCACTGACAGTTTGCAAAAAAAAATATGTAACTTAGAGCTTGTTGGGGGATTCTGGGAGTTGTTGTCCAAATTTGGACTCTAAATTGCATTTTTTTTTTTGCAAACTATATATAAGATTGGTTGTTGTAGGTTTTTCAGGCTGTCTGGCCGTGTTCTTGATATAAATAAGATTCCCAAGCTTTTGTGATGAACTCTTTGAGTTAATTCCCCTCCAAGGAGATTTCACCACAGGAAGTTTATTTTCACCCTCTGGTTGGACTCCAGGCTCCCCTGAGATTCTAGTCCTCATTATTTCCCCCTCAAAGTCTGCCTTTGAACCCGGTGCCTCCCAGCCCTATAAGGCTTTCGGGAAGGAAAGAGTCTCTAGGTTTCCTGAAAAGAAGGAAAAATGCACCATCGCCACCCCCCAGTTGTTATTCTGGTGCTTGCTAATCTTCAGGAAAGCCCTGAGTTAAATGTTAATTATGCAACAGAGCAGCCTGGATTAGCCCGGGCTCTCTGGAAACCCGTGACTTGCTTCAATCCGGGGAGACTGAGCAGCCAGGGCACTGCTGTCGGCCCTTCACAACCAAATACTGAATGCGGTGCCCCTTGGCAGGGCCCATTGGGGATCACTGCCTTTAGAAAGAAGAATGCGGGTGCCATTCTGAGTGGTTTGCTTGATGGCTCCGTCTATCTATCTGTTTACTCTGAGAGATGATCGAGATAGAAGTGCCACCCTCCGGGCACTTACTTTGGACTCCAGTTCCCCATGTTCTTCTCTCCTGGCCACGCTGGCTGGAAATGGATGGGAGTTGTTGTCCAACAGCCTTTGAAACAGTGCATTTTGCCCATTGAGAAAAGCACTCCGTGTAATTTATGAATCAATGAGAAAGAAGTGACATGATCACTGCTTCTGACACAGCACAAGAGGGAAGAGGGAAGAGGAGGGTAGAGGAAAACGAAAACATCTGATACATGAGTTCTTTGTGTAACAAGCCTCATCAGTATATCTGTGAAGATTCTCACTCCTCCGGGTGAGGTTATCTGGAAGCTGAGTTGTGGCCACTGGACTTCTTTCTTGTTAGGTTGAAGCATGTCACCTCTCATCCAAGCCACTTCTTCGGTCTTTGCCCATGTCTGAGAGGCAGCATAGTGATGATAGTGCCGTATTAAATGTTAGGAGATCAGGGTTCAAGCGCCTCCCTTGACCCGAAGCCATGAAACTCACTGGTCATCTCCCCTTCTCTCCCATGCCGGGTTTATGCGGAAGCTCCGTAAGCAGCAGCTTGGATCCTCCAAAAGCCCATAAAAATCAAGCTATATTTAAAGACAAAATATTGTTGAAATAAAAACATGTTTATTGGATGGAGTGGTGTTTGGGGGCCTTTCAGAGTTGACCATTGTTGGTGGCCCTTCTCGTGGTTTAAGCCAGCCAAGATGATCCATACGATGGTCTGCCTGATTACTGTGTTGAGAATGGGAAAGCGGGAGGAGGATGACGGGGGGGGGGGGGGGAGGGCTTATCTGAGATATGAAGTTCAAGGAGGGGTTGGAACAGGACAAAAGGCCCGGTCAAACCCAGCCTAAATGCTCCCTAGAGGCTAAAGGGATACAACTGGGGCTATGAAAAGGCAAGCCTCACTAGACAAGAAAAGACAAGGGCGGGGAGACATTGGAAGGCAGTAGAAGAGGAAGGCTGAATATGAGACGGACGGATTCGGTAAAGGAAGCCCCAGCCTTGTTTTTGCAAGAGCCAGGTGGGGATTTTAACAACAGGGTCTCTGGGACGGTCATTCGCTCATCAAGTCGACGTTAGTCGGAATTGGCTTCGTCTCAAGCAGGCCTACCTCGAAGGGCAAGTGTGAGAGTAAAAGTAGGTGAGGAGGACAGTGATGGATGAGGCCTGTGGGTGGGAGTTTATAGGGAGCTTCCTTTGGAAAGCAGGGCCCCCTGCCGAGTTCTCCGTGGGGCAGCACAGCCAGACTCAAGCGCTTCCTTTCCCCCCCCCACGCCTTCTCCCCGGTCCCCCCAGTTTTGTGGGGGCTGTGCCTCCCTCCCTCCCTCCCTCCCTCCCTCTGTTCAGCCCTGCTTGCGTTGGGGAGCATCTCTCCTGGAAGGAAGGAGAGCCAGCTTTTCAGCCAGCCAGCTGCATCCTGGAACGCTTTTCCCTCCTGCTCCTCCTGCTGCTGCTGCAGCAAAATGACTCACCCGGGGAGGGTGCGGATCGTGGCGCTGCTGCTGTTGTTCTCCGCTGGGCTGACCTTACAGAAATTGCAGCAGCCCAGTTTTTCTCTCTTTTTTATGGGGGGGGGGGGGAGAACATGGCAAGGGCCTGGCGCCCAGCAGGCCCTGCTTGTCCGATCCTCGTGGCCTTTGCATCTTTCGAAACAAACCTGCCTGCCTTCTGGAAAGCTTGGACCCTGCAACCCATGCCCGGAAAAAGAGATTTCTGGTTCTGGTTCCCTTGAGAGTTGTATGTTTTTAAAAAAATATCCCCCCCACCCCAATGCAGGGGGAAAAATGGGCGTTTTTTGCCCCAGATGCTGACAAGGGCTCTTGGTCTGGATTTTAAAATCCACCCCCCCCCCCCCACGCTGTGTCATGCATTGGAGAAGACACTCTGTCTCTTCCCCCCCCCCCTTGGTGTTGTGAGAACTGGCTGGCTTCAGAGGAGAGGATGACGCATGCGAATTGCAAGCCCGGAGGGGGCTGTGCCCACAGGATTGGGCCCCAAAGGGAGACCCACCTGAGAAACAAAGAGAGAGGAGGAACCAGGGGTCCCTCCTTGAGCTGGGGGTCGGGGGGGGGGGGAGAGAAGGACGAGATTGGCACGAAATGGACCGGGTGACTTTAGGTCCGGATGGGCTTTCTCGGTCTGTCCTACCTCAAAGGGTGGTCGTGAGGAGGGGGGGAGGGGGGCCATACATTGCACTTTGGAGGCACCTTGGTGCTTAAAGTGGGAAATAAATATGCAATAAACAAAGAGGGAGGAACTTGATCATCTGAGATCGGGGAGAGCTGCCGATGGTTAGAAATCATCCCAGGCATGGGTAAAATCTGCACAGTAAACACACCCACCCACACCACCCTAAATTATCCGGGTTGGTGTGCAGACATACCCCATCGTTGGCTGTGGCAGAGGCTCGACCACCGCCTTGGGGCACTTCAGATCGGGATGGATGACACCTCCCATCGTCCACAGACATGCAGACGAAAGGATTTGGATGGCAGCCAGGTGTGTGTGTTTCTGTGTGTGTGTCTGGGGGGGGGGAAGCGTTTTTGCCTTGGGTTCCCTCCTCCGGCCCCCCTCCAGGCTCTCCCAGCTGCCCCTCCCGGCCAGCCAAGGATTCACTCCCCCCCCCCCCCGACTTCCACTCCATCCCTCCCTCGGGGCTACCTGGTTTCCTATTGGCTCGGGGCTCCTGTGCCCACCAGCCAGGCCGGTCCCTCGTTTCCTAGAGAACAAGAAGCCCGAGGAAACCAAGAGAGCGGCTGAGACAGATGGGCATAGAAACGAGAACGGGAGGCTAAGAAACCTCTTGCTTGCTTGGTTGCTTTCTTCCCTTCCCAGTGGGAGGGGGTTCCACAGGCTGCAAGAACAGGTGGAGGCCCGATGTGGCCCACAGCTGCAACAAAGCGCTGGAACGGGCTGCATTGAATCTTGGCTTTTTCAATAATAATAATAATAATAATAATAAACATTGTGACTAAGACAGGTACTGCGAAGTGCGGGGGCTGCCCATGAAGACTGGGCAAAAAAGGGGATGGGGGGCAAAACCTCGCAGCCTTGTGTGGCCCAGGGGGACCGAGACGGATTCTGCCTCGCCCGGCCCAACCATCCAACGGGCCGCAGAGGCCCCTGACCTGCTTCCCACCAGATGTATTATGGGATGTCCAGATCTGCTCCAGCCCCCGAAAAGCTTCGCCTGCCAATTCTCGCATCCCAAGCCCCCCCTCCCCTTTCAAGCACAACCCAAGCTCTAAAGCGGAGCCGGCCATCATCTCCCCCCTCCTTCCAAACAGGGAGGACACTTAAGGCTTCTCATTCACCGTCCTTGACATATTCGTTGAGGACGTTTCCATCTAAAGGTGGCCATGAAGCACGGTCAGCAAAGAGGAACCTCCACCTCTAGGAGAAGTCTATCTCAACATTTTTGCCAGCCAGAAGCTTTTGACTTTCTCAGTGTTTAGCTGCTGTCGTTGGGGTGATGGAGGTGGCGATGTTCTTGGTGAATTAATTAAGGATTAATTAAGGCACTTCTCTCCCTCCCCCGCATCCCTTCCACCCATAAATGCACGGGATACTGCAACAGGCCAGAGCAAAGCTTGTAAACGCTGATTTCCTGGAAATAACTCCCAGAATCCCCCAGCCAGTATCGCCACTGGCCCTGCTGGCTTCTGGGGGTTCTGGGAGTTGTAGTCCAAGTCAGGGGAAGGAGGGTTTCCATATGAGGACCCGACCAAAGTTTGCTGGGACTCAGGATGGATGTGGACCACTGTGCGACTGTGCCCTCCAGTGGTAAAACTAGGAACTGCACATCTTCACTGCTCTGGTATGGGTGTTTCTCTGCTGCCATTTGGCTGTGGGAAGAACTCAGAAAAGTTACTTTTTTCAACTACAAAGCAAGGAAAGCAATCTTTGCTTTAAAAAAAGGGGGGAGGGAGTGAACAGAGCTGGGATAACATCAGCAGACTAAGAGCAAAGCTTGGGGGGAACTACAAGTCCCAAAATCCCCAGACAACATGCTGGGAATTGTTGTTTAACATTAATTTTTCAAAGCTGCCAGTTAGATCATTCACGGGCGTGAACCTGGGGTGTGCTAGGCCATGATGTGCCAACCCTGGATGTGGTCAATGCAAGCTGTGGGTGGAGTTTACACCCCACCCCCTATTTTGGCTTCTCTCCCCCTCTCTGATTGCTGGAGGGCGGGGGGGGGGGGGTTCTGATGCCTCAGGCGCCAAAATGTCTTGGGACAGCTCCGTGAGTTTTAAGAGTCTTCATGTATATTTGCACTACCGGTACATTTAAGACTTAGAGCCACAGGCTCCGGGAAGCGGTTTGTTCAAATGTTGAATGAAATCTTCCAGAAGCCCCAACTGTTGACTGGGGATTTTGGGAGCTGTAGTCCTTCCCAGCCTGACCAAGCTTCCTTGCAGGGTTGTGGTGAAGAGAAGGGGAACAGGCACGTATTCTGCCTGGACTAGGTCAGAGCAGAAGGACAATGCATGTGGCAAATGAATGAATACATACACAGAGATGACATAATTGAGTCAAGAAATGGAGAGTTCTGGGATTTGGAGTCTAGAAAACCTGAAGGGCACATCCCAGTCCCTCTCAGTTTGATCTACTTTACAGGGTTGTTGTGTGTAGATCATGCAGAGGGGGAAAAGAGAGACCTTGAGCTCACTGGACAGACAGTGGGAGGCAAATTTCACTGTTAAACAGCTCAATAATACATCAGAAAGAACAACTGTAATGAACCTCCAGGGCAGTCCCATCATGCTTCCTCCAGGGAAACGTGCGCCGGATCGCAGCCATCTGGGGCCTCCCAGTGTGACAAGATTGCTGTCAAGAGCCTGAAAAAAATGTCTTCATGCTTTTGCAAACGTGGCTAAGAATAGCTTGCAGGTCAAGCGGGGTCATAAGGTAAGAACCGCCTCGGCTGGGGAGGAATGAACAGCGGCTTGGCCACCATCAGTCACGGACCTGGCCTTGCCGGCCGGCATCCCTTCCAGATTTCAGATGGTTTGGGGATGGCGGGTTCCCAAATTCCACCGGTTTCCCCAAGCCAGGGAGGGCCACTCCACCTCTCCTGCTCATGAGGCCTGCCTCCGGGGTCTACCCATAGCCTGCATTTGGGTAAAACCAAAGAACACAAAACCCCAGCAGCGTAAAGGGTGGTTAAATCTCTGGGGTCTGCTTACAAGGGAAGCCAAACCCACCTCTGTGCTGTGGTCTCCCCCGGAACGCCTGGCCACTGGAAGACATTGCAAGGCAGGTGGGAAAACAGGGTCCCCTGCCCGTGTGCCTGCTTCCGTGTCATTGGTTTGGGGGTGACCTGGAGGGGAGGATAAAATAGGGGTGTGTGGGTGGGTGTAGATAGATGCTTGGATTCATACTAGCCATTTTCTTACAGACCAACCCTCTGGACAATATTATTATAAATAAAGCTTTTGCGATGTGGTATTCTCCATCTACTCTACTATGTTTTCAAATATTTATTTTTATACATTATAGGGGATTCTGGAAGAGACAGGCCCAAAAACGAATGTTCTGGGTGAAAAGCTGTGGCTCCTAACAGGCCTTTTCTCCTTTCTCTTGTCCAGCTCTTCCCGTCTAGTTCAAGGCCAGGCAAAGCAACGGCTCCTCTGGGTGCTGTTGGACTACAGCTCCCATCATCCTTTGAGTCAGGCCACACACTGGTCAGGACTGATGGAGGAGCCGTGGCCCAACCACATCTGGAGACCGTGCACTGACAGCCGCTAATGTGACCCACCTCCTGGTCTTTTGGACTACAAGTCCCATCATCCCTTATATAGATGGGAATTGTCGTTCACCAGCCCCAGGCTGGGGGGAGAAAACATCCTCCTTCTGCAGATCTGCTACATTTGTTGGTGTTCTTTGCCTTCCTTCCGATTTATGAATCTCTCAGCCTCTTTCATCCTTCCCCTGAAAATGCATTGGTCTAGATTAGAATCTAGATAATAATTCCAGATATTTTTTTGGGGGGTGGTCTGAGAAAAGTTACTATTTCAGTCCAGAGCCACTCCCCAAATTCTGGAGGCGATAGCCCTCCTCCCCTCAAAAAAGTTACTTTCCCTAGATGACTTCCTAATACTTCCGGCAACAATGTATACTATGGGTGAGGCTGAGAGAGGGCGGAGGGACGGTGGCCGGGTGCGTGTTTGTTTCCAGAGCGTGGCCGTTTCCACTTGGTGGACTACATATCCCAGTATTCCCTGGTGTGGCTCTCCTAAGGATTCTGGGAATTTCAGAAGTCCCCCTCTCTCTCTCTTTTCCCGTCCCCGCCCCCCCCCCCCCGGGCAATAAAGAGACCCATTTCTCCAAGCTCTGCTGGCGCCTCGGAAAACGCTGCCAGCAAGGGGCGCGGGTCAGCCTAGAGAGCCTCGCGGTCTCCCATCCCTGCGCCTCCTTCCCCAAGGTCTCGGGGCGGGCGCGGAGGCGGGCCACGTGTCTTCCCGGAAACCGCGTCCCTCTTCCTCCTCCCCGGTAGTGAAGTCATGCCTTGGATTTAGGCAGCAGCCCAGAGCCGCCCCGTCCCTGGGCTGGGGGGGGGGGGGGGCGAGCACGACACCAGTGGATCGCTCCCCTCCCCACGCCCGGGAGAAATCTTGTGTCGACGTTGGGCAGATGGGGGGGGGGGGATTCCTGTTTCCTCCTCCCCTCTTTTTTTTTTACTATTAAAAAAAAACAACCCACCATCCCCAAGGTTTGAAACTGGGGAGGGAGGTCTGCGCTTTCTCCTCCGCGCAAATGGCGCGCGGCTTGATCCTGTCTCTGCCCCCTCCCCGGCAGAGGGTGAACCAAAAGAAAAGGAGGGGGAAAAATAATGATGATGCTAGACTAGAGGACTCTCACGCCACTCAAAACACCCTCTTCCTTCTCTCTCTCTCTCTCTGGCTGGCTGGTCCTGCTGTTTGTTATATTCTTCAGGATCATTCTTAGTCGTGATTCACAGCAGGATAAAGAAGCAAAACCACGTGAAACGGAGGCTTGCGATCCACGGAAGCGCACGTGGGAATAATTCGGGGAATCTCAAGGAAGCTACACAACTGTCGCTTCCCCCTCCCCTCGAAAGTCATACAATAATAATAAAAGGAATAATCACAACAGTAATGTTAGTATACATTTAGCAGGAAAAATTCCCCCTCCCGGTTTCCCCCCTTCCCCAATTTTGCCGGGGGGGGGGATTCTGGGAAGCGTCGTCCAAAACGGCGTGCCGGGTAGGGGAGCCTGGGCTTTGTAGTCCACGTCCGCTTCCTCGGGAGTCAAGGCTTGCGCGGGCGAGCTCGCCGTCCCGGCTTGCGATCCCGCGACCTCACGGGCACTGCCTTGCGCCAGATCCACGGCGCGCGCGAGTCAGCAAGGAGGGAGGCCGGCAGGGAGGGATTGGGGCGCCTGGTTTCTCCCCGACTCGGGACGACAACTCCCATCATCCTCGGCCACGACGGTCCCGGGGAAGATTGGGAGCTGCCGTCCGGCCCCGCACCAGCCGGCCCCCCGCGGGCAGCGCCGGGACGGAACCGTCTCCTCGAGCCTCCTTAGGATCGCGGGGCGCCGGGAGACCCTTCCTCGGGATGGCCGTGCGCGCCCGGCGGAGCCCCGAAGGCGGGTGGAGGGCCGGCCCGGCCTGGCCCGGCCCGGCCCCGTCCGCTCCCAGCTTTCCACGTCTCCTTTCTGGGGTGGAGGGGAAGGGGGACTGGGAAGCGCGGGCCCGCGCCCGAGCGCGCCCTCGCGGGTCCGCGCGTGAAGGCGCCGGGTCCTCCTCGCTTTTCTTTTGAATTGGTTGGCCAAGCCGGGAGGAGGGAGGGGGGGCTCCCCGGCCCCTTCCAGCCCCGGGCCGGCGGGGAGGGCAGCGGGGCCGGCGTCGGATCGGCGGGAGGGGGGGGGTGAGCAGCCAGGAAGGAAGGAAGCCCGGAGGGGGGGCGGCGGCGGCGGCCCGAGACTCGGGGGGGCGGGCGGGTAGGGCCCAAGGCCAGGAGGCGAGCAGGCGGCGAACGGGGAGAGGGGGGGGGGAGCGCGCGCGCGCCTGGCGCGGAGGCGGAGCGCCAGTCGCTGGGAAGCGTCGTGATTGCAGGAGGCGAGCTGTCCGTCTTGCCGGGCTCGCCTTGCCTCCCCCACCCCACCCCACCCCACCCCCGGTCTCCAGGCGGGTTGGCTGGCTGGCTGGCTGGCTGGCTGGTGCGCGCCCCGTCCCCCGCTGGGTCTTTGCCTGGGCCGAGAGCGTGCGCGTCCGGGAAAAGCCAGGCAGGCAGGCAGGAGCAGGGGAGCCAGCCACCGCAAGGCAGGCGCACAAACACACACACACACAGAGGAGGGGGGAAGATCGCCGCCTCCTCCTTCTTCCCCCCCCCCCCTCCTTTGGTGCACCGAGGAAGGATCGGAGGAAGAGGAGCAGCCGAAGAAGGCCAGCGGGCGTTGGAGAGGAAAGGATCCGGGGCCCGGGCAGGAGGAGGAGGAGGAGAGGAAGGGGCCGCCGCCGGCGCTGTCTCCGAGGGCCGTGGCTTTTCAATGGAGGAGCACCCCGGGCAGCAGCCGCACCACCAGCAGCAGCAGCAGCAGCAACCGCCGCCGCCGCCGCCGCCCCACCACCAGCCGCCTTCCTCTTCCTCGTCTCCTGGCCAGCCGCCCCAGCACCATCATCATCACCACCACCACCATCACTACTACTACTACAACCACAACCGCCACCAGCACCACCAGCAGTACCTGGGCGAAGGCGGCGGCGGCAAGGCCCAGCACCCGCACAGCCCGGCGCCCCAGCAGCCGCCCAAAGGGCCCCTCCAAGCCCTGAAACATGAGCCCAAGCACGGAGGAGGAGGAGGAGGAGGAGGAGGAGGCGGCCTCCCACCGCAACAGGAAGCGCCCAGGAAGAAAGCAGGTCGGCGCTCGGGATGGGGGGCAAAGGCGCGCGCAAAAACGCCCGGGGCGCACGGCGGAGGGGTCGGGGCGCGGGTGGGGAGGGAAGATTGTGGTTTTAGGGGGCTGGGATCGGGACCGGAGGGGGGGCTGGGCAAGAAGGGATCGGGCCCCAGGGCTGGGCCACCCTCCCTCCCTCTCTCTCCCCCCCCCCGCAGCCCAGGGCGATCCAGAAGTGGGGGGGGGGAGGAGAGGATGTTGGGCGCTGGCAAGGCGCAGGCCGAGGGCGCGCCAGGGGGATCCGGAAGGTACCCCAGGTGGCATGGGGGAGGGCGGCTGAAAAAAGTGGGGGGGGCCCGATGAGTGGGGAAGAGGAAGGAAGGAAGCGGGCGCCTCCGGTGGGGGCGGATCTCGCTTGGGCCGCCCCAGGCCTGGACCCAGGAAGGCGAGATTGGGGGGGGGGGGCTGGCCTTTCCTTGCGCGGGGCTTGGAAGGGGGCGACCCTTTCCCCTCCGGGGTGCGGGAAAGGAGGGGGAAGAGTTGGCAAAGAGGGCCCATTTGGGGGGGAAGGAGTGAAATTGGGCAAGTGGGGGGGGGGGTTGGGGACTCCCAAGGCGCAAGGTCTTTATTTTTCCGAGGTTTTTTTTTGTGGGGGGGGGGGGTTTCTGGGGACTCCCCACCTGTTTGCATGGAGTCCCGCAGGCTCATTATTTTTGGCCTGGGGTCCCCCGCGCCCGCCCGCCCGCCCCAAATAGGGGGCCCAGGCTTTTCTTTCCCGGGCGGGCAGGATCCAGAACAAAACCAGGGCTGGCTGGAGGGGCCCCGCTTGTCACCGCCTCCCCATTTGGGGAATTGGGGGGGTGTCCGGGGGTCCCCAAGGCTTGGGCTCCAGAGCCAACCCAGGACACGTGTATATAGGGGACAGGGAGGAGGAGAGAGAGAGACAGGGGTGTTTTTTTTCCCCGTTCCGCCACCCCACCCTGCCCCAATCGACGTGGGCCCAACCGCCGTGACCTTCCCGGCCTCCACGGAGGCTTGGGCGGGGCTCCTCCCTACGCGAGGCCGGGGCTTGAGGCCTACCGGGAGGCCGGGCCTCCGCCGCCGCCGCCGCCTTCCTTCCTGCCTTCCTTCCTCCCTCCTCCGGCCTCGGCTGGAAGCTTCTCCGGGGCCGCCGCCATGTTGGGCGGGAGGCGAAGCGGGGCCGCCGCCGCCGGGCCCGGGGCCTACCTCGGCCCGCCAACGCCCCGGCCTGGCCTGGCCGAGCCTGCCCCCCCCCCCGGGCGGCTTCCCTTCCAGGCCTGGCGGGGGTGGGAATTTCTCCCCTTTGGGAGTCAGGCCTGGTGTTTCGGGGGGGGGGAGGGAGAGAGGCTCCTATTTTGGGGGTGGGTGGGAAATGGGGCATCTTTGGGGGTCCCTTCTTTGGCTTCTCTGCCTGACCCCCAGCAGGGTAAAATTGGGGTGCAGGTTTGGTCGGGGGAGGAAGGGGCTGAACGTGGGGCTTAAAGGGGAGAGAGGGTTCTCTCTAGGTATATTTGGGGTCTCTTGCAGGGCTTTAGGGGTTCTTTTTGTGACCTCCCCCTCCATGGGGTAAAATGGGGCTTTTTCTCTCCCCCCATGGGTTTGCTTCCCCCCAGCCCCACCCGCTTCTATAGGGTTATCTTCCCCACTGAGTTATTGGGGGCTTCTTTCCTTTCTGTGGGGCTGTTTGGCGTTTGTCCCTCTTCTATGCCCCCACAAAGGCTGATACAGGCATCTTTTAGGTCCCCTTCAGGCTGCTTTGAGGTTCTTTCCTCCCCTTTTTCACTTGAGATGGTTCTTTTCCTCTGGCCGGGGGGGGGGGGGGTCGGTTAAGGTTTATTCTGCCACTCCATGGGATTTCTTCCACCTATGGGGTAGCTCCCCTTGTCCATAGGCTCCCACCCTCCTCCTGGGTAGGAGACCGAGCAACCCTTGGGGGGGGGGGGTTAAGAGACAGAGCAGAGTAACAGATAGAAGCCGTTACTTCAGCTACTTACCTGCATGCATTGTATTTATATCCCACTTTTCTTTCGTTGGGGTCAAAGTGACAAGTAAAGTTGTTCTTCCCCGTCCCCGTCCCCCACTTTTGCCCTTGCAACCACACCCCTGACAGGTAGTCCGGGCCAAGAGAAAGGCAGGAAGCCTGCCCACACTGGGACCAAGGGGGCCTTTCTTTGAACCCAGGTCTCCCTTGTCCTACACCGTGGGTCTTCACTCAGTTGTAACTATTAGTTGCTCTTGTTATTTTTGTCTAGTCCGTTCTCGGTTGTGCGTGTGTGCGTCCCTCCAAAATTTTGTGAGTAGGTAGATTGAGAGGAAACGGCTGCCCCAGAATCACCATCTTCATGGTTGAGATGTTGGACAGACTCACACTCTGTACTTCCCAGGATTTTCCCTATTATTTAGCGCGTCCCACCCCCCAGCTTTATTCAAGGTGCTATAAACGTACACAAACAGCTCTCCCTTCCTGTTTTTCACCCACTCCCCAGTTTAGCTCCCAGAAGATTGGATGGACCCAGTAGACTCAATTTGAGGGTATGTTTAGGACCCTTTTGAAAGATATTGGGTTCTATCAGGGGGATCCCAGCTAGAAGTGGGCGACGAGCGTGGTCTAATGCGTGGGTCTGTTCCTCGCACCATTTCTCTGACCTGGTGCTTTTGAGGCTGCCGGATTACAATTCCCATCGCCCCCGGTGGACATGACCTTGGATGCCAGTGGGGTGAGACGGGAACTGGAGCACAGTGCCTCTGGAGGATGCCAGGCTGGGAAAGTCTATTTTGGAGAGAGCCCTGATACTCTGTTGATTTGGTAACAGGCGTGTGTGTGGGGAGACCACCTTGAAGCGCTAATTGCCTTAATGAGCAGAAACACAAGACTAGATGAAGCCAGGTTTTGACCTGGTTAGAGCAAATAACTTCCTCCGATCACCCCAGACGTATTGTTTTTGCCTTTTCTGAGGATGGAGCCACTTCTCCGAAGGATTTCTGTATAATTTACAGAGAATGCTTTAAAACCATCCCCGTTGTGATGTGGCTCCTCTTTCCTCAGATTTAAAAATGCAGGTTGCGAGCGTGGAGCATTTCTTATTAAAGATGAAGTGGGCGGCTGGGTCGTGGGTGACCTACTTGTCTGCCCCATAAATTAGTGGGAAAAAGAGAGACAGAGAAAGAAAGAGTATGGAAAAATAAAAGTATAAATCTCCCCTTCCTCAACTTGTTCTTCGGTAGAACCGTTTTTATACGCAGGGGAAACACATTTTTGAGGGGGGTGGAAATGACCATCTATCAAAACTCAAGCAGGGTTACCAAGCCAGAGATGGCCCCTCGGTGGCTGAGCTCCGATTTGACCTTGCAGATTTGCAGAGGGGAAATTCCCACGTTTCTCCCACCCCACCCCCCGTTTGGTTTGCACGTGCAAGGCTCCAGAAGTGGCCCCAGCAGAGCCACACGTGCGGCTCGGCTTTGGATCCTCTTGTGTTGGTGTTTTACCCGCCGGGCTCCGAGGTTGGATCCGCAATCTCTCGCTCCGTTCTCGGTGGTCACCGTTAGCGGTTTGCTTTTCTTGGCACAGAGAGCCAGGAGGTGACTCTGCATGGCGCGTTTAGCATGCCTGTCTGTCCAAACTCCCTTGGCCTCAGTTTCCCACACAGAAAAGATGTTCCGCTTCGCACTGCATCCGAGTCGGGAAGTTCTCCTTTGTCACTCTTTTAATTCACCTTCTAGAGTATTCTGCATGGATTAGGGAGATGCCTCCAGGTAGGGGACAGGAAGGTGCCTCATCTTCCAATTGCCGCAAGCCGCACGCACCTTGTGAGCCGCTTGTGGTCCTTTTCATGCTTACGGGGTTGAGTGGGCGACCCTGATCCGTTGTGTCAAAAAGGGCAGGTGTTGGGAGTGCTCTCCTCTGCCTTCTCCTGCTTTTGCGATGTGAGCCTCTGTGCTTGCCCGGATCCTTGGGAATTGGCCCCAAGACTGGCTCTTGGAGGTGAGGGACGGAGGGGGAGGGGGTCTCCGATCCTAGCGCATGGACCACCTTTTTTGTGAGCCATTGCTGCTTCACAAAGCCTTGAGTTAAAACCGGGTCCGTCCAGAGCCTGCAACTGTGTTCCACCTATACTGTTCTGGCTGGCCACCTCTTGCAGGTTGACTTCACAAACTCACCGTCACGGAGATTAAACGTGGCATTTTCTGTTTGCCGGGGGTGGGGGAGAGAAAAGCGTTTCTGTGGCTGGGCCAAAAACCCTGACCCAGGAGGGTCACAGTTGCAACCCTGTGATATCAAGCTCTAAAGAAACTTGACCAATACATAGAAAACAGGCATCCTTTCTGGGGTGACCTTGATGCTTTGGCTGTTTTGTGTTTTTAGTTTTAATACCAGAGGAGAAAGATCCTTTGCTCCTTCATTTGGTGAGGACCTCCCTCAGCCTTTTGGGTTTTCCCCCAAATCTTTGCATTTTAAATTGTTCTGGAAAAATATTCCAGCACGATCTGATTTAACTTACTTATTTGACTTAATGCGTGTCAAACAGAACTTTGTAAATTCCTCACAGCCTGTTCAGATTTGAATTACGTTGAGTGGGACACGTTGAGCGCAGCTAAAGCCTGATTTTCAGACAAGTATGAAGCTGTAGGGTGAAGATATTTGGGTTAAAAGTTGTTGTCTCTGAAAGTTTTTTTCTACCTGTCTCCTTCTGGAAGAATCTTAGGTTTCTTCCACTTCCGCGATGGGGTGTGGAGAGGCTTCCGTTTTTTTGCCCCCACCTGTATCTTTGATTGCTCAGGTCAGATCTGAGCTATGTTGGACACCGATTCTTTCTCATTTGTAACCGAAAAATCAAGGGTTGGTTCCAACATCAGGAGCTCTGTTGAATCCACGGTATGTCCGTGAGTTTTGATGTGTCCTCCTTGATTTAGTGGTGGGGCCCGCTCTGATGGAGACAGAATTAGGGCCACTAAGTTTTGGGCAAATTTCTTTGGAGAAATGGGCAATTTTAATCAGAAGCACTAGAAAAAGTTTTGGAAATTTGTCCCTGGGTAATTTTTTGGTTGTGAACTAGCCGCTCTGCTCTGAACTTTTAACAAGCTGTCTGGTCCCAACGTGGTGGGGAGGGGAGAAATAAACCATGACCGTTTCTCTCAGGTGGTGGTAGGGATTAGCCCGCTAGCATGTGTGAAACCGTTTCTGTTCTTAATGGGGTGGGAGAGATACGTATCTCTGGGCAGCTCCTTATGTGGAATTCAGAGGGATCTGATAATGGACTGAGGCTTAACTTGGCCCTTCTTTGAATAAATGATCGGCTCTTCGCCCTTCGCAGTGTCCAGTCTTGACGCTGTTGTACTTGTTTCACAGGCTATGGCGAACTCAATGGGAACGTGGTTGACCGGGACTCCTCTTCGCTGAGAGTTTTGGGTGCTGGCGAGATGTCCAGCCTCCTTTCCAGAGTTCCCAACGGCAGCCAGACCCCTGGAGAGGCTAACTTGACCATCAAGCCGAGCGCGAAGGGCGGCCCGTTTGGGAAACTGGGACTGAAGCCGAAGAGCTTTGTACCGAAAGGCGGAACGGACAAAAAAGCCGAGAAAGGTTACGAAAGCAAAAGAGAGTCTTCGGACAAGCCCGAGGGGCTCTTTATCCCCAACGGCGTGGTCGCCCACAGCTCCGGCTACATCACCAACGGTTACGTCGGCAAAGGGGCGGACAATGACGGGAGTGGGTCTGAGAGCGG
Source organism: Intellagama lesueurii (assembly GCA_037013535.1). NCBI lineage: Eukaryota > Metazoa > Chordata > Lepidosauria > Squamata > Agamidae > Intellagama > Intellagama lesueurii. The sequence goes on along the minus strand of JBAJHW010000015.1, from coordinate 1,075,056 downwards.
CTACACGACCCCCAAGAAGCGGAAGGGCCGCCGGAACAGCGCCAAGGGCTGCGAGAACTTGAACTTGGTGCAGGAGAAGATCGCGCTGCACGAGCCTCCCCTCGCCCCCGCCGCCCCGGCCTTAAAACAGGAGCCAGAAGGTTTCAGACCCGAGTGCGGGGAGGGGAAGGCAGGAGCCGGCCGAGCGGACAGCCTGAAGCCAGCGTGGAAGTGTGAGCCGGGGGGCTTGGGAGCGGCCCGGGGGAAGCCGGGTGTCGCGGGAGAGGCGCTGCGGAAGAACTCAGATGCTAAGGTTGGGGTGGCCGGCAAGACGTTTGAGGAGCGGCCCAAGGGGAAGCCCGTGTCCTCCGCCTCGAAAGAGGACTCGTGGACCCTCTTCAAGCCGCCCCCGGTCTTCCCGGTGGATAACAGCAGTGCGAAAATAGTGCCGAAGATCAGCTACGCAAGCAAAGTGAAAGAGAACTTGAACAAGGCGGCTCAGAGCCCCGCCCTGTCCCTCTCCTCCTCCTCTGCCTCATCATCTTCGTCATCCTCCTCCTCCTCCTCTTCTTCTTCCTCCTCCTCCTCTTTGTGTTTGTCGTTGGCCACGGACGTCCATGCCCAGCCCTCCCCCCGCCTCTCCCAGGTCCCCATGTCTGCCATGAAATCGGTCACCTCCGCAAACTTCGTTAACGGCCCGGTCCTGGCGGTGGGCGACCGCGGGGCCTGCCCGGCGGGGACTCAATCTCTGCTCGTGCCGGCGGCTGGCGGCGTGCTTTTAGCGCCCTCTGACTTGGCTTCCCAGGATGGAAACCCGACCTCGGCAGTGGCGGAGCTGCCAAAGTCCAGCCTTTTAATTTACCCGACCCATATGCAAGCGCTTCTCGACGCCGACGCCGCCCCAGCCGAACCGGCCTTCCAGGCCAACCAACAGAGCCTGGGTGACATTTTCCAGAACCAGTGGGGATTATCGTTTATCAACGAGCCCAGCGCCGGACCCGAGACGGGCGGGAGAAAGCCCACGGACACTCAAGCCACGGAGGAGGCGCCGCTCGAGGGGGACTGCCCGGCTGCTTCGGCCTCCCGGCGGGCCGAGACGGTTCCTCCGTCGGGGCCCGAGCACCCGGCATTCCCTAAGGCTTACGAGCTGGACAAGCGGACTAGCCCACAGCGGCTGTGTGGCATCCTAAAGCTGGGGGATGCCAGCGAGGGGGGTGGCTTTATGCTGGATCCACAGCCACCGTTGCCGGGCGGCCCCCGTCAGGCTTCTGAGCCGAGCGGCGGCCCGGGGGCCTTTGTGTTCCTTGCCAAGGACTCTCGTGTAGCCGAGAGCCACCTGGCTTCCCCTACGAACAGTCTCTTAGCCCCTGCCAAAGAACAGAGGTCCCCAAGAGGCCTAGAAAGGAAGGAGAGCTGGGGTGACTTTGACCTGCAGGCTGCGGTTGTGTATCACACTCAAGGTAAAGCCCGAACCCTTTCGGGGGGGGGGGGGCCTGGAGGAGAGCTCCTGGGACCCTTCCCTTCCCGTACGTGACGTTGTCCTGTGTTGGTAGCTGTCGTTTGACTTCCCCCAAAGCCCTAGGGAGTTGTTCAGATCTGCTGGGGGGGGGGAGGAAATGTTTTTAAAGGCCTCTCTGGGTTCAAACAACACCTTATGGCCTCGTCCCGGTGAGGATGACCGTGCTTTCCTACCCACCCACCCCCGGGGTCTAGGAAAAAAAAGGACTTCACAGGCTGATGGTGGCTGGGAGAGGATCAGAAAGGCGGCTTGCCAGAGAAGCATCAGGCGTTTTAATGTATGTGCCTGGAGAGAGAGAGAGAAATATGTGTATATATAGTTATGGGGTGGGCTTTTGGGATTGGTTTCCAAGATAATAACTTATCCAGGGCCTGCGCTGGGCTAGAGGGTGCCTTGGTGTACACATCCAACCGCTGGGATCTGTAGTTGGATCTTGGCCGGGATGGGGGGGGGGCAGGGAAAGTCATATAATTGTTCCGGGGGGGGGGTGCTTGGAGAGCAGAGGTGCAGGGCTTGGAAGAGACAATATGCTCCTTTCTGGCCATCTGCTTCCTCGAGTCGTGTTGTGCCTTCTCAGGTTGGTCACGGCACTTCCTTCCCTTGTTACCCATCCACTGCTCTGGAGCAGCAGGGGTCTCAGCTCCCAGCCGCAAGGGTGCTGGGTTTAGGAGCGCCGGGGCAGAGCTGGGAAAAGTTTGGTTTGAGGGGAGATGGCTCTGCAAAGGAGCCGGTGCTCCTACCTCTGATGTCTAGTTTCTCTCCAAAGAAGCAGACCTTTCCGTGAGAATCCCCCAATAAATCTCCAGCAGCCTCTCGGACTGCCGTCGGGAAAACGGGTGCTCCTTTCTGGGGGCTTTTCAGCCGGAATCGGAAGGCCACCTTGCCAGGGCGCCTGAGCTCTGGGCTCCGTGAATTGGCATGGGGGCTGGACTAGATGACGCTTAGGGTCCCTTCCTCTCCTGCTGTTCTGTGATCCGAAGCCCTGCGGTCTTCAGGCCGACGGCATCCTTCAGAGGAGAGGATCTGGTGAGGTTTTCCTGGCCACCAGGAATGGTTCCCCGTGCCTTTAGGTTGCCTCTCAGGAAGGGAGAGCAGAGACGTTTCTGCCTCCACCAAGAAGTTCTGGAAACGCCTGACCTCTCGAGCCGAGCGAGGCTGACGGGTTTTCCCTCCAGGCTGTTCTTGCGAAGTGGATTCCTCCTGCCTTGGTTCTCTCCTCCTTCCCGTTTCTGCTGGTGCTTCTCGCCCCCTCCCCACCCTCTCAACTCAACGCCGTCCACAAACGTCAGCTGTGCTTCAGTAGCCAACTGGGTCAGAAGGAAGAGACAGGTTGTGAATTCAGCGCTTTTGGGCGCGTGCGTGTGTGTGTGTGTGTAGGAGCAGCTGCAGGCGGGTGCCTTTGCCCACCACTCACCCTCTGTGTGAATTTCCCGGCCCCCTCCCAGCCTTTGGCTGCAGGGCACGACTTGTGAGTCGAGCTACGGGCCTCCTTCGCCTTTTTTTGTTTGTTTGTCTGTTTGGGGTGTGGGTCGCTTGTCGAATGACCTAGTTCAGTTTAGCGGGTGGAGGTGGGATACCCTCCACATCTATGGCATGGAGATTGCTGGTGGTGCAGGTGGGAAGCCTTGAGTCCTGGATCTGGATTTGGCCCTTGGGACCTCTCTAGATGGTGTCCCTTCCTTCTCTATGAAACCTTCCTCGGATGGCTTTTCCAGCTTGCATATTGGGTTCCTCCCAGTTCTAAGAGGCCAAAGGGTGTCCCGAAGCCTTAATTCCTGTCAGAAAGATTGTCGTGCTCAAATATGGCTGGTTTTTTTTTGGGGGGGGGCACCCCCTTTTCCCAATGGAATTTTCCCAATGGAATAGGTGCTCCTGAAAGCTTCTTTGAAATTTTATTTCTGCAGGAATGCTTTGAACGTGGGCTCAGAAATTCAGGAAACCGACCCCACCGTTTGCAGAGCAGAAAACCAGTATTTGATATTTCAGGTTTTGTACAGTGTGATGTAAATATTTACTCCTCTCTCTCTTTTTCTCCACAGAAATGGAATCTATTTGTAATTTACAAAAGCAAGGTAAGGATTTGGCATCTTCACCGCGTTGTTTCACTGCTGCCGTCTCACGGCAAGAAATTCAGGCCTTTGTGGGTGTAAAAGTGGAGCCTATCAATTTTTTATTTTTATGGTATAGATAAGACGAGGTAGAGACTGGCCTCGGGTGAGTTTCATGGCCGAGACTGGATTTGAACCAAGTCTTTCTCAGTCCCTGGCATCACGGCTTTGCAGTTCCTGTGGTGGCCGTGGAGAGGAGGCTGAGACGTTGAGCGTAGGAGCCTTTTTGGTGTCTTGAAGGCCCCTACATGTCATCTGCGAGGCTTTGTCTGGGATCCCTGGTTGCCTGGGCCCTCCAGCACCCGGACGTGTAAAAGCGCCTGCCCTTCGAACGTGGGAGAGGGAGCGGCGCCTCCCAAGCCTGATCGGGTTCCCGGGCTCCCTGCTGGAGAGCTTAGGGGAACAGTGGAGGCCCGTGGAGAAAGGGTTCCCTTGTTCGGGGTTCCCGGTCGCTCCTGAAATGGCCCCATATTCCTATGCAGGAGAGTATCAAAAAGTTCCTTTATCCGATTTACAGTTTCCAAAACTGGAATTCGGAGAATCAAGGCCTCCCAAAAATAACAGGAAGAGTCAAGTCATCTTCCGAACCTGGGGAAAAACCATAGCATCGTAGAGAGTTTGCGTGGGTTTTGGCTTCCGCGCTCTGCCACGCTAGCTCTAATCCCGCAAGGGTAACTAAAAGCCGTTTTGTACAAGGGGAAACAGGGGCCGTCCCTGCCGTTCTGAGTCTCCTTTGCGAAGGATGTCCCAAAAGTGGCTTCAAGATGCTGTTCCTGGCTTGCCTTCAAGGGCCGCCCTGCACAGAGGGTGTTGCAGTAGTCTATCCTAATGTTTACAAAAGCATGGTTCAGGAGGTAGATGGGGACTCAAGCTGTTTCCTGGAGCCCCCACAACGCTTTATTATTCATTTCAACTGGGCAGGAGGTTTACTCAGCCATCAGCCTCCCCCTCCCCCCCGGTAATGTGAATGTCCAAATGCGGGGGACTCAAGTCTCTGTTGCTTTCTTCTTTTCCAGATCCCAAAAGGATAATCACTTACGATGAAGCCATGGATCGCCTGAACCAATGAGAGAAAAGCTGGGGGTGCCGCCTGGCAGCGCCTGAGGGTAACAGCGACCACACGCCCTCCCTGGAAGGTGTGGTGTTTGTCGGCAGCGGCAGCAGATCTGGTGTTCCTGGCATAGCCAAGGAATCTGAGCTACAACCGCAGGATGACATATATATATATAGATATATATACATATATATATATATAGATAGATATACACACATACACATGGATCCATGTGAATGTATATATATATGTGTATATTATTTTATATATATGAATGAGTTATTTTAGAAATGGAAAAGGCCTCTGAGCGCGCTGATGAGACTTTACAAAAGAATCGGCAGAGACATTACGCGATTATTTAAACTTCAGTTCTGAATTTTTACTTTCCACCCTCACCCCGTTGCTTGCCTGCTGGTGCTTTCTTTGTTTTGGGGTATACTATATATATAATATCTATGTAATTATATATATATGTATATATATGTAATTACATACATATAATTTGTTCCCTGCTCCATACAACCCGCTGAGGCTACAGACTCTGCCGGCCGCCCTAGTGTTCTGGACATCAACAGGAGATGGAGTTTTAAGGGGGTTCAGCTGCCGCCCCCCACCCACCCAACAGGACTGCGCAGCTGTCAGTAACACACACTAACTTGAGGAAAATGGACATCGTCCTCCTATCTCTTGCACCCTCCCAACCCCCCAGTTCTCTTCTCTTCCCACACTTTCCTGCGTCCCTTTTGGCTTTGCTGGAATCCTGCACCCAGGAAGAGTCGAGCCAAGGGGTGCCCAGCAGGGCAGGGGCCTTGTCTTTCCTCCTGACCCCCCCCCTCCATTCCTTCCTTCCTTCCCTCCCTCCCTCCCTCCTCCCCCCCCAGCAGGGAGCGAAGGCGGTGATGGGGGACATGTGTCTTAAAACATACTCTGTGTGCATGTGTGTGTCTCTGTGTGTGAATGTATTGTTTCCCCCCCCCCCGCGCGCCCTCCATGGGAAACCACCACGACGCTCCCTGCCCTCTCGGGGAGTCCACATTGTCGCAGCAGCGTTTGGGTTGTGCTTTTGGGGAAGAATGGGTGGTTCTGAGTGCTGTTGTCGAAAACAACAAAAAACTCTTAGGGTCTAGAGCAGCGCTTCCCAACCTTTGGGTCCCTGGATGGTTTTGGACGACAACTCCCCGAAATCCTAGCCAGCAAAGCAAGAGATGAAGGTTTCTGGGAATTGCAGTCCAAGAACACTTGGGTCACTGGGAAGCACTGGTCTAGACGCTTGATCATTGTGTGTGTGTGTTGGTTTTACAGAGATTTTTGGTGTGTGTCTGTGCATGCGGGTATGTGCCTCGGGGCCCCGCATGCAAAGAAAAATCCCATTTCTTGCACTTCATTTTGTATCTCTGGGAGGAGGAGGAGGCCTTGAAACATCACGGAGGAGAGAAACGGGGGACTTGTGCTTTTGCTGACTTTATATGTAGTGTGGGTCTTAACAAGCCCCGTCCTGCAACTTTTATTTTGTATAGGAATTTGATTTTTAAAACGGGGGTCGAAGGGGGAATATGTCTGCCTTATTTTTCTTCCGATTCCTCCTCTCTTCCCCCTACCCAAAATTTCCTTTTTGTGCTTTTAATGAGTCCTTTTCTGGTCTTGCCACTTAAAAAGAAAAAAAGCAAGCTCTCCCAGGGCTGTGGGATAGATCTCATCTATGCATTTGTTTTGTGCATATGACAATTAAGTTCACCACCGGAGCAAAACTGAGTGGGGTGCTAGGGTTAGCAAGGGAAAACGGTTTGCATCTCTCCCCCCCTGGCTCCCCCTCCATTTGCTTTCTAGGGGAACCCCGAAATCTGGGGGCTCAGCTGGAGAGGCATCCGGCCTTCCGTCATGCATCTTAAAGCCGAGGCTCTCCACGGAGTTTTAGTGGTGGTGGTGTTGAAGGAAGTGACCCGGGTTTCTCAGCATCCACGGAGCAGCACGGTCAACCGCCCTGCCCTTCCTGTTGGCCGCTTCTAACATCTTATCTTTGATACTTATTATAAACTAGGACCCGGCAAAAAATAAACTCCTGCAGGGCTTTTTCAAGGCGGCTCCCTGATTCCTTCTCTGCTGTGGTGTCTTTTCTGTTGCCTCTGCCCTCCCGTGACCGTTTCCGTCAGGCTTGACCCCCACCCCAAAATCTGGTGCCCTTTTCTCCTTGTCTGCCTGGGCCCCAGATCTCTGAGCCTGATGAATTTGCCCTGGGTGGGGTGGGGTGGGGGCCCATCTCTTCTTCATGGATGCATTCTTGTTTTGAGCCACCAACCCCATGGCTTCTGTTGGTCGAGACCCTCTCTTCTCAAGTTATTTTGCAGTTCCTTCTTGCGCCCTTTGAAAACATAAATTATTTCTCCCCTGTGTTTGTGCGTGCGTGCGTGCGTGTGTGTAAATTTCTCAAGGGGCAGGAGTTTAGCCGATCAGTGACTGATGGAGCACATGGGAATACCACTCAAGTTTAGAACTGGGATGAGCATTAAAAAAACTTTGGCCCTTGGAGGTGATGGGGCTGTTGACCCCACAGCCCCTCCCCATCATTGGCCATGCTTGTCAGGGTGCTAAATAAATTGTTTGGCACGTTGTGTCAGGTTTTGGTTGGGAGCCCCTTTGCCAGCTTGTCCTATTTATTATGATTTGCCTTTTCTCTTAGGAGCTAGTTATCTTGGGGCCTCCGACACCCCTTCGGATGTGAATCCGTCATCCCTCCGCACAAATGAGTGCCAGGAGGGTTTTTTCCCCACCTATAAAATACAGATTTGGAGATTCTGTATCCCCGTGTTGTCTCAAGAGTGGGAACTAGTCCCCACCCTTTTGCTACGGAGAGCAAACAAGAAGCTGAGGCTCAAAAGATTTACTACCCAGAGATTTTCTCCATGGATGCTTGTGAACCGTAGTCTCAGAGGCAGTTTCCTTGAATTCCTGAGATTTTTAGTGTCACTCTAAGACAAAGCCAGTTTTTGCCTGGGGCATTGCACCTTTCCCCCCCCCCAGCTACAGCCTGCCTGTTTAAGGTAATTCGGTCTTTCTTTTGCATTGTGGTGGGTCATCTGCCCCTCCCTCAAGTTTTTGTCCAGGGGGCGGGAGCTAGTTGGGCTTTTAATGGAACTTTGCCCAAATCGCTAAAGGAGGCCCAAGAAATGAAGCTCAGCTGGCCTTGTTTCATGTATTCTGGACCGTCGCTTTTTCCCCTCCCCCCCCCCTCTCTCTCTCTCTCTCTCTCGGTTGGGTTTCGGCCAAAGAGCTGCTGGGCCATCTCCTAATTTGTTTAGACTCTCCAAAGCTGGTGAAACTCCGTGGCGGACATTTGCAGCTTTTTGGGGGTGGAAGTCAGGACCGAGAAAATGCACAGCACTTTAGAATTCCCAACTCATTCAAGGGTGTTGAGCCTTTTCATGCTCGGGATGGGCCTCCCCATCCCGGTCAAGGGTTGTCCCTTTATACATTTTAAAATTGTAGCCCCGGTTTCTAGTTTGCTCAGCTGTCTTGGCTGCTTTGGTTTTTCGAGAGGGGTGGCCTCTGTCCTCCTCCATGTATGCCTGTAGATCACTGCGTAGAGCCATCCCGTGTCTTTCTAGGAGATGTCGTCTCCGTTATGCGAGATGCCAGTTTGGAAATGCTGGAAAAGCCACACCGTTTAGCTCGCCACAGAGGGCTGCCTCCAAGTTGAAATGCGGAGTATAATGTCCGGGTATGTTTGTGTTAATTTATTTGGCCAGGGATTCTCCCTTTCAACTTTTCTGAAGTTGTCAGCAGGACTCTTGCATTGAAAATGAAGTCTGGAGGGGTTCTGGTGTTGACGTCCCCCCCCCCCCCCCGAACTCATGGAATTAAATAAGGGATTCACAACCATACAACTTTGGGATTCTGTGGCTTCCTGGTGTGTGTGTGAGCATCTCTGCTCCTGCCACTTTGTGTGTGTGCGTGTGCCCGTAGGTAGTAGCTTTGTGTGCTTTTATTTTTCTAGAAGCCTTTTTGCGCCCTGGGGTGTCACCAAAGTTACCTTGAGTGAGTGGGGAAACGCTCAGCTCTTAAAACAGATGAGGGGAGGGGTAACCCTGTCCCCGAGGGGTGGTCTGTTGGTGTTGCATTCCTTGAAGTGACCTTAAGTCAAATCCAGTGTTCATTTACTTGAAGAGATAAACCCTATGAGCTCAAGGGGGCTTCCTCCCTAGCAAATGTATTTACCTGTGGTTAGGCTCTGAAGCTTCTGTGTACTTCTGAGAAGTGCGTGCCTGTGTGTCTGGGTAAGAGAGAAGATAAAATGTTGGATCCTTCTCTGTGCTGAGGTTTGCTCACCACCACCCCATCCCTGATCAGAGTGTTTTTGGGTTGTTTTTTGTTGTTGTTGTTTTGGTAATGTCGTAAGGTCAGCTTCCTTTAAAAAAGAAAAGAAAAGAAACCCTTGGAGGCTGGTTTTGTCACAAAGCGCTCTGTTTCCCTTCCTTCTCCTCCTCCTCTCTCACAACTGGATTCTTGCATCCTAAATTCAGCCCTGGAGATTGTTTTCCAGGTCCACCTGGGACGTACTGGTGTGCAAGCAGACTCTGAGGAGGCGAGCGACGGACGTTCTGTGTGTCGCATCTTACAGATCTAAAATAGCCCTGGACTTGCAAACACCCGTTGCTCCCATTTGTGTGTGTGTGTGCTCCTGAAGGCTTGAATTCTAGAAAGCCTAGGTCTTAGACTCTGGTTTGGCATCTCACTTCTTCCTTTTCTGCTAGCGTTTCCCGGGCTGTCGAATTTCCTGCCTCTTTGCCTCAGACAGCCTAGTCCAAAGCTTGGGGGAGAGATCCAAGTGGGCGGGGGGGGGAGAGAGAGACATGGTGGGAGCTGGGCATCTGCTCCGTTTCCCTCCTGGGTTCTCTTCCAAAAGCTGTCTTAATGCCCGCGAGGCTTGTGGATGGGTGGATAAAACGGTCTCGGGTGGCTCCTCTGTCATATTCTATCCTAACCAAGATACGTGTTTCAGTTCCAGGGTGTCCCCTCTTTGCTCCCTTCCATACATACGGAGGGGGGAGGGAGTCTTTTTCTTCTCCCGTGTCGGGTGCGGCTCCTTGTGCTTGGGAAATCTAGGGACACTCAACCTGATCCTTTAAGAGAGAAGGCCAGGTGGGGACTTCTCTCCTTCCTCCGGTTTAAATCTTCCTCTGTGAGCCTGAAACCTTGCTCAAGCTTGCCAGCTTGCCCCACCTAGGCTCGGTTTGCTGGTTTGGCTTTGATTCTCTGACTTCATTTCTTGTGCCTCCATCCTGCCTTCCCCCTCCCACCCCTGGCAATCAACCCCTTGGTGGCACATGGTTCCCCTGTTCCACCAGGGCGTGTTCAGACAGACAGACACACTGCTCACTCGCAGGGGCTCGTGGAGGTCGTTTTGGAGGGCTTTGGATGGCCAGAGGGGGGCCCTGGAGCCAGGGGTTGCTCCGTCCCACACTTAACGGTCTAAAACTTAACCCTAAACCTCTCGATCCAGAGCAAGATGGTTTGGCTTCACACTCAAAATGGGCGAGCCGAAGCATCCTTCATGGCTAGATGAGCAGTTTGGCCATTTTGCTTTTCAGTCTGCAGGATTCTCCACCCGGCACCTTCCAGGGGATATGAATAGGCTCAAATGGGTGGTTGTTTTCTGGGTCCTGGATAAATTGTGTGTGTGTGCATGCGTGCGCGCATGGGAGTGTGTATGTAGAGGGAGAGTCCGATGAAAGCATCGGAGACCGTCCACCCACCCACCCGCCCACGGTTCAGCTCTGTCAAAGTGTTCGGGGCTGAGTTGGGGGTTATTTTTGTCAACTACGGAAGCCAAATCTCACCTTTGTAGTTAATTACTTTCATGTTGAATTCTGTTCCACCACAGTTCTTAAATATTTTAAGTTCCCCATCCCATCCAAAATCTATTTTATATTTTAATGAAGAAGATGATGATGAAAAAGAAAATAAAAAACTAAAAATGGAGAGATGTGTGTAGAACAAAATAAATTAAAGATGCTACATGATGTAAATTGTTAAATAAACATTTAAGTTTCCATGTGTCTGCCTGGTGGTGTGTGTGTGTAATATATATATACATAATAACTTCACTTTTTCCTGATGGTTTCTGGGTACCTGGTGGGCTTATGCTAGTAAATAAATGATAAATGTGGAATATAGAATTCTTACGCACCTTGTCATGAAAGCGCCACCTGTGCCTAATTTGAGGGCCCAAATCTGGTCTTCCTGATCTCTTTCTCAATAGCTGCTTGGCTGCCTTCCTTCCATGTTCCCTCCTGCTCTGTTCTTGCTCCTATAAAGATCAGACTCCCCACCCAAGGGTGTCCTTAGTTCTGTGCAGCTGGAATAATTGCTCATTTTTGCTAGCGAGGCATAGATCTCGGTAGCTTTGTGTGTGCCTTCCTGTGGAAATAAACAATGCAGTCTGAAGGAAATAATGGCAGAGTTGGCCTTCTAAAGCAGTTGGCCTTTCCACTTTTTCTTTTCTTTTTGACCCTTGCAAGTTTCTAGCCCTCAACGGCCAGTGCCTTGTGTAGCCACAGTGGGAAGCTCAGTTCTGGGGGCTCAGAGGCACATTTTAGTATCCCTTGGTGGGAGCATATGAAGAACAAAAACCCACAGTATTGTGCTTGGTTTGCTTTCTCTGCCCAGAGAGTTTAAGCAGTACCTCTGCAGGCGAATTTGGGATCTGAGGTTTTAAGAGGGGAAGCTTCCCTGTCCTCTTTGATGCCTGAAGCTGTTTGCATCTCTAGTGTTGCTGGGTGTTTTGGTAACGTGCTGGCCGTTAAAAGCCCGTACAAATTGCTGTCTGAGACACGTGTTTCCTTCCAAGATGTTTTATTCATTTCTGTGGCAGCCAGGAGGGGATCCTGGCGAGAAGAACTTTCAACCAGCCCAGGATACCCGAGGACTTCAGGGCCTGCGCATCACGGAGCAAGAAGAATGGAGAGGAAATCTTTCAGCTTCAGCCATCGGCAGTGGGCTTTCCGTCGAGTCGGCCTACTGCTGGACACGCCGGATCGACTGGACCTGGAAAGTCTGGGCGTGGGAGCCCCACTCTCGCCAGTGCTTATAGTCTCCACCGTGGTGGTCAGCCTCCAGGATGTACTGGTAGCCACGGTAGCCTGGATACTGGTAGCAAACCCACCTGCAACAGAGCAGCAGGGAGAGGAGAGACTGAGTCGGCAGGCTGCTAATTGACTCTCTTGTTAGTTAGATATATATCTACCCTCGGCATTGCCCGTGGTGAAAAGGACCACACCCACACACCAGCAACCTCCCAATCTGTGTTTTCTTGGGGGCCGAGAAAGGGACATCTAGTCTGACCTCGCAGTAAGTGGTTTCCTTGTGTTCTACCAAGGGGACAGCGGGGGGCGCTTTAGGCTTTCGTTTCCTCTCTGCTGGGAAGAGTGTTTTGGTTCAAGGAGGCAGTAGAGGCAGCCTAACGAAAGCCCTTGATCAGTGGCTGCTTGGATGGAGGTGCTTTTGGGCTACAAAGCCATCATACTTTTTCTTTTTTAAAATTTAAAACAGCTTTACCCCACCTTCCTCTTTAAAATCCCACAGCCAGCACGCCCTGGACCAACTCCATTACTGAGTTATATTACCTCTTTGCAGGAGGTGGGTGGGAGAGATACTAAAGTGTAACTAAGTCACATTTCAGCAATAATGTAACAGGTTATCTTATTTAAGCAACATTTTCTGTTTACTTTCTGGTTATTTTTCCAAAGGATGTTTTGAAAGCATTTTTAGAAGCCTTCTGACACAATTCCCCCCCCCCCTGCAAAAAAAGCTTTCTGCCGTTCTTTTGTCTCTCCTGAGTTGTTTCTGTTGTTGTATAAACGGCAACAACAACAAAACAGCCCGGAAGGTACCAGCTGCGGCGTTCTGTGTTCAAAAAGTTTGCCGGGAGATGGCTTTAAAAGAAGGGGACGTTCTGGCGGGACTTACGCTCCACTGTGGACCTTCATGGAGCCCACTTCGTTGTTCCCCCAGCCCATGGCCTGCAGGGAAGGGTAGTCATCATGAACCTCCCACTGCTGGCCCATGAAGTTCTCTTTCTCGAAAAGGGTGACCTTGGATTCCTTGTGGTTCTGCAGGTGGGGAGGCAAAAGAAGAGGGTCAGGATGAGGCTCCACGGGCTGGCTCAGCCGCGGAAGCAGCTGGGCGCTTAGACAGCCGGCAAAAACCCGAACTCCTTGTCCACGAGACCGAGGACAAGCTGGACACGATCGAGGGGAGAGGACCGCCAAACCTGGCTATGGGCACCAGGCTGGCTTAGGCTCTGCCCCCCACCCCACCCCACCCCACCCCACCCCATGTCTAGCCCCCGAGGCCTGCCCTCCTTTTCCAAATGACACCCACCCACTTTAAATTTCCCCCCGGAGGTGCCACGTCATCTGACGTTCCTCCTGCCTCTTGAATGGGAGAGGGAGGGGTGGGAGATCAGCTTTTAACTGGGGGCAAACCCAAAAATAAAAGTCTGGGTGGGGGGGGGGCAAGAAACATGATTTAATTACACTTTCCCCTCAAGCTCTGGAGATGAACTATTTCCTAGGGAAAAAAAACAACTAGGGATATTTTTTTCTGCCTCCAAAGCATCCCTTGTAGAGCCCTTTTTAAACATGGTGTCTTAAGGAATTGCTCTAAGAAATTTGTCCATTTCAAGAGGCAAGCTTTCAGAGTTCACAGGATTTTTCTCTGGACGGTCTTATCCAAATAATGGCCAAAAAAAAAAAAACAACCCAAAAAAACAAGAACAAAAAACACCAACCCAGGTACTTAAAGACAAAGAAGAAACTGTAGAATTAAAATATGGGTTCCATTTAAAAATATCTTATTGGAATACTGTGAAAACCGAAATCCCATTGTGGTAGAAATAATAAGCCAGTTTTTCTTTCTTTCTGAAAAGGGCTTCTATATGTTTACATTAATACGATTATTGTATTTCTCATTTACAGTACATTTTAAGGATGTTAAATGTTGGTATTATTGTTGAGAGAAAGCCCAAATAAACAAAACTATTGCCAAGATAACAATGCTCCTTGTCACGCCTTAAACACTAATAGATTTTCTTCAGCGTAAGCTTTTTGTGGACTGAAGCCCGCTTTTTAAAAAGACGTATGTGAAGAAGTTGGCCATCGGCCAGAAGAGCTTAAGCCCAATAAATCTGGTTCGTCTTTAATGTTCCAGAAGAAAGAAAAAAACTGGAAACTCTTTTAATATTTGAAGACGGGAAGAATTCGGTCACTAGTAACTGGCAGTTTGCTGTGAAAACCCTGCAATCCTGAGGAGGTGACATTCTGCGTCCCTCCAGTGGAAGGTGCCGTGGGACCAGACCTCTCTGCAGCCACGGCAAGACTCACCGCCGAGCAGATGGGACGGAAGGACATCAGGCGCTCAACGTGGTAAGCATTGCTGCCGCTCCAAGCCTCCCACCGGGGGTATTCGCCACGCTCCAGAATGAACTGCTGGCCACAAAAATTGGTGTGCTCGTAGCCGAACCAGCTGTAAGAAAGAGGAGTCGGCTGGAGTCAGCCACAGGGTCCGGTGGCTTTTGGAGGGCCCGTGCCCTCATGAAGGCGAGGGTCAAGTTCATCACCTGCCCAGGCCAAGCCCCAGTGGCCCTACTGGTCTGCCGGGCCGAGGGATGGAGGAGGCCGTGAGCTGCTGACGACAGCTCCCCCCCCCCCTTGAGGAGGTAGTAATCTTGTTCTCGTGAGGGAATCTAAACATAACCTCGTGGCTCCCGGGGGAGTCCTGGAACAAAGTTCTCGACCTGCCCTCTTTGGCCAAGAGCTGCTGGCTGAAGGGAATGTTTCTGGAACACCTTCCTGCTGCTTGGAAATCTCTTCTTAGCCACGTGGGACGTTTCAGTTGCCCTCTCACGGCATGGCTTCCTGCCTTTTCACTCTTCCTGCATTACCGATATTCTTCTTAGTTCCCTGAGAGACCCAGTTCTGACCTACCCGCTAGCTCAGGCTTGGAGACTGAGATGGGAGAGAAAGGAGGCCTTTCCCTCATTCTCTCCCTATTGAGAGTCAGGTTGGGTGAGAACGCGAGACAGGCAGGCCTTTCTGGGTGGTTGCCCCCAGCCTTCTGAGCTCCTTGCTCAAGGAAGCGAGGCTGGCTCCTTCTGCAATGGTTTCCTGAACACGGCAGGCTAAACCCTTTCTGTTCAGGAAGGCCTTGGGCAAGCGGCTGCCTGCTAACAAAAGGGGATTTATCGGATACTTCTTAATTTCTAATTATCATTCTTATTACTGGAACTGAGGTACTTTAAACATTGTTTAGCTTCATAGTACTTAAAGATTATAATTGGGTTAATCATGTCTTTGTGGCTTATTGTGTTTTCCTTGGCAATTGTGCTTAATAAAACTGTAGACTGCTTTGCGCAGGTCCCATTTCTGTGAGAAAAGTGGGTTATCCATCAAACAAATCTAATAATTATAAAGCTATTCTATTTTGTCCTCTAGTCAAAATGGCTCCTAGATCTGCTTGCAAAGATAAGGAGGGTGGCAGCCCCTGTCCTTAAAAGTTGGGATGTCATCTTACGAAGCAGCAAACAAAGAATAAGGAACAAGAAGGGAGGGAGGACGGAAAGACGGTTTTCATAATAAGGCCAGTCAGGTGGAATTTCCCCCCCCCCTCCCCACTTGTTTGCTTGCTTAAAATGTCGGAAGCTTCTACTGCTCTGACTGGGTTTCAAGAGGCCTCAGGCATGCTCAGGTACTCACGCGCCACTTTCCACCTTGAAGGAGCGGACGTTGTCAAAGCTGCACTCCATGATGTTGGGGCAGGAGGCAGTGAATTCCATCCGTTTGCCCTGGTAGTTTTCTTGGTCATAGATGGTGACCTGGAAGGGTGCAAGGCTGTCAAGTGTGGAACTCCCCTCCGACAAGGGAGTGACCGTGCTGTGGGGTGTGTGTGTGCACGTATGGTGGGGGGGAGCATCTGTTAAGCCTCCAGCAACTGATCTGGCTGCCTTTAAAACAGGTGTAGGAAATATGTGGATAGTGGAGGAACACAACCCCCTCCCCACTCTAGCCAGCTGTTATTGCCCTCCAGCAACATCTGGTGTGCTCTAAGTTGCTCGCTCCTGCTTTACGGTCATCCTAATTCTGCCACCTGGAGCAGTTTCTTCTCTGTGCTGCCTCCTGGCATGACCAACTGTGTGGGTTAAGGTCTGCCCTTCTCTCTATCCTTCCTGCTCTTCCTGTCTGGAGGCTCACAGTCATTCAGTCCTAAAAGCAAGGTGTATTTAAAACCATGTTCAGTCTGGCTCCTCCCAACCTGGTCCCCTCCAGATGACTACAATGGCGACCATTCCCAGTCCTTATGGCCACTAAAAAGTTGGGAGCCGTTGACTCACAGTCCAGCCCATCTAGAAGGTTCTGGAAGACTGCCGTATTCTATGAAGCTTCCTAGCCATCCCTCTGCCCCACTCAAACACACACAAAAATCCCCTCAACTGCCAGCTATCATTTAAATGTCCTATCATATAAACCCCACATGCAGCGCACTAGAGATATTGATTGACTAGAAACCCCATCAGCCCCAGCCAGCAGGAACATGAGGAGTGATGATGGGAATAATGGTGCAATCATATTTTCCAGGGGAGGAAGGGGCACATGTTGTCTGTAAGAAGTGGGATAGTGATCTGTGGCCTCGACGGGTGGCCTCGACGTTGACCTGCCTTTTCGACCTTTCAGGACCTTACCTTCCATGGTCCAAGCTGTCCTGGCTGGGGGTTGGTTTGAGCCATCTTGGCGGCAGGGATGAATTCTACAGAGGGAGAGAGAGAGAGCAAGAGAGGATGACAATCCACCACACTTCCTCAAGCCTGACCCCACTGGCGCTGCTGTGGAACCTGGCGTGGTCCTTTGGGGTCCCCCTCATCTTCAAGAGAAAGACAGCCGAGGGCAGGCCTCTGGCTGCCAAGGGAATCCTGCCAGCTACTCAGAAACCACCGGCTGACTCCTTGGAGGTAAGGAAGAGACGTGTTTTTTCCCCTGACAGGCTTGAGATACTCTGACTTCTCCATGGCTTCCTCCACTTTTCTGACAGGTCAGATTTGTGAACCAAAAATGGCTCATCATCCTCACACACAAAAACTTGACACTTGTTCCAGAGTATACCTCTCTGTGACTTTTTGACAGTTATAATTCTGTAAAAAAGTCACAGAGACTTCTGTATGTT
This sequence comes from Intellagama lesueurii, assembly GCA_037013535.1. Classification (NCBI taxonomy): domain Eukaryota; kingdom Metazoa; phylum Chordata; class Lepidosauria; order Squamata; family Agamidae; genus Intellagama; species Intellagama lesueurii. The sequence goes on along the minus strand of JBAJHW010000015.1, from coordinate 1,058,186 downwards.
AGAATTAGGAAGTAACAGCAGCAACATTACCCTTCAAAAGCATTGTCATGAGTAAAGGTACTTTTTTGGTGTAGTGGGTAGCATTTGTAGTTACCTTCACAGGAATTCTTAAGGCCATTTTCTTTTAATAAACAATTTTTAAGTGGTATACTATTCTTTTACCACTCCTATATTTAAAACAAATGACAAGTAGAGCCACTATAATGAAAGAAGTTACTTTTTTCAATGCATAATGACAACGGGTTAGCTTTCAAACACTGTGGCAATAATAGGAATAAACTAGTGTTAAAAAGTAAACTTCCAACCTCTGTTTCAAATTCACTGGATGGATAGATATTTTTCACATATTGTATAATTTTAGCGTCATGGTTTTTGGCATCTGAAGAGGATAGGGGTGTATCAAATTTTATATTTCCACACAAAATATCCTTCTCCCAATATGAGAGCCGTTCAAATATTTTGGGCTATGGTGCTCATGGTCTCCCGTTAGAAGTGGCTGGAGATGATGGAAGTTGTAGCGAAACACACCTGCGTGGCTCTGAGTTGGTGCTGTGTCTACATTTACCTGAGTCAGAAAAACATTTTTTACTCTTTGGGTGTGTGTGTGTGTGTGTGTTACAACCCTTGGAATATCCCAGCATGGCTAGTGGCAGTGCAGGTTGGAGGATTCTGGCAAATTTTTCCCATCTCATGTCTACTACACCAGAACAGACATGCGAAAGAGTTGACTGACCAAAGCCACCGGTTAACATCCGGATCCAAACGTGGATCTCTAAATCCAAGTTACAAGATTGTGGAAATATCCTGGATCTCAGGTTTCAGCTCTTATCCATCTGCAACCCAGGGAAAAAGGAATCATTTGCCGTGCAAACATGCCGAGGCACAAATGCGAAGCTGGAGAAGTTTCGCTGGGGCTTTTCAGAATGTAGTTCAGAGACGGAGGCATGGGCTGGAGTTCTGAAGGTCCAACCCAGTTCCCTATAACAAACCTGAAGGTAGGCAGTGCATCCCCAGAGGGCTGCCTACCTTTGGTTTGTAGGCTTGTTTTTTTTTTTTTTTTTTGCAAGGAAAAGCCCACCACCTGAAAAACCACTAGGGCCATCTCACCGTTTCAGTCAAAATCTGCCCCCTTGTTACCTAAACCCATCTACTCTCAGATTGCCCCCTCTGGGATGTCCCCCTCTTCTTGGTGGCTGCCCTTGCACCAGGTCAGGGGAACCCTCCACCCTCTGGCCCTTTTTCGACAACTGGCCTGTCATCCAGGGAGAGGCAGGGCAACCTGTAGTGCTCCCACCCTCTTTGGTGTCTTGGGACTTCCACCCTAGAAGTCAACTTCTAGTCAATTTTTTCCCACCCTTGTTATGGGCTTTCTAGGGTGGCCACCCTCTGTATTTGGTAGTATGTGGATGATGATTCTGACCTACTTTACAGGGGTGTTGTAAAAAATGGAAGGTCTAAATGGGTTTCTGTGCGTGAGAGAGGAGCTCTTGGTTTACGAAGGACACAGAATACATAAAAACAAATATTTTGTATTACAAACTGAACAGCTGATGTCCTTTGGCTTACAGAAAAGGGGATGAAGATAGGCTTCATCCCCTTAAGTAAAATCTGGTACGACCCTAACCCCCCCCCCCCCCCAATTGGCTGTACAAGTTTGCAGTTCTCTGTCCTGGAGCGTTACTTTTAACCCCAGATCCTGTTCAATCTTTGGACAAAACACAGTTCCTGTGCAACCTCTAGTCCAGGGGTTGTTGGCCTTTCCTGATTCTGCCCTCACCTTAAGCACTGCAAAGCCCATCCAAAGGAAGAGTCCTTATCAGGACCAAAAGCTTGCCGCGGAGTTATATTTTTATATATTTTTTATCCACCCCTGATTTTGCATACGGACTTTAAATACACATGTGTATAGATGTGTGCTTATAGTCCACAGGGCAAAACCAGATCCTCAAACGCTGCAAGTCCTGTCCAGATAGACCCTGTCCGAGAAGGGCCGTGTGACCGTAGGGCGTGCCTCTTTCTATGAAGGGATGCTTTCCGAAGGATGTAGTCATTTGTTTCATGAAGGGAGGAACTGGGCTTTCTACTTAGCAGGCTCTTAGGTCAGTCTACGGAATAAATCTACAACGAAAACTAAACGCAAGATCTTCTACATCATGGGGAAAAACAAATAACACCCTCAGAGGAATTAAAAACATTCAATGCAATCAATTCAGAGAAATATAAAGCACCCTTTTAAAAAGCAAGCAAGCAAGCAAGCAAGGACGTGGAAGAAGGAGGCTGCCTGCCTGCCTGGCAGAGACCAGAGAGGGAGAGCTAGTCTATCCTTGACGCCCAGGGCCAGGGGTACTCCACGCATCCCTATCTGGCAGGCCCACCCGCTGAGTCCCAGGCAGCGGGCTGCGTAAAAGGGGAACCTGTGAAGCCGGTGACATTTTGGCAATCTTCTGCACAAGCAGCTCAGCTCTCACCTCGCTCGCTGAATGCTGACAGTTCCTCCATGGGCCGCTGGCTCCCAGGACTGGCTCCCTGGGCTTATATAGTGCCCCTGTCCAGACAAGCCCTGGGCAGCGTTTGAGCTGGAGTCAGCACGATGCATTCTCTGCCATTGTGTCCCTCTTGATCCCAGGAGATTTCGGTTCCTCGCCTCTACGGTCCAAGTCACATTCTTGGCTGAGAATGAATCCAAATCGCCCCTCGCGGCTCCCACCCGCTGCGGGTGGGGGTGGGCCTGCATGCAGGAATGTGGGGTGGCTCCCCTACCGCCAACAGTCTAGGGACGAGGGGAAAGGGAGGACTGCTTCTACACACACACACACACACACACACACACACACACACACACACACACACACACACACACACACACACACACACACACACATCACCCCCTCCGACATACATCACCCCTGCCCTTTGCAAATCCTGGGGTGGTGGCAGAGTGTCCAGTCTGATATAGCTAAAACAGGGCTGCTGGGAAACAAGTGGGATCCCTGGGTAGGCTTGGGGGAACTCTGAGGTGGGCAAAAGCACACACACCAGAAATCAACAAAACCTTATAAGAACAACACCTAAGGGGACCAAACCGATCCCCAAATGGTCCAGGGGTGGTCCAATGTCTCAGGAGCCCTAGCATGTCTGTGTTTTCCAGAAAGTCCAACCAGATGCCAAAACGGGAAGATCCCGGGGAGATTATGAGCGCAACACCTTCCTGGTTGTGTTCCCCAGCAACTGATACTCACAGACCTGCTGCCAGGAACATTTTGACAAAACCATCACTTCCATGAACTTGCCTAAACTCCTCTTCAGGTCCGACGGGTCTTGCCACTTCCGGTGGTGGGTTGGGTTGAGTGATGGACCCTCTGACGAAGGACTTCCTCTGACTTGGAGGTGCTGAAATGTCCTCCTTCAAACAACAAGGGGACCTGTGGCCCTTTAGCGGCTAACATGCTTTATGGCACACATACCTGCATGGACTGTAGCCCCACATCTTCAGAAACAGCATCTGCAGACAGAAGTTTCTGCATACATGGCAGGAGGAGGGGGAGAAAAGGGAGAAAAGTCACAGGAATGTGAAGGTTTCAGTGGAGAGTCACTCTGTGGCTGGCCAGGGTAATTGACAGGCCTTTGGGGGTAACTGATAGGGATCTTAATGGTGGTGAAGCTTTGAAGCATCCACTCAAAGGTCAGGAACTGATAGGGATCTTAATGGTGGTGAAGCTTTGAAGCATCCACCCAAAGGTCAGGAACATAACTGGTTGGCAAACTCCTTCACCTCGGCGGATGACCACACAGGCCAATATTAAAAGGGGAAAAAAAACTTCCACCCCTCCCATCTTCTGCCCCATGACCTTGGATCACGTCTCAAACACACACACACACAAACCCACTGCAACACCTGCTTGTTTTTACAGCTTCTCCTCACCCCATCCACAAAGCCCTATTCTGCCACATCACCCTGGTATTACCATTTCCCTGGACTCCGGAAGGCCAGGCCAGCAGAGTGTAAAGCTGTGACAGATGCAGCCTAGCTGGTAAAGCTTCCCCCCAATGCCCAGAGGGTGGGCTGCAGCTTGGCTCTTTGAGGCCCAGCTTAGCCCAGTATAGAATCCCTCCTCATAAGAAAGATGGTTGTGAGTTGACTTATTGCTTGAAGCGACTACGAACACGCCAGCAACAGCAGCAGTGAGAACACAGCAGCCATCTCCATCGGGAGGGAGGGTGGATACCTGCCCAAATGGACCTTCAAAATATTCAAGGCAGAAATTGCCCTGAAGTTTGTAACTGGGGGGGGGGGGGCGCTTCTCCAGGTTGTGGCAGTCCTTAATTCTCTGGGCCTGGGGAACCATTCCTGTTTGTGTTGGGCTGTGGGGGAGATGGCGTGAAGGGATCTGTTGCTTCTACGACTGCTTGCTGGGATGCAGCTTTTGCTGGGCGGTGGGGTGCCTGTTGGCGTAACTCTGCCCAGGGAAGTAGGGGGGAAGAACAGTTCCCCTGAAATAGGGGTGGTTCGATAGGTCCACGGAGGTCCAGGCCGCATTTCCTGCTCTGCTGTTCAAGGGACGGCAACAACAGGGTCGGTGGTGACGCGGCCTGCCGGCTGCCGGCTCAGCACTTTCCCCGGTGGTCTGAGTGACTCTTTTGTTTTTCGCAAATGAGCAATGGAAAATTCAGCAAAGCGGCCCAACTGTTCCTGTCACCTCGGCCTGGACCCAACTGGAGGCTTAGCAGATTCTGGCAAACCAACAGCAAGAAGCTTCCCTGATGAGTGGACACGGACGGGGTGGGTGGGGTGTATCCTTGACTATGGGGAGCAGCCATGCAGGAGACGTAAGATACTTGCCACTCAGGGCCGGCTCGTCTATGAGATAACATGAGGCAATGGCCCCTGACAGCAGGCGCCAGGGCCAAAGGGCAGATCTCTGGCTGCTGCTCTCTCTTGGAGGGCAGAACAGTGCATGAGACACCTCCCACCCCGCGTCCTCTAAACCATTCTCTAGTATGGTAGAGGATGCTCTCGTGTCAGCAGCCAGATTCCAGACTCTCACATAGAACCTTTCAGACACAGACTGACTACAGCACAATATTCTGTGGATACACAGAGCATCTCCTCAGACGCACAGAGTGCATTTTGGGGGCTTCAGACGACGTACCTCTCCTCAGCGCATACGGTGTGGGGTGGTGGGATGGCAGGCAGTGGAGTGGGAGCCCTTTATTATTATAGAAGGATTTGCATTTACATTTACTCTCACTCCACTGCCTATATCTCACCCCCAAGCACATGGACTGTCTAAATACAAGTTAGCCATTTGACTCTCCTAGACAGAAAGGCCTGTTTAAACTGGGACTCTGCCCGGGCAAAACAGTTTTTCTTAGCTCCAATGTGTTTTGATATGTTCTTTAGTGTTCCCAGTGGCACTGGGCTTTGTTCCATGGGGCTGGCTCCTGATTTGGTCACGCAGTTCTGCTCTTGCAGAGGGCTTAGAAAATATACATTTTGGGGGGACAATTCACTTCTAGAATATATCCTAGTCTGGGTGGGGGTGATTCTGATTTTTGTTTTTTTTTTAAGAAAACAGTAAAACAAAAATATACAAACCTAAAAACATCTAGTAACACAAAACAACGAAAGCAATTATACAAATCATGCTCCCCCAACACCCCTGGGACCATTGATAGATATAATCTTTTCCTCCCTCTATGGAACACCATTCCCTTTCCAAAATTGGATAGACTCTCACAAAGGTACACATCCCTTCCCATTTTATTAATACAAAAATCAATACATTCTCCTCAAGTATCTATAAACATTTTCTTACTTATCAGCCCCTTCTTTACTCTAATGTCACACATTAACTTGTCATAAACAGCTATATCCCAAACCTCTTTATGCCATTCATTTAACTGAAAGTCAACCAATGCTTCTGTCTTCCTTTGGGCGGGGGGGGGGGGGGGACATGGGCTACAGTGATTACGGGAAGGTGACCTGGGTGCTGAGAGGCCTGGTAAACAAGGAATGGCTGAACAAGCAGTGTGTGTTCAAGCTGGGAGTTACGATAGCAGTTTTACATACCTGAAGAGCTGCCATGCAGAAGATGGCGGTGGGTTGCTCTCTTGTTTTTCTCAAGGGCAGAATTAGAACCAGTGAGTGGAAATTTCAGGGGAAAGGACTTTTGGCACAAGATGGGGAGGAACCTCCTGAGAGGGAAGCCGTTCTGCAGTGGGACAGCCTTGCCTCGCGTGGCCATGGGCTCTCTTTGGCAGGAGGCGCTGAAGCAGAACACTGGACAGTTTGGGAAATGCTTTGGGTCATAGAAGCTCAGAAATTGGAATTAGACTCCTGAGTGGTTGTGTGGAAAGGCTCTCTCCGACTTCTACTCACCTGTCCGCTCTTCCCACTCCACTTCTGGATGACCGCATGGCTGCAAGAGCTGGTGGGAAAAGAGTCGGGGAAACAAAGGGGGAGACACTGCAGAGGCTCCCGCTTTTGACTTCGTCACAGGCCACAACGTCTATAAATAAGATCACACGACTGGACTGTGGTGTCTGGAACACAACAACACAAAGTGTAAGGAAGACAAAAAAGAATCAAGGCACCTGCCGTGTAGTGTCACCAGGCAATGAAATTAGCAAAAAATTTGGCACATGAAAGACAAACAGAGGAGCAGAAGTACATGGCAGCCTTTTGAAATCTACAAGCCTCTAGACGTTCTGGACTATAATTCCCCTACCAATGTAAACAATGATCAGGAATGCTGGGAGGTGTAGTCCGAAAATTTGGAAGGGTATCCTGATTAGAAAGCCTGGTCCACGTTATCAGCCAAAGCAGAAGTAATCAGTAAAATAAAATTATTCTTTATATGCACCAATCATAAGCAAAATTCTGGGGGAGAAAAGAAGGGTCTTCTGTGGCCACTGAGCATTTTGAGAAGAAAAACCCAGTGATTCTGGAATATCAGATCCAAAGAGACTCGATAAAAGTAGAGTGTCCTATTTCAAAGCTAATGCTGTTTTTTGTGCCCCCCCCCGTAGATTCCCCTGCTGAAAAAAGATGGTTTCCATAGTGTATTAAAAAAGACAAATTGTGAAAAAAGTAGTCTTCAGGAGTGCTAATTCACCTTTTAAACAGGCTGCAGTCCCTCTTTCCTGCAGTGTTTAACAGAAAAAAATAATTAAAAAAAAACATAAGTAAACTTCCATCCGCTTTCAGTTCTGCATTCCCACCCCTTTTAATGTAGAGGGATTTTTATTTTCTTTAGAGTTTTTGGTGGTCTCCCTTGGAGAATGTCAGGGACAGAAAATTGTACTCAGGTCCTCCAAACAGATCCGTATCTCTGTCTCTCGATGTGTTTATTGCTCGGCCAAATTAAAGGCTGATGTGGCTTTTGAAGCAGAGGCCGCAAGAGGGCGGAAATGCTCTTTAAATGAGTGGTTCTTACAACCAGCGGTCCATAGATCGCAAAAGGGGTCCAAGCTAAGATACAGCATTTTCATTAGAATGACTGGTTAAATATTGTCAACAACAAGATTGCAGTTTCCATCAACCATCATGGACGTTCTGTACTTCTTTATTTGTGATAATTTTGCAGGTTTTATGTTGTTAAAACTTACTGCAAAAAACAAACAAAAAACACCCTAAAACCTTCCAATAAATACAGTAACAGAATGCATCGAAGTATTTTTGTTTCTAGCAGGACCAGGATTATTTGACGGAAGGATGGAGTCCACCTTTGGAGGAACAGTGATTTAAATAACTATTTTAAGGAGCTTCTCCTTTGTCTTAGATGAATAAAAGCAAGCACATCAGCCGCATTACTCTTTTTCAGCATTTAGAACAAAAGAGAAACAAAAGTGTTGTGAGCCTCCTAAATCCTAATCGGAGTGGGAACAAAAGCGAGGATGATCGTGCTAGGACAAAAAACCGATTGCAAATATACACTAAGCGTATACCTTTATTATTATTTTGTGCCCAAACAGCACAAAAGGTATACAAAAGCGTGCACAATGGTGCCAGTTTTTCCAGAGAACACCCTCTTCATCAGGGAGCCTAACTAGAGTCAACCCTACAAAGCGCATAAATGGTCACAATTCAACCAGCTGTGTTTTGACCTTTTTAAGGCCAAAACACACACAAAACACACACACACACACACACACACAAGTTGGCAAGCGTTGCCCTGTCTGCTGGGCTGCCACCCCCATCATCCCTCACTGCTGGCAAGGGTGGCTATGGCTCATGGGACTTGTAGTCTTGCAACCTCTCTAGAGGATTCTAAGTCACATTTTCTCCCCAAAATAAAGGAAATGCTGAGACAGGTTGGCTTTGCTGGTGGGCTGGGCCCCGGGGCGGTTTGGCCCTTTCCTCAGAGGCTGCCCACCTGACTGCCATCTTTATTTAGCTTTATAAAAAACGGCGACCTCCAGTTCTTGCCTGCTTGTGGTCCTCTTCCCTCCCTGTCCTTTGCCCTCCCCCCTCTGTTAGATTGGTTGTTAGCCTGTTTGCAGGTCCTGGGTTGCTTAAAAAGAAGAAGCGCCTCTGTATCATATGTTAGGGATAATCCTAATAACGATAATGAGTAAGGAAAAGAAGGCTCTTAGGCCAGGCTACCTGAAAGACTGCTTCGCGGTGGATTTCCTGTACTGACTGGTAGGGGGTGGACTAGATGACCCTTTGGCACCCCTTCCAGCTCCCTCAGGCAAGGCTTCTTCGACGCTGGTTCCTAACCCCGATGCCTCCTCTTGTCCAAAATCCTGCTCGAAAGGAAAATCCACAAGGTCATATGAAAAGAAAGTTGGCCAGAGGGACCCTCTTTTGCAGAGTCGCGAGGCCGAAAAGGCTCCAGGACCGCAACCTGCTCACCAAATCATGAGATAAACATGCAATATAAAGCAGAGACCCCCAAGTTTGCTAGTCCTAACTCCAGATTGCAGAAGCGCTGCCAAATAAAATCAGAAACGTATTTAAAGGAAAGGCTAGGGCACTCGGAAGATGGGTTCAAAGGAACACTGTGGGCTTTCCTTGAGAAGAGCCGGCATGTCTGGAAGAGATAAGAGCTTACCTCTGGCAGGTAACAGCAACAACAGCACCTGCGAGCTTTTGTGTGTGTGGAAAAACAGCAGACAAACTTAATGGGGCTTAAGTGCTGGCAGGAAATACTAGAGCTTGGAAATGTTCGTTTTTGGAGTAACGTCTGGAGGATTCTGGGATTTGTAGTCCAAAACCAGTATCATTTCTGAGCTCTGGAGAATAGGAACTAACTTTTTCCTTCAGAGAAGGATATGGGGACAATGGGTTCCCTGAGGACAAAATCGGTTGGGGAATCTAATGGTGCTTACCTCTTACTACATGGTAGTAACAAGCAGTACTCTTAGCAATAATAAGAGAAATCTCTGATGATTAATTACGATTTTTTTTATATAGGAGAAGGAGTCAGGGTGTCCGATGGAGTGTATTTCATCAAGAAGCACAAAATAAAACAAAAGTAAGATGAGGTGTTGTTTCAGGCACTTGGGAGTTGTGGGGTTTGTAGTACTACTAGTAACAGCAGTAACAGCAGGAGTCTTCTCTGAAGGTCGGAACAATGAGCTTTTTTTGTTAAGGGAAAGTGAGTCAAAGTGTCTAATAGGGCTTGTTTTTCAATACATAGTGTTGGTTGTAGTACTGTTATTAGTAACAACACTAATATGGATCTCTGAGGGTCACGACAATGGCAGTGTTTTCTGACAGGAAAGTGAGTTGGGTCATTTCATGGTACTCCTGAGGTCTATGGTGGCAGCAGTCAGTAGCCATAGCATTAATGATTATCCGCAATAGTTGTAAGAGTAACCGTCTCTGAAGGTCTGAGTACTCCCATGTTTTCAGAAGGGAAAGTGAGTGAGTGAGGGTGTGACTTATGAGAGTACTTGGTGACTGGGGTGGACAGTACTTCTTATTATAACTGGCACCACAGTAATAATAACCCTGTGAAGGTCAGAACAGTACCCAAATATTTTATGAGGGAAAAGTTACTCAGGGCTTCTGCTAGGGCTCACTTCCAAGTATGTACTAGCAATGATAACAGTATTACTGAATAACAACAACAACAGTACTCTGTGAAGGCCAGAACAACAACTTGTTTCCTGAGGGGAAAGCCAGTCAGAGCATCTACTAAAGTATGTGGTGGTACTAGTATTAATACTACCACGACCATAGCTAATCTCTGAAGGATGCCCAACAACCATGTTTTCTGAGGGAAAAGTGAGTCAGGGCTTTTACTAGCCCGAACTTCCAAGTACTGTATGGACTAGCAGCTGCAGCAGTATGATGATCATTATTGGAAAATCAGAATACTGTAATACGTTTTCTGAGGGGAAAGCCAGTCATCAGGGCCTGTATTAGGACCCACGGCCAAGTCTGTGGTGGTCATGTTAGGACGGCCATGACCAGGACTAATCTCTGAAGGCGGCACCACCACCATGTTTTCTGAGGGAAAAGTAATTCGGGGCTTTTACTACTTCCAACTCGGTGGTGATGGTAGTAATATTACTCCCCTAATTACTCTGTGGAGGCGGGGGGGGGAGGAGGGAGGAGTAAGAAGACCCCCCTCCCCCCTCAGCCCTCTCCGACGGACTTTTCCCCCCTCAGGAGCCGCTCCCGCCAAAACCTCCCTCCTCGTCCCCTGAGGAGGAGAGGCGGGCGGAGAAGGCGCCCCCTTCTCTGTCCCCTCTGTGGATTCTGGGATTTGTAGTCCCCCCTCTAAAAAAAAAAAAAAAAAGGAGAGCCAGTGAGAGCGACGTGCCCAGAGTCGAGGTCAACCCTTTGGACTCCTGAGGGGATGGAAGCGATTCGTGTCCGGCACGGAGGGCGGCGTCCCCCCCTCTCCCCAGGTCGTGTCGTGAGAAGGGCGGCCCTGAGAGACACGCGTGTTTCTTTTTTTGGGGGGAGGGGTTCGGGGGTTCGTCTTTTCCCTCACGGTTCGTTCCCCTGAGGGGGAGGGGGAGGGGTGGAGAGCCTGAGACGGGCCGCCCCTTTACACGCTAGGAGGCCCATGGGCGGAGGGAGGGAGGGAGGGAGGGAAGAGAGGCCCGGCCTCCTCTTCTCCTCCTCCTCGGCCTCGGCCCGAGCGAGGCTCCGCTTTCCCCGCCCTGGTGCCCGCCTCCGGGCCCGCCTCCCTCGCCTGCCTCCCTCGCCCGATGCCGGCCCGGGAGCGGCCGAAGAGGCGCAGGAGCCGCGGCGGCCCCGGAGGGAGCAAGGCCGGGCCTCCCCGGAGCCAGAAGTGAGGAGAAGGAACGAAGGGAACGAGCGAGCGAGGGAGGGAGGCGGGAAAAGAAAGGCCGAGGGCGAGAGCCCGTCGCCACCGCCATCCTCCTCCTCCTCCTCCTCGGGAGCCGGGCCCGAGGAAGAGGAGGAAGAAGGCCTTTGGGGGGGGAGGGAGGAAGGGAGGGAGGCTGGGCCCCTGGCCAGGGGTCAGGGGAGGAGAGGCGGAAGCCCCAGTTTGTGTGTGTGTGTGTGTGTGTGTGGTTTTTTTTTTTTGGGGGGGTGTATCGTCTGAACGCGGCCCCGTGTCAGCAGGGCGTGTCACGAGGACGCCTGGGAAGGCGTGCCCGCGGGAAAAGAGGGATGGGGTGTGTGCAATTTTTGGGTTTTTTTTGGAGGGGAAGGTGGGAGGACGCGTGTCCCTTTGCTCCTGTTTTCTGTCATTCACACGTACGCAGAGGCCTCTTGTTTGCGGGTGGCAGACCTCGCGTGTCTTTCTTTCATATTTTTTTTTACACGGGTTCTGCTCTCCCTCCGCCCCGGCCGGGCTTTTGCACGGGTGCAGAAGCGGGGTGTGTGTGTCCGTGTCCCAGGTCGTGTGCACGCAGCCTTCTGTGTTGGGGTGGGCAAAAGAGGCCGGAGGGACCGGTTGGAAGGGGAGAGGTGGGAAGGCTGGTGTGAAAAGGGCCGCACAAGCCAGATCTTTGATTCTCCTGATGCACGACGCCTTTATTTATTATTGATTTAATAATGCATCCTCTCTTGAAAACAGGCCAGGTTGTGAGGGAGAGGGGAGGGAGATCCCAGGTGGATCCTAAGGTGTGTTTGTGCAAAAGGGAGGATTGGGGTGTGAGCCCTGGTGAGAGGGCAGGGAGGCTGGCACTGCCTTCCTTGCACATAGGATGCACGCATGCATGCTGAGCCCAGGCCGCCCTGCATGTGTGTCTTCCCAGACAGGTAGTACTTCCTGGGTGTGAGCAGAAAGGGAGATTTTGGATGCAAAGGACTTACTGTGTGGCACAATGCAGGGGGAGGGAGGCGTGATGATAAGTGCATCCTGCGTGCATGTTCAGAGCCCCTCAGCACGCACGCACACACACATGCATGTGTGTGCAAGTGTGCCCTTAATGCACTAGCAGATCCTCAAACCCACCTGCCTACCCACCTGCAGGAATGCAGTACAGCCGAAAACACACCTCAGTATGTTTTGTGGGGAAGTCCTGTGTTTAAGGTTGCGTTAGTCTCTCCTGTGATGGATGGGGTGTGTGTGGGACCAAGCTTCGTTTCATTCAGGGAGTCAGTCATTAAACATCTCTTTCATGTGCTTATGCTCCAATTTCGTCCCCAGTCTCTCTAGAGCAGACTCGGCTATGTTGGGCGCCTCAAGAGGTGTCTTTATACATGTTGTCCCCCAGGTGGCGTCCTCTGGACATTTTGGATCACAACTCCCATCATTCCCAGCCAGCTGGTTGAGAACAGAAGTCATCGTCCAGTATATTTGTAGAGCACCAGGTTAGCGGAAACTGCTGTACACAGAGATGGAACCTTCTGCTGGATGTTTTATTTTTCGCTCTTTAAATATTAATCTGTCTGAAGGGTGTGGCTGAGTAGCAAGTCCTGGGATGAAAGGTGTGTGTGTTTGTGTGTAAATATGTTCAGCAAAGGACTTGGTTCGCCCTTTCTGCTGTGTGTGTCCATGGGTCAGCTACACCCAGAAGCTGAGGGGTGATTTCTGTGTAAGTCTGGCATGCCTGTGCTCTTTATGTGATGGTCGGCATAATATAGGTTTTGGAAGGGTGCGGCAGGTATGTGTAGCTATTTGTTGAGACTGTTAATATCGGAGAAATAGTGCTTACTTTTATGTACAAATGGTAAGGAATAAAGTATATTTCTCTTCCTCCTGCCTTGCTCCACCCTAGGGTGGTTTGGCATTATGGTAATTTTCAGGATTGTATTTCTTTTTCCTGATCTGGCATCTATTCTTTTAACACTACATACCAAGGAGCAATGGAATAGCCAAAACCCTTTTTTTATAGGCAGATGGCAGCAAGAAGGAACAACTTCACCTGTTGGATGCACAGCCTGGAATTGTGCTTTTTCCTGGGGATTCTGTGCCTCCTATAAAAGCTGGCCTGGTGGACCAGGTTCTGCTGCTACCCTCTTAATCTGCTGTCTGTTGGCCCTTTGCTACCTTGTTTTTGTTTCAGGGAATTAGTAGCTGGCTGGCACTTGGCAAGCACTTGGCATCTTTGTGGGCACAATGATTATGCTCTGAGTGGTGTTTTGGTGTGTGAGGTGGGAGAAGAAGATTGTAAACCTACAATTGAAGAGAAATCAAAGTAGTAGAGTGTCTTTCCTCAGATCTTGGACCTTTCGGCTCTCCTGCTGTAGTTTGCCTGTATTCAGGAGTGGGTGTATTAAATGGCTTTTCCTCTGCATTTCCAGCATCTTAAACATTACTCTTAGAGGCATAAGTGATACCTTTGCAAATACTGGGCTGTGTGATGCTAGTTATTTTGTTTTGTTTTGTTTTCTGTTTTATCAGTGGACATCGTCAACATCTTAAGAGCCACTTGGTATGTTATACTTTCAGACTGTGAATGCTAAAAATTAATTTATCAGGGAAAGCAGAAGTGTGCCTTTTTCAGTGGGACACACAGGTAGAGGGTTAGTGTCCGTGGAACAGACGGGGCTTATTTGGTTGCGTTTCCTGCTGAGTGCATCCACCTTTCGGCAGGTTCTTGTGCACCAAATATAAAGTGGCACCACCCTCATGCTTTTTGTTTGGCAGAGACTTAGAAACGCTTTGGAGAGTGAACTCTGATGATGAATGCCCGTGTGGGACGCCTCTTGTGGCAGCCACGACTTCGTAACATTCACTTCATTTTTGTGGATCCATCCTTCGAAATATGAGAAGTTTGTGGGAAAAGCTGTAATGTGGGAGGAACTATTTATAAAGCATCTTGGAGCCATATATGACATTAGATGCTCGCTTGCCTTCTGTTACAGAGAATTCACACAAGCAAAGCGGAGTGGATGTTATGTTATCCTCTAATAATGATTTGGGAAGGTGTGTTTTCCCTTCTCTGCTATTTGTATGAGATTTGCAAAAAGGTGTGTATAGTGTAGCACAGGAAAGCTTTAATTCAGCAAAAAACAGGTATGGTCAGTTTCATTTATCTGGTTTTGTCGTAGGAGGGTATGAGGTAGTTTTCCTTCATAAAATATAAAATCTCCCAGTTTTAAAAGGATCAGATAACAGGCGGTACAAGAATCCTTTCTCTGCCTGCCACCCTGGAGAGCTGCTGGAGAGCTTAGGGGTTTAGGTCTCTGGCTGCAGAGTCAGAGGTTGGGAGTTCAATTCCCGACTGGGTCCGGACTTGATGATCCATAGGGTCCCTTCCAGCATTGCGGTTCTAAGATGCTGAGGTTGATGATGACTAGGGAAGACAGTTGATACTGATCCGTGGTATAAGGCAGTATTTTAGGTTACCTATGGCTTCTGTACCACTTTTTACCAGCAGCTGCTCCAGTCTCGAATTGCGTTGTTTAGCCTGATACTGATATGAGTAATTATATTTCTGGTGGGAGGCAGAGAAGCTTTATGAAGGAGAACATACACCCTCCTTCTTTAATGCAGAGATAGCAGTATGGAGCAGAGTTTGTATTTCTGTTCTTCCTTTCTGTGTCAGACTCCTCTGTTCTCATGAACACGATGGCTGCTAATGAGCATTGATGGCTGTTAAAAGTATGACAATGAAACAGAAGTAATTGTGTGAACGAGGTCTTGCTTTGGCTGTCTAATGAGTCATCTCATCTGCGAAACAGCATCTGCCCCTTCCCAAATGAAATTCCACCCATTTGTGGAAGGGTGCCCTTGCCAGACAGCAAACCCTCACGTATGGAATTGCATTAGGCTCATTCTAGAAAACTTTACGAACACCCACAAATTGTGCTCAGGGAGCAGGTAGAGTTGACAGGCTGACCAGCTCCCTTCTGTTCTGTCACAAGACACAGGTGTGCCTTTGCTGACGTGGTCCGGTTACTATATCATTACCCCGGGTTCTCCCGTCTGCTCCATCTCCTTAAGCCTTGACCTCCAAAGGGCTGTGATTTAGTCCGTGTCAGGTGGGAAGTAAGCAGGTTCTTCCTATCTTTCCTCGTCTGTTTGCTTCTGCTGGATGGGCCTCCCTTTCTTGCTCCTGCTGAGTCATAACATACTTGGTGTGTTTGTTCATCAGGTGGGCAGGGGCGTGACCCAGGTCCTTGAATGAGGGAAAGCCAGTTCTGGGCGCTGTGAGGTGGTGAACGTGGCTCTTGCAACCTGTCCTTGCCATTTCTTTCCCTCCTCCCATGCAGCTTCTCTTTTGGGTGGCTTCAGCAAAGCAAGAAGGCAGTGCCCTTGCTGAACCAGTACAGGTATTGCAGGCTAAGCTCAGGGAGAGTAGCAGTCAGTCAGGGTGCAGCCTTGTCTGGGCCTCCTCGGAGAGGGTGGCGCCCTGGTGTGCAAACCGTCTGTCAGTCCCCCCAGAATTGTTCTCCTGGCTCAGAGAGCGGAGGACGTTTCCCCCCCTCCCTGAGTGGGTTGCCTTTGCTTTTTTATCCTCCGTAGCCAGGGGTTTATTGGGAATATGGTATCAAATCCCATCCCAGTTTGGTTGGTGAGGCCTTTTATGGGAACCAGGCTTAAGCTGGTGGGTGAAATCTGGATTAGAATTTCATAGCCTTAGGATTCTCTCTGAACCTCTCCTAATTACACACTGTTCATGAGGCAGCACCTTACCTTGCTCTGGTCTGAACTCTGGGCAAGACAGGGTGCTTGTCCGTGTCAACATGTATGCATGCCAGTTGCTCTGTGTGCTTTACTGAGGGGGCTCCATGTGCTGGAAGGAGGCCTTGAACTGTTACGTTGCTGAACAAAGAATCTGTGTGGGGGAGAAGAAGAACTCGTAAGTAAAACCCACAGTAAACATTAATGCAGTCCTGCTGGGTTAGATCAAAGGTCTGTGGCACCCAGCTAAAGAGAGACAATGATCATCCATGATCACAACAGCTATCTTGCCCCCCCCCCCCCATTTTTTACTTCTATCTCTGTTGCTTGGGGGTAGACTGCTGCAGAACATGCTGTTTCGTTTATCCATAAGCCTGTGCTGAAGGAAGTCTGGGCCATCTAATTGTGCAAGCAGCTCCACACTTTGTGTTAGTGACCTACCAGAACTTGGTGAATTTATTGAATGTACATCTGTACCATCAGCTATTAGCCTTGACAGTTATGGAACCTCCATATCTAGGGGCAGTGTATCTCTCAGTATCAGATGTTGGTAACAGATGGCAGGGGAGGTTGTTACTCTTTACCATGGCCTGCCTATAATCTCTCAAGAGAGACCTGCTAAATTTGCTCTGACTGGATTTTTTTTGAAGTAGAAGGAAGGAGCCTTTCCTTTGTCCTGGCATCCTTCAGATTCAACCTGACATCTGTGTTGCACCTAGCAAGCTAATCTAATTAAGTCTGCCTAACACCTCTTGTACTACATCTTAAGCCTGTTTGGGAGGTATGGACTTAAGGACTAGATTCCCCTACTTTTGCTCTGAAGAGGAATTCTAGAGAACATGAAGCCATGTGCACAATCAGTTATGCTTTCAGTTGGCCATAATCAAGTCCTATGGATTATTCCTGACATTTTTGGGGTTCTTCAAGGCATGTATGCAGGCATTAACCTTAAAGATAAATTAGATTACAAGCAATTCATGTTTGATTTATAATGATATCATCATTGAGAGGAAAAGTCCAAGATCTTGGTCCCTCATGAAACTGATAGGATGTTTAAAGTGAGTTAGTAACTCAATCGGGGGGTTGGGGGGGGTGTAGCTGTAACTAAAGTGAGCTGCTAACTTAAACTAGGGTGTATATGTGTGGAGCAGATGTGGCTCCTTTGACTGTCCTGGGCCTTCAGTTACCTTCTGCCTTGACTGGCGGGAGGCTGATGGAGGACAGAGTTCAGAAACAGCCAGTGCGTTGTGTAGCAGTTAAGAGAGTCAGAAGGGGACCTGGCCCATCTTGGTTCTGCTCCACTCTGACCCAGAAAACATACTGGGTGACCTTGAACCACTCGTTCTCGCTCAGCCTGACCTGCCTCACAGGGTTGTGGATTGTGAGGATAAAGTTGGAGGTGAAGGAGAGACAGAGAGAGAGAGGAGAGCCACATATGCCATAATTGAAAGGCAGGATGTAGCTAAGAAACAAACAAACAAACAAATAACAGGTGGAAAGCTAGAGGTTCATCACCTCTGGTTTAAACAAAGGGCCTTAGTCGCAGTTCTCAGGAGGCTGCCCGCCCTGTTGTCGAGGGTCTCTGGGTTTCTAGGTGCAAATGGTTTCAAGGCAGAATCTCAGCAGGATTGCTGGATGTTGGTCCTGCCTGCTTCCCCCCCCCCCCCCCTTCTAGCACACGAGGTTCTCAGTTCTTACTGTTGCAAAAATGCAAGCATTTGACAGAGCCTCTGTTTCTCTTATCATGGGATGTGCCTCCTCATCTGCCCCAACAAATCTGTTTGTGGTACAACTAAAACAACAAACAAGCAGACTCTTCCTGACCTGGCCTACACCTCCGTAGCTCCAGTAGCTCCGATCCCCTTCCCTTCAGCACAGCAAGCCAAGGCACTCCCAGGCGCAAAAGAGAGGGAGAGTTTATTCTAGCTAACAAACCCAGGAGGAGTAAGGTTTCCCCTGTGTTCTCAGAGAGGCTTCTGTTTTTCCAACAAGCCCCTTTGTGAGCAAGCAAGAGGTAGAGTTCTAAGAATAGCTCGCTTCGAGGAAGGCCCTTTGACTTGAAAGTTTGCCATGTTTGTAAATTTATGTGCCTTCAAGTCGGAACTGACTTTTAGTGACCCTCAGAGGGCTTTCAAGGTAAGTGAGATATTTAAGGAGTGGTTTTACCAGTTCCACTCCCCCCCCCCAAGTGAGTTTCCATGGCTGAGCGGGGATTTGAACCCACGTCTCCTAAATCCTAGTCCATTACTGTATTTACTACACTACACTGGGTATCCTGTAAATTTATAGTGATCCCCCCAAAAGTATAATCTAACTCAGAGTTTTGTTTCTGCTTATGGACAACATGGCTCCCCCCCCCCCCCCCCCCGTTTCTGTGTGCTGTAAATATCTGTGTGATATTACTTTTTTGAACTGGAGTTAGTAGATATGGAGGTGGTGTGAGCCAACTCTCAGCTTTATTAGGAAACTCTCTTAAGTAGGATTGGGCAAGTTGCTGTTTCTTGCATCAGGATGGTCCTCAACTGGTGGTTCTCTGGACAGTCCAGTTCCATACAGGTTAGCGGTTCAGGGAGTCCAAAGCTGATAGAAGGCCAGAGACCGAGAATCACTGTTCTAGCCTACTTTATAGGATGGTTTTGAGGGGAAAAATATTGCTAAATTCTTTAGAGTGAAGGTGGGGTAAAGGCATGATCGGGGAGTTTAAGCCTTATCTTAACAGAAGAAGGAAGAGCCGTTCAATTCAAATGTCCTGGATTCAGTCTGTGAACTGTAGTCTCAAAAATCAAAGTGACATTGCTGTCAGCTTTGAGATGTGTAGCCCCCCCCAAATCTCCCGGAGTGCACAGACCTAACTGGATATCTCTTTCAGCTTGTCTGTTAAAAAAAAAAGTCAGTGTTGCAAATACCCACCAACCTGGTTCCCTGTGGTAAGTTTAAAAAAAGAAGAAGCCTCCAGGTGACTAGGCAGAAGAGCTTTGCTGTTAACATTAAAATATATTAGGTTTTTCTTTTTTTCTTCTGATGTCACGAATGGCTGATATAGTTGTGTGTGGGCAGGTGTGCTGTACAAATGCGTATGTGTGTGAGAGTAGCTTTGTGGGCTTGTTTGCAGTGCTCCGAATTTGCTCAAAATTATCTGTCTCTTTGTGTGCTTGCATTTTGATTGCAGGGAGGCAGACGAGATCGAGAGCTTGGCACTGCTGTTTGCCCAGAGCTAGCCACTGTTGATCCTGGGTGTCCTCCCCACCTCCCCAGGACTGTCTTCCACCATGTTCCACTTGATGAAAAAGGACAGAGATGGCTCCAGAAGGGAGAAGAAAGAGAAAAAGGAGAAAAAAGAGCGAATGTCAGCTGCTGAGCTGAAAAGTCTGGAGGAGATGAGCCTACGCCGGGGTTTTTTCAACCTCAGCCGGTCTTCCAAGAAGGACTCGAAGAGCCGCCTGGAGATCTCCAACCCCATCCCCATTAAGGTGGCCAGCGGCTCTGACCTCCACCTGACCGATATTGACTCAGACAGTAACCGGGGGAGCGTGATCCTGGATTCCGGGCACCTCAGCACAGCCAGCTCCAGTGATGACCTCAAGGTGGACGATACCAACTTCAAAGGGTCTGTCCTTCAGCGGGCAGCCAAATTTGGCTCGCTGGCCAAGCAGAACTCCCAGATGATCGTTAAGAGGTTTTCCTTCTCGCAGAAAAGCCGGGATGAAAGTACCTCGGAGACCTCCACGCCCTCTGAGCACTCAGCCGCCCCATCCCCACAGGTGGAAACACGGACGCTGGAAATACAGCTAACTAGGCAAGGTGTGATGCCCGGAGCCCCTTCGTCCTCACGAATCAGACTTCCTGAGGTGGTCAGCAAGAGGTTCCCTGCGGACCTGAAGCTCCCTGTGGTGGTGCCCCCTCAGCCTCCCATCCCCAGGCAGCTGGAACTGCAGCGGCGCAACACAGGCGACTTCGGCTTTTCTCTGCGCCGCACCACCATGCTGGACAGGGGTGCTGACGGGCAGGTGTACAGGCGGATGGTACATTTTGCTGAGCCTGGTGCTGGGACCAAAGACTTGGCTCTTGGCTTGGTGCCGGGCGACCGCTTGGTGGAGATCAACGGGCGCAATGTGGAAAATAAATCCCGGGATGAGATTGTAGAGATGATCCGGCAATCGGGGGACACGGTGCGCCTCAAAGTGCAGCCCATCTTGGAGCTGAGTGAGCTGAGCCGCTGCTGGTTGAGGAGTGGAGACGGCCTTCATCAAGCAGCCTTTGATGTAAGTCCTTCCTCAGCTTGGGAGCATCAGTGGTTGGGTGGGTGAAGGAACCTTTCCTTGTAGGCATCTATTTCAGCCACCAGATCTAAAAGCTTCTGGGGTTCTGGATGGTGAAGGCAACTGAAGCTGTTCTGAAAGGGTGTCAAGAGTCTGGGATGATCCAGCCATTCCATTCAGAACTTGGAAAAGTGACTTTTTGAAGTCTGGTTCCCAGAATCCCCCAGTCCTCATGGTCCTTGGTAGGTTTGATTCTTGGATCCCTTTTCCATGCTCTGATCATGGTTCGGGTCAGCTTTGGAGGTCAATCCCGTCTTGTTTATTATGCACGGATGAAGAAAGGGCAGCGAGAGCTTTTAAGTGCTGCAGGTCTGCAGAGAAGCAGTCATTCCCCCCCCCCTCACTGTGGTTGAGCCATGTGCAGGATGGATTCAGGACTGAACTGAGAGATGATTATGAAAGGAAGAACAACTTCATCAGGCATTAGAAAAGATAGGGCCAGAAGTGAAAGAGGTCCTTGGATAACTGGTTCTTTCTTACATGCCTAGAAATGCTGCATTTGTTCCTGGAAACTTCATTTTGGATTTGAAATGGGTATTAAAACTATATTTCAGCTTTGAATACATTGCCGGTGATTTTAAAAGACCAGCGTTGTGAGAACTTAAATCTAAAAGTGACCTGTCTACAAGCAGCAGGTGGCTAAGATTGTCAGTTGTGTTCTCTGATATTTCTAGTTGGTGGTGAGAGCTGTGAGGAAGACAAAGAAAAATCTCTCTGTGTATGGGCTGTGGGTTTGGACAGGAAATTCTGGGGTGAAAATTAGCCCTGAAGGAACTCTTCCGAAATCCCAGCACTCAGATCCATCTCATTTGGCCTGGGTTAGCAAGTGAGGTTTGAGAAAAAGAAATAGGAGCAAACTCTTGATGCTTGGAGCACTCCCTGTCTGCTCTGTCGTTGGGACTGGTAAAAAAAAAGCTTAGTGTTCAGTTCAAACAGCTTTGCATATAATAGTTCTTAAAGCCCCTGTTTTATTCACAAGAGTGGCTGATTTCACATGGACTAATCTGTGGCCCTTGAAGTACGCTTGAAGCCAGGGACATCCTTGCAGGTGGTGTTGTGTTGCTTACATTTGTGTTTTATATATCTTCTCTGCAGCCCAAATAGTTTAAAGAAGATTGGTTTTGCCAAACATTTCTTTTCCCCCTTCCAGGAAACTGTTTTGGGAAGAAGGGAGACTGGAACCTAATTCTGTTCAAAACAGATGAAATTTTTATGTCTTAAATTGATCAGGACTTCTAATGCTGGGGCTAGAGACCAGGTTGTAGGGTGACAGTTTTCATGAGACTGTGGTGGCTGTACATTCTCTGTTATCCCTTAACTTGTTTGCCTTTTTGCTGGGGTGGGGGCTGGGTGGGCTCGAAGAATGTGATGCTGTACCTTCATTTTCATTTGGAATTTCTATTCTGTAGAGCATGTAATGCATGGTTGGTACCAGACAGGGGTTAAGCAATGTACAGTTCTTATACTCTGAGGCTACCTTTTGTTCAGACCAGACACTGCTTTTTTCCCCCTTGTGAAAGTGTTCCTCAGGGTAGAGATTTTTCTGCCTGAGTCTGTCTGTTCCCAGGGCATTAGGTTTTGCCTTCCTGCTATAGGTTTCAGTTATCCTTTCCAAAATGGGAAAGCAGCGGTCTGGCCATACCTAGGTTGTTGATCCTTCCTGTGAAATGATGTGCCTGAAAGGAGCTTTATCCCACAATCATATGGCTGGGACAAGCCACAAAGACTTTAAGAGTACCTGCAAAGAGGTATAAAAGTAGCAGCATAATAGGCAGGTGACCCATATTCTCCTGGCTGGCACAGCACCTTCTATTAGCGATAAT
This sequence comes from Intellagama lesueurii, assembly GCA_037013535.1. Taxonomy (NCBI): domain Eukaryota; kingdom Metazoa; phylum Chordata; class Lepidosauria; order Squamata; family Agamidae; genus Intellagama; species Intellagama lesueurii. Next base: position 1,036,040 of record JBAJHW010000015.1, on the reverse strand, counting down.
TGGAGCGTGCTTGAGTGCGTGTTTCGTACCACTGGGATCATTTTAAATCTCGTCAACATTCTCAGAGATTCCTGGGGAAGTTACATCTACCTCGTGGCATGGAGAAAGCCTACTGGAGCATTCCACCCACCTACCTCCAGCGCGGGAATGAATGTGCCCTGTTTTTAAAGGGAAAGGAAACACACGTGTTTACAGCTCTTGAGTCAAGCATGCAGCCAGGGCTGTTAAAAATCAGATGCCAGCTAAGCTGACAGCAGGACTCGTGGTGCAGGTGTTGTGGAAGGAAGCAGTATGGAAGCGTGAGGCGCAAGTGGAAACTGGCAGAACCTTAAAAGGTTTCTTAAGTGGAGAGGAAGCCTTCCTTGAAATTGCCGAGAGTAGATGCCAAATGTGCCAGGAACATAGCTACAGCCAGGGCAGCAGGCATAGTATGGGTAGCTGGCCTTCAGGTGTCCTGTTCTCCTACTTTGGTGGGTTCTGGGTGGTCCTTTCAGTCTGCCCTGTGCTAGGACGTGTGTGTGTCCGCACGGGGTGTGGGTTTTCAGCATGGAATTTAGCATCCTGTGAATGTCTTGGCTTTTTTTTTTTTAAATCCTCAGTGGAAATTCCTGAAATGCCACTTCTGCCTTTTCTCTCACAGGAAACTGTCAAGCTTTATGGCCTGTAGAACCGTTCTCTAAGATGGTGCCTGGGAGTATACTGTTTATTTATCAGATTTATATCCTGATTTCCTCCCCATACTGAGATTCAAGGCAGCTCTCAGAAAGATTAAAAGTGGGCACAAATAAGAACAACAGGAGCAACAAAATCATGTTGAAACACTATTAAATGTGATTCAAGACCTCTAGATTTGCAGGCTGTCACCTTGTTTCAAGCCGGATCCATCAGTGTTGCTGTTATCTATTTCTCAGTTACCCTGTGAAAGGAGTTAAAAAATAATTGGGGTTCTAAATGGAGTAGTTTGGGAACCCTAGGCCCGAATTTCCACCTCTTCCCCTTTCATGAAATGTAGATGTCAGTGTCACCCAGACTGGCATGCAAGGCCCTGAGAGAGCATTGAAGGCACCTGGCGGGGGTGGGGTAGGGGGTGGGGAGTGGGCCAAGGCACATGTGAAAGCAAACCCTAGGAGGGTCAGTGCAAAGTTCAAAACACAACTGTAGATTTTTGGAAAAGGAGTTCGGTTTGTGTTTTTAGCAACTTCTCCACATCTTGCTGTCGCGGTTTTGTTAGCTTCCCACCAGCCTCTGGTGGAGCACCTCTGACTACAGGAGCTTTCAGAGCAGTGGCTGCTCCTCCAAAGTTACAGACAGCCACTTTCCTGTTCCTCTGTGGTGAGCGGAAATGACTTCCAAGCAGCCACACCAGAAAACGTCCCTAAAGGGTCTTTCCTTCCAGCCCTGCCTACAGGCAGGCAGGAGATGAATTAAAAACAAGTAGACGTGCATATGTGGATCAGTGGCTTTTGCAGATTTATTTGTAGGGCAGCTTAAATCTCTTCTTTAGCAGGAGGTTTACAAGCCTTTCCTCAAACACCTTGCTTTTCCCACCCAATGAAACCCCTGCATTTTTTTATAAGCTTTGTGTTCCCACTTACCATGGCTAGATTTTTTACCCATTATGTAAGCCTTGTGCTTTTGCACAAGCGTATTTTGTACTGTAAGCGTATACTAGTCTGTCAAGAGCTTATTAAACTAAATGGTTTGTGTGAACGTGTCCTTTTCAGACAAGCAGTGGCTCTGATTCCCATGGGCTCCTTACTTTCTCCTGTCTTCAGAGAAAAACAGCTGCTAGCCCCGTGCTTTTTTTTTTTCATGGTTTCCACACACCCATTCTTCTTTCCTTCTCCCTGGCCTTTTCCTACAAGCTGTCATCTGCTCTATGCTTCAGAGCTTCCATCACAAGGAAAGTATATTCTTGAGTATGTCAAACAGGAAAATTCCACCAGTCACCCCCCAGGCAGGAAGAGCCCAGAGCTCCCAGCTGTAGTTGTCTGCTAATACCCAGGTTTGCAGAAGCAGCTCAAGACATTATAATCTAATCTTTTTTACGATCTTCTGTAGAACATTTGAAGCTGGGCCCCTGTTATAAGTATGCAGCTTCTGGGCAGTTCAGAAGGCTTGCAAAATTGTTCTCAGATGGTTCAGTGTGCTCCTTCCTGAAACAGAGTCTTAAGGGATTGTTTTCCTTTTAATTGTTTTTTAATATGTAACTTTTGCAACCCAACAGGCTATACATTTAAGAGGTCAGTGGGCAAACACTAAGATATACAAATCTGATTTTACTAAGCTTCTCTTGGCCATCCCAGCTGTTGCTCCAACGCTGGGGTGAATTTTCCTTTCTGCTCCTTTCTTTTTCCTCTTCCTTTTCCATGCCATAGGCTATGTGGGTTAGGCATGATGCATTTTTGGTCTAGTGTTTAGAGGGCTGCACTAGGATGTTTGATCCAGGTTCAAGCACTCAGTGAAATGCAAAAGTAATCCTTGACTCAGTTACTCTTGTCTCCCCCGACCTACCTCACTGGGTTATTGTGCGAACCAAGTGGAATAGAGGAGAAGCACGCCTATCCTCCCAACAAAGCGCCTGGCCCTGGCCGTCATGGGAGGAAAGGCAGGACAGATCTCTAACTAGCTAGTGCACAAACAAGTGATGGGAAATATGATCCATATTTGGGGAACAGTGTATTGAGGATGGCTGATGTGAGGAACACAATAGATCTTCTACAGGATTGCTTTGGTTTGGGTAGAATATTGGCCAGCTAGGGTACAGGACGTAGGCTGCATGGGAGCTGCTGCTAAGGTTGATTTACAGACGGAACAAACTGCCTTTGGGACAAGAGGGTAGGGTGAGGCTTAGCTGGCTTGCTTGAGTTACCGGGAGAGATTTACTCTGCCAAGCATCTTTTTACCATGTTGGGCTAATGAGCCACTACCTGCTCTTTGCCCTCTTTAAGCGGGATTTGTGATGTTGCAACTATACTGTTGGATTATCACAATAAGGTGTACACATAGCTGACCTTGAAGACTGTTCCAAAGCTCCAACTGGTGCAAAACCCAGCAGCCCACTTTGGGGTATTTTTATAGCCTAAAGATTATATCGCTAATTGCTTTTTGTAACTGGGTGGGTCAGAATCTTTTCAGCTGCAGCATTAGCCGTGTGGAACTTGGTTACACAAGATCCATTAGCACTGTCTAGTTCCATCTTGTTACTTCATCTTTTGCTGCTGCTGCTGCTGCTGTATCCTTTGCTTTTTTTTTCTTTTTTGGCGTCTGCTTCTTTATCAACCTGCTTAGGCTTCAAAATTTATTATTACAGAGACAGTGCTTTCTGTACCATCATGACAAAAGGCAGGACCTTCTCTGTGGTGGCTTCGTCCGTAGCTGCTATATCTATTCTTTGTAGAGATCCACTTGATTCGCTCCTTGTTGCTTTGCAAAAATGAATTTATTCAAGCAGGTTTCTGACTGGTTTAATTGCCCTTTTCCTTTTGGGCGAGGATACTCATTTCTGTTAAATAATAATTACAATAATATTGAAAGCGGGCCCAAAGTTTTTGTGGTTACTGGTTCTCACTTGTTTGGGAATCTCAAGACTTTAAGGCTTTGGGAGAAAGATAAGGATTTGCCTCTTTCTGGGTATTGCTCCATCTGCAGCACTCATAAAATTTCATACAGGTCTTGTGTTTTATAGTTGCAGCTGGTCTGGGACGTGTGTATACGGTTGTGGGAAGCAGTTGTGATGGGCTTTATTTTTTAGGTCCTGGCTGTTTTTCTTTTCTAGAGGGTGGCAGCTGGCAATTGACAGCAGCTACCTTTACAGAGAGCCTGATGAGGTCAGCTGCCATTGAACAATGCCCTGCACTTGTGAGCGTGAGCACAAGAGCACCCTGGCTAACAAAGCTATTCTAGTGTGGAGGACACAGGCCCTCGTTGTGCTGAGTGACGGAGGAGGAGGAGCAGGCGTTGCAGAGAAGCACCCCATGCCAGACTGGGAGACAGCCTTGTGGGGGAGGGCACGCCAGCCCCTCCTTCCCCATTACCTTCCAGCTGACTGAGGCGTGGCATAACCAGAGGCAACAGGCGTCCCTTTGTCCTGGCCAAGGGCAGGCTCCCCGAAAGGAGACGCTGGTAGTTTTTCCATCTCGTCATTGTATTGACCTCATTGACAGTTCAGCTAGGCTGATTTTGTCGTGTGGCAAACCATCACAGGATGTAGCACGTGCTGCCTTTTAACAAGAAGTGGGCATTAAAAAAAACAAAAACCTTGCCAAGTAGAATAATAAGTATGCTCAGAGGCAAGTTGTGCTAGTGCAACAAAGGGTCCCATGGCACCTTTTATGACTACTAATACATTTATAAATGAGCTCATCTTTCATGTACCATGGGATTCTTCGTTGGTTTTTCTGCAGCAGGCAAACCTAGCCGCTCTTTCAGGCACAATTGCCTCTTCTTGAAATCTGGCTGTGAGAATAATCTGTCTGTACAGAGTTGGATGGTGGAGGATGAATTACTCTTGAGAACAATTGAGAACAATGCTGGCTGCCATTGGGCGAGGTGAGGGGGGATCCCAGGAGTTGGAGCAAAAAAAGAGTATGACTTCCAAAGTTGCCAGGCTTTGGACTTGAGAACAGTCCCTCTGGGCCACTGAAAACCCCTGCTGGTTGCCTCCTCCAAGCCTTGGTTGCCTCCCTCAAGCCTTAGAGTAATTTTGGACTCCAGCCTCTGCCAACTCCTCCCTTTTGGCAAATGTCAAGGAATGGCAAGCCAGAAGCACCTCTGAGTTCTTGAGTGACTTACTCACCATCCGGGGGGGGGGGGGCTGGTTTCTAATCAGCAACTTGGAAACCCACAGTGGCTTCCTGGCTTCTGCCCGGCTCTTCTCTTGTTGAATTTGTGGCTGTGCCTAATGATCGGAAATGAGTCCCCCTTCCTGGGGGGCAGATTAGGAAACCAGCTTCAGCCAGAGGGTTAACTGGCAGGTGTTAAATGAGCAAATGTGTTCAAGAGTCCCCACTAATCCCTGGAGCATTGAGATATGGGAAATGAGCGATTTTTTGTCAGTCTCTCAATTGCTTACAAGTCGGGCAGTACTGATTATGAGAGCACATCTTCATTTTGTGCATGAATTTATTATCCAAGTCAGATTTCACTTTTTTCTCAAGAGTGAGGATGTAGATGGGTTCACAACAAAATTAAGGCCGAAATAAAAAACAGAGATGTTGTTCTCTGCCATCAAGTCACTTCTGAAAGCCTAATACGGTTTTCAAATGACGTGAGAGGTTGAAGGAGTGGTTCACCGTTGCCATCCCCAGTATGTTTCCATGACTGAGTGGGAGTTTAAACCCAAGTCTTCTGAGGCCTAGTCTGAACTACAGCACATTGGCTTAAAAAAAGAAAAGAAAAGAAAAAAAAAATGAAAGAAAGGAAAAAAAGCATAGGAAGAAAAATTATGCTAAAACGCAGTTGAATGATTTAGTGTTTTAAACACTATTGAGTTAGAAAGCCATTTGAAAATACATGTTAAAAAATTGTAGCAGCAACACCGTAAAAAGTCTCTTTTTTAGCTGCTAGTCCGTTGATGAAAGCCCACTAGAATAATAAATACATTCCACCAGAAGGGCTGTAGGGAGTGGGGGTGGCGGGAGTACAGCTTCCATTGGCAGGGAGTTCCACAGGTTGGGAACGGCTACTGAGAAGGGTCTGGGTTTGTCCTACAACGCCTAGAAGCCACACCTATCCAGCATGGGTAATGGCAAGGGATTGTGGGAATTGTAGTCTGAAATATCTGGAGTACCAAAGTCTCTCTGGCCCTCACTAGAAATTGAACAGTACCATGCTTTACCAGCCACTGCTGTTCTGCTTTAAACTTACAAGTGGAGCTAAAATCTACATTTCAGGGGCCGAGCAACAGGGATAGCTTTGAACAAGAGTTTACCAGCTTAGCTCTGAGTAAACATGTTTAGGTTGTTGTCCTGTCCTTCTGTGGATGTCCTGCCTCTCGTCTAATCCCTTTCACAGTAGATCTCCTAAGTCAACTCAGTCTAGTCATTTCACAACCAACTAGAAAACCTTTGACTCCCTGCCTTGCTTGCTTGTAGTATTCTACTAGGGCACAATTGTGAAAGGCTAATTTTTGAAAAGGCGTTCCCGGTCTGGAGGGCTGTCTCCAGAACCCATACAGATTTTTCTCAGAGATAAGCCGTACTGGCCTGGAGGATTGCAACCTTTACGGTATTATAGCCAGAAACTTCCGTATCTGTACTGGGAAGCGAGCACTGCTGTTTTCAGTATAAACTACTAATTAAATAGCTAATTGAAGCCTGTGGGTTGAGGAAACCTCATTCCAGGAAGTAATTAATTAGCTGATAGTTCAGTGGGAAAGGCTTGTGGTGCAGGGTTTGAATGTAGCTCTAAAGGTGGAAAAGCAGCAGAGAAATAAGGGGGCAGTTGCAGCGTGTTATTCATCTTTCCTAAGAGACAACTTCCCGTGTGGGTCAGACTCAGATGTGCATTTTTCTGTCCCCATCTGCAAAAGGCTGTGCCATTCAAAGGTATTTGCTTTTCCCACCTCAACCCACAAGGGCCCCTAAAGCAATTCATAGCTCTCTGCTTGGTTGAGCCAGGAAAGAGTTGGTAGGGACTTCTCTTCAGCCTGCTATCCAATAAAGGGATCAAGCGACTGCTGTGGCCAGGGTCAACTGAAAGGGTTGCCCTCCCTCCCTCCCTGCCGTGTCCACCTGCCAGCAGGTCATCACCTGTCCTCTACTCGGCATAATGGGCTCTGGCTTGTATTTTTATTCTGCACCTCCCCACCTTTCAGGCACTCTTTTTCATTCTTCTTGAGAGAGGATTTTAAGCATAAAGAGCTTTGAGGTGGCAGGGCTCTTGGTCGTCTGTACCTTCCTGGGAGGACTCTTCTTGTTGGATTTGCCTGCTACTCCTTCTTTTTCTCAAACAGGAATTATGACCGTTTAGGTCAGAAGTTCTTATTTCCCACCTTTCAGCGCCACCGTTTTCTCCGGAGGAGCAAATCTTGTGCGTATACTGGCCTGGCCACGGGTAGAATCGGACGGAGCAGCGGTTCGCTCTTGGTCCGTCGTACTGCTTGTCTTTCCGGAGCAGGAACCTGCTATGGCAGGCTCTCTGGAGAGAGCGGTTTCCACTTTTGCTGCTGGAGAAGCTGAGAAGGTACTTGTGACTCCTCCTGGAAGTCGAACTGCCTTCTGCCACAGCACTAGCCATTTGGCGGCCGCGTCCTTGGATGGCCGGCTGCAACGCCTCGCCGTGAATGTGGAACGGCTCACCAAAGAGTTTGCGGCTCAGGGGGTGCGTCTTTCTGTCCTCGAGGGGCAAATGACCTCCCTGGAAGACACATCAGAGAAGCTTTTGAGTACAGAGAGAGAGGTCTCTTGGCAGATACGTGATCTGCGGACTTGATAGCTGGTGCGAAGGGCTTTACCATGAAGAATCCTTGCTGCGGTTAGGAATCATTTTTCCATCACTGAAAGATTTTTGATAAATCCTCCTGGCTCAGGTACTGCTTCAAAAGCTATGGTTTGCTCAGGTAGGAGGGTTTGGAGACGCTCATCTTCTTTTCTATGTTGGAAGACTCTCCTGCATAGACCTGGTTGCTTTTTCTTCTAAGGAAGACGACCGTTGGAGACATTAAAAGTAGCAGATTTTATCCTGAACGATCAAGCAGTAGTAACGCAGTGATGGAGAGAACGAGCCTTGTTTGGAGAAAAACCCTTGCTTGCTGAGCAGGAATGCTTCACCAGAAAGAAAGTCTGCCCCCCCTTTTTTTTCTGTATTTTGGGGGTGATACTCCTTGTCTTCAGGCCTGCAGTGGCTGACAATGAAAGTAACTTTTCATACAGGAAAGCCCAGCTCTAAGAAGCAGAATAAGGATGCAAAGAATCATGCAAACAGATGCAGTTCGTTCTGAGCACAGTGTTTTCAGTAGTGTTTGTGCCTTTTATCTTTAAAAGAAAAATATCTTTGGCAGAAAAATCAGAGCACTGGGAAAGTGGTAGTATTGTCTGCATAGGAGCAGCCTGCGGTCTCCAGTCTGACATTAGGGTCCAGAAACAGAGATAGTGGCTGAAAAGAAAGGTGGCACACCTCTGTGTCTGTCTGTTTGTCCTTGTCAAGCTGAAATCAGAGACCAAGGAGGCAAATATTGGGGACAAAAATAATAATAATAATTAAAAAAAATCACTCCAGAGCAGGGAAAGGCAGGTTAGAACAAATAACCAAATAGTAATGTTAGCTGTGCAGAGGGTCCGATCCACTTTGGAAGATGTCATGTGATCTTTTGGTTTGTAGTTCCCAGCTGGTCAGGGCCTGGGAAATAATTTCAGACTGTACAATTTTGTTTCGGATACGGATGGGCCTGCGTTCTCCCAGTGCTAGAAGAAAGAATTTTGCCTTGTTGGTGGGATCGAGCAGAGCAGGCTGCGTCCTCCTCCTGTGACTGGGCGGTGAACCTGGCCTTGGAGGCAGGGGCCTTTCTTTTGCTCCTGGGCTTGAGCAAAGCACAATGTCTTGGGAAATCAGGACGCAGGTAAAGGTGGATATTGCTGACAGGTAATAAATCAGTCTAGACAAAGTTCTCATGTGTCAGCATGGATTCTCTGGGGAGGGGTTGATGAGGAAGGAGGGCAGGTGTCACTGTAATTCCTTTGAGGGGAGGAGGCACCTTCCAGGAGCGCATGGGAGCACCGCCTGCTCTTAACTCTTGAAGGGCAGGCCCATGAAGGGTGGCATTGTCTTTCTTCCCATGTTCCCATTCTGCAGCTCTGGAATGCATTGAGTGCTGATTTAAATTAAAAAAGCCCCCCCTTGCTTTTTTTAAAAACAGGAAATGATCTACATATTTTGGAACATGGCTTGGAATCATGTCCTTTTCTCGCGTGTGGGAAAAGCATGCTTGTGAACGTGGAGGTTAATGCTTCCGGTTTCCCAGCCCCTTGATTTAAGACGTAGGTGAGGGAACAAGAGTGGAATCAAGGCATTTCATCTTAACTATAATGGGTCAGTGCAGGCTGGGGAGGGGGTCAGGGATCCGAAGGCCTCAATATATCCTTTCTGCTGGGTGGTGAAAAATAAAGGTTTACCCGAGCACTGCTACCTTCCCCATCGCTTCCTTGTTGCTGTTCTTGTCAGAGGGAAAGGTCCTAATTAGTTTGTTGCAGACATACTTGTAAAGCGTAACAGGAAAGAGATGCTGGTTAAAATTATTACTGTAACTGCCAAGTAGGTAAAGGTGAGTGGCTGGGAAAATTACTTAACCTATGATTTGTGTGTGTGTGTGTGTGTGTGTGTCATGCTGGCAGTGGAATTCTGATATTTGCAATACCAAAAAGGTAGCTTCCCAGGCGCCATTGAAGGAAAGAAGTCTCGCCCCTAGTTTCCTGAACGGCGTAGAAGCGAAGTTGTGCAGGGAAATGAATCTGGGCTTTAGGATCCTTGTGAGACGTAGGAAAGACCCTTGGCAGCGATCGCCCAAGAGTTAGTTCCCTAGAAGGTTTCCTTTTGACTGAAAGCTTTGGCAGAACAGAAGTCTTTGTGTTCCTCTCGTTCTGTGTCTAATCACAGCATGGCATGAATAGCAACAGTTAAGTCAGTTTTTCCCCCCAGTGGCTGCTGCAAAAATTGAATCAACAACATCTTAAAGCATCATAAAATCTGAAAGTAAAAAAGGAGAAAATGAAGGGTATAATTTGTAACATTAAAACATGCAAACAAAAGACATGGAAATAACAACCTTGACCATTGTCACCATGTTGACAATCTTTAATAATGCTTTTAGGTAGACTGGCCAAATGGAGCCTTTAAACTCTGCACAGAGAGTTTCAGATATGAAATTATGACTGTCTTAGAGTTGCTTAATGTGCATCTCAGTTCAAATCAGAGATGTTAACTTTTTTTGAACTGTGGCTCCCAGCACCCAACGTGGCCTCTGGGAATTGTAGTCCAGAAAAACCATGTTTCCAAAGTCTGGTTTAAACCTGATAGGGCAATTTGTTGCAAAACCTTCATCTTGTTCCAGTAAATGGTGTGAGGTTAATGTATTGGCAAGCGAACAAATCACAGAGAAGATCTCTCACAGAGTCTGTTCTGCATGAAGTTAATGGTAGTTCTCCAAGCGTATGATTTCCAATTCCCACGGTGTGCCAGCTGCGCAGTCACTTCTAGATTCTGCATGGCACTACCAGAGGCACAGCGAGGCAGCAAAAGGGAATGATTGCTTACCCTGGTGCTGTGTATATTGTGTTGAATCCAGATTAAACGGGGTTTAATGTGGTTCAGAAAATGTTTTAAGTCAACAGAGAAGGGGTATTGCATTATTTCAGTTCCATGTGGTTTTGTTAGCATACTGAGTACAAGAGAAATTTGAACACCCTGTAGTGTCTTAACCATGTATATTTAAAATGTGTTCATTGACCATGGGCTGCTAGCAGCTGTTTACCTTTCCCCAGAGGTGTGTAGGCCACGCAAGTCCAGAGGTTTGTCTGTGGTCTTAGATGGTGCAGTGGTCTTGGGACATAGCTGATGCCCAGAGCTGTTGAATTTTGTGACAAGGGGGTTTGCAAAGGCAGGAAAAAGTCTCTGGGCTCAGACCGCAAATCCTCCTTTTGGTAGACTTTTGGAGTAGGAATGAGTGGAATCTGGTGGCAGAGTACAAACACACTCCAGCTGCCAGTAAGCCAGATGTTTGTGGGGGAGCTGTGTAGAAGGAACCGGATTCCTGAGGCTCAGCAGGGCAGCCGAGGGGAGCTGTGATTCCTTGACATGCAGCCATCTTCCAGCAACCAGGCCTCTCCTGCCCCCATCCGTCCCCACACCAGACATGTTATAAGCAATGTTTGCAATGTACTGTACAGACCTAGCTGGAGGCAGGGCTGTGTGTCAGGCTATCTGTGCCCTGGGATTTGAAGGGGATTGTCCGTCTCTGGGGAGCCATCCAGGCCCAAGTATGTTTCTTGCTCTGGCTGTTCTAAGGGGCTCATGGCTCAGTGGCAGCAGACATACTCTGCATGCAGATGATCTCAGGGTGGTGGGGTTGGCAAGACGCTCCTCTGAAACCTCAGAGCAGAACTGCTAAGTCAGAACAGGCAGCGCTGGGATAAACAATGAGCGGACTTCTGCCTCTCTGCTTCCTTGCCCTCACCTGCCCTCTTGATACCATTGGCTGCTTTTCAGTCTCTCCACGACCATCTGATTACACAAATGTGTGGTATTTACAGGAATGACTGCCAGCTTTCCGCTGTGGATCATTACAGAGATCTTCTTGCTTGGCTTGGCCAGCCGTTCTTTTGCAGTAACTTCTTTGAGGAGAGAGAGGTTGAGTTCACTGCCTGGTTGGGTTTTTTGCACACTGCAAATGGATCGGAGCTGAGGACAAAGCAGGAGAGGGCAGTCAGAATACCTGGGGTGGCGGAGGTGGGGAAGCTGCACTTTTCCCTGAGGAAAAGCTGGGACATGTAGGGGTTTTTTTTTTTGGGTGTGTGTGATTAAGGCGGGGGGCTTAATGATAAAGATTTATAAAATATACTCTGTGTTGATAAGGTGAAAGATAGGAAACAGAGTTTTGGAAGGTTACTCTCCATGCAAGCTCATGGGTTCTAGACATTGTAGGCCAAAATGTTTATTTTCCAGTTTCCAAAAGACAACCAGTCTTTCTCCTCCATTCCTTCCCCACTCTCTATTTACAGGCCTCTTAGACCTGAGGGTTTCAAAGCCACATACCGCAGTAAGAAAACATACACTATATGCAACATAAAAATATATTATTTAATCAGCTGGGCTGAACCGGAGGTCGCTAGTTCATAGGATCGCAATAAGTCAGAAGTGACTTGATGGCACATAATGACAACATTTCAGGCTGTCTTTGAAATAAATATTTGGTTGGTCCACGCACACAGAGAGAAGGCTCGCACAAGTAGGTTAATTTTCAAACCTGTATCTAGAACTACAAATTGTCGGAATGTCCAGTTTATTAGAGAAAGGTATTTCACATGGTCGGTGTCGCTACATTAAATGCTGTGCTCTGAACAACTGCATGGGCCTTAGGATCATGTGGCACTTTCAGGATAGCCTTTCCAGAGGACTGCAAGCAGGGGGTGGGTCTCCTAATTTTCAGGAGTGACGCCTGACTCGGGAAGGGGGTGTATTGAATCCTTCCCATCCTGGGAAGCAAACAAAAAGGAATAGCACTGGCATGAGTCCTGCTTAGGTGGCGCTGCAATAGAAAATACAGGGGGGGGGGGAAAGGCTTTCCTCCTCTGCTAAAATTGATGTGGGTGTTGAGTGCTGTGGCAGGAGGACTGAATGCCCCACAAGTGGACCCACCACCAGTGCTAGAGAAGGGCTTTATCCCAGTCTCGGGCAGATGCTGTCCTCAAAAATCACCTTGTGGAGAATTAGTTGTCTGTGGCTCTTCATATCCCATATGGGGCAGGCAAGAACCATCTGCCCGACTGACGTGTTCCCTGATGCGAGGACTGCGTATCTCTCTCTTTCATTCCTGTTTGGTGACTTTGTGCAGAAGGGCACAGTGGGGTGTGTGTTTCGGGGTGAGAAATTGATTGTTCCTCAGCTGACTGGGCCTCTCCCTCCGGCTCAGATCAGCCAGGCTGATCCATAGTGGCTCTGACTGTCACCGGAAGGCTGCCTTCTGTTGTAAACATTGCTGCCAGGAGTGCAGAGATCCCAGCATGCAGTGCAACCTGGGAGGCACAAGTCATGCTGGGAGATGTAGGCCACCTAATTTCCCAGCTTCTTATAACAGCCACCCTTGAAAAGGATGAGGCGAGACAGGAAGCGCGCCTGCCAGCTACGTCTGCATGCTACATGTGTGCAGCCCTGCTCTCATAATGTGCTGATGGATAGGGGAAGACCTGGGAAAAATGGTTTTTTTTGGGGGGGGGGCAGGACAGCTCCCAGAAATCCTGGCCAGCAAAGGTGGTGTTGAAGGCTTCTGGGAGTTCTAGTCTAAGAACATCTGGAGGCCCAACGTTGGGGACCACTGCTCTAGCTGACTGGGAGTTTATTTCTGGAGTCATTGTCACAGATCTAAACTTCGTTGTTGGGCTTGGGGTTCATACAGGGGGTTTCTAGGAATGCCTAGGGATTCAGGCTCAGCAGTTGCCTTGTGGAGGGGAAGAGATGTGGAATAATCTGTACCTGGAGCATCTTGTAAAAATCCCACCGTTTGGAGCTGTCTTGAAGGGAAGACGAAAACTAAAGGCAGCTTCTGATCCCTGATGGTTGTCAGTAAGGCAGAACAGTGTGACTCTTCCTGTTATGCAAGGCCAAGGCTGCTTACCTATATTGCCACATGCCCAATGCATCCCATCTTGTCTGATTTTGGAAGCTAAGCAGGATCAAGCTCGGAGATGTAAGGCTTTTGGAAATTTTGAAGCCATGAAGACAAGCTCGGCCAGGGAAATACCATTTGGGGAGAAATTGGAATAAGTGTGAAATTTACTTTTTTATCAAACATAAACCAATTTTGCTATACTGTCAACATTATTATTGTTCTCTGGTTGCATAGACTGTCCAACATAGACCTGTTCCTACTGTGCAGCTTTTGGCCTTTTGAGCGAGAAGAAACTTGCCTTTAAAAATTTTTTTCACTCATTTCAAAAGAGAATATATTTCATCAGACTCTTTTTCTAGTTTTCCAAAGTTTCCGTTCTCCTTTTTTACATTAGGAAACCTGAAAATTTGTCCTGGGGATGGGGGGAACATTTTTTTCCTAGGTTGTCAAATCTCTGGTCAGGCTACTGGTTGAATGAGAGACCACCAGGGGTCTCCAGGTAGAGTTGCTAGGGAAGAATTTTGCCTGAAGCACAGGGCAGCCAGTGCTGCCAGCCAGAGCTAACCACACTGAGCTAGATGGATCAAAGATCTGACTCACTGTGAGTCTGCTTCCTGTGTCCTTCTTTATGGGAATGCTGAAATCTTTCCCCTGACCTGGTATCTGACTTTAGTGAGCTTTCTTGCCTGGTTGAGGGCCTGCCTTGCACTGCTCTGAGGCTACACCCAGTTCTCCTTCATTGGCTCATGACAGGAAACACACACACCACCACCCCTATTTAGCAGAGGCTGGTTTATATGGCTTGGGAGGCTTGTGGGCAGAAAAGTGGCTAGTAAGCCCATCTGAATATGCCGCCAGTGGACTTGCAGTGTGAGAGAATCCTTGTGCTTATGATCTGCCTGTCTGGTAAGCGAACGTGGGCCTCGCTTGTCGAAAACATATCCGGGTCAAAAGGAGGTAGCTGGAACGTGAAACATCCTCCGTCTGCTTCTCATTAGCTATGGATAACAAATTCCTTGTTCATAACAGTTGTCTCCAAGTTCCTGAACAACACGTGCCAGTTTTCACTCATGCTATAGAAAACCTGTTCAGTCATACAGATGCCATGCACCTCTTTTATTATTTTGCAGTTTTCACACTCTTCCGTCTGGGATATTTCTGCTTCTCTGGTGGCTATGGCTGGTTTTGACTTATCGTTTTAACCCGATGGTCCTAAACTTCCAAGGCCACTCTTTCCCAGCCCTTGTCTCTTCTTCACTGCTTTCATTCTGACATTGCATGTTTAGCTGAGAAGGTCAGGAGCAGTACAAGGGATTTTTTGTTTGTTTATCTGAAAGCACCACTTGTTCTGTTTTGAAAGAGGCAATTGAAAGTGCCGTTTCTCCTCGCCTCTCAAATCTGGCTCTCCAGAAGTCCAGCGATCATTCCCGGGGAGAGCTTCTCGTTCATTTGCCATATGGGAGACACTTGCTTTGGGTAGTTAGTTATGACTTTGTTTATACCCAGCATCTCTCTTAAAACAGTTAAGTGCCTTATGGTAAAAAGTGAAAAAATATAACACCACAGAGTAAACCAATGAAATGCTACATCTGTTTAAACAAATCAACAACTGCAGTTAAAACATCAGAAGGCAATCATACTTAAAGGTCCAACAAAAGCATAGTAAAAGACGCCGTTTTTTAATTAAACCTTAGTTTGAGTGTAAAAAAAAAAGGACTCATCATGTATTGCAAGGCAGGAAGAGAGGGAGGCTAGCAGTTCTCTACTGGGATGGGATTCCGAGTACTGGTAAATCAGAGAGTCGCCACTCTGTCTACACGTGTCCGACTCCTGGCTTAGAACAACCCTGCGAATTCTCTGTGTGCTTGTGCAGCTACGGTAAACCCGAATGGGCCTTTCTCTCTCTCTCTTTCTCTCTCTGTCTTCTTCTCAGACTCCAGTCTTTCCCCAGAGGCCCCTCAGAGAGCATGTTTGCGACATAAATCCACGCTAGGGACAGGAAACCGGAGACTGCTTGTGGCTCAGATCCTGCTGTGCCGAGTTTCCTCTGCAGAGCAATCTCTGTGTGCTGGTATGCAAGATAAACAGGAAAGCTGGATGTGATGCTGAGTCCCTGAGTTGCCTCTGGGAGATGCTCTGGAGCCAGGCCTGTCCTTAGGACCTGTCTCTTCTCCACCGCCCCAGACCTTCTTCCCAGGAAACATCCTTACAGGTTTATTCTTCTAGAACTCTGGCGCTTGCAGGGTATCCGAAGCTGAGTGGAAACAAGAAGCTAAAAAAAATAGGGAAGGGATGCCTTGGGGCAACGGAATGAATGATTTTTAGTGGCATTCAGTCACCCTGTTGTTATGCTCCATGAAAATGCCAGTACTACCCCCTTTTGACCTCTTTTTTTCCTCCTCCTTGGAGCACATGTCACAGTATCGCAGGGGCATCTTGTTTTGTCCATACAGCAGCACGTTGTTTGAGAGAGAGGTTCAGCTGAGGAACTCTGCCAGTTAGGCTTCATTATGGCAGAGCTGAGATTTGAACCCCTAGTCTGAGCTCCCAACGTTCTGTCCTCTGCAACCGCATGGGCCAACCTGCAAAAACAACCATGTGTAAATTATTTTCCTGGCTGCGCATGCCTAGCCTTGCTTGTGGGAGCCTATCAAAGCAACTGCTCTCCGGTGCTTATTCATACAATCTCTTATGTGGTTCTCAGTGATCTGTTTTTTTGTAGCTGGGACCCTGAAAGCACCCTTATGCCATGCGGTGGAAAACTGGACTTGGACGGCTTTGTGTTCTGCAGTCATCTCTAGTCATTCCATGGAAAGTGGTGCTTATGGCCTCCATGCTCAATTTCCCGAACTCTTAAGCCATGGGATAGTGTAAACTTTTAACCTGTTCTCTGCTGAGAAATGCATGAATATTTCTGTTCAGTTTCTCTGCTCCCATGACTGTCCGGGAGGTGGCGCCAGTAGACCGCCGCTTTTCTGGTTTTAAGTCCCTCAAAGTGAGATAACGTTCTTGACATTCCTGTAGTCCAGCATTCTGTCCCACTGGTGTGACCAAGGAGGATCACCCTGGGTGGGATATGCCTTTAGGGAGAAGACTTGATTCATAATAGCTGTTGTGAATAGGGCAACGACAGAAGACAGGGAGAGCCTGAATGGGAGCATGTTTTCCTAACCCATAGGAAACACAGAGATCATAGAAGAAGAGTAGGACTGGAAGGGACCACTGGGGTCATCAAGGCCATCCCAAGGCCAAAGCAGAAAATTGCTACCTAAAGCCTCTCTGACAGGTGGTCATCTGATGTATGTTTAGTCCCTCCAGTGTTGGAAAAAAACCAACAACCTACTACCCGAGGAGGCAGTCCATTCCCTCATCAGAACAGCTCTTACAGCTAGGAGGGCTGTAGACAGCTCACTGTGAGTGTGAAATGCCCCCACTCATACCTAGTCAGAGGTTTAATTATGGAAACACTGACTGGGAATTTTTTTCTACATAATTGTGTAGTGGAGATACACTCTGCTTTGTGTGTTCTGTGCCATCAAGTCAGAACCAACTAATGGAGCTTTCAAGGGAAGTGAGATATTTTTAAGGAGTAGTTTTACCAGTTCCACCCTCCCATTGAATTTCCATGGCTGAGCAGGGATTCGAACCCTGTTCTCCAGAGTCCTATCCACTACTACACCACACCGGGAATCCCACACTCAACTTTCAACCCCACTTTTTCTCATTGTCTATGGAGTAGAGAGATCTTTCAGAGCTCACTTGACGTAATCTGAATTGTAGTTGATCTCTTCGGGGCTCCTGAGGAAAAGGGAGAGGTGGGGAAAGATCACTCTAACGTTGTCGCAGGTGATGTATTTATTATGCCCTCAGCAAATGTGCATGAGCAGGTCATCATCCTGGCTTTTTTAATTTCATTGACCAATCCAGTAGCTGAAAGAAATTTTTGTTTGCCAAATAAATATATATTTGTACTACGTTTTCCTTACACTTAGCAAATGAAAATCTGTGGGCACTCTGTGGTTGTGTGTTTTTAATAAGGCCTAAATCCCAGGGAACAGGGAAGCATTGGAAGATACTTGTTATGGAAAACACACACACTTCTCTCAGACCCAGTTTTACTAGACAGAGCAGCCCTGGGCAAATTAGAGGACAGTCCTTTAAAGAGAGTGTAATAGCCAAGGAAAATCATTGTACACCAAAACGGGCAAGCAGTTACAAATTGTGGAAAATGCTGTCTACCGTACTCCCCTTGCATGAGGAAGAGGGGCTGACGAGGGTTGTTGGCACAGACTTTCCTGAGACACAGGAGCATGAGATTTGACAGCATTCACTGCTCAGCGCTTTAACTGCTACCCCACACTGGTCGTCCGGTGTGAACAGGACCTCTTCTTTAGATACTGAGGCTCAGCTGAGCTGGGGGAGAGAGGTAAGGCTCTGCTTGGCTAGGAGAAGACGCTATTCTGACTGCTCCCACCGAGCTCTTGAGTGGCTTTCTTCTCCCTACAGCCCTTCCTGGATTCCCTGTGCCTATTTATAGCCGTTTCGGTCAGCATGTGGGGCGTATGGGAGCAGAGACACTCCCTTTTGCCAAGGGAAATATGACTTTATACAGGCCCCTTGCAGAGACACGTGGGCGGAGTGGGAAGAGCATGCACGGGGCAGTTTGTCAGATTGCCTTCTCAGGGAAGAGAGAGAACTAGCAAAAGGTGTTCAACTTGAGAAATGTAAGCTTCACTTTCCAGGACTGCGTCTGATTCAGGGTTCAACTGGCGCATCCCTGGAAAACCCAGAAGCCTTCTTGTCTCTGATACTCCTTGATATCTATCCTCCCTGAGCTCTTGGCTGCTAAAACAGGGTTCACAAAGTGAACCCCCTTCCACCTGCAAGCTTTCCACCTTTACAGGCATCATGACCCTCCCCTGCCAATTCCCCACCAGTTCCTTACAGGTCATTCCTGTTGGGGTTACTGAGAGTCCTTCGGTCTCTGCCTCATGTGTGTATCTTCCTCTTCTGCCCAGAGGGTGGTTCATCTGCCAGTGTCCCCCCGACCGGCGTTCCTAGGGGTGTTGCACCATAAGGCCACAGCAGGTCCAGCTTAGCATGTGCTGTGTGTTTTCAGTTCACCCTCTTCCCCAGTGAAGGGGGTGGAAGCCCTCAATAGAAACATTTTTTTTGGTCTATTCTTGGTGTAACGTGTGTGGGTTGCCATGGAAATGGTGGCACATTTGCCATGTGGCTCAGTAGCAGGGAGCAGGGTTCTATCAAAGTTAGTCTTGGAACGGAGCCAGTCAGCCATCTCGACCAACATCCCCCAGCTCAAAGGCTGGATGTCACTCAATTAAAGCGTCCCTGAAGATTTCTTCCCCAGATTTCCGCCTTTGACAGCGCCGAGAGGACTTGAAAACTGCCACCTGGGGACATGTGACGTGATCGTTCCCTCTGTGGAAGCTGTTATAGGTTTTGTTTTCTTCGTTGCAGCCATATCTTGCATTTCTAGCAAGGAGCTCAAGGTGGTATACATGGTTTTGTTCCCTACTTTTGTCCTCTTTAACAACTTTGTGAGGTAGTCTGTGTGTGTATGTGTGTGTGTCTGAGAATGTTTGTGTGTCTGAGAATGAGTAAGAGAGACTGAGAGAGGGAGAAAGAGGTCTAATGCCACTCACAGAGGTTCATAGCCAAGTGGGGATTTGAACCTAGGTCTCCCCAGCCTATGTTCAGCATTCAAACCACTGGTTCTCATAAACGCGCTTTCCTTCAGCTGTCAGGGTGAAACAAAGCACCGTCTTTCCCTAGTGCCTCAGCAGGGTGAAAGCTAATTTGGCAATCCTGAGCTCCTCACAGTGCAAGCCAAACAGCAACAACCATCAAGGGAAACTGAAGACATAACCACAAAATGTTGAGAATTTTATTGAAGTAGCTGAGCAGTGAAGAAGGAAAGATTTCCCTGCTGAAGTTTAGTCTGGAAAGCAAATTGTGAGTAATATTTACACCATTAGTGTGTCTGGTTATTGCCAGTCTGTCTTGTGTTGGAGGTTGGCCAGTCTGCTGCAAGTTAACACACACTCACGCAAGCAAGCGACAGCCTTGAGCTCTTGCTCTCTGGCTGCCCCCTTGCTCTTTAGCTTTGCATCCAGAGCCCCCAGATTGAGCTTGTGGGCAAGGTGCCAGCCAGATTGAGGTGACTCGGAGAGCAGAAGCTTCCTGCTGTGTTTGCAGGAGCGCTAACGGTTCGGCTGCCAGGCCATCGCATCACTTCCTCTCCTCTGGCAAGACTTTCTAGTGTCTTCTTCCTTCTCGCACCACCCCCACCAAATGTGGCCTTCTCTGTGCGGGATCGTAGAAGCTCTGCTTGTTTGTGGCGGCTGAGACCAGGGGGGGGCAGCTGGGCAGTAGCAGCAGCAGTACGAAAGCCCCCTCTCGACCTCCCCCCACCCGCCTGCTCCAGCCTTACATTCTTGGTCTATTTTTAGGCAGACCCTATCAGCTCAGCTGTTCCTCTGCCCCTGCCGCGGCCGCTGCCACCGCCTGCGTAGCGAAGGGACACTTGGATTACCTATCGCGTTTCGCTCCCTCACTCTTTTTTCCAACGGAAGCCCTGCCGGGGCTGCCTGCCTCCTCTGATTCTCTCGTGGCCGCTCTGGCCTCTCCCAGCGCTCGGTAAGATTGCTCGCCCCCACCGTGCGTACACTGGTAATGCTAATTTGGCTCTTGTGGTGATGGGGGGGGGGTGCGCAGTTTGGGAGAGGGAAGGTGGCATGGTGAGGGGCACATTGCCACTTAGGAATATCCAGAGCGGGCAGGCACAAGCCGGCCACCATTGTTACCCCCGTCCTATTTATAGTTCCCTCGGTCCGAGCGGAGAGTTGGCTGAGCCTCTGCAGCCGAGGTTTCCCAGTCGTTTAATTTTGCCGTGGCAGATTATTCAGTTTCTACGTCCTGCCCATGGAGGCTGATGAGTCCCTGGGAGGTACTGAATGTGACAGGCGTGGGGGCTGGAGGGGCCCTTTCCCCTCCATTGCTCCGAGCGCTGTGTGGAGAGTGTGGTTTCCTCGTGGTCTGGGCGTGGGGGTGGTGGAGAACCTAACCAGCCCGAGAACGTCTAACCTCAACTTGCTTATAACCTCTAGTAGAGCCTCTAAAAACTCATTTGTTTTCCTTCCACTCCCGCGCCCCCCCCCCGCCCTCCCCGCTAGTCTCTTGCAAAGGCTTGGAGTGACTACTTGGAAACCTCCTCCCTCCAAGAGTCCGATGGGGAAAGGGGGCTGCCTAGCCCCGAGTGTCAGACTCCTCTTGGGGTGGAGGAAAGGCAGGGTGGAGCAGCTGGCCGTGACAGGGCGTGTGTGCTCTTTTTTGTAGGACCACCAGTTCCCCCTTTGGGACCGAGAGGGGTGAACTCTTGCAGCCAAGCTCGAGGAACACTTTTGTAAGAGCGATGGAGCTGGGCATCCTCTTCGTACGCAGTCAAAACACTCGGTGGCGTTGTAGGGCCCGAGAAACACAAACTGAGCTTCCTTTCTTTCATTCTTTCTTTACAGGCCAGGGAGATAGTTGTGAAAATAGGTGGGCAGAAACTATAGATGAAATCAGGGCTTTTCAGTGTTCTGGACGGGAGGATTAAGATGACCCCCCTGAGCTTTGGGTTCTCCCTTGCCCCACCCCAGAGTTAGCAGGTCAGTAGCTGTTTGAAGCTGGGAACCCAAAGTTCATCTATTCTGCACGATGAGTCAGGAGGCTAGGGAAGGACTCTTGGCTTGGAAAAGCTGCTCTTTCCAGCTGTAGCTCCCAGAATCCATCTCCCCCCCCCCCCCCCGCTCCAACCTGTATGGGTAGTAGCCAGGCTGGATGAGGCCTCCTGTGACTTGCAACCCAGAAGAGAGCAAGCAAAAAGAAAAACAAAGGCTCACTCTGCTCAGCTGTGGGGAGACCGCTCCATTTTATCTCTTGGGATGGCTTGTCTCCCAGCTTCTGTCTGAATGCCAAAGGCTGTGAGAGTGAGGTAAGCAGCGGCTGAGTCAGGGGCCCCCCTTCATCTCCCCATTTAGGCTGCCTAGGCGAGGCCGGCAGGGCCCTTCAGCCAGCCCAGCCCAGCCCTGGGCACCTGATATGGAATCAGCCCCTCAGAATAACTGCTGACTCAAAGAAGGCTCTGCCTGCGTGGAGTGAGGTGTGAAGGAAGGAATGTGCTGTTTCCAAACGAGGCTCCCCTGGCGCTTGGGATTCATGGCCCAAGAATGATCCCCCGAGAGTCCTATTGTTGCCACCGCTTTCTGCCACACTTTCTCACTCTCCTGGGGAGCAGGAAGGCCACTTTTACTTTCAGAGTCGCCTCGACCTTTGTGCCTGAGGATCATGGCAGCAGTGGTGGAGTCTTCGTTGCCAGAGATGTTAACTGTGGCAAAGCTCATTAGCTTGAGTCAGGCAGCCTGACAGATGTGAGGAAAGAGGTCCATGAAATGAGCTTTAGCATGGGAATTTGGGTGTAGCCCACAGCACCCCAGAGATGGAAAGAAGCCAAGCCTCTCCTCTCCCTGTGTTGCGGGGGTGGTGGAAGGTGCTCTTACAAGTGCTTGGCTGCTCTGCGTGGTGGTGGTGGGGCTCAGCCCGACCCTAGCGGGCTGTTGGGCGGCTTGCCGTTAACCTTGAGCAGCCCTGAGGCCGTTGGCTTGTGGGCCACGTGGAGACTCAGTCAGTGAGGGCAATCACCAGAGAGCCGGGGCTTGTGCCACGTTGCCTCTCATCAAATGCCACCCCAAACATCCTGGGTGTCTCTGTCCCCATCTGCAAAGCCTTCGGGGCAATCACGAAGGTTTGGCATGTTATTCAGTCCCTTTCTCTTTCCCTGGGAAAGGAGGCCTGAGGCTGCTGGAGTCGTCCTCTGAGCAGCTTCCAAGATGCACACCTGGTGCAGAGGGCTGAGGTTGCTTGTTTCCTCCTGGCTGTCTTCCTCCCACCCCCCGCCCCCCCCAGGTTTACAAGTTTCTGCCACAGCAAGTGTCATAATGGGCAGATCTACCCAAGACACCCTCTGTGGTCTCTGCCGGTCACTCGCCTTTTAGAGTTTTTTCTCCCGTTCCCTGAAGGAGGATAGGGGCCTCAAAGCACAGGCGAAGAGGGGCCGATGTGTTCTCCCGCTTCTTGCTTAGCTTTTTCCACTGCAAAGGTGGCGATGGCTGCCTTTGAGGACCCCAGTTGTTCTCATGATCAGCTCAGGACACCTGCCTTTATGGTTCAAACCGTCTTTCAACTTTTTCCTTAAGTAGGACTGAGTGGCCCCGAATTGGCTTACTCTTTTTTAACTGGAAAGAGGAGAATTAAACAAATAGAAAGGAATAACTTTGCCACGCATTTCAGTGCCCTTTTAATGTTGTTCCTTTAACATTAAAAAAAAAATTCAGCCAGGGAGGATACTGGGTGATGTGTTAACTGGAGCTGACACAAGCGTCTTAATTAAAAGCTGAGGCAACTGGAATTACAAAGAGCCAAGTTAATTTTGTCATAACTAGAACGGGTGTTTCGACACTGCAGGAAGGTGGGTCGCATTGGCTTGGAAGGGCCCTGTTAGAGTTGCTGTCCCAAGGCTGCTGGTAAACACGGCCTCGCACTGCCTGTAAAACCAGTGCTGCAGAGGCATGTTTAATGGGGGAGAAACTGCCTGCAAAATTAGAGGGTGAGTAGTTTTAGTATCTTGAGGTTCAAAGCATTAAGTCTATATCTGACTGGAATTTGGTGACGGATGACCTGTGAATTTCTGGGCTCTGCTTCCTTCCAGGGTTGTGGTTCCCGGCTGGGCTCATCTCGCCTGAGATTGTGAGCCTGGGACCCAGAGGCTTGCCCCCGTAGACTCTTTGATCTCTGCCGCTGCCATCTTACTGTTTCCTTTCTCTCTTTTTTCTGTCCCCTTTTCGCTCTCAGTCAGGGCTTGAGGCTTCCAGCTCAGTGGTGCAGTTGCAGCCATGGCCTTTTCATCACGGTTTGCATTCTGGGAGCAAAAGGGAAGTCTCTTTGCTGTTGTGGTTGTTAGTCTCCTCTCTCTCCCCCCCCCCCCCACCTCCACAGCTTCTTCTTTGCCTCCTAAACTGGGCACTTTGCTTATGAGACACAACAGCATGTTCATGAGAACCTGGCCCTGGGTTTTTGCCCAGCCCTTGCCGAGGAGGGAGTTGGCTCCAGAATGCCTCCTGCCACGCTGGAGATCTGTCGTGTTTCTGTCCTGAGCTAGACAGAGTGCCACTGATCAGCCTTGGGTCTCTCCTGGCTAGAGCAAAGAGCAGACAGAGGTCACTGGGAGAAAAGAACGTCCCCTCTCCCCAGACGACTGAGCAAACTGGCAGCCACTTCCTCCCAGTCCTTTGCATAGTCAGCGCTTGGGAAATTTACCTTTACTGGACTTTGAGCCCCAGAACCCTCAAGCCAGTGAAAAAGTAACTTCTCCCAAGCTCTGTGCATTGAACTTTTTCAGAATAACATGCCTGAAAAGTAACTTGATTACTAACCTCCTGTTTATTCAAATTCTGGGTGTTGCAGATACTGTCAGCCTGGGTTTTCCATCAGGATGGCGCTTAGTGATGCAGTGTTTTGGGCTACCCAGTGCCTGGTTTCCATGCGCCCACTCGGCTCCTCTTCCAAATAGATGCTGTTTGAGGGCAAGACCTTGGACTTACGGTTGACCTTTAAAGGACATTTTTAGGGTTTGATGGAAATTTTTCAAATTCTATGCCATGGTCACCCTCATCCTGTAATTCCCTCTCCCCAAATAACCAACAGAAATGAACAACACAACCAGTAACGCAAGTTATTTTTCATAATACCCCAACAAGTAGCACCCAAGAATTACTTTCAATATTTAAACTGTTCAAGCGCCGATTCTAAGGGTCTTCAGCACCCTCGCAAGAAGCCGTGGTTGTGTTTTCCGAGGAGTCTGGTTGTCACCTCGAGGAACAACAAAGGGCTTGAGGAGCCAAGCGTTCAGAAACCCAGGTTTACAGTCTCTTTGTGTGTGATTTTGGGACTAGTTTTTGCTACTACACTCCCCACCCCCCACCACCCCCACCACCCCCACTACCCCCACTTGGTCTCACTGCATGTCTGGCGTGACCTGGGAACTAATGGATCCAGTTCCTCCCCTTACATAGCAAGCACCTCTTGTGTCCTTCCGAATGGCCAATTGCGACAATGTCTTTGCCGTGTCTGTTCCCAGTCCAGGTCTGGGGCACTAGCCGCGGTGCCATGGACCTGCCCTGAAACATGGTGCCCTCTCCTTTCGCATCCTATCCTGTCGCGGCTCTGCCTTGAACCTTAAAGGTTTTATTTCCAAAGTTGCGGTTGTAGCCCATCTCGTTCCCTCACTGAGCTTGATGCTTGCTTGCAAGTCTCTGGCTAGATTAGGAAACAACTATGCTAAAGAGGCTAAGGAGCAAAGGATGGGATTAGGATTTCCCTCCAGCCCGGTGGTTCTCAACTGGGTGCTGTTGCTGCTCCCTTTCCCCAGAATAATGCCTTTGGAAAAAGTGGTAATTCTTCCTTTGGTGCCTTTGGAATGACTTTTCCCTCCCTTCCCTTCCCGGTGTGTTCTGCACAGAAAGGATGCATCCTCATTGCACTGCCTTGCTGGTGTTCTGTCCGGGGGCCTGTGGGCAGCCTCCTGACTGGTCAGTGCTGGTGACAACCTCTGTGCTCCTGGAGGTGGACAAGGGGCTGGCATGGGCTCACCCAAAAGTGTTTGTGTGGTGTTGTGGTCTCCCACCCACCTGAAACTGCCTAATCTTGTGTGAATGAAAAATGTCCTTTTCTCTACTTGCCTTCCTCAGGTTAAGGATGAAGACAAGCCTCTGGGGGTGAAAAAGAATGACAAAGAGGAAGGGGCTGTAAGTGCCTCTTGAATCTGAGCGTGCTGTTCTTTGCTTGCGCTAACCACAAGGCCAGGACAAGTCTGTGTGTGTGTGTGTGTGTGTTTCTGGCGGGGAGGGGGCAGGTCTGGCTGGGAGCCGGACTGCACAGGGCCTTGCTCTTCCCTCTGACGGGGTGGATTTTGTTAAAAAGTGGAGCAGGGCTAAGAATTCAGCGGCCCTTCCTGCCATGAGATGGCAGGTGGAGGTAGCCCGCTGGGTCAGGGCTGGATCTGGGCCAGGTGGACTTTCTTTTCTTACAGTCCCTGCTCCACCTTGTGGTCAGGATGGAGACATGACTCTTAGGGCACCCACGGGGGACCTACAAGGTTGCTGGTGAGGTTTTGCTGCCTCACGAGGTTGCGGTTAGAAGAAGGCATCGTAGTTGGACAGGAAAGGACAGGACAGGGCTTGGAAAAGCACTGTTTTTGGACTGCCGTTCCGAGAATCCCCAGCCCATGCCACCCGCGGCTATGCTAGCTAGAGGGAATGCTGTGAGCCCGATTCCCCAAGTGGACTGTTTCCAGTCCTTAGTGCAGAGGAAGGCGAGGCCCGTCCTCTGACAGGGAACACCTGTGCTCTTCCTCTTCAAGTCAACCAGTGACTTCTGTCTCGTGCCTTGGGCATGCTCCCTGGGCATCAGCTTGTCCTGGTCTTCTTGCATGTCTAGAACCAAAACTAATGCTCTTGAGACAGGGTGGTTCTTAATGCGGGTAGGTCAGCCTGGAAAGACTTCAGTTCTCTTGTTGTCTGAAGGCAAGTTCCAGACTGGGTGGGGGTGGAGGCGGTGCTGGTGGTTGGGGGGCGGGGAGGAGAATTGGCCTGGTGTTCCAGGCAGGTAGGGCTGGTGACCAAGTCCCTCGAACCTGCCTCAGTTGTGGGATGGGCAACTTTGGCAGGGCTGCTGACCCGGTTTCCACCTGGAGTAACCTCTGAAAGTGGTGCCAGGTCCAGGAATGCTGAAAAATGGCGAATGCAACGTAGGAAATAACCAGGTGCTTTGTGGGTGGGTGGGGGTGGGTGGGTAGGGAGGCTTGGGGAGGTTGCACTAGGCCTGGAAATGCTGAGAAATAAGAAAAGCCACCCTGGAACTGAGGGTCATTATGTGCTCCCCAGAACTTAAACTGCCCTTCCTGGAAATCTCTGGGAAAAGAAGCCGCTTTTTATGGTTAAAAGAAAAAGGCGCTTGGAGCCCTTGGGGCATATTTGGCCCCTGGGCTGTGGTTTGCCAACCCCTGTCTTAATTTTGGAGTGGGGACCTCCTTTCTTTTTGGTAAAACCTTGATAGATGCTTGAATATATACATCTGTGACTATAGTCAGATGCTGTGAGTGCGGGAAAGGAAGAACCCCGGAACCTTCAAAGCCCAGAGCCCCCCGAGCGCCCTGGAAGGGTGAAGAGCCCAGAGCCGCTGCTCAACGGAGACGCCCAGCATTCCGGCCAAACCATGAACGGCCAGGAGGGAGGGACTCAAGGGGCTCAGTCCGAGTCTGCCGGCGAGGACGCCCAGGGTCTCTCACGTAAAAGGGTGGTCAGGGTGGTGCGGAAAGTGGTGCGGAAAGTCCTTCCTGGGGAGGAGACGCCGAGAGACCTCAAATCCCCAGAGCCGAGCAAAAAGGAGGAGAAGCCTCCCACCAAGGCACCCTCGCCACCCACACGCATGCTGTCTCCATCCCCTCGGCCGCCCTCTTCGGTATCCTCCAAGCCTGAGCCCAAGCAGTCAGCTCCCAAGGATGACCTCTCGACGGGGCTGAAGAACCTGATGTCCAGAGGCAGAAGCAAAGAGCACAGGCCCCGATCTCGGCTGTCGGAGAGGAAGGAGGAGGTAAAACCCCTCGAGAAGATAAAGAGTCCCCCGCCTGCTGCAGAAGGGGTCACGGTGAGCAAAGGAACCACCCGGGAGCCAAAGGGGCAGTCGTTGGCAGAGCTAGCCAAGCCGTCAACAGACAAAGCAGGCGCAGACGAAGGCAAGGTAGTCTTAGGGCATCAAGGCCATGGCCATTCGGCGCATGAGGCTGAAGTGCACGGTGTTGTTCACCTGGGAAGGGATGCTTAGCCAGTTGCGGTTAGTGAAGGCCTGATGCTCAGTGCATGGAGTGTGTGTGTGTGTGTGTGCTGTGGATTTTATCACACCAAGGTGCTTCTCCTCAGGAGGGTCTCTCCCTCAGCTTGGTGCACGTGCTGTCCATTTTATTCTCCTCCTGGGGCGGTCCATATGCTTCTGCAATCACAGAAAATAGCTGTGAACATCCTCCACTTCCTTAACAAAACAGCCGTGCAACGCTGCTAGCCGTGATGGCTGCAATGAGCAGGCCGGTCCAGGTGAAATTGGAGAATCCACCAGACCAGGGGAGTTGGACCTGTAGCCTGGTTTGGGAAGTCTGGCCCAGGACACGGGGTTCCCCCAGGCAGAGCAGCAAGCACTGACTGCCACAACCCACGTGCGGAAGGGTCGTTACTTAAGTAGGCCAAGTTGTATTGGCACGTGGGATGGAAAACCACATAAAAATGCCTCCCCTTCTGTGGCAGTCGTGGTTGATGAGCTTTAATACTAACTTTAATACTAACTTGGATCTCTTGCCCAAGGCAGGTGCCTCACTCTGTCCAATGGTAGAGCCAGCCCTGTTGTTCAGGGGAAGCCCAAGTGGGTCTTGAATACTATTTTTTGCTCTTTGCTGTGGGGAACCAGAATGGATTGGACAAAATATATCTGCAGCTTGTTCAGGCTGTGTTCAGAATTAGAGACGGGACGTTTTTGTTTTTCAGTCCTGTAAGCTGTGGGGTGGTTCCCTCTTTACAGTGCATGCCTGATGGGGCGGGAGCAGAGCCCTGCTTTCTGGCTTGAGAACTGATACTAACTTCCTGGTTTGGATGTGGAGGTTGGAGCATGGCCTTCTCTCATTTCCTGCCATCATACAATGCAACTGACTCGGCTCATCTGCCTCTCTAATTTTTCCACTTTGCCTTGAAGCTTATCTCACTTAACTAGAAAATGCTAACATTGTCTGGTGTGAAATGCTTGATTAAGCAGGGTCACCGTGGGCATAATGTCTTGAGAGAAGACGAGACTTCAGAGCAGGGGGTGGGGAAATCCCGTTTTTAGGCTACAACCCCCAGAACGAGCCAAACTGGCTGGTGGATTCT
Organism: Intellagama lesueurii; assembly: GCA_037013535.1. Taxonomy (NCBI): domain Eukaryota; kingdom Metazoa; phylum Chordata; class Lepidosauria; order Squamata; family Agamidae; genus Intellagama; species Intellagama lesueurii. The sequence continues at coordinate 1,007,690 of JBAJHW010000015.1, read as the reverse complement.
GGGAATTCTGGTGTAAAAAAGGAACTTCAGGCCTCTGTTAAGCTGAAATAAGGGACACCTGTACCAGCAAACTGAATGCGGCCTTGTCTTTAGCCGTCCCTTTTTCCAGTCTCTTAGATGGATTTGTTAATTTTTAAAAGTGCTGTACGGGTTGTTATACATTTCCATAGTAATTAATTGTGGAGGGCAAGGGGGTTTCTTGGTGACATCACTTGGAGCCCAGCTGGTATCTGCTTCATATTTATGGAATGATTTCTACCCAAAGTTCATCTCTGGAGAGGAAGAGAGACATTTGGTCTACAATATCACGATGACTCAAAACATGTCTTTTCCCCCACCCTAACCTTCACGCCATTCCCACGTGGGACAAGCTTAGTGTGCAGCCTGGGGCTTTGGGTGCATTTATGAAGGGAGGGAACGTGCGTTGTTGCATTTCTGAAACATCTTCTGACCGTGTCTTCTTGCGTCTGTCATCCTGGCTCCTTCGAAGGAGAAGCGCCAGCTGACTGAGGCCCCTGAGAAGCCGCGGCCTTTCTTGACCCCTGGAAAGGAACCCACCCATCAGGTGTGTCTTGAGCTGGAGGCGGACAAAAGTGTGCTTTTGTGCAGAGTGATGGAGAGTGATACCGAAACTTTGCAGAAACCTCTAGCTTTGCGAGAAGTACCTGGGGGTACTCTGTGTCTATGTGTGACTAATGCACAGCTGTGGAGTGGCCGTGGAAGGTTGTGGGTGTCTTGTAAGCTGCCCTGGAAGGAAGGGCAGCAGCACATCTCCTTCCTTGGTTCTCTATAAACTCCTCTTTCCTTGAGCAAGCAACAGCCTAAGCAAAGTGCTGAGCTGTGAGGCAACAGGTATGCCGTTGTTCTCTTCCTGTCTCTTCTACCCAGTGTAGCTGGCGTATGGGGAACCCCTGTACCTCCCTGAAAACACTTGAGCCTTTCCTGAGTTTGGATGCTAAATTGGGTTGCAGCTGGTTTGCCCTTGAATGGAAGACCACCAGGGAGGCTTGGTAAAAAAAAAGACCTTGCCTGGAACACAGGAGAGCCGTGGCTGCCAGTCAGAGTTGGCCGTATTGGGGTGGATGGACCAACGTCCTGACCCAGTCTTAAGCAGCTTCTTATCTTCCCAACACACAGGGCAAAGCTGGCAAGAACTGCAAATCCTTCTAGTTTCCAGAGAGAAAATGTCTCTCTTAAAATCCTGCACACCTTCCTCACCAAAGGTTCCTCTCCAGTGTCTCTGGGAAGAAAGCCCATTTGGCGTTCTGCGAAATGGAAAATCTGGCTGCCTCGATTTGTATGGTCAAAGACAATATGCATAATACTCTGCTTTTGTTTATAGTTCTGATTTCATACTCCCAAAGGTCTTTTCACATCATGGCTCTGGTACAATTACAGGGTTTCAGCTCTAATGACAGCTTACCTGTAACATATCGTTTGGCCTTTCGAGGAGCTGGACTCAGGAATGGACATTAGGCTGATGCTGAGAAGCTTGCACTATTGTGGCATCTCCTGGACCAGGGGGTGCCACGATGTTTGGCCACGGCTGTTGTCTGTCTGTTTCTCAATATCATGTTCCCAAATATTAATTCAAATTTTTTTAATAATTCCTGTCCTGGACGTTGGCGGAAGACCTTGTTGTGGTTGTGCAGGTTTTCCTGGTGTTACAGACGCCAGTGTCGGCTCCCTTTTACTGAGCCTTTTATATTGGTTAGACCAGTAAACTGATGAGCGTTTGACTGGACAACTCTGCCTGTATGCCGCAGTCTTTCAGAGCCAGTAGTTCTTTTCTGTCACCACATTTCAAGACACTTGGGTGGGCCTGGAGTGCGGGAAGTCCGGGCGTGGGTGTCCCTGCAGCCGCTAGGGAATAGGACGCTTGGGGGGAAAATTACTCTCTGATTTCCCCCCCCCTCTTCCTACTGGTTTCTAAAGATTTTGTGGATGTATGCCATCCCTTCCTTTTACTGCCTGTTCTTCTGGCTCACTGCTTACCGATACCTTTCTTTTTTCTTTTTCTTTTTCTTTTCTTTTCTTTTCTTTTCTTCCTCTTCTCTTTTCTTCCTCTTCTCTTCTCTCTCACCTTGCTGCATTAGCCGGAGCCTGTGACCCCCACGGCTGCCCCAAGCCAGGTACTGTACCCCAGCGCGCCAGACCTCCCTCCACCTCCCGTCTGCCTCTGGGTTGATGTCTGTGCTCGCGCAACATGTTGGAGTGTAAGGCTTTTTTCACCTTTTGTGTCCAGCCCAATCTCCCCCCCCCCCCAATCCCACTTCGGAGTCTGCTGGAGGGCGGGTAGGGGGCTTGGGGGAGGGAGGGGGGGAGAGGACAGTGAATGTCTTCATTTCATGCTCCTGATTCATTGCTGGTCTTACTGAGAACGTGCAGCTTGCTGTGTAAGGGGAGAAAGTGGACCTGCCTTTTATTTCCCCACCCCCACCCCTCCGAACACATCCATCCACTGAAATCAGAATACCGGGCCCCAGTGATTGCATGTATGGGTTGGGGTGGAGTGTGAGGCCCCTGCTCATAAGAACCAAGAGTCTTTCCTTTACTTTAAAGATCCAGCAGCATTTGTTTGGCTTAAGCTTTCTTGTTTTCTGAAGGCAAAGGGAAACAAATCCCCAAGATCAATATTCAGTCAGACGGCGGCGAGGGGATTCATTCCCAGCTGATGATTATTCAGCCCCTGAGAGTGCTTTTTGAAAGCACCATTTCGTGCAGCATTTAAACGTTGTAATTAATTTTTTGTGTACAGCAGCTCGAGAATAATTTGCAGATTGAAAGTGGACCTGGATCATGCTGTGGTGGTGGTGGGTGATTCTGACGACAGGACCTACAGGCAGCGGGGTTGGTTGGGCTCACGGTTACAGATGATCTGCCTCAGCCAGGAATATGTGTATGTGTGCGTGTGTACTCACAACAGTGAGCCGGGAGAGGGAGCAGTTTCTCTTTTTATGTTCAAGTGCTCCTCTGCTGTCTTACTGAGATGCATGTGCTCAGCAGAGCTCAAGAGATTTACGTTTTATTTTATTTTTATTTTCTTGGAAGTGGCTGACAGGTGTGTGCGTGTGTTGAGGGGGTGTGTGGGTAGCCCAAAGAAGAAACTTTCTCAAGGCCTGGTGTTGAGAAGTGGTCAGAACCCTCCTTCAGAGTGGCACTGTTGATGTGGGGGACTGTAGCAGTGATGTGCTTTCTCTTATTCCACCCCCCCTGACAACCCCCCCCTGGGATTTGCATGGCAGGCCAAAACGGAGGAACAGGTTGCAGCTGAAGAGGCCTGGTATGAGACAGATAAAGTCTGGCTGGTCCACAAGGATGGCTTCTCCTTAGGTAAGTGAGCGGCCGCCATGTGTGGCGTGGTCTGTGCAGTGTGGGGCTTCCTTTTAATATCTTCACTTAGGGTCATGGGGAGGCTCTCACCCCTCCAGGTTGCTTCTCGAAGAGGGGTCAGAGCAGGGGTAGGCCGGAGAACAGCATCCATGATCCCTGGGTCCCTGGAGGCTGACCCTCCCTGGTTTCCTGCTCTGCAGGAGTGGGCTGGGTTGGAAATAATGACAGTGTGTGGTTGAATGCCATAATAAATAGTGTGGAAGGACTTTGGAAAACCTGGCAGCTGTGAATGGCCACTTGGAGAAAGTATCCCAGGTATTTGCAGAGGAGAGGGGGGGAAATCAGTAGTCTTTTGCCACCTCGCGCAATCCAGCAGAGCTTGGAAAGGTTACTTCTTCTGGATTGCAAGTCTCTGAATCTCCACGGAGATTTGGCCATGCTGGCTGAGGGCTGTAGCCCAGATAGGAGAAGTACCAAGCTCTGTGATGAGGAAGAATGAATGCTTAGCCTTCCAAAGGCCGTCGGCATCAGTTTGCTTGTTTATCTCACTTAGAGTAGGCCCAGTGAATCCGTGGAAGCTGCACAGGGGTTAATGCACCAAGTTCTGATGAATTCAGTGAGCCTGCTCTCGTTGGAACGGGCAGCGGGATTTAGGTCTGGGGCTTCTCTTGGTGGGCTCGCTGGTGTTGGATTGGGCGGGACCACTCGGTGGCAGTGGCACTCTGGCTCCGGAGGTAGCGGGATCTTCGGGTCTGTGTGTGTCTGGGGGTCTTTTGTCCCGCCAACCCTTGAACCTCGGTCTGCCCTTTCCCCACAGCCAGCCAGCTGAAGACAGATGCAGTGGCCGGGCTGCTACCTGAGGGGAAGGTCAAGGTCAAGCTGGACTACGATGGAGCCGTACTGGAGGTGGACGAAGATGATGTGGAGAAGGTCAGGAGCCAGGCAGGGACGGTTGGATCCTGCCTGGAGTGGGGAATGGGCTTCTCCTAGTTTTATTGTGCATTTCGTCTTGCCTTGATATCCTGGCAAGGCAGGACTGTCTTCCTTTCCCCTTTATTCTCGCAACAGCCCTGTGAGGTAGGCCTGGCCTAGAGAGTGTGACCAGCCTGAGTTGACCGCATTTCTCCCTCAAATCCTCCCCCCCCCCGCAACTTCTCCCTCTCTCTTTCTTCCCCAGGCCAATCCTCCGTCCTGTGACCGCGCAGAGGACCTGGCCAGCCTCGTCTATCTCAACGAGTCCAGCGTCCTGCACACGCTGCGCCAGCGCTACGGGGGGAACCTCATCCACACCTATGCTGGGCCCAGCATGGTCGTCATCAATCCTCTCAGCTCGCCCTCGATGTACTCGGAGAAGGTGAGCGGTGCCACCGAGGGGTGGGCGGGTGGGTCTGGGGAGTGGCCCGTTCCTTTAGATGGGCCCCCAGAGGGATCCTGGGGAAGGCAGCTTTCCCAAGCCCTGGTGGAGCCTCCTTCCCTGCTAACCGTGCCGCCGCTCCCTCCCCTCACAGGTGATGCACATGTTCAAGGGGTGCCGCAAGGAGGACACCTCCCCCCACATCTACGCCGTGGCCCAGGCCGCCTACCGGAACATGCTGATGAGCCGCCAGGACCAGTCCATTGTGCTCCTGGGTGGCAGCGGCAGCGGCAAGACCACCAACTGCCAGCATCTGGTGCAGTACCTGGCCACCGTGGCCGGCAGCTCCGGGAAGGTCTTCTCAGGTGGGTGGGGACCTGGCGGGTTTCTTCCAGAGTCAGTGTCGGCTGGGCTGAGTGGTGGCAGACGGAATAAAAACATGCAGAGGCCGAGACTCCCCTCTGCTTCCATGGGGGAAAACGCTGGCCCCGCTAGGCTCTCCGTTTGCCGACTTCTACGCACGGTTTCAGCCTTCTTCCTGCTCCCTCCCACCGCTTCCAGCTGCCAGCTTTCCTCCCTCCCTTCTTAGGCAAGAGGCTTGTCTGGGTTTCGCCACATGCCTTCCCAATATTCAGCCCCTTTGACCTCCCTGGCACAACCTTCACAGGGTTTGCTGCCTGCCTCTAGCTGTTTTGCACCCTTCACAGCCGATTCTTAGAGTTGGGGCCTTTGCGTGTCGCAGAACCGCAATCCAACCCGTAGCTCTGTATGTGAGAGAGAGACCCTTTCCGGCCTAGGGGTGACCACAGGGAGAGCGCACCCACATGCTCTATGGCCAGAGGGGGGCATTGTCCGTGTGGGCGTGGGGCGCCACCGGTTCCATCCTTGCACGTGTCTCCTTGCTTGTGCCTTGGCAGTGGAGAAGTGGCAGGCGCTGTATACGGTCCTGGAGGCCTTTGGCAACAGCGGCACAAGCTTGAACAGCAACGCCACCCGCTTCTCCCAGATCATCTCCCTGGACTTCGACCAGGCCGGGCAGGTGGCCTCTGCCTCTGTACAGGTGAGGTCAAGAGAGGAGGGGTGAGGGGCAAAGGTGTTTCTTGTTGCCTTTCCGTATCTCATCGCAAATGCTCGTCTGTCTCTCTGTTGGTCGAGGCCCCAGAGGGGTCCCTCCAGCCCTGCCTGTAAATGCCTTTTCATGCCGCTCTCCCTTGTCGTCTTCCTCAGACAATGCTGCTTGAGAAGCTCAGGGTCTCCAAGCGCCCCGTGAACGAGGCGACTTTCAACGTATTCTACTACCTGCTGGCGTGTCCGGACAGCACGCTCCGGTAAGGATGCCTGTGCCGTCGGCGTGAGCCGGAGGCGGTCCTGCCGTCTGGGCAGGGGGAGCCACCGCCGACCGAACTCCCAGCCAGCAAGGGGATGCCCGCCGAGAGGGTGCGGAAGGAGGTGTGACAAGGGCTGCCTCTGGCGCTCCTCACCGCCAGCCTCATGTGGGCCTTTTGGTCGGTGATCTTGGAAGAGTCTCCCAGGATCTCCTAGCCAGACGGAGCGTTAATCCCCCAAAGGAACTTTCCTCCGCTTTGGGTTTGGTTTGAGCAGAAACCACCGGCGGCCTTTCTGGAGCAGGAGAGCCAAGGAGGGCGTCCTGCACCGGGCGGGGCCCTCTGACGTCTCCTTCCGCTGTTCCTCCTTTTCTCCTTCCCAGGACGGAGCTCCATTTCAACCACTTGGCCGAAAACAACGTCTTTGGGACCGTGCCTCTCTCAAAGGTAACCTCTCAGCATTGAAGGGCAGTGGTTTAATTTTTGCCCCCCTTTTGTCCAATTGCTGTTGCTGCTGCAGCTTCTTTTTGGGGGGGGGGGTTTGTCAGCAAACCCTGGCGAGCCTGGGGGGGTCTAGAAGTCTTGGCGAAAGCCCCCTCCCTTCCATGAAGCATCCCAGGGGTGTGTGTGTGTGTGGGGGGCGTGCGAAGAGACGATGAGGCCACAGGGCGCCCTCTTGGGCAGCAGGGTTGGGTGGAGGAGGCCTCACGAGGGCCTGGTGGTCCGTGGCTCTCAGCCCTCTTTAAAGGCTAGCAGGAAAGGGCAGAACTGCCACATCCCTCTTGACCCGGCTGCAGACAGACGGCATTTATGGAGCGGCGATAAAAAAGGCGTCCTGTTTTTTTAGCACCGGCCAATTGGTCATATTCTTTATTTCCTTCCCCCTTTTTGGCTGCAGCCGGAGGAGAAACAGAAGGCGGCCCAGCAGTTCAGCAAGCTCCAGGCAGCCATGAAAGTGATGGGCCTTTCCAGCGATGAGCAGAAGGCCTGCTGGCTCATCCTGGGCGCCATTTATCACTTGGGGGCAGCAGGAGCCACCAAAGGTAACGAGCGGAGTTGATTTAGCACCCTGCCGGAGAGAGAGCGGAGAGTGTCTCTGGAGCAGCTTCTGTCTCTGTCCGTGTGTGTGTGTGTGTGTGTGTGTGTCTGTGTGCCTTGGGCTCTTTAAGAGGGTAGAGAAGCTGCTTCTTATGGTTCGGGGAGCGTGGATCCCTCTGCCCCCCCCCTCCACAAATTCCAGACCTTGCCCTGAGCCTGGTTCTTGGAACAGACGGACTGAGAGGGACTTATCCTCAGCCCCTCCTCCCTTTTGTACCTTTTCTAAGGGTCTGATCTGACCACTTCCAGAGCGAGCTGGAGGGTCCGGTGGCTCTCCAGCTGCTGTTGTGCTCCAGCTGCCGTCAGCCCTGACCGTTCCAGAGATGGGGAAAGGGTTTGCTTCGGTGATCTGCAACTCCCACGCTTCCTGAGCCCATGTGACCACTGGCCGTGCTGCCTATTCAGTGGTGGGGCTTACAGGGTCCGACCCCCTCTCAGATGTTCTCCATTTCTGAATCCTTCCTCACCCCGGCTGAAGGTGTGACAGGTCTTGTCCAACAAAACCTGTTACACCTTCGCCACCCCTGCAGAACTCCAGGCTTTGTTTTGTGGCGTGGAGGTAAGGGGTGTGTGTATGTGACCCCCCCCCCCCAAAGAATAGTGAATGAAAGGAAGCTCTTGAAGATGGGTAATTTCATCATGGCGGGTTGCCCCTTTAGCACCTGTTCCAGGTGTAGTTATTGGCTGTAGCAAATTCAGCACCAGGTGGTCGTTCTGGTGGAGAAGCATCTTGTAGCCAGCTGGGCTGAGGGTTGGACGACATGGCACACAACACCCCTTTAGGGCTGTACTCCAAGCTCTCAGCGGCAGAATCTGCCAGGGTTGGCCCTCCACCGATAGATCCTTTGAGAGGCTGGGCGGCTTGGTGGCATCGCAGACCTTCAGCTGGTCACGGTGTGCCATCTGGAGTGGGCTCCTGCTCCATATGGGCAGAAATGACACTCCGCTGGTACGGATGCCAGCAAGATGTTGACTCTGAAGAGGGGGAAAGGGTTGGTTTGTTTTCATTCCTCTGCCCCAGCCTCCTGAACTAAAAAATGGTCCACCTGTCTTTGCCTGGAGCCTGCAGCCTGCAGCCCTTGTTCAGATGCTACCAAAAGGGGGCAACCTGGCAACCGTGTTCAGCACATGCGCAGGGGCTGCCATGTAGAGAAAGTTGTGTCAGCGGGCTCGTGGTGACCCTTGGTATGTGTTGATGTTGCGTGGCCTGCAGCAACTTGTTGGTTGCTGGCCCATGTTTTTTCAGGAGAAGGGTGTGTGCATGATCTAATACTCTGTGTAGGAGTTGGTGTGTGTGTGTGTGTGTGTGTGTGTGTGTGTGTGTGAGAGAGAGAGAGAGAGAGAGAGAGAGAAAAGAGTGTGTTTTGTCCTTGTGGTGGCCCTTCATCTGTGGGTCGGGGAAGATGCGACCCCTCTCTTGCAAAGCAGGGGCTACATTAAACCACACCCTGTACCTCCAAAACACAGTTCCCAACCTTTGGCCCTTGACCTTTGAGACTCTTCTGCTCCCAACCAGCAAGCCTAGCCGAATGGTTGGGTTGTCGGAGTGGAAGCCCAGCACAGAACTGGAGAGCCAAAGGTTAAGAACTATGGCGTAGATCACTTAAGAGACTCATCTTTATCAGGACCCAGGTTATGAAAACTTAAGAAACAGCAGTATTAAGACTCTGTTAGATCTGAGTGAAGGTTCCTTCCCTTCCCACACCCAGGGAAGTCTGGAGGAATAACCCTCAAGCCATTGAGGACAAAACCTGCGAGGTACCCTGGTCTCCTTTGCCTTGAGGTGCTGCCCCTTTACGCTCCTGCCACCCCAACTTTGAATGTGTCAGTTTAGTATATGTGTGTGCGTGCGTGTGTGTGGATTGTGCACCTCTGTCTCACCCAGAGTCTCTGCAAGAAGCTTGGCCATCACGGCTGTGTTCTAACTCCCTCTTTTTGTGTTTGCATGGTGCATGCTGTTCCCTTTGCAATCCAGACGGCGACGAAGGTAAACCTCTTTTTCCCCCCTCGCCTATGAAACGCCTTTCTCTCTGACTTTGCCTGCCTCCTGGGCCTGGCCTCTTCCACTTCTTCACACTCCTGTCTGTGTTGCATTTTGTGGCATGCCTACGGTTAGCTCATTCTCTTCCCATTTGTGGGGTTCCCATGATCAGCTCCTTACCTCCCTGACCCCAAAAGCCGACTCCCGTTGGACAGGGAGTCCCACGGGATCGCGATCTTGGGCTCACTCTTTTTGCCCGGAGGGAAGAAGAAGAAGAAGCCTCTTTGCCTGGCAAAGAGATCCACCCTCTCTTCTTCGCCCCACAAACTGAGGATTGTTTCCAGGGCTTCCTCTTGAGGGTCACTCCTTGGAGTGATTCCCAGCGAGGGGTTGCCAGGGTGTGTGGACAGCCGCCGCCGTGTGGATGGTTCCCAGCAGGGGGAATGGTGGCATTCTCGGGCGCCCTGCAAAGCTGCCCAGAAATGGCTGAAAGAGCAGCTCTCCAGCCGTCTTCCTCAATTGTGTTGCATCTTGGAAGGTTAGGAACAGAGAACGAGCATTCCGTTCATCTTGCAGGCTGTCAGGTTCGAAGGGAAAGTGCTGCCCTGCTGTAAGGGGAAAAAATCATTGCTCCTCCTTGCCACCCTCTGGAATCCTCTTCCGCTTTGTCTTATTGCTGTCTCGCATCTCCCACCTCCTCCCCCCCCCATTTCCAGCCCCTTTTCCTGCGAAGGAGGAGAGGGTTTCCTTTCTCCCATTCACCTCAGACTCCCCCCCACCTCCCACCATAGCTCACTGCCACCATTAGCCCAGCTGAAGTATGAGACTGTTGACCTCCAATCTCCCCTTATCAAATTCCTAAATACATTTTCATTATGTCTCTCGCTCAGCCACCTCTCAGGCTCCCTCTCCCTCCCTCCCTCCCTCCTTCCTTCCTTTTCTTCCTTCTGGCTGTTTAGTTCCACACTGTGTGAAAAATGACAAGGCCAGGCGTCAGGGTCTCGCAGAGCCCCCCCCCCCCAGAAAGCGCAGCCCCTCGCCTAATGAAATTTTCTTTCCTGCCTCCGCTTCCACGGGCCAGAAATTGGACACTTCCTCTGTCCCTGGGAGGTGGGGTGGGGGAGGCTTCTTCGTTAATCAGGAGGACAGGAAGATGGACTTGCTGATGATGCTGTGCCTCCCTCTGTGGGAAGAACCGTCGGGGTCTCCTCTGGCAATGACTTCCTGTCCTCACTGGGCCAGCCACAGGGGTGGCGGTGGCGGCAGCAGCAGCGGGGGGAGAGTCTCCCTTCCGGTATCAGCCGAGACACCCTCTTTCTCTCCTCTTTGCAGCCGGGAGGAAGCAGTTTGCCCGCCACGAGTGGGCCCAGAAGGCGGCCTACTTGCTGGGCTGCACCCTGGAGGAGCTCTCCTCTGCCATCTTCAAGCATCAGCCCAAAGGGACGGCGCTGCAGAGGTCCACCTCCTTCCGCCAGGGACCGGAAGATGCGGCGCTGGCGGACGGCTCAGGTGCGTAGGCACGGCCGCCCTTGTTTGTCCGCAGGGCCTTGTGGTTCTTCCTGTTCTGCTCTTTGCTTAAGAACATTTTGCCCTTTTCGCCGATGCAGAACCGTGGGAAGTCTCGTAATGAGCCAAAGGGACGTTTTACACACACCCCTCCCACAAGTGACCTCAAGCACATCTAAGGGGGAAAATGGGAGGAGATTTGGAGTGCTGAAGCGACCGTATAAATGGGCTTCTAAGGAAAGGGGAGCCCAGGGTAGATCCAAACAGCAGCGAAGCATCAGAGAAGATTTGTTTGGCTGTTGGTGTTTCCACGCCACAGACTCTCCTTTAGATTTTTCTTTTAAAGGAAGTGTTCCCTTCAAGTGGGGAGTTAGATTCAAAGGGCTGGATGTTTCTTCTGTTCTCCCTGACGACGTCTTTTACTTTGTCTCCCTGCCTGGCGCTTCTCCGGCTTCGCTATGGCAACCTGATAGCGAAGGTGGATTCTTGCTTTTCCCTCTGAACCCGAACGGTGCTTAAGTGGGAGAAAACAGCCTTCTTTGCGGAGGGCTCCTTTGAGGCAGACGCTCCCCCTCTAAAGCCGCTCCAGAGAAGAAGCCACGCATGAGTGCAAGGGGAGGGGGGATTGTGGTGGGGGAAGGAATCCCCACCTACCTCTTCACCTGCTTTCTCTTTCTCTCTCCCTCTCCCCTCCCCCCCCCGCCATGGCTCCCCAGGTCCGAAAGCGTCTGCTCTGGAGTGTTTGGAGGCCTTCACCTCAGGCTTGTACTCGGAACTCTTCACGCTCCTCATCTCCCTCCTCAACAGGTACAGGAGCGCCTGCGTGGTGCGTTATTGCCCCCTGCGTTAACCCATCCGTGGCTTCATCCATTCCGAGTCTCTGTTGTTCCAACGTGAAAAGATGTGTGGAAAATGGAAGCCCTTTCATCTGCTCCATAACCATTTTCAAGGGGGCAGAAGCAGAGCAGGGTGCCTGGCTTCTCCCTGCCCTAGAGGCTCTCCCTCCCCCCCTGCCCCAACCGCTCTGGTGAAGGGGCTCCGAGACCAGGGGCTCCTTTTGCGCAAGCCATGGCTCCCTGGACCAGAATCGGTGGGAAAGCTGGAGGCCTGCAGGTTTTAAACTCCCCTCTCTCCTCCCAGAAGTCTGAAACAGAGCAGAACGTATTATTGCGGGAGAGAGGGGGAGCAGCACGTGAGGTCTGCTGACTTTCCCAGTTGAAATGGGAATGTTTTTTTTTCCCCCCCAAACTGCACTAGGCAAAAACGTTGCTCCATTATTGCAGACGGTGCTAAAAGACAAAGCTGTAACCCTTTCGCATCCATGCTCTGATAGGCTGGGGCGTCTGGGAAGAAAGATTAGTTTTTCTTTCTGTCAGCTCCTGCTGATTGCCACTTTCTTGCTTGCAAAAGCCTTCTCCTCTTCCTGCTCCCTGGTTCTGACGACCTTGTTGCATATTCATGCGTTCTGCGCAAGTGTCTTGTTGTTGAACCTTCTCAGACCCCGGAGTCCATTAGCTGAGCTAATGGCGGGGAAAGGCTTTCTGCACCGAGGAGAACTTGCCCATTAGAGCCACACTGCAGAGCTGGGAGCAAGAAAGCCCCCCACGCTTTGGGCCACCAAGCCAGCAGGGCACGGCCTCGGAGTGGGCGCCTTTCCCTTCCCTCCAGAGGTAGCGGATTGTAGCCGTCTTCAGTGGGATGGAGTGGACGGGCAAGCCCTGTGAAAGAGGTGCGGCTGCTCGGCTTGGTTCTTTTGTGCTTTGAGCAGCGGGGCAGAAGGAGCCGCACAGGACCCCCACAACTCCCTCTGCCCCGCTGGCCGGGCCAAGTTGTTTCTGCTTGCAGAGTATAATTTGGGGGCAAAGACTGTCCCTCGGCAGTTGATCCCCTTGCTTTGCATGCCCCGTCTGTTTGTTTTTTTAAATTAAAGGTCTCTTTCAGTATTAGAAACCAGCGAGGTCAGTTACTAAAGCTGGATAATGGAAGGTTCTCAGTTTAACTTTCTATGCTGCAGAAAGCTAAACCGTGGAACTCACTGCCATAGGATGTCATGACAGCTTCCAGCTTGGATTGAGAGAGATTTGTGGGGGTGGAGGCTGCAGGGGCTGTTGGTCATGAAGGTTACATATTCCTACTGGTTGGTGACTGTCTACCAGTTCTTGGGGGGGGGGGGGGGGGAATGAGAGGAAGTGAGTGATCTTGAGGAAGCCCAGGAGGGGGTTGGTTGGTCCGTGGCTGGGTGGGATATGAAGACACTAGCCTTTGATCTGATTATTTTTCAAGGTCCTTTTTATATTCCTCTGTTCGTAAGAGAGTAGAAAGGTCCCTCCGTGCCTGAGATCGTGGGGAGCCCTTGCCGCGTAGAGTAGAAAACAATGTGCGAGAAGAGCCAGCATCATCTCCTGGACTCAGGAAAACTGGGCACACATCCCTGGGTGATCTGGGTCCAGTGGCAGACTCCCAGCCTGGCCCACCCCACTGCCTTGTTGAAAGGGTAAAAACGGGAGGAAAAAAGCCGCCTATGTCGCTTCGGGCTCCCTGGAGGAGAGGAAAGAGAGAGGTGTACCGAACAAGTAAAATAAATAAATTCGGTGTTTGGCATAGAAATGAGTCCATCTTGTTACAAGGCAGCTTCCTTTGTTCAGCCAACCACGTGATAGATGAAATAGAGGGTGTGTGTTTGTGTGTGTGTGGGGGGACCCTGGGCTTCCTACCTCAAAGTGCCAGGACCCTGGGACGCCCCCTTCTCCCCCCTCAGCCCTTCCACCTTCCTTCCTTCCTCCTTCCGCACAGGGCTCTCAAATCCAGCCAGCGTTCCCTGTGTTCCATGATGATCGTGGACACCCCGGGCTTCCAGAACCCTGAGATGGCCGGCCAGAGCCGAGGGGCCACCTTTGAGGAGCTGTGCCACAACTATGCCCAGGAGCGCCTGCAGACCCTCTTCCACGAGCGGACTTTTGTGCAGGAGCTGGAGCGGTACAAGGAGGTAACCATGTCTGGCTTGACGGTCGCGGGGAGAGAGCTGTGTGACTCCCACCAGGCAAAAGCAACAACCCCGTCTTTGATCCGCGGCAGTGCCAGCGTCCGTCGTCTGCTGCAGCCGTGAGGAACCGGAGGGGTGGGTGGGGGGTATGTGGAGCGCCCAGGTAGTGCACAGGGACCCCTTTCTCTGCTCCAGCTAATCCTTTTTCTGTGCTGCCGTTCTAATGAAGACCCTGTAGAATAGAGCTGATTTGAAGCCAAAGAGGGAGAGAAGCTTTGTTTTAGATGCCCTTATTAACCCTAATCAGTTGCTTTCTGATCTGCCACCTCCCTAGAAAGCAGGGTGTTGTTGGGTTTTTGTTTTTTTTAATGGGGACGGGGTTCTCAATCATTCCTCTGCACCTCTTCTTAAAATTGGGCTGGAGGTATCTCAGCAAAACCCGACTGGCACAGAGGCCCATCAGAAGACTTTCTCCCCCTCTCCAGTAAATGCAAAGCTCAGAAGCTACCTTTTTTTGGGGTCTCTTTCCCATACTCTGGGGGGGGAGGGCGTTGCCATTACATGACCTGGGTGAAGACAGACTTTTGCCCCCCCCCCCAGTCCCACTTTTTCAGATAACTCCGGATGTTATCCGTGTTGGTTTATTTCAAATATTTTGTGCAGATGACCCAGGCGGAGTGGGATGACCAAAGCTAGCAAGAAGGGAGAGAGATCATGGTTGATATTTTCCAGGTTTTTCCCACCTGCTCCTGAGAGCTGGGAACTTGCTTCCTTTAAATATAGAGATTGGATTTTTTTGCAGGAGGCCCGGTTCTCAAGCTCCTCGGCAGATCCCTAGGCCTGCGTGGAGAGGGAGACGGCTCACTGCCCCAGAGCTGTGAGGTGGCCAACCCTGCCTTTCCCCAGGGGTGAACCGTTTCCTCACTGGTGGCCCCCTGAGTCTGCATCCCCTCCAGCCCCCCCCCCAATTGGTATTTGTAGCAGGAAAGGTTCCTTTCCTCCAGGGAGGTGTGCATTTTTCTCATCAGGAGCTATGGACGCAGCACAAGGGGGTTCTCCAGGGAAGCCCCTGCTGTGGGTGTGACTCTGCCCTGTAGATTTTCTTCCAACTAATGCAACTGACCCCCATCTCTCTCTCTCTCTCTCTCTCTGAGTGCCTTTAACGGTAATCTGTAGCCCCTCGGGCCACTAATCACGCCTCCTCTGTCCATCCTCTCTAGGAAAACATAGAGCTTTCCTTAGATGCCTTAGAACCCAATACATCTGGTTCTGTAGCCACAGTGGACCAAGCGTCCCACCAGGCACTGGTAAGCTGCATGAAAGGGCTTCTCAGGGGAAAGGTGGCCGGTCTCGTCCCTCCCTTCCCTGGCTCTGCCGCCAAAGCATGCCACCGCCGCTTGGTTGTGGGGTCTACGTGGTGCAGTGCTGCTGAGGCTGAAGTGTTGTGAGTGTGGGTGTGTGAAAGAAAGAGAGACCGAGAGCAAGATCTGGTTCAGTCCTTCTCTCTCTCTCTCTTCGTTTTTTCCTTTGCTCCCCGAAGAGTAAGACCATTTGGTCGCAAGCAGGCCTCTCGGCTCCTCGAGGCTCAAAAGGCAAAGGGTTTTGGATCTGCTGCTGCAAGGAAGTCAGGAGCCAAAAAGCATGCGAGGGCCTGGGAGCGTTGCAGGGTTGGAAGGCCAGAGGGGAGTTTTGAAGGGAATCAAGGGGGTGTGTGTGTGCAGGGGGAGCCCCCTGCTTGGCCTGCAGAAGACCCCAGATTCCACCTCTGGCCTCTCCAGGTCGGGCAATCAGAGCTGGCCATGTAGGGATAGATGGAGACGTGCTTAGGGTCTGGCCCCTCCCTGTGCACCTAACTTGCTCTGGATGAGCCGGCAGTGCCCACAGGAGTCTGTTGGTTTGGTTTTGGCAGAGGGAGTCTGCTTTGAGCTCCTTTCCTTGCAGAATGCGTGGCCAAAACCCGCAAGCCTTGCCTCGCTGCGTTGCGCTTCGTCCTGGGTTCAGTTTGCAACATCAGCCCCCTGGGTTCCTCTCAGAAGCCCAGATGGGCAGCAGAGAAACCTTGCCATGGCTGCTTGGCCTCTGAGGTCAGCAGCCCCTTGGCCGAAGCTGGGATGGGGGGGGGGGAGCCTCACCCTGCCGAGGAGGCCTGACTGCCCCTCCACCACCTCCCCCCGGCCCAGGCCGCCTGTGCCGTTTGGAGGCTCTCTTTGGCTGTTTCAGCTGTCAGGATCTCCACTGCTCTTCCATTCGCTTGAGTCACCCTGAGTGTTTCTCACGAGGTGCATATTATGGTCTGGAGCGCAGAGTTTAAACACCGGGGCTGGTGGAGGCAGAAAAGGGTGCATGTGGACATGCCCTAACCCTACAGGAATGGACCAGGGGGCCCTTTGTTGCTCCGGGCTCAGGACCGGAGTCTCCTGGCTTGTCTCCTGGCAGCTCGAGAGGCCTGCTTGCACTCATCAGGGACCCTGGGTTTTTCCCCTTGAAGTTCCCACAGCATGCTTCCTCACCCTAGTTTGCCCACCTGTGCCGAGGGGTCTGCGTGGGGGCAGGGGGGTGCCGCTCTTGGGCTGATAGGGGTGGAAGGGAGAAAAGGATGGGCCTCTGTTTGGACACCTCATGGCCCATGCTGACGGGGCAGATCTTCCTTGCGCGGGAGCCCTGCCCTGGCAGAGTGTTTATCCTTCCAATTAGCTTCTACTTCAGCTGGGGAGACAGCTGTCAGGGTTAGTTAAGGCTTTGCTCAGGTCTGGGCAGGTCTGGTGAACTAACCGAGGTGCGGTGCAGGGCGGCATGCCTCTGTGTGTGTGTGTGTGTGTGTGTGTGTATGTGTAAAGAGGGAGAGGGCAGGGGGTGGGGTTTGCTCCCCTGGATCCGCACCTTGGCCTGTAAGCCATTGGCTAAGGCCAGGCTGGATCCATGTTTGGGGGCCGTACTGAACGGGAGGGTGACAGTTTTGAGGTGTCCAGAATGTGAAACTGCCGCACTGGGTAGAAAGGATGTGCACGCGCGTGCATGAGCCCGTGAGGGTGAGAAAGCCGAGGGGAGGAGACTTGCGTAGCAAAAGGCAGAGCAAGGCCCAAACGTGTTGTTCCCTGAGAGGCCAACGTGAGCTCGGCACCCGCCTTGCCCTACATGCAAGCACCCACTAGACAGAGAGTCGCATACTTATGCCCGTGGCTTTTAAAAAAGTATTCCTGCCACTTGCAGGTTTGGAACAGTTTCGGGATACTGGTGGATTTAAAAGGAGTTTTTTAAACCCGCCCCCTCCTCTGATGGTTGCTGTTTTGGCCTGGAAGAGAATTCCTCTCTCCTTCTCCTCCCTCTCTTTTGCTTTCAATAACTAAAATGGTAGAAGACAGGTTAGGGGGCAGGAAAACAACCTCGTGTATGCTCGTTGTTTGAAATACTTTGCCCTACCGTTCAGGTGAGGCTGGGAGCTGGAATTCTGCTGGCTGGCTCTTTCACGTGCCCAGCCACCCAGTCAGGCATGCGCACACAGGCGCCCCTTGCCACTGTGCCCATAGCCTTGTTACCTTCCTTGAAGCTCGCCCACAGGGCCCATCTGTTCTTGGCACCGGGAGAGTTGCCCCTTGCGGGAGCTCTTGCTAGGCCTCCAGAAAGCCGTCGGGCAGAACGAGAGGCGGCTGCCACCGCCGCTGTGCGACTGTCGCCCCTGGAGCCCATCATTTCCTTTTTCCATTAGGGTTCAGACCAATAAAGAAGCAGGGAGGGGGCCCGGCTGGAAAGGCCCGGCTGCCACTTGTCATCCTAATGGAGGAGACCTGCCAGCTTGCTCGGGCACCCCCCCCCCCAAGATGAATTCCAGCAGTCTGTGTGCCGTGTGAAGAGGAGGCAGAGAGGAGCCACTCTGCATCCCCCTTGGCTTATGCTCTTGGCCACTGACCGCTTGGGAAGGAAGGAGGTTTTCCCAAACGTTGGGAAGCAGTGGCCTGCTCTAACACCCTCCCTCCCTCCCTCGGAGCCTTCTTTTGCAGACAGAGGATGCTGTCTCCCAAGTCCGTGGGTGAGGGCGAGGTCCTGGGCCAGTTATGACTTAGCCGCTTGGCCTGTAGAAGGCCCAGCGTTTATTCCTTCGCAGCATCTTTGCAGAGGCCTGGGAAGGGATCCAGCCTGAACCTCAGGGAAGGGAGAGCTGACAGTGCTGGGCGAAAGGGACCCAGAGCCTGGCAGAGTGTGAGGGCAGCTTTCTGTGCACCCCACGGCCTCAAGGCTTTGTTCAAGGTGCTTCGTTTTTAAAAAGAAAAGAAAATCTCCCAAGATGGAGACACACACACGCTTCCTAGTTCCGAATCACCAGACACCAAAGTGATGGAGAACAGCCACGATAGGTATTGACGGTGGAAACACATCAAAGCCAAGCCCGTTCGGAAAGGAGGTAGCGTTGATCCTGAGGGTAAAGAGTAGAACGGTGCTGGATTTACGCAGAGGCTGAGGAAGTTGTAGCTCAAGAGTCTCCACTCATGGCAGGCCTCTGAATACAAAATAGGCAGGTTTAATGGTCAGAATGGCCTAAATGAGAAGCATTGACTTATGTTCAAGTATTTTCTTTCAGAATGCAAGGAAACACCAAAAGACAGTGATAACAAGTCAACACACAGGGTTTTTTAAATCAGATGCGAGGCATTTTCATCTGTATGCCTCAGTCTCAAGAAGATCAACTTCTACAGAGTCTGGCAGGGAAATGATGGAGAGAGACCTTTTTCTGGCCCCTCTTGAGAGGCCACCAGACTCAGCGGCTGGAGAGGCTGCCGGAGCCTGGAGGGGAAGGAAGTTTTCCTCCAGGAAACTGAGCCAAGGTGGGAGGGTTCCAGAGAGCCAGCGATGGGAAGAACCACCTCTCAGAACCTTCCCGGCCTCATCTGTGAAGCATCGCTTGTCTGAGTGCAGGTGAGCCAGGGCTGGTTCGGAAGAGGCAGGCGCCGGATCCACAGGAAGGGTCTCCTCCTCCTGAGCTCTCTGCAGTTACTCTCTCAGACTCTGGCGAGAAAAGGCCTTCCACACCTTTTGCCATCTGGTCCTGTTTTTGCTGGAGTTGCCCAGGAAAAGAAAAACCCTCAGACGTTTTGCGTGGAATTCCAGGGGCTCTGCCGCTCAGGTAGGGCAGGCTGCCACACACTCAGACAGGTGCTTTCTCTCTCTCTCTCGAGGCTCCCAGGCTCACCTGGGGAGCTTTCCCTGCCACCTGCTAGGGCCAGATTCTTTCTTAACTGAGGAGGGTGAGGATTGAGCTCCCTTCTATGTGCAAATCAGGAACCCCAATCCCAAGAGCAAGCTTGCAAGGGCCAGGGCCATCGCCCTCCACTGTGAGGGCAGCAATAGTGGCAAAGGCAGTGTGAAAGTTAGGTGTGTGTGTGTGTGTGTGTGTGTGTGTGTGTGTATTGAGAGCAGCTGCTGCTCCGATGGTTCCCCACTGAGTTGCGGAGAGTCATTTTGGCTGCTTAAACCTCCAGATTGAATTTCTACCGAGTAAACGTCTCGTGTTGGAACATTTTACTAGACAATGTGTGTTTCTCCCTGTTGCTGGTATTAAGTATTGATTCTGCCCTGGTAGAAGCCTCGTCTCTTTTAGTCGGAGAACCAGGGAGCGAGGCTGGCCCTGCGCTGCCAGTGAGGGCTCTCCCCACTTTCCTGCTCCTGGGGCTGGGCTGTCCGTGGCCGGTTTGTGGCATGTGCATGGGCTGCATGGAGAAAAGGAGGAAGGGGAACCCCAGTGGGCCACAGTGCCTTCCTTGAGCATCGCTGTACGTCTTGGGTGAGATGCATGCCTTCCCCTCATCCTTTCTTCTCTCCTTCACCCGTTGGGCATCTTGGCTTTTCAAAGGGCAGTTAGGGTTTTTAATAACGCAAGGACTGTCGGGCGCCCTCCCTCCTTCCAGGTACGCTCTCTTTCCCGGACAGATGAGGCTCGTGGCCTTCTGTGGCTTTTGGAAGAGGAGTCACTTCAGCCTGGAGGAAATGAGGAGACCCTTCTGGAGAGACTGTTCACCTACTACGGCCCACAGGATGGAGACAAAAAAGGTCAGCGAGGGGAAGGAAGGCCCTTTGGTCTGAGCCCCAGAAGGCCAGGCTGGGCTCAGGGAGCGGCATTCAACTTCATGTCTCATTCCACATTTTCTGCCAATTGCTGGGATGGCTACGTGCTTGTTTTTCTTTTAATTTCATCTGCCAACCCATTCGTCCACTGACAGTTTGGCCCTCGGATGCAAACTCTGAACAACAACCTGCAATGAAATGAATGCATTACATTTAATACGTTACAGTGCCTTTCCTGGTCGTAGGACCCGGTGCGGTGAATAGCATAAGTTTAAGAAACAGAGGCAGCTTGTGTCTGCACTGCCGTCAAAACCCAACTGTATTTTGCTAAAAATGCTATCAGAGGAGTGACCCCCTTCAGCCTGAAGAGCTTACCTTGTCTCAGGGGATGGCTTGTTTCACAGGACCCTGCCCCCACCTCCCCCCCCCCCCCCGGCCCACTCCATAAGCCCTTCAGGTGAGGTCTTGGTCTGAACGTCATCCCCGGAGAAAGCTCCCAGCGTTAGGAGCAGGTCCTCCTCCTCAGTGAAAGCCCTCAGACGGCAGCACTGTCTGCTAGGAGGCATCGGCGCTTTTCTCCTTCCTGGCAACTGCCTGCAAGATGGCCCTGTGCTTTCCCCTTTTTCTTTTCCCATTCCTTTGTGTGGATTTGGGTGCCATGCTGTTTCCTGTATCATTTTGATCTGTTTTACTCTTCTCGTGTTCTTGGCCGCCCGGGGGAAGGACTGGCTCCTTAAGGTTTTATCCACACACAGCACACACGACCCCCTCGTTTTTTTCCCCCTTGCAGGCCAGAATCCACTGCTCCGCAGCAATAAGCCGAAGCACTTCTACCTGGGCCACAGCTACGGCACCAACTGGGTGGAGTATGACACCACAGGCTGGCTGAGCTACGTCAGGCAGAACCCAGCCTCCCAGAACGCCCTGCCTCGCTTGCAGGAGTCCCAGAAGTAAGTGGGTGTCCCAAGGGGGTGTGCGTGTGTAGGTGGAAGCGCTCTGCCCATGGGAGTCTCCGACTGCAGCGGGGATATGCCCACTCGCTATCTGGGGTTTAAAACTCAGCATTTCACCCTTTCATGCCTTGGAAGTCCAGTGGCTGCGGCTTGACTCTGTCTGACCCACTGAGTTGTGGATTTTTTAAAAAATGTGTTGCCCTGTTTTCAGTTGTTTTATAATTCATGTCACTTTTGGGTCAGCGTCTCTCCTGCCACCTTTAAATAAGAGGCCAGGAAGTAAATCTTTAACTCCACCAAATAAAACGTGGAATAGTTTGCCAAAGCCTGGAGAGGGAGACAAATGGCAATGATTCTTTCTCTCTCTCTCTCCCTGTCTCTCTTCTTCTCTTTCCTGCTGCCGGCCTTTCTCAGGAAAATCATCAGCAACCTCTTTGCGGGCCGGGCTGGGACCGCTGTGGTGTTGTCTGGCTCGGTAGCCGGGCTGGAGGGGGGCTCTCAACTGGCCTTGCGCAGAGCCACCAGCATGCGGAAGACCTTCACCACCGGGGTGGGGGCTGTGAAAAAGAAGTCCCTCTGCGTCCAGATCAAGCTCCAAGTGGTGAGTCTCCTGGTGTCTCCGTGGCTGAGCGGTGGGAGAGAAGATGCACTCCCTACATGCCCAGAGAAGCGGAGGTGGCTTCAGTTTTGCTTTTGGTGGTTCGCAGCAGACGTGACCCTGAAAAGTTGCCTTTGCACCACAAAAGGCGTCCGTAAGGACAGGGAAGGGGGATCCACAGGGTGCGTGTGCGTCTCTACAGCGCAGACTGTAAAGTCTGACGGTTTGTGATAACCGGTAACTTTAGAAAAGGAACTTACTGATTGGGTCTTAATGCTAATTGTAACTAGTTACTTCGGAGTCCTGATAAGAGCAGCCATTTATTTTCTAAAAGGCACTTTCCAAACCCTGCTTCAACTCCATCCGTCAGTAACGACTCTGGTAGCCTTGCAGCTGGAGAGCCCATATTTAGAAGCCCCCGACCAAACCTTGCCCCAGCCATGTTGGCAGCTAATTGTTTTGGAGATGTTGTAACTGCAACCTCTTCCTTCCTAAAAGCGACCTGCCAAACTGGGCCCTTGATCCTGGAACCAAGGGGGTCCGAGGCAGGAGCCTCCCTCTTTCCCTTGGCTGAGCCCTCTTTCCCTTGCCTCCCCCCCCCAGGACGCCCTCATTGACACCCTGAAGAAGTCCAAGCTCCACTTTGTCCACTGCTTCCTGCCCAAAGTGGACGGCTGGAACGGAGACCTCCGGGGGCCTGGCGGCCGGCGGGTGAGCACCAGCGAGCTGGACCTGCACGGGGAGCATTGTGAGGCTGGTCTCATGCAGCTGGACGTGCCTCTGCTGAGGGCCCAGATCCGGGGCTCCCGCCTCCTGGACGCCCTCCGGATGTACCGTCAAGGTGAGTGCCTTTCCCTGCCGGAGACCATGCCGTTTCCCTCACCTCCCAGGACAATTGTGCCGCCATCTTCGGTCCTCCCCCCCCCCCCCCCAAATCCACACCCTCTTGTTTGCTCGGGGGACTGTTCAAATCTGTTGGGACATTAGTGTGCAAACGGGACCAGCGCTTCTTAGCCTTGCCTGCTGTGCCCCCCCCCCCCCACTCCCTGCTCCAGATAACTGGGGTTCCATCCTGATAAAGACCAAACGCCCGCCCGCCCTTTCTGAGGAAGACGTTTCTGCATTTGCAGGCCTTCTGTTCCTTCCTCCTTGGCAGGAAACGGACGGGGAGGCAGAATGGGATGGCGGAGTTTAGGAGAAACACTGGGTGTTCCAAGAGACCTCTGGGCACCGGAGGCCCAGGGGGGTGATCCGTGAAAGACCGGGATGGCCGGAGATGGCGTGTGCCACTTGCAGGAGACCCGGCTTGCGAGTGAGCGAGGGAGAGCGAGTTCTAAGCCGTGGGTTCAGATCGCTCAGATGCCACCTCAACTCCCTTCTCTGTGTCACCAGCAGCTTGAGAACCACGGCTCTCAATGAGACACTCCCAATACGTTGTTTGTCGTTCTGGTGGAGGGGAAAGGCTTCCCAGAAATGCCAGAACAATCGCCTCTTCCCATTTGATTGGCACTGTCCTGCCTTGTTGCTTTGGCATCATCTCCCCCCGCCATGGGGGACGTTGCTCCTTCCTGCTTCTCCTCCTCATATCAAATGGGTGTGGGATTCCACCTCCTCTGGGATCCTGTAGCAAAGAGGGTAATACCCCGATATTCTGCATTCGGTATTTGTGACACCCTCAGTGGGAGCAATGGGAGTAAATAAGTTTGTTTCACAGGGGGTGGGGGTATGTGTACGAAAACAGTCCTGCAGAAACTGGGTTCACGAAAAGTCAGTCAGTTTAGCCCTTAATGTGTGGGTCTGCCTTCCTTCCTCCCCCTCTCCTCTCTCTCTCTCTCTCTCTCTCTTCCTCCAACAACGATGACAGCTTGCGTTAGTAATTCCTCCTCTGCCTCTCGGCTCCCTCGCCCCACTTTGCAAGCGAGCTCCCTCCTGCCTCCATCCTTCCGAAAGATGCATGGTGGAATTGGGTGTTTATTATTTCCAAACCAGGTTGTTAGTGCTCTGAAGCACGATCAATGCGGCGCGCAGAACCCAGGATCGATGGTCCAGCAGGAGAGGGGAGAAGGGGGTGGTGGTTTGAAACGCAGTACCCGGTCGATGGTGCTGATGATTAATTAAGACCTGAAGAATCAACACCGCTATCTTTCCCCATAAATTTAATTGCAGTCCGTATATACAGTCAATAGCAGAATACGTCTCCCGTTTCTTCTGCCTGCGGGCTGCAGGCACACAGGGTTGCCGTGCTTTGCCTCCAGAGTGTGCCTGTGTGTCCCCCTCCCTGCTTTTTTTCACGAGGAAGGCAGCCCCCCCCTTCAAAGGATCCTGGGGTCCCTCTGGGAGGCTGTCCCTCTTGCTTCCCCAGCTGTTCCATAACACCTCAAAAAACAACAACAAAAAAGCCAGAGAGTGGGACGAAACTACGGGCCGTTTGTTTGACACCATCTCTTTTCTGTAAGGTGGAATTAAGAAACCACCTTATTTTTTTATTTTTTTTGGTCCAAGGATTTGAAGGCCATTTGGAAACAAAGAAAGAAAGGGTGGGTAGAGATCTTTGTAGACTCTTTCATCTCTAGTCAACAAAGGCAGCTTCAAAAGCCCACCAAAAAAGCGTCCTTTTAACCGTCACGGCAGTGAGGCAAAAGACACATGTGTGAACTCGGTGGGAAGCGAAACCTCTTCCAAACGGCTTTTTAGCCATCTCAGAAAGGCTAGTCAGCCACCAGCTGTTTCCTCCGTTGGCTTTTGGCCAGGCGGAGGGGGAAAGGGGGAAAGAAGAGCTGCCCAGAAGCGTCCGGCTTGGGTCCATCTTTCTGGAGAGGCTGGTGGGATGAAGGGTGACTTCCGGGCTGTTGTGGATCTCGATGGTGGTGGTGGTGGTGGGAGTTAAGGAGCTCAGTGCAGGGAAGTCCTAGCATCAGGGCCCGGAGAGCAGGAAAGAGAGCCCGCCTGTTTATTTGCTTCCTGGTGTTTATAAAGGACCCAGATGTCCTCATGGCCCACCAGCTGTTCGGGGCTCTTCTGCAGCATTTAAGGTGTGATTTTTAGAACAAGGCATTTGCTGAGATGTTTCCCGTTCGATGCGTCCTTGGGCGCTTGTCCTCTCCTGCCCTCTGCCTGTTTGCCTCCTTCCACGCTGGCCTCCCCGTTTTTCAAAGGTCAGCTCATCTCCTGGGCCAAGCCTTCCTCCTCCCGAGCTCAGAATTACCCCGCTCAGGCTCTGCCTGGGCAACCAAAGATGGCACAGAAGTGCGAAACCCCCCTTGTGTGGCGAGGCCTTCGGGAGGTTGTTTGTCCGCTCCGTGTCTCTCCCGTGCGTTCTCGTTGCTGCAGCCAAGTTTTGCGCGGAGGTCTCGCCTCTTCTCCCTCCGTGTGGCCATATTTGGAATTCAGGCCTCAGAGGGGTGGGTGAAACCCAGCTCTGGGGGGGCAGCATGCGAGTGAAGATCAGGCAGTTCCATCTTGGTATCTGTGTTTGTGTTTTAATGGCTGCAGCATTTCTTACTGTGGTAGAACATTTCTTTAAATGGACAGGGGGCCTTTCTCCCCTGCATCCGGAGCTAGTTTCCCCTGGCATCGTGAGCTACTGGGAATGTACCAGTCTTTCGAAAAAAAGCAAGACGTTCCTCTTGCCCTTATCTTAACAATTATCCTCTCAAAACCCTTTCCCTCCCCTCCCATCATTTTGTCCTCCTCCCAACAAAAGAACATAGACCCTCATTAAGCCAGGCTTCAAGGAAATAAGCTGGCAGGAGAGCTCAGTGGTTTGGGCCTCTGGCTGGGGAGCCAGAGGTTGGGAGCTCGATTCCCCCACAGTGCATCTCCTGGGAGAAGAGCCAGCCTGGGTGGCCCTGGGGTCAAAAGCGGCACGGTGGTCCCAGGGCGCCCCCAGAAGCAGGGAAGGGCCCTCCACTTTTGAGTCCTCTCTCCCTGGAAAACCCTGAAAAGTCAGAGCCTGGGGTTCTGCCTCAAGTCAGATTTGACTTGACAGCACACCGTTTGTTTAATGGAAGTAAGCTTACGGAAGTTACTAACCTCAGCTTGCTTTGCCAAGAGCGTTCCAGCGCAGGCTGGTCAGCGGATGGTTAGGAAAGCGATGGAAAGCAGGGATGGACTTGATGCTCTCTGGAGTTCCCTTCTCCCTGCGATCTTGCGCTGTCCAGAGGGTGCCTCAGGCGGTGTGGGCACCATAATTTGCAAGGACGACAGGATCTCTCCTGCCACACCATCTTCCTGGGAACGCCAGGCCTTGCTCCCCTCTTGTGCCCCGGCTGCCTTCCTCCTTCCCTCCCACCCCATTGCTGTTTCCCCCCCCCCCCTTCCCAGGTCTCCTCTGTTCACACTCCTCTCTTCCTGTGTGATGCTCCAGGTTACCCCGACCACATGGTCTTTGCGGAGTTCCGGCGGCGCTTCGATGTCCTGGCCCTTCACCTCACCAAGAAGCACGGACGCAATTATATCGTCACGGACGAGAAGCGGGTGCGTCAACAGCTGCAGAGGGAGAGAAGTGCAGCCCCTCTCGCCCTCCACTCCCCACCTGTGTGATGATGGGCAGAGGGGAAAGGGGAGTCTGGGAAGGGGGAGCCGGGGAGCCCCCCCGCACGCTGTGATCTGCCCTCTCTGGGCCTTGGCGTGGTCAGGAGGGTGGAGTTATTGCGGGAAGGTCACCCCCTTCCCAGTCTGTGTGGTTGGGGCCAGAAGGAGCCTTTAGCTCAAGGGTGGGAAAACTCACTGAGCCTGAGAGCCAGAGTCCACCTCCGAGAGCTTATTTGGGGGGGGGGGGGAGGAAGGGAAGGGGGGGCAGTGGCGGCTGGATCTCAAGGCTCTGACAGCGAGGTGTTAAGCCTTAGTAAAGGTGTTGAAGTCTTGCAGGAAGTCCCCCAAAGGTGGCGTCCCGGGAACATCAACGTGGCTTTCTAGGGGAGCCCCAGAAAGGCTGGTTGGAGCCCCGGGCCTGAAGACCCCCCCCCACTTCCCTGCTACATCCCCTCCCCTTTGGTCAGCGGAAGGGGCACCCGTGCAGCCCCCACCCCCATTTCCTGACCTCCCTTCAGCGAACATGCCCACCAGCCCCTCACACCCTCCCTCCCTCCTTGCTCTCCTTCCAGGCAGTGGAGGAACTGCTGGAGTCCCTGGAGCTGGAGAAGAGCAGCTTCCACATGGGCCTCAGCCGGGTAAGACCTGCCTGCTTCTTTCTCTCTCTCTCTCTGTGTGTGTGTGTGTGTGTGTTTGTTTGTCTTGCACAACAGCAGACGCTTCACACTAACCTCTTCACATGCAGCAACTTGCCAATGAGGTTTATGTGAACCATGTGACACCAGCAGGTGTAACCAACACGACTTTGGTCAGGGTCTTTTATCAATGAAAACGGACCCCCTTTGGTTAGCAGGATCCCACGGTCGGCCCTTGTCTTCTGTCCCTCCCTCCCTCCACACCCATCCCTGCCATTCCTCCAGGGTCAGCAGCCCTGCTTTCGGTGTGACCTCCCTTTAGGATCGGGGCTGGTGCCCGTGTGTTTGGGCGCCTCGCTGGGTGGGAGCCTCCGACTGCCACATGTCGGAGGGTGCAGCTGCTCCTTTTGGGCAGCAGGGAGAAGGCCTCTCTGCTTCCTCTCTCCTCCGCTGGAGCCACGTTGCCAGGGGCTAATGTGAGGGGACATCTTCGCTCCGGGTGGAAAGAGAGGAGGCAGGGAAGGGTTGTCACAACCATTCTGCACACTCCAGGAGTCTGTGGATTCAGAGTGGACAGGGGACCGGCTCAGCTGAGCTGTACACACACACACAGACACACTCTCACACACAGACACACTTTCTCTCTCCTCCTCGCCCATCCCTCTGCAAGTCTCCTGTATTAAATGGGGCTGGTGGCACGCGCGGGACCCAGACCTCCCCTGGGAGTGGTGTAGGTGGCCCAGATGCCCTGGCGAACGCTGTAGGTGGGTGTTCGGTGCCTTGCTCTCGGAGGCCTCTGAGAAATTTCCATCCACGGAAGCCATCACACTTCTCAGGCTTGCTGAGCTGTGGCAAGCTCGGAATTCAGGGGTTCCCAGGACTCGGTGGCTCCCCTAAACCCTGTCTTCTCTCCTTTGGGCGCCAGCACCCCCCCAGCGAAGGCTGTGCTCTTCCTTATCTGCTCTTCTAGACTGGATCCAAAGTGGAAATGTAGTTTTCAGGGGAGGCTGCTGACGGGAGGAAGCCTCTCCGGCCCTAAGCAGCCTGGCTCACCTCTTCGGCACCCGGCCTCTCAAACCTGTAGCGCCTTTGCCTCCCACAGCAGCCTCAGCGGTTCGGTTTCTCTTTTCCGTGTGGGCTGCCACACTGTTGGTTCGAGGAGAAGCAGCTGCTTTTGGCTCTGGCACATCTTCCCACTTTCCAGGATGGGAGCCCTTTGGTACAGGGGGCCACAAAAGCAGCCAGTGTTCTCTTGGGTCGGCTCCTCCAGCAAGCAGAGGATGGGGCAAGCACGGAGGACCTGATTTGCCCACCTGGCGGTGGATGATGGTAAAGATAGCTTTCTCCTTTGGCGCTGCAAAAGTTTTACTGGCACCTTTCATGGATCTGTGCTTGCCTTCCCCCCTTTCGGAGCCTGCTCCAGGCTGTATGGGGAGAGCGGGGAAGAGATCCCTTTCTTTACCCCCTTCCTCCTCTGCTCTCTCCTCCCCGAAGGTGTTTTTCCGGGCAGGAACGTTGGCCAAACTCGAGGAGCAGCGAGATAAACAGATGAGCAGAAACATCACCCTGTTCCAGGCGGCCTGCCGAGGATTCCTTGCCCGACAGCAGTTCAAGAAAAGGAAGGTAGGCTGGGGTGGAGGGGAGGGAGCCCTTCGTGGGAGGGGAGGCGGAGGGGGAGGGAGGCGTGCGTCACCCTTCTCCCAACTCTTCCCCCCCCCCCGGCAAGATTCCCTCCACCACCACCCCCGCCCTTCTTAGGTTTACATCTCCCGTGACATTTAGCCTAAAATGGGCAGCTCTCCCTCCCACAAAGGCTGGGCAGAGGCCCAGGATTGCCGGCTGCTCAGGGAGAGCAGCAGCCAGGATTCCCCTGAACCAGGGAGACCGCTCTTCCCCTTAAGCCACAGGTATGGAGAGGGGTGTGCTTGTGTGCGAACATGAGGCAAGGGAAGGGGTTGGGGGTCAAAGGTGTCTCCTTCATCTCTGTGAACAGCCGGGGGGGGGGGGGGACGGACGACGTCTGGTGGCTTTGAAGTGTGTGCGTGCGGTGGGGGGGGGCATGCATGGTAAGGCATTGGGGGTCTTGAGAGGAAGGCAGGGCAGGGCTCTGAAGCCCCCCTGTGGGTCTCTGTGCCTCCTGCGCAGCTGTGCCGGTGGGTGCACCTGGGCCACACGCGGGAGACGTGTCGGGCCCTCCAGCTGTGGATGGAATGCCGTTCCCACCATCCTTCCCTGTTGGCTGAACGGGTGGGGACTCGATGGGAGTTATAGTCCAGCGTCCTCTGAAGGGCTGTACGTGCTCCCTGTGGGGACTTCTTCACCTCCTTTCCCGACCCTGTGCTTTTGAGAGGTGTTGATCGCCTCCCCTGCCTTCATGTGGCCACCTATGATGCGTGATGATGGGAAATGTCGTGCCACTCACCTGAAGGGACACCAGGTAATGGGGGCGGGTCTTCTGTAGACAACAGAGAGGCTCCCCTCTCTTTGTGCTTTCTAGAAGGCCTTCATGAAAGCGGCGTATCCTCCATCTGCCCCTCGCCCTCCCTTCTCCGAGGCCATTCTCCCCCCCCCCCTCCCCGAGCTTCCTTGGCTTCTACTGTTCCGTTTTGTTCTCATGGCCCAGTCTGTGTGTGCTTTGTCCCATATTCTGGCTCCATATTTATTTCTTATTGTTCACCTGGCCCACTGCTGCTGCTGCATAAGAAATAAATAATGATTGTCCCCAGGAAGCAGGCGGAGAAGGCAAAGCCTTTTCCTTCCTACCTGGGGAAGGAGCAAGGCATTGCAGGACCCCATTTCCTACCAGGCACCCCTAGGCTCGGTCGGAGAAGGCACCCAAGCGGGGGTTCACCCCCTGGCCCACTTTGGAGGTTGGCTTGCCTGCTGGACCTGCATGCCGCTAGAAAAGGTGCTCAATCAGCTCTGTGGTTTTTGGTTTTTGGTTTCCTTTCCCTGCCCCCTTTTCAAACCGAAGAGGCGATGGCATAACCCAGGGTGGATGGGCAGGTGGGGGCAGGAACGGCTGGTATTGCAGACAGACCGGGCTGGTGCCTGACCCCAGACTTTCCAGGGAGATTGGTTCGATGGGCATCCCCCTGAGGATCCGGCCCACAGAGAGAGAGAGAGGCCGTGAATTCCTGTCCCCCTGGCTGGCTTTCTCTCCCTACTCGGTCTCTTTCACGCTGCACTGGGGTTTATGGGGTGGGAGCTGGGCTCGGGCCGGCGCTGCTCTCTGCAGCAGGGCGGGCGGAGACTGTTACGCGAAGATTAAAGAGCTGTGTCAGCTACTCCGTTTATGATTGAGAGCATAAACCAGAGAAGTGAGGAGGGAGGCCCCCCTGTTTTCGGCAAGATTAGGCTTTACGGCTGGGTTCTGGAGAAGGTGTTTTGCAAACGGCAAATGATAATAAAATTTAAAAACAGACAAAATGATAACGTACGGGAGTGTTGGGGGCCTCCTCCACCTTTGCATTTTGGAGCCTTCCCACCGCCCCACCTGGTCCTGTCATGTTTCGGGAGAGTAGAAGACCACCCTCAGGCCCCATCCATGTTGACTCCAGGGTTCTCACTTCCCCGCACAAACCTGGAGGGTGCTCTTAATTGGATTCTCTTCCCTCCTCTCCCCCCCCCCCCGTCTTCTTCCCCCTCCCTCCAAATCGCACAGATTCAGGACCTGGCCATCCGTTGCGTCCAGAAGAACATCAAGAAGAACAAAGGGGTGAAGGACTGGCCCTGGTGGAAGCTCTTCACTACCGTCCGGCCTCTCATTGAGGTCCAGCTCACGGAAGACCAGATCCGGGGGAAGGATGTACGTAGGGTCCCCGGGTGGAAGGGGGAACGGTGGGGAACCTCGAGCCCTGGGGACGGAGTGGATCCCTTCTACAGCTCCGAGTGGGTTGTCCACCCTGGCGTTCCTTGTGGAACGGTCGTGGGGTGGCTTCCTCGCTTGAGTGGCTTTGTTCCTGAAGACTGGTCTTGCAAAGCTGCCCCAGTGCCCTGCACGGCAGAGGCTAGGAAAAGTTCCTTTTGGGAGCTGCAGTGGCCGTGCAGGCTGGGGAATTCTGGGTAACGTCGTCACCAGGAAGAAACCTTTCCAAGCTCTGGTGCAGGTTGTCTGGAAACCTTGCAGCTCCTCCCGCTGAGCCAGGTCTCCGCTGAGATTCTGGACAACCACGGTGGCCTTAAGGTTTCCCTTCCCATTCTTTGCTACTCGGAAGTCCTCCTCTTAAGAGAGAATCCACCGCCGAAGCCGGGACGCCAACCTCTCTCCCTTGAGAGTCACCCCTCCGGCTCCCAGTCCTCAGGTAGAACACTAGGCGGGTCCCTCGTGGGTGACCTTTGACCTGACCTTGGCCTTTCCCTCCTGGACAGGAAGAGATCCAGCAGCTGAAGAGCCGGCTGGAGAAGGTGGAGAAAGAGCGGAACGAGCTGCGGCTGAACAGCGACCGCTTGGAAAGCAAGGTGGGTTTCCCACGACTCTTGCTTACCATGTGTTGAGCTCTTATTTTGGACTACAGGTGCCAGCATCCCCTTGGGGGTGGGGTGGGGGATGATTCTGGTTGTCATTGTCCTGAAAAAGGAAGTTTCCCCGAGCTCTGTCTGTGGGTCCCTGCTCCTGCTTCTTTGGCTGACTTCTGCTCCTCTCCCTTGCCTTCCTGTCTCCCAGATTACAGAGCTGACCTCGGAGCTGACCGACGAGAGGAACACGGGCGAGTCGGCCTCCCAGCTCCTGGACGCAGAGACGGCCGAGCGGCTGCGAGCGGAGAAAGAGATGAAGGACCTTCAGGTCAGCCCGGTGGGCCAGAAGCAGTGAGGAGGCGGGGAAATAGGCAGAGGGCGGCAGAGCACAGAGAGTTTCAAAGAACTGGCCCGTGCCCTGCTGACCGTTCATGGGGTGCCCGGTCCGAGAGCTGCCGTCCGATCAAAGGTCTTTTCCGAGGCTGTGGCCCCCAAACCCCTCCCCTCTTTCTCCAGGCCAAGTACGAGGCGCTCAAGAAGCAGATGGAATCCATGGAGATGGAGGTGATGGAGGCCCGCCTCATCCGGGCGGCCGAGCTCAACGGCGAGGTGGATGACGACGACTCGGGTAGGTATTCCCTGGCCTCTCTCTTGGGCCCCCTCTTCCTTTCCCCGTCTGGAGCTCCGGGAAAGACGAGCGGGTGGTTCACGGGGGGGGGGGGGGCGCTGTGGCCCGAGGCTTTCAGCCCTGGCTCTCGTGCACGAACGGCTGTTCTCCTCGGTCATGGGATGGGGACCTGGGCGTGGAGCCTTGTGGAACCCCCGCCTGCCTTCTCCTCCCTGGGTCACCCTCTGAGTTGCTCTCTGACAGCACAGGGTCCCCCTTTCTGCCTCTCTCTCCCTGCGCCCCCCCCGACCTGGTCCCGCAGGTGGCGAGTGGCGGCTCAAGTACGAGCGGGCGGTGCGCGAGATCGACTTCACCCAGAAGCGCTTGCGGCAGGAGTTCGAAGACAAGCTGGAGGTGGAGCAGCAAGGCAAGAGGCAGCTGGAGAGAAAGGTAGCGGCTCCTTCCCTCCTCTGGAAGTGTCAACTCAGTGCTCTCAATCTCTCTTTGTGTCACACACAAACACGCCACATGGCACAAACACGCAACTCCCGTTCTCGAGCCGAAGCTGATCCTCTGCCGGGCCTCTCCGGTTCCCAGCAGGCCCTTCTGTTCCACGCAGGTGTCCCCTCGGAGCTCAGAGATGTTATTTTTCTGCGGGACGGGGCCGACCGCCCGACCGGCTGGAGGGTTCAGTAGCAGAGGAAAAGTCGCATTCCCAGCCTCTTTCTGGGTGCCGGCCTGCCTCTGGCCCTGCGCAGCCCTTTGTCTGGCTCTTTGGGTGGACCTGCCCAGTCCTGTTACATGGAGCAGGGCAACTCCTCTGTGTTTGCCCTGGTGCCTTTTTCTCTCTTCCTCAACGGCTTCTGTTTTACTTTCGCGTCCTACTTAAAAGGCAGCCTTTTACGATGCCTTGATGATAAATTCCTGGCCTGTTTGGCTGGCTTTTACCGCTGTCTCCTTTCCCGTGTGGACACCCGAGACCCACGGACTGTTTGGTGGTGGCATGCCTTCAGTCAGGGACAAGACATCTCAGGCCCGGACCCCATCCAGGTCTTCCTGCCGCCCCGGCCTGACCCTCTGGGTTTTCTCTTTCCCCGTGACACCATCCTTTGGTTGTTTCTCAGCTTGTGAATGGCTGCGTTCACCCCTCTTCCTGATTTTAGAAAACTGAACTGCCCTCTTATTGCTTCAGTAGTGGCGTTAAGAATTTTAAGCTCACAGGTGGAGCGTTTTCCTTTTGGCCCTTCCTGGCATCAGAAGGTGACTCTTGGGGACTTCTCCGACACCCAGTTTGGTCCTTGGAATGAACAAGATTCCTCGCCTTAACGCTTGCTTGAGAGTGAACTTTCATGGGTGGGTTTGGGGTTTCTCTCGTGTGTGTGTGTGTGTGTGATGTTCCAGCCCTCTCCGAGGCCATGGCCCACAGATCCCCTTCTTCCCTTCCCAGCTGGCCGACTTGCAGGTGGACACCGAGGAGAACCAGCGAGCCCTGCAGACGCTGAAAAAGAAGTGCCAGCGCCTGACGGCTGAGCTGCAGGACACCAAGCGGCACCTGGAGGGCCAGCAGGGCCGCAACCACGAGCTGGAGAAGAAGCAGCGCAGGTGAGCGGGGGGGGGGGGAGAGAGATGGGGGCAGGTGGGAACCCTCTGTGCCACGGAAGCAGGCCGAGGCCGGTCCTGGTGATTTGGGGTTGTCCCTTCTGGCCGGGCTGGCTGAGGGGCTGGAGGGAAGGGTTCTGGGTGTGGCTGTTCAGAAAATAACTTGGCCAGTCCCTGTGTGGAATCTTCTCTTTTCTTTTTCAACCAAAATGTTTTGAGACCACCGTCCTCCCTGGACGGCTTGCTTGAAAGGCTGGGAACAAGAAACATAACCATGAATAAAAGCCAGAGCACTCATCCAACACACGTCCCAGCTCCTCTTAAAAAAACCCGTCCAAGAAGAGGGCTGGGGAAAAGTACGCCAATCTGGTGGGCTTTTCTGTTGGAGTCGCGTAGCAGGTCTTGACAGACTTCACTTGGCAAAAGAGTAGGAAATGGGGTGGGGGTGGGGGGTGCGGAAGAGTCCCCGGCGTGCGCTCACCAGCCGGGTCACTTCCGGAGGCTGGCCAGCAGAGAAGGCCTCTGTCCCCAACCTGAAAGTGGAGGCGGGCTGGTAGGGAGGAAGGCGGGCTGGCCCTTCAGCCAACTCAGGGTTTGAAAGACAAATGCCCCCTCTTCAGACAAGATGGGCAGTGATATCCGCCCACCCCCAACCTCCGGTCACCTACAGGGACCAGCAGGCAATGAGCGGCACTGAAGATGTTCGGCCTTCCGTTCAAAGCTGTCCTTGTGAGCCCCTAGGAATTGCTCAAGCACCCTGGCCGGTACCTTCCCCGGAAACCTTAAGGGCCTCCACCGGGTGGGAAACCCCCCTCAACCCCTCTAAGTGTAGATTAAGCTGGCGTGCGCTCTCCGGTTTCCACCCTGGCCTGGCGGCAAACAGCCGTGTCGTTGGCCCGTTTATTTAGTGACCCGAGCTAAGCGTCCAGCCGACTAATCCCCCTTCTTCTTTGCACTGGGTAATAAATAGCGGCATTAACATGGGCTCTGCTCTTCGGAAATTGAAATTAATTAGGTTGATTCTCTCACTTGCTGGGTCTCGTTTCCCCCCTCCCCCCTTTTCCCCTTCCCTTTTCGCCTTGTGATCATTACCATAATGAGATGAAAGCGTTTCCACTGCTTAATAACATTTTTTAAAAAGCAAGGAGAGTCTCCTAATGGAAGAGGAGACTCCGAAGCAAGCGGAGGGTGGAGGAGCGGAGGGCGCCGCCCGGGGCCGGCTTTCATGCTCACGGTTCTCCGGACAACTCCTCCGTTCCTTAATTGCTCATCATTAGGTGGAAACGACCTGGCTGGGCAGCGCAGAGTGTCAGAAAGGCAGCCTTTTTGGTGCTGAGTCCTTCCCCATCCACCCAGAGATGAATTAGCAGGATGGGACGCAGATGAACGGAGCCACGGTGTGTGATGGGGTGGATGATCACAGGCACTAAGCACTTCCCTGGTTTTTTTTTAAAGAAACAGAGTCCCAAATGAGGGAAGAGGGCAGCCCAGGGCAGAGGAACAGCACAGAGGCTCAGGACAGGCAGTGAAAGCCCCAATCCTGTCAGCTCCACCGGCAACTCCTCTTCCTGGGGAAAAGGTTCCTGGGCCGTTCCTTGCACACCCAGTCATCGCTGGAAGGGAGAGGTGGGGCCCCCGGAGGTTCCCCCCGTGCGCCTGTGCCAGGCTTCGTTGGAAAAGGGCCTGTGAGGCAGCGACAGAACTTGGGAAAGCGACTTGGGCTGAGGAGCACCTGACGTTGGGCCAAGCCTCCCCCAGTGGCCAGGGCTAGTCGCCGGGCTGGCTGGGGAGTCCTGGGAGTCCGTGTCCCCAAAAAACGATGGTTCGAGGCTCCAGTTAGGGGGTGTGGTGGCCGTGGCGCCCGTGGCAGCCGCTGCAGCCCTTGTCCAAGGCCAGGAGGGGGAGAGCAACAGGAAACTGTTGCGGGGAGCCATGCTCCTCCTGGCCTTTGCTCCCAGCCTCTCCTCAGCATCCTTCTCTTCTCTTCTTCCACTCTGGCTTCTTCACGGAGGGCTGTGCTGCCTTGCCTCTGCCGGTCTCTCCCCTCCTTCCTGCCGTCTATTTCAGCCATCATTCCTCCCTCCTCCTCCTCCTCCTGGCGTCCTTCATGCCTCTCTTCCCTCTCCCCTCCTCCCCAGGCATGCAGGCAGGATTCTCTCTCTCTCTCTCCCTCTCTCTTAGCAATTCAGGAAAAGGCGCTGGGAAGATGCTTGGCAATTTGCTCTCTGCTTGGGCTCTTCTGGTGGAAATTAAAGGCTTGTAAACAGTGGTGTTCTGAGAGGCCCCCAGCTGAGAGCCGGTTAAAGATAAAGGGGTTGGGTGGGAGGAGTATGGGGGGGGGGGGCTAAGCTCTTGGCAAGCGACCAGGCTTCCTGGGTGGCAGCGGAGATTTCAAGAGGCAAACTTGGGGGGAAGAGGAGGAGGAGGAGAAAGGCCTCTCTTACGGTTCAGCCGGGGCAAGGGGCTGCTGCTTCTCTTCCTTGCCAGGTGCCCCTTGATGAAAACAAGTGGGGGGGGGGAGAAGAGCTTTCCCTTCACCCAGAGTGGGACAAGTGCTCTGCTTTCTCCACTGCCCCTTGCCCACCTTGGCATGGGGAGTGAGTAGAGGGTTCAGATGGGTCAGATAACCCCCTGCAGCAGCAGCAGCAGCACCCTCCCTGTGAGGGAGGTCAGGCTGGTTGAGAGAGAGAGAGAGAGAGAGAGAGATTGCCCATGGTGGCCCAGGGAGCTTCATGGTTTGAAGCGGACGCTAAGTGGGCTGCCACATGGCCCTCTCCTCCTCCTCCTCATGGGTGACAGCAAATGCCTGGCGCTTTGCACTGCACAGGCCGGATTGAACAGGTTTCTCACACCAGAGCCTGAGGTGGGCTTCAGGATGAGGCCAAACAGGAAAGGTCTTGGGTCTCAGCTTTATCTTCAGCAAGCCCCTCTTTGGGCAAGGGCCCTGTCCTGCTGGGGGTTGTGTGCCCCGGTGACGAGGTCCTTCCTTCTGGGCGTCCATGCATCTCCCCTGTGCTCATGCTCAGGGAGTGACCCTGTTCGGTCTCACAAGAGAGTAGGAAGAGTTTCTTCCCTCCTGTTCACGTGAGCCATGGTGGGGAGGACCAGGGACGGGGCCTCCCTCGTGTTGGCACCCGGGGACTCTCTCGGGCCCCGTTCTCTCCCAGCCGTCAGCAAGAGGGTCAAAACGGTAGGCTTTCAGCACGCAGTCCGTGTCGGACAGTCTCCAGAGTTGGGTTGATGATGCTATTGTTTTGTTAACTCAGTTGTTTGTTTTTAATTTGATTTTCTCCTCGGTGTTTTTATTGAGTTTGCAATCTGTTTTGTGGGTGTCCCGTGTGGACCCAAACAGCAGGGTATAAATATTCATATTAAACCAGACGCGCAGCAGAT
The DNA here is from genome assembly GCA_037013535.1 of Intellagama lesueurii. Classification (NCBI taxonomy): domain Eukaryota; kingdom Metazoa; phylum Chordata; class Lepidosauria; order Squamata; family Agamidae; genus Intellagama; species Intellagama lesueurii. The sequence continues at coordinate 971,277 of JBAJHW010000015.1, read as the reverse complement.
GGGGTTGTCTCGGGAGCGGGAGGCAGCTCGCGACTCGTGGTGCCTGCAGCGTGGGTGACGGCGTGGCAGGGGGTGGGCACGCTGTTCCTCCTCAGCCAGCAGAGCCAAGCCTGGTCCCTCTTTGCCCGGCCGCAGGTTTGACAGTGAGCTCTCCCAGGCCCACGAGGAAGCCCAGCGGGAGAAGTTGGCGCGGGAGAAGCTGAGCCGGGAGAAGGATATGCTCATCTCCGAGGTCTTCAGCCTCAAGCAGCAGCTCGAGGTGGGTGGTGAGGCGCTCTCGGTCCACAGGATGGATCTGGCCCCGTGGGATTCCCCCGGCAGCCACGGCCCCTTTCCCACGACACCGTTGTCAAGGGACCTCCCGACTTTGGAACGCAGGATCTGACCCGTTCTGAAAGACTAAAAACGTGTCTTCTAATACAAATTCTGGTCTTAAGAGCTTGGGGCTAAAATCCACGACCGTTTTGTCTTTGCTTTAGCCTTGGGAACTGCCCGCCACTTGGAGAACTTCTCTGAGGTTGAGCTCCCTCCTGGGGCTAAAAGAGGTGTCCATGGTCACCTTCCTCAACCTTAATGCCCTCCAGACTCTGCATCTCCCAGAATCTCCCAGGCAAGGGAGGGGAGCCGAAAGGGTGCTGTAGCGTCCACACCCAAGCCTCCTCCTCCTCCTCCTCCTCCTCCTCCTCCTCCTCCTCCCAACGAGGTCCCGTCTGTGGAGTTCTCTCCCAGCGGCGGGGCTTCTGGCGGCACCCGCCTCTCCTGCTTGGTCGTGTCGAGGAAGACACCTTCTTCTCTCTTTCAGTAATTAGCAGCCTCAGCGAATGCAGTACATGCAGTTTTTATACCGCCCACCCACTAAAATGCTGTGGGTGTCATACAACCTGTTAAAAATATATATAAAAAGTGTTACAATAAAACAGCGACGAAAGAAGCCGACTGCAGAATAAACAGAGCGGCCCCATGAAATGGGAGGGGTCTGGCCGAGGCGGTTTCTGCAGGTGTGTCTGCCCTGACCAGATCTACCTGCTGAAATTTCCCCTCTTCTGCACCCGTATTAAAGGGATGGGAGCCCTCCGTTCAGCACTTCCCGTAGCCTCCCTGAGAGGTGGAACCAGCAGCAGGGAGCCAAAGGGTTCCAGTCCGTAAAGCAGAATGAAAATGGTTGGCGGGCTAAAATGGCAGAGGTGTTAAAAGCTCCGGTGTCTGGCTCTGAATCGAGGGAGAGCCGTTCTGGTCCGCCGATTCCTTTGGCCCCCATCCTCCTCCTCTTCTTCGGCAGGAGAAGGATTCGAACCTGGCCACCCTGACGCAGAAGGTGGAGGCCCTGGAGGCCGAGCTGCAGGACCTCTCCTCCCAGGAATCCAAAGACGAGGCTTCCCTTGCCAAAGTCAGGAAGCAGCTCCGGGACCTGGAGGCCAAGGCCAAGGACCAGGAGGAGGAGCTGGACGAGCAGGCAGGCACTATCCAGATGTTGGAGCAGGTAAGACTGGGGCGGGGCCCGTCACTCCCTCTCTCTCTGGCGCTCTCTCTCTGGCTCTCTCTCTGGCTCTGCCGGTTTTCTGGGCGTGCCGGTATCATGGGGGCGTGCGCCTACTCATCCTCTGGCTTTAAGTACCCGAGTTGCCGCTGTGACTCTTCTCCCGGAGGAAGGAAGCAACAGCTCTCGTTCGGCAGGTTCAAACCCAGGCCAGCGCCGGCCCTGGGTGCGGGCGAGGCAGGCTCCTGTCGCGTTTCTCCAGAGGCGCCGGCTGGAAAACGCAGGCATGCGGGCGTCGGAAGTGACCGCGGCCAGGCGAGTAAGTAACCGCCTTTTGGGGCCTGTGGATCCAGACACCGGCCCTCGGGTGAGGAGCCCCCGGACCGTCCTCACTCTGGGCGTTGGTCTGCCACGTTCACTTGGAGACTCGGTGGCTGGTGGTTCAGAATATTGCTTGGCCCAGCCTGAGCCAGGGGGTGGAAAGCTGGCCGCAGACAGGAAAGCCAGTCACTTGGCCCCCGATCAAAAGAGGCAGCCTCTCTGTCTGCCTGCCTGCCTCCTTGCTTCTTGGGTGGTGGCGTTTTTGAATCCAGCTCCAGGACCCCCTGGTTGGAACACCGGTCCCAGCCTCCTCCCTCTGGCCAGGCTGGCCGGGAGGTTCTTGGGGTTGTCGTTCAAAAAGAGGAGCTGTTGCCCGTTCTGGGAAGGTCTCGAGGGATGGGCCAGGTGTTGGGCCTGGATGTGTCTCCACAGCCGGGGAGCGACAGGGCTAGGTGGGTGAAGTGTCAGAGTGCAGGCGGGGAAGAAGGACTAGAAAGAGCAGAGCCAGGCCGTGAGGTCGTCCGATGATTCAGAAGGCTCAGGAAGGGGCTGCGATCTGGACCAAAGTGACAAAGACCAAAGTGAGTCTCGGAGTGTGGAGCTTCCGCTTTCCTGGAGGGCCAAGTCGAGAAAAAGAGAGAGAGAGAGAGAAAGAGAGAGAGAGAACGGACTCCTGTGGCCGGCCAGTCCTCTTGCCACAGATTTGTTTTTTCTTTCCTCCACCTTGGCCTCTTCATTTATTCTGGGAGAGAGGCAGCCTATAAAGAAAACCAATTAATCAATGGCTGTTACCATCCGTGGTGCTGGCCGCCATCTCTTTCCCAGACCTCTCATTTGTCCCCAGAGCTGGCTGACGTTCGGTTGCCAGCCAGTCAATTTATAAGTCAGTAAGCCGCACGATTAAGGAGCAACGGGACGGCGGCACAGATGGAGGGGAGGGAGATTTCGAGGTGTCGGAAGGGAGCCTCGGCGGGCGAGGCAGGTGGTCAGAGAGGTCAGTCTGCGAGCAGAACCCTCCTGTCTGGACAGCCTTTCTCCATCGTGAGCCCCGGAGTGAACACCGAGTCAGGGATTCCCTAGGATAGACTCCTCTTCTTTCTCTTGAAATCTATACCCTGCCTCCTTCAAGGAACTACAGGCAGAGGACTTGGTCCGCTCTCTCTCTTTCTTTCTCTCTCTCTCTCTCACACACACACATACACATACACACAGACGCACGGACAGACGCACGGACACACACACACACAAGCGCACGGACACAGGCACACATTCCATTGTAATCTCCAACACAGCCTTGTGAGGTTTCTCAGGCTGTGAAGGAGAGATGGGTGTGTGTACCTGGACTGCTCTGAAGCTCAGGACCAAGCAGGATCGCATGGGAGAGGGGAGCAGGCAAGGCGAGAGTCCTGCCTGAAGCCGCTGGAGAGCCATGGGTGCCACTGCCTGCCGGTGCGGGCGATGCCAGGCTGAGTGGGTTGAGGGTCTGATGGGGCAGGAGGCGCCTTCTTGGGTTCCCAGCGGAAGCCCCGCCCGGCGTGGTCTCACAGATCCTTCTCTCCCATTTAGGCCAAGCTCCGGCTGGAGATGGAGATGGAGCGGCTGCGTCAGACACACTCCAAAGAGGTGGAGAGCCGGGATGAAGAGGTGGAAGAGACCCGCCAGTCCTGCCAGAAGAAGGTGAGGAGGGGGGGGGCGACCCCTCGGGAAGCGGGCCCTTCCAAGCCAACGAGTGCCTGGGTCAAGGCCTGGCTCGCGCCTTGGGTTCTCCTGATTCCCCTTCCTCTGCTGCCGGGAAGCCCTTCCCACCTCCTCCTGCTCCTCCTTCCCAAGAATGCCTTCTCCTTCCTTGCATCCCTTGAGCTGAGGGATCAGGT